>JBBDGP010000278.1:14480000-15080000 GCA_037952835.1 Lithobates septentrionalis | reverse complement strand
AAATTTTGGCCACAATGTATACTGCTACGATATTTGGTAAAAATAACCCAAATTAGTGGATATTATTTGGTCTTTGTGAAAGTTAAAGAGTCTACAAGTTATCATAAAAAATTGATCACACCTGAAGTACTGACGGCCCATCTCATTTCTTGCGACCCAAACAAGCCAGAAAAGTACAAATCCCCCCAAATGACCCCTTTTTTGAAAGTAGACATTCCAAGGTATTTAGTAAGATGCATGGTGAGCTTTTTGATGTTGTCATTTTTTCCCACAATTCTTTGCAAAATGAAGATTTTTTTTTTCCCCCACAAAATTGTCATTGTAATAGGTTATTTCTCTCACGTGGCATGCATATACCACAAATAATGCCTCAAAATACATTCTGCTACTCCTCCTGAGTGTTATGATACCAAATGTGTGGGACTTTTTCACAGCCTGGCCACATACAGAGGCCCAACATGCAGGGAGCACCATCAGGTGTTCTAGGAGCATAAATTACACATCTAATTTGTTGACTACCTATTACACTTTTGAAGGCCCTGGAGAACCAGGACAATGAAATGTGACAATGACGTGGCACTGATGAAAAATGGCACTGATACGTGGCACTGATGACAGATGGCACTGATACGTGGCACTGACACTGATGTGGCACTGATGACAGATGGCACTAATACATGGCACTGATGACAGATGGCACTAATACATGGCACTGATGACAGATGGCACTAATACGTGGCACTGACAGATGGCACTAATATGTGGCACTGATGACACGAGACACTGATGACAGATGGCACTAATATGTGGCACTGATGAAATGTGGCGCTGATGACAAAGGGCACTGATGACAGATGACACTAATATGTGGCACTGATGACATGTGGCACTGATGAAAGATGGCACTAATACATGGCACAGATGACAAATGGCACTAATACGTGGCACTGATGACAGATGGCACTAATACGTGGCACTGATGACACTGATGACAGATGGCACTGATACATGGCACTGATGACACTGATGACAGATGGCACTGATACGTGGCACTGATGACACGTGACACTGATGACAGATGGCACGTGACACTGACAGGTGGCACTGATGACAGATGGTACTGATGACAGATGGCACTTATACGTGGCACTGGGGACAGATGGCACTGGGGACAGATGGCAGGGACAGATGGCAGGACAGATGGCAGGGGCAGATGGCAGGACAGATGGCAGGGGCAGATGGCAGGACAGATGGCAGGGGCAGATAGCAGGGGACACTTTTTTTTCATTTTTTTTTTTTTACACTGACGCTGCAGCGGTTCGCTCTCCCTCCTCACACGCTGTCTCTGTGAGGAGGGAGAGCCGGCGATGAGAGATGATCTCATATGTTTACATATGAGATCCTCTCCCATTGGCACCGCCGATCGCACTGTAAATGGCCGCTGTCATTGGCCGTTTACGGCGATCTGTGACTGGCTGTGCCCAAGGGACACGGCCAGCACAAAACTTCTGTGATGCGCGCCCGCGGGAGCGCGCAATGCGGAAGTAAACAGGAGGACGTCCAGGGACGCCCTCCCGGCAATTAGAGTCCACGCTGTAGCCGTCTTTCGGCTATAGCGCGGACGCCTAGTGGTTAAATGAAACATGCACTCCAGGAGATAACAACTTAAAACCATGAATGTGGCAAGTAGGGATGAGCTTCGTGTTCGAGTCGAACCCATGTTCGCCTCGAACATCGGCTGTTCGGTCGTTCGCCGAATTGTGAACGATATGGGCCGTTCGCGCCAAATTCGTGTGGCGCGTCACGGCCCATAATTCACTGCGGCATTGCTGGCTGATGATTGGCCAAGCATGCACTATGACCCGTATGCTTGGCCAATCACAGCGCCGCCTGAACAGAGAGCCGTAATTGGCCAAAGCCAAGGAGGCTTTGGCCAATTATGGCTCAGGGGATTTAGTACACGCCCCACACTATATAAGGCCGCCTGCACGGCGGCCCTGTGTAGTGTGTGTTCCCGCGTTCATTGAGAGAGAGAGAGACAGACAGTGACATTTGATTTGAGTTAGATAGATTAGGCAGAACAGTCAGTCAGTTAGCTGCACTTACAGTGTATTGTGTATATATATGCATCCCAGGTGTTGCATATATATATATATATATATATATATATATATATATATATATATATATATATATATATATATATATATATATATATATATATATACACTGTATTCAGTTTAGCTAGATCCATTCCTGTTATCTTCCTACTGACAGGCAGGCTTGTCTTGTTACAGTATATACAGCTACCTGAAGGAAATTACTGGTGTTCTTTTGATCCTATTAGTACCACAGTCAGGCAGCTAGACTATTTACAGTTAGTGCAGTGCGTCCTGCTCACAGTGTTCAGCTAGATCCGTTCCTGTTAACTTCTTACTGACAGGCAGGCTTGTCTTGTTACAGTATATACAGCTACCTGAAGAAAATCACTGGTGTTCTTTTGATCCTATTAGTACCACAGTCAGGCAGCTAGACTATTTACAGTTAGTGCAGTGTGTCCTGCTCACAGTGTTCAGCTAGATCCGTTCCTGTTAACTTCTTACTGACAGGCAGGCTTGTCTTGTTACAGTATATACAGCTACCTGAAGAAAATTACTGGTGTTCTTTTGATCCTATTAGTACCACAGTCAGGCAGCTAGACTATTTACAGTTAGTGCAGTGCGTCCTGCTCACAGTGTTCAGCTAAACCTACAAGTTAGTGGGGTGCGTCCACCTCACAGTGTTCAGCTAAAGCTACCTGTAAAAGGTTGGTGGTGTTCTCATACTACAGGCAGGCAGTTGATTTTGCTAGCTGCAGTATCCAGCTTAGTGCAGCTACAGGCCATTAGTATGTCTGGAAGGCCAAGAAGGAGAGGCAGACAGTCACAAGCCAATAAGAGAGGGCAAGCAGGCTCTGTGTCTAGTGCTGGTCGTGGAGACGGTGCATCCTCATCAGCACGTGGCAGTGGGACACGCTTGGCCTTTTTTTCGGCAGCTGGCCATGTTGAGCCGCAACATGCGGAAGACTTGGTCGAGTGGATGACCAGGCCGTCCTCATCCTCCTCATCCTCTCTCACCCATGCCCAGGGTACTTTGTCTGGCAAAGCAGCGGCCTCTTCCCTCGGCTCAATGTCATCAGTGACTCCTTCCCTAGCCCCACCATGTCCTCCTGAGGAGTCCCTCGAACTGTTTGACCACAGTGTTGGGTACATGCTCCAGGAGGATGCCCAGCGTTTGGAAGGCTCTGATGATTATACTGAGCTCGATGAAGGCAGTAACATGAGCACGGACAGAGGGGGTGCCCAAGAAGGACAGCAATCTGGCAGTCATGCTCCCCCTGCTGCAGCATACTGCCAGGTTTGCTCCAGTGAGGAGGAGGGAGGGGATGATGAAGTCACTGACTCAACGTGGGTGCCTGATAGGAGAGAGGAGGAGGAGGAGGCGGCACATCACCAACGAGGCAGGATGCCCTCCAGGGGCCAGCCTAAGGGCAGCACATTGACTGCATCACACCCCAAAGCTCCACATGTGCAGGGCGCTGCAGTCTCTGCGCGTTATTCAAAAAGTTCTTTGGTGTGGGGCTTTTTTGAGACGAGTGCATCAGATCACACCGCTGCTATTTGCAACATATGTCTCAAGCGTATCTCGCGTGGCCAAAACATCTCTTGCTTGGGTACCACATGCTTGACCAGACATATGTTGACCTGCCATGCAGTTCGTTGGCAAGCATATCTAAAAGACCCACACCAAAGAACAAAGAGGACCTCTCCTTGCTCCTCATCAGCTGAGATTTCCAACCCCACTAGACCTTCAGTCCTCTCTGAGACCTGCACTGAGAGGAATGAAGGTGTAGAATTAGGTGTGTCACAGCCAAGTACTTGTGGGCAATCTGCTTTTGGTACACCAACGTCAGATTGTACCAGGCAAATTTCCCTGCCCCAGCTGCTGCACCGCCGAAAGAAGTTTGCTCCCAGCCATCCACATGCCCAGCGGTTGAATGCTAGCTTGGCAAAATTGCTAGCACTTCAACTGCTGCCTTTTCAGTTGGTAGACTCTGCCCCCTTCCGTGAG
The DNA here is from genome assembly GCA_037952835.1 of Lithobates septentrionalis. NCBI lineage: Eukaryota > Metazoa > Chordata > Amphibia > Anura > Ranidae > Lithobates > Lithobates septentrionalis. The sequence continues at coordinate 15,075,890 of JBBDGP010000278.1, read as the reverse complement.
TTTGTGGAATGTGCGGTTCCTCAGTGGCAGGTACCCAAACGCCACTTTTTCTCATGGAAGGCGATTCCGGCTCTCTACCGGCATGTGGAAGGCAATGTCCATGCCTCGCTGGACAGGGCGGTCAGCGGTAAGGTGCATATTACCGCTGACTCATGGTCCAGCAGGCATGGACAGGGACGTTACCTAAGTTTCATGGCGCATTGGGTGACTCTGCTGGCAGCTGGGAAGGATGCAGGACAAGGTGCAGTAGTGTTGGAGATTGTTCCGCCACCACGCCTCCAAAATGCTAATGATTGTGACACACCTCTCTCAACCACCCCCTCCTCTTCTTCTTCCTCCATGGCCTCTTCCTCGGAACCAGCGGTGCTCCGTAGACGTTCAAGGGGCTACGCAAGTACGCAGGCCAAAAGATGCCATGCGGTGCTTGAGCTGGTGTGCTTGGGGGACAGGAGCCACACTGGGGCAGAGGTTCTGTCAGCTCTGCAGGGGCAGGTTCAAAGGTGGTTGACGCCACGCCAACTTAAGGCAGGAATGGTGGTTTGCGACAATGGCACCAACCTCCTCTCTGCCCTCCGACAGGGACAAATGACCCATGTGCCCTGTTTGGCTCACGTCCTTAACTTGGTGGTGCAGCGGTTCTTGGGCAGGTACCCGGGCTTACAGGATGTCCTGAGGCAGGCCAGGAAAGTCTGTGTGCATTTCCACCGGTCATATAATGCCAGTGCTCGGCTGACGGACCTCCAAAAGGAGTTTAACCTGCCCAAGAACCGCCTAATCTGTGACATGCCCACCAGATGGAACTCAACGTTGGCCATGCTGCAGCGGCTGCACACGCAGCAGAGGGCCATCAATGAGTACCTGTGTGATGATGGCACCAGGACAGGGTCAGGGGAGCTTGTTTTTTTTTCCCCACGCCAGTGGGCCATGATTAGGGATGCATGCACTGTCCTGTCACCATTTGAGGAGGCCACGAGGATGGTGAGCAGTGACAGTGCATGCATCAGTGACACTGTCCCCCTTGTCCACCTGTTGGAGCACACGCTGCATGGAATAATGGACAGGGCACTTGAGGCAGAACAGAGGCAGGAAGAGGAGGACTTCCTTAGCTCTCAAGGCCCCCTTTATCCAGACAGTGTTCCTGCGTGCCCGCCGATCACACAGGAAGAGGAGGAGGAGGAGGAGGAGGAGGAAGATTGTGTCAGTATGGAGGTGGAGCCTGGCACTCAGCATCAGCATCAGTCTTTAAGGGATCAGTCCCAAGAAACACATGGACTTGTACGTGGCTGGGAAGAGGTGGCTGCGGACCATGTCGTCCTTAGTGACCCAGAGGACTCCGGACCGAATGCCTCAGCAAACCTACGCTGCATGGCCTCCCTGATCCTGCAAAGCCTGCGTAAGGATCCTCGTATTCGTGGTATCAAGGAGAAGGACCAATACTGGCTGGCAACCCTCCTTGATCCACGTTACAAGGGTAAGGTTGCGGACCTTATCTTGCCATTGCAGAGGGAGCAGAGGATGAAACATCTTCGGGAGGCCTTGCAGAAAGGCCTGTGCAACGCGTTCCCAGAGACTGGGAGGTTACAAACTCCTGTTTCTGGACAACGTGTTGCTGAGGCTTCGGTCAGTCAAAGAAGGAGCGGTGGAGAAGGTGGCCATCTGACCGATGCGTTCAGACAATTTTTTGGTCCGCAGCCCCAAGGTATGATCGGTTCCAGTAACCATCGCCAGCGTCTGTTTTACATGGTGCAGGAATACCTAGGGGCAAGATCAGATTTGGACACCTTTCCCACCGAAAATCCTCTGGGTTACTGGATCTTGAGGATGGATCACTGGCCAGAGCTTGCAAAGTATGAAATTGAGCTATTGGCCTGTCCTGCATCCAGCGTTCTTTCGGAACGCACATTCAGTGCTGCTGGAGGCGTGGTAACCGATCACAGGGTGCGTCTGTCCACCGACTCGGTCGATCGACTGACCTTCATAAAAATGAATCAGTCTTGGATCACCACCAGCTACCAAGCACCTGATGCTGATGTAACCGAATAATTTTTTTTGAAATCTCAGATCCCTTCAAAGACTGCCTATGCTGATGCTGAGTGACTATCCCTGACTAATTATCCTCTTCCTCCTCAATCATCACGCTGATAGCTTGTAAGAACATTTTTGGTTCTGGGTGCCACCACCAGTGCCTAAGGCACAATTTTTCAGCCCCTGTTTAACAGGGGCGTGTAATTACCATTTTTGATCTAATATTTCACAGCAGAGCCCATTTCTGCACCCACCAAGAGCGAGTGAGGACTTACAGTGTTGTGGCACCAGCACCACCACCACCAAAGGCCCAGTTTTTCTGCCCCTGTTCAACAGGGGCATGTAATTACAATTCTTGATCTAATATTTCACAGCAGGGCCCTGTGGGGGGCTTACAGTGTTGTGGCCACAACAACACCTAAGGCCCAAATTTCTGCTGAGTATATAGGGCAGGCCCCTACTTTCAAACATCTAACTTACAAACGACTCCTACTTGCAAACGGAAGGAGACAACAGGAAGTGAGATGAAATCTACCCCTAGGAAGGGAAATTCTCTCCTGTAAGAGTTAATATGGGAAAAACATTTCTCCTTTCCACTGATGCTTTCCAATCCTTGTTCCACAAAAAAACCCAAATTTTCAAAAAACATTTGTCATTGGGACAAAAAGTGAGGTGAAATCTTCTGAAGAGGAGGAAAGACAGCAAAACAAATGTCACAGGGGTGATAACCCTTCCCTATGTTTTCCAAAAAGCTTAAAAAAGATTTTTTGGCTAGAGCTAAACACGTTAAAAATGTTCAAAATTACAAACAGATTCTACTTAACAACAAACCTACAGTCCCTGTCTTGTTTGCACCGCCTGTATACTGCTGTTCAGAGTATATAGGGCCTGGTGGCCCCACACCTTTCCTTATTTTAATTTGGGTGCGGGGTTCCCCTTAATATCCATACAAGACCCAAAGGGCCTGGTAATGGACTGGGGGGTACCCATGCCGTTTGTCTCACTGATTTTCATCCATATTGCCAGGACCCGACATGACATTAAACCCGCAAGCAGTTTTAAATGAGATTTTTTCCTTTAAAAATTACATTTGGTGCAGGGACTGTTCTAAACACGGGAAACACGTGCCACTTTACAGGCATACTATAGACACCCCCCAGGTACGATATTTAAAGGAATATTTCACTTTTTTTTTTTTTTACTTTAAGCATCATTAAAATCACTGCTCCCGAAAAAACGGCCGTTTTTAAAAGTTTTTTTTTGCATTGATACATGTCCCCTGGGGTAGGACCCGGGTCCCCAAACCCTTTTTAGGACAATACCATGCAAATTAGCCTTTAAAATGAGCACTTTTGATTTTGAACGTTCGAGTCCCATAGACGTCAATGGGGTTCTAACGTTCGTGCGAATTTTCGGTCCGTTCGCAGGTTCTGGTGCGAACCGAACCGGGGGGTGTTCGCGCTCATCCCTAGTGGCAAGTAACCAATATAACAGAACCAAAACACATTGCATGGAAGCATAACGTAACATCAATTGGCATTAAATGATTTATTGATATGTAAATTGTAACCAAAGTAAAAATAATATTGACATGGTTCATAATAATAGTAAAATCCTTATTCATAACGAGACAGGTCTTGAATTGTATATAAGGTATAGCAAAAATACAGTTGATGACATGGTAAGTTCATTTTGTACATACTGTAAACAGCAATTCCAAAGAAGACAGGTCTCTAAAATAATTCATTATAAGCTGGGTAAGCAAGTAAAATCCAATTGATATGTAGAATAAATCAACAATGCAATTTTAAATATATGGGGGCAAGCGTTGGCTCACACTTCCAAAATAGAACAACATGATTGGCTCATATTGATACAAACTGTAGATAGCCAGATTCACTGAAGTGTATCTCCATAATAAGTAATTATAACCAGAATGTTTTGGTACAGTCCAATTGGTATAAATACGGTAATAGAATGATACTAATGTAGTGTAGACACGGGGGGCATCTATTGGCTCAACGCGTTTCGTGGCGACTGCCACTCTTCAGGAGCAGGTATGCAGCGGGTGTCTATAGATATTAAAAAAAAACATGTATATTAAAAGAGCTTATATGGTAGATCTGTGTAGAGTGGGAGGAAGGACGAGAAAAATTGGGGTATAGCCAGATTCTCAAAACTACTTACGTGTAATCCTATGAGTCCTATGAGTTTGGGCGTGTCTTTGTTTTATATGTATATGCCTCCATGTGCTCCTTACTGTGAAGGCCAGTTATGGGTGTGGGCGGTGGCCAGTTTTTTGTTACTGTACGTAAATTTGGGTCGGGGACACACTGGACACCTTTGCTGCCAATGTGCTCTTGCTGGGTGTCCAGTGTGCTCCTGTCCCTTTAAGGGGGCTTGGGCCGCCTCCAGGCTCACCTGCCTACACCTATCCATTCTATGCATGTGCTTCCACTGTGGAGACACTTATAAATTTAGTAGTGTTAGGACTGCAAGTATACAGGGTGCCTTGACGAGGCCTTGCAGCTTTCACATGCGTTTGCAAATGTGTGCTAACTAAACCCCTGCTTTTAACAGACGGTTAGACAGGCTAATTTGGTTGGTCAGCAGACTGGTTGGTGAGTTGAGCTATGGAATTGTCTTTGTTTTATATGTATATGCCTCCATGTGCTCCTTACTGTGAAGGCCAGTTATGGGTGTGGGCGGTGGCCAGTTTTTTGTTACTGTACGTAAATTTGGGTCGGGGACACACTGGACACCTTTGCTGCCAATGTGCTCTTGCTGGGTGTCCAGTGTGCTCCTGTCCCTTTAAGGGGGCTTGGGCCGCCTCCAGGCTCACCTGCCTACACCTATCCATTCTATGCATGTGCTTCCACTGTGGAGACACTTATAAATTTAGTAGTGTTAGGACTGCAAGTATACAGGGTGCCTTGACGAGGCCTTGCAGCTTTCACATGCGTTTGCAAATGTGTGCTAACTAAACCCCTGCTTTTAACAGACGGTTAGACAGGCTAATTTGGTTGGTCAGCAGACTGGTTGGTGAGTTGAGCTATGGAATTGTCTTTGTTTTATATGTATATGCCTCCATGTGCTCCTTACTGTGAAGGCCAGTTATGGGTGTGGGCGGTGGCCAGTTTTTTGTTATTATGGAGATACACTTCAGTGAATCTGGCTATCTACAGTTTGTATCAATATGAGCCAATCATGTTGTTCTATTTTGGAAGTGTGAGCCAACGCTTGCCCCCATATATTTAAAATTGCATTGTTGATATATTCTACATATCAATTGGATTTTACTTGCTTACCCAGCTTATAATGAATTATTTTAGAGACCTGTCTTCTTTGGAATTGCTGTTTACAGTATGTACAAAATGAACTTACCATGTCATTAACTGTATTTTTGCTATACCTTATATACAATTCAAGTCCTGTCTCGTTATGAATAAGGATTTTACTATTATTATGAACCATGTCAATATTATTTTTACTTTGGTTACAATTTATATATCAATAAATCATTTAATGCCAATTGATGTTACGTTATGCTTCCATGCAATGTGTTTTGGTTCTGTTATATTGGTTACTTGCCACATTCATGGTTTTAAGTTGTTATCTCCTGAAGTGCATGTTTCATTTAAAGTCCCGCCATTCCGTTTTCCTTTTTTTGTTCAAATTATTTTCGGATGGAGACGCTTGGTTCTACCCACCTGGCCTCTCATGCAAAGTCCCACCTTGTTGCTCTGTTTCCTATATTGTTTTCTGATTGTTGAAACGTTGCATCTTTTATATGAAAACTAAAGAAGAAGCTTGCCAAGAGAAGATCATGTAAGAAAACATGTCCAGATAGCACAGCAATAAATATTGAGGCGTGTGCAATTGATGAAACATCAAAAGTGGACTCAGACATCTTTCTCAGAAGCACAGGTAGGTGCACATAATTTCTTTATTTGGGGTAATCCAGTCCACAAAGCACATATATGTGCATTGCATACTATGCAATTATAACTTCACCGTGTGTGCATCTAATTTTGTTTGCTATTTTAGGTGGTGCAAAAATTAGCGTAGTTATCACATCTGCCACAAAGGGCTGGTCATTGTTTTTTTCACCACAACTCCCCAAGAAAAATGTTATGCGGCAATATAACAATGCCATGCCAAAACTGTGGGTGTGGTCAAAATTAATCAATATTTGGACTTTATTAAAGGAACGTAATCTTTAATGACTGTGCAACAAGCGAGTATGTAGCGGATAGAAATCTCAGTGCACTCCAATTTTAGAAAAACTATTATTTTTATTTTTATTTTAATAACAAACATGTTATAATTATCTGCTATATGTAGTGGTTTTTCACAGAGCAGCTTGGATCGCTCTCTTCCTGGGTCCCTCGCTGGAACCCCTAGCCCCTCCCTCTTTCAGGGTGACCCCACAGCAGGCAGCTTACTATGGGGGCACCCAAGCAGGTGCACTCCCGAATAACGGCTCTGTGTGTCCATTCACACATCGAGCCATGGATTGCCACCTCCGTCATCGGATTTGCTCACTGGCTGTGATTAACAGCAATAGGAGCCAATCGCTCTGACGCGAACAGCCAATCAGCAATGTGAGTCCCCGGAGAGCCAATACTCTTCTGGTCAGTGTACATGCCTCCCTCATCCGCACCTCTCCTTTGATTTCCACTCTCTTCCTCTTTCTGCCTGTCAGCTCAGTGTCAGTGTCTGCCCTTTCCCTCTTGCTGCTGAAATTACTTGTATAATTCCATAGTATGGTGCCATTCCATATATTATTGCAGAGCACAACTTGGTTCTCATGTGACTGTCCACCTCTCCCCTCCTCCACCACACCCACCCCCCTCCTGGCTAATGTCAATGCCCCTCATGCTTTAGCTGTATGATTGAGAGAGAGGAGAGGGGAGAGGAAGGCCGATCATGTGAGCGCCTAGTTGTGCTATGAAATAAGGTATAGACTTTTTTTTTTAAGCATATACACACACACACCTATCATTATTAAACACAGAGTATTGTGTAAAGAGAAAACTGTGGGCTAATAACCACTTCATTCTCCTATTTTTTTTTTTAAATATGTTTGGCAGAAGTCGTGCAAAGTGAGGAGGGAACATCCCAGACAATGATGCCTGCCAGCATAAATGAGGAAGATTTTGAGGAGGAAGTAACTGAGCATACCTCAGGAACAGATGCTCCATGCAAAGGTTAGTAAAATATGCTATGCAATATAATATTATATAGAAATGTTTCAACATTGGCTGTGTATTAGCAGTGGGTGACATTATTTCCAATTGTTCATAGCCATTGAGATGCGAATTTGAATGTGATGCCTTTGGATCATAAACTTTTTTTTTTTTTTTTGTTATAATATTTTTATTGGTTTTTTGTAACAGAAGTGACAAGGAAAGATACAGACCAAGGGGAGCACAACACAAGGATAATTCAAATCTAATACAGTATATTGTTGCGGACGCAGCCGCTGTTCTTGCGAATAAAAAAAATCAAGTTATGACATATAAAGCGTAGTAGTAGATCATTTAGTAGAGTAAATATTCCGTAAAGCTGTAATGAGTCTATACAGTTGGGCTATTGTTACTAAGTCTTAGTACTCTCGTTTCATATGTTATCAAGGGTGATGGTTGCTATAGGGTGGGTGGGGGTGGGGGTGGGAGCGTGAATTATCTAGTCATGAGATGCACCCGGTAAGGTTTGTTTGAAAGTTAGGTTTGTGTGACTGTAGACGTAGGTAGGTGTTTGTGGAGAGGATCAGTAGGGGATGGGTTGGGAAAGTAGTAGTAAGTGGGTTATAACGATTATTGTCAGCAGAAGGTATTACGTTCGTGGGTGTTGTCATGAGTTTGAGGGTGTGCGGATTTGTCATTCGCGGAAAGAAGATGCGAGGGGCAGAGTTTTTCCAGGGTGAGGAATGTATGTTTCTTCTAAGCAGCATTGTAATGTCTATACAGTTGTTATGTGAAGTATTGTTTGTATTCATCAGTGGTGGTAAAGTTTATCCAGCATGTCCATGTTTTGACGAACTTAGGTTGTGTTTCTTTGGCCTGGTGTATGAGGTCCTCCATGGCCATCGTTTTTTGTATGCGTGTAAACCATTCTGCAATGGATGGTGGATCTGTCGAGCGCCATTTGAGGGGGATGCATAGCTTGGCGGCGTTCACCATGTGCATGGCCAGAGATCGTAGGTATGTCAACAGTGGCAATTTGGAGTGATGAAGTAGAAATGATGCAAGTCTAACGTGTATGTCGTTATTTGGTTGATCCATTTATGTACTTCTTTCCAGAAGGGTTGAATTTTTGTGCAGGACCACCAAATATGTAAGAACGAACCAATCTCAGTTTTACACCTCCAACACGTTTGGGTAATTGACGAGTCAATATGATGCAGCGTCAGCGGTGTCCTGTACCATCTTGAAAGTATTTTAAAGGCGTTTTCCTGTATTTGCACATTAATGGATCCTTTGTGGGTCAAGGTATATATTTTCTCCCAGTCTGCATCAGTAAGGTGCAACGAGAGGTCCTGTTCCCATTGTCTGGTGGTCCAGTGTTTTGTAGGTGTGCGGGATGTGAATAGGAGTGCATATGTCTGGGATATCAGGTGTTTTTGTGGGTCCCCGCTGGAGCATAGGTGCTCGAATGTGGTGGTCTGTCTGGACCAGTCTGGTCTGGGTTTAGGTTTGTTAAAGAAGTGTCTCAGTTGGATGTAAGTCCAGAATGGGAAGGATCTCATATTCATTTTTGATGCGAGCGCTGTTTGGGATAAGAGTTGATTTCCTTCAAAAAAGTGCTCTGCTCGTACAGTAGGGTGGGGCCAATGTTCAGCTAAGAAGGTGGGGTGCATCCCTGGTGAAAAATCTGGGTTCATCCTCAGTGGGGTTAGAGGGCCATTAAGTGAAGAGATTTTATGGAGGTTACAGGTAGTGTGGAAGGAGGTCAGCGTGGGTTCGATTAGTGGGTGGAGTTTGCAGTCAGGGGGGATATTAGAGTTAGTGATCCAGGGGAGGTGAGACAATGGAAGGTCTGAGAATGATTGCTCTATGTGGATCCAGTCTTTAAGTGTGGGGTGTACGTTCCAATCTATAATTCTTGTAAGATGGCATGCTTGTTGGTATTTGCGTAAATCAGGAAGACCTATGCCTCCAAGAAGTTTGGGGGCGGTTAGTCTCAGGTAGCTTAGTCTCGGGCGCAGTTTGGCCCATATGAACGATGTACAGGCCTGTTGGTAGATTAAGAAAAAAGTTTTCGGGAGTTTAATGGGGATGGTTTGCAAAATATATAGAAGTTTGGGCAAAATGTTCATTTTGATTATTGCGGCTCTACCGAACCAGGAAAATAGTCCTGTGGACCATTTTTTAAGGTCCAATTGTATTTTTTGTAAAATTGCTACATGGTTAAGGGTGTATAAGTTATTCAAGGAGGTTGGTAAGAGAATACCTAGATATGGGATTGCTTTAGCGTTCCATGAGAACGGGAAATTGATCTGGCATTGTTGACAAATTTCTGGGGTGAGGGTGATGTTCAGGGCTGTCGATTTCGAGTAATTTATTTGGGGGTTAGAAAGGGTATGAAAATTTTTAAAGTCTGCAAGGAGGTTAGGTATTGTCGTGAGGGGGTCAGTAAGAAAGAGGAGTATATCGTCCGCGAAGGCGGCTACTTTGTACGTGCGACGTTTGATGGTAATTCCCTTAATGTCTTGGTTGGCTCTCAGGCGTCTTAGGAAGGGTTCTAGGGTAAGAATAAAAATTAGAGGGGAGAGCGGGCATCCCTGGCGGGTTCCATTGGACACGGAGAAGGCGTCCGACAGGTGGTTGTTTACATGGACCTTGGCAGTAGGGTTAGAGTAAAGGGCCGATATGAAATTGAGCATCGTTGGAGGAAGACCTATCATCCGTAGCGTCTCTAACATATAGTCCCAGGCCACCCTGTCAAACGCCTTCTCCGCGTCAAGGGAGAGCATAAATCCGCTTGAACGGCTAGATGTGAGCCAATGGTGTATATTAAGAGCTTTTAGAGTGTTATCTCTCGCCTCTCTTCCCGGGACAAAGCCGACTTGGTCCAGATCTACAAGTTGGGGCAATAATGGTAGTATACGATTCGCTAAGGTTTTTGCATACCATTTTAAGTCTACATTAAGAAGCGAGATGGGTCTGTAATTGGTAACAAGGGAGGGGTCTTTGTCTGGTTTTGGAATTACTGCTATGTGGGCAGTTAGGAGGTCTCGAGGCGGTGTCGTAGGGGTTGCGAAAGAATTGAAGGCTTTTAAGAAGAAGGGGGTGAGTGTTTCTGAGAAAGTTTTATAGTATCCGACTGTCAGGCCATCGGGGCCGGGGCTTTTACCTGATTTTAGTTGTTTCAAGGCTAGGTCTATTTCTTCTCTGGTTAGAGGTGAGGCCAGATCTTGGGCTACGGAGGTCGAGATAGGGGTAGGGCCATATTGTCGCAAAAAATCTACTATCATTTCTGTTCGTTTTTGTTTGTCAAAGGAGGAATCAGATGGGTGAAGGTTATATAATTTACTATAATATTGGACAAACTGTTTGGCAATGTCTGGGGTTTTGGTAAATTTGCATCCTGTTGGATCAGTGATGGAGTGAATCCTTGTGCGAGCTTTAGTCGCTTGTAAAGCCCGAGCCAGCAGTTTACTGGCTTTGTCGCCATATTCATAAAACGTTTTTTTGGATAGAATGTATTTGCGTCGAATTTGGTGGTCTAAGATATCCAGTAGATCTTTTCTAGCTTGAATCAGTTCAGTCATAGTGGAGAGGGCTTGGGATTGTTTGTGAGCGGTTTCTAGCCTGTGGATTTTGTTGGTGAGGTCTATATATTGTTTTTTTCGTATGCGATTGCGTTTAGCCGCCGCCGCGATTAGGTTTCCTCTGATTACACATTTGTGTGTTTCCCAGATGGTAAGTGGGGACGTGTCATTCGTAACATTTTCTTGAAAGAAATGTTTGAGGTTAGATTCGACCTCAGCCTTGATGGAGGGGTCAGTCAGTAATGATGGATCCAATTTCCATGTTTGTGAGCGGGGTATCGTGTTTGGGATTTTAAGCGTTAAAGAGGTGGGGTGATGATCGGAGATAAGCATAGGATCAATTGAAGTGTGATGGATTAGAGATAAGTCTTTTTGTGTTAAAAAGATGTAGTCTATCCTTGAATATCTGTCATGGGGAGCGGAATAAAATGTGAAGTCTTTAACATTAGGGTTCAGGGTGCGCCAGGAGTCATGTAGTAATAGCTGATTGAGTAATGATTTAATCGTTTTAAGGGCCGAGTATGGGAGTGAAGAGAAGCCGGTAGATGTATCTTGGGTAGGGTTAAGTGGAGCATTGAAGTCTCCACCCAGGATGAGGGTTCCTTCTTGGAAGTTTGTGAGTGCATTCGTAATTTTTCTAAAGAAAGGTACCTGACCGCGGTTGGGGGCGTATATATCAGCTAATGTGAGCGTTCTGTTGAGAAGGGATCCTTTGAGAAATATGTATCTGCCTTCCACATCTATTAAAGAGTCTGTGATTTGAATGGGGCAGGATTTAGCAATGAGTATTGAGACACCTTTTGTTTTGTGTAGCGGGTTGGTAGCATGAAATACCGTGGGATATCGGTAATTTTGTAGCTTCGGCGTAGAGTTGGATCGAAAGTGAGTTTCTTGAAGGAAAATAATATCTGCTTTGTTGCGGTGCATCGTGAGGAGTAGTTTGGAACGTTTCTCAGGCGTGTTGAGGCCTTTTACATTCAGTGAGATCAGTTTTAGTTTAGTGCTGTGCTTGATGCTGGACGGATTCATCATTGTATAGATGTGTGAATGTATTTAGGATGATAGTATGCGCTGTTTTGGTGGGGGTGGTTAGTTGATTCGAAGGGTGTGTGCTTGTAGGCAAGGTGGGTAGGGGAACAGGGGTAGGAGGGGGTTAACAATACCGGTAATGAATGTGATCTCAATCACTTAAGTCAGTGACTAGGATCACAAAAATTTACTAACTGGATAGGATCAGTGGTGCGTGAAGTTTCGGTTAGAGGAGATGCTAGATAAGATATGTGTAACCACTGTGCGGGGGTTGGTCTATCAATTGAGAGAAGTACTACAGTAGGAGGAGGAAGAATTCGTCCGTGGGGTCCAGCCCACCAACAGTCTTATGTCATTTATACGGTGGAACCGGGGGAAGAAGTATGTAATGTTCCAGTTGGGGAACTTGGCAGAGTGAAGTCAAATGGGTGATAGGATGGCCGACTATTTGAAATGGCGAGAAAGTCAGTTGAGTAGTCGTAGTAATAGTGAGCTATACCTTAGAACGAGTGGGAGGAATTGATTATTTGGGTAATGGTTACTGGTAGGGTCAGATCAGTGAGGTGGGAAGGCACAAAAAAGGGAGAAATCTTAATAAACAGTGTTATATAAGTATATAAACAATAGTTACCGGATTAATGGTCTATACAGTATAACAAGCTCAAGGCTAAGTAAACAGGTTAGCAAAACATGCGTGATAACGATCATTCATAGAAATATAGTAGTGTTCGAATAAAGTGGTTAGTTATAGAAAATGAATAGAACGTAACCTGTGTGCGGTGGGCATAGACATGTGTAGTCAACCCAGGCAAATACAACATTGCAGGAGCAGGTCAGAGCACAAATTCAATGTACGTGTAGATTCGTGGGGGAAGAATGAGTAGTGATGAGTATGAGAGTAGGTGTATTCCTCTAGTGTGTTCTAGTGTAGTAACAGAAGTGGTGATGTGGATTAAAGTAATGTTAGTCTTGTTAGTTTCGGTGTGTAAAGATGGAGGAGGGGATATATTGTGTAGGAATGTAGAGAGAACGTGCTCAAAGCCAGTAGGTGGCAGTAGAGAGCTGAAGTTCGAAAATTCCTTCAGTTTGAGAGAAGTGGGTCAGATCTGGGGAATGTGGAAGAAATCTTCAGCTCAAGTGTTGTCAGTGTGTGTTGCTATGTATCATTGTCTACCCTATACAGGAGGCAGAGATCACTCAAATCGTTCACCTTAAACCTGTTATCTATAAGGCTCAACACCGTTCCCTGCGGGTTGTAGTCAGGTTATAGAGGGTGTGCGGACATCTAGCCCAGCGAGGTATATAAGAGGTGGTCAATTGGTTAAGCGTGTACACTCATGGCAATGATTGTCTGGGGAATAGCAGAATAGCAGAAGAATAGCAGAAGAATAGCAGAAGATAGAGCGTTTAGCTGTGGGGAGCGGTAACTACAATGTGGTCTCTGCCTCTGATATAGTTCGGCAGCCTGTGGGTTGAAGGGTTGTGAAAATTGGAAAGTGAAGGAATTTGTGTTGTGTTGTAGGGGGGGAGGTAGAGTCAGTGTGCAAGTGGGAAGGGGAAGGACAAATAGGTGGACCTGGGTCTAGGGATCATAGCAAGGCATCCGAGCGTAACGGAGTGTTGTCCGTAGAAAGTTGAGGGGCGTAGTGGAGTGCGGTGAAAGTTATCAGAGCCATGGTAATCATTAAAGAGAAAGCAAATTGACTAGATCATGAGTGCGGAAGGATTGCATGTATAGGTGGTAAAACCAGGCATAAACGGCAGAGCCAGGGGGAATCACTTCCCTGAAGTAACGTAGGTGTGAACATATAGGTGAGTAACGGACTGCAATAATTATATTTATAATATCGATAAGCGTTGTACCCTGTTGTATTCAGTGCGAGGGTGAGCGTTGGTCGTGCATAGTTTAATCATTGTTGATCTCCGCTATAGTGATGTATGAGTTTAAATGAGGGTGTAAGGCTTAGTGAATCACAGATATCTCTGACTCAGAGTCAGTAGATGGCAGTAGAGGGCCATACTGTAGGGAGTGTATTGTGGCTTAAGGAATTAGGTCATGTGAGGGAGAATAAATTGGCATAAGGATTGCATAAAAGATATGGCTCTGATGTGTTGTCAGTGTGTGGTGCATCACGACAGTGTCTTCCCGGAATGGGAGGCAGTAATCACTTAAAACTTAAAACTTCTAACAATTAACCTGAACAGTTAACATGTTACCCTTCAAAATTGTCACCAGGTACACAGGGTCCGTATGTATTGAGTCCGGTGGTACATACTCCTCAGGTCCCGGTGCCGATGTGAAGCATCGGTGTAGGCAGAGATCTGTGAAGAAAGCATGTAATGTTTTCCATGGGAGTGGAACCGGTGGTCGGGTAGAACGGTGACTGCAGCGAATAACGTTTGGCTGGTCCGGTCCGGTGTTTTGTCAAGTGGGGGAACAACAGGGAGAAGAAGTTGAAGGTGTCCATAGTTATTTGCAGGGGTAATCGTCAGAGGCAGTCATTGTGTAAGTGGGAGAGATCTTTGCAGGTATGAAGATCGGGTCTCGGGCGATACTGTAGAAGTGAGCAGAGGAGGCGGTGGTTCCACCGGGGTATGTTGTTGAGTGTGGGAGAGGTAGTCGAGACAAGTCCAGGCCCCTGTAGAAAGGAGAAGGTGGTAGAAGTGGATCCTAGGCCGTCAGCGGTGTCGTCTGGTGAAGAATCCAGGAGCATGGAGGTAATTTAACGGTCCCGGCGAGCTCTGCGAGGCAGAGGCGCTGTCATGGGGCTAGGAGGTGGGTGACGGGGTCCCTCTGAAGCATAGCGACTGATGGGTGTGGGCGATCTGCGTCTGCGGAAGCTGGTATTGTGAGCATCCATCGGTTCTTCTTCTGGAGGGTGACGGGTATGAGGTAGAATGTTGAATTCCTCATACCAGTGTGGGACTGACACAAGCGGGATGTCCAGGGTGCGACAGAATCCATCGAGGTCTTCTGGAACTCTTAGTAAAGCCGAGCGGCCTTGGTGGGAGGCAGAGAGGCCGAACGGGAACTTCCATCGGTAGCGGATTCCATTGTTCCGCAGAACATCTAGAAGAGGCCGGAGGTCTCTGCGATGTCGCAGTGTGATCGCTGAGAGATCTTGATAGATGTATATATGGCTGCCCTCATATTCCATCTGCGGTTTTTCTCGTGTTTTTTTGAGGATGTCTTCTTTGAGTAGATAATCATTTACATAGCAGATGACATCTCGTGGGGGGTCTGCGTCTCTGCCTCTGGGACGGAGCGCTCTGTGGATACGTTCCATAGCCACCGGAGTGAGACGGGGCCTATCGAGGAGTTGGTTGAAGAGGCCCGTGACAGCTTGAAGGAGTTGGTCTTGGTCCACGGATTCGGGTAGGCCTCTCACTCTAAGATTGTGTCTGCGACCGCGATTGTCGAGATCTTCAACATGACGTTGAAGATCTCTAAGTTGCATGGTATGGGAGTTCACTTTGTGGTGAGTTGCTTTTGTTGCTGAGCTTTGTAGTGCTACATCGTCTTCAACGCGTTGCATTCTCCCTGAAATAGCCTGTAATTCATGGCGTAGGTCCGAGATGGCCGAAAACAGAGTGTCTTTAATGTCCGCCGCCAAAGCCTGGAGATCCCTCAGACTCGGTTGGCGGAGAGATGTGCCGTCGTTCTCCATATGTGGTGTGCGAGGATCGGTCGGAGTTAGGAGAATTCCTGTCAGTTCCTGAGAGGGAGTTGAGGCGGGAAGGGGAGCCGCCCTGTTAGGCCTCTGGGTGTGGAAGATCTCCGGTATAGTGTGGTTTGTGCGGCCGGTAGGTTCCCTCAGGGAGCGGGATCGTGACTGCGAACTTCCGCGGGAGGAAGTTCCCATAGTGGGTAGTGAAAAAATTCGCAGATCCCCAGGTTAAGCTGAAGAAAAGACTGTGGTGAGCGGGAGCCGAGGGTTTAAGCAGCCATCTTCTCTCAAGGCAAACCACGCCCCCATAAACTTTTTATACAGCAGGGTAAATATTTGTTTTATATTTTCCCCTAAAAGAATAATATAATACAATTTTAATAATTTCTTAGATATCCAGATCATCACAAACCTGAACAGGGACATGGAACCGCATTGTGCCTATCAGGATTCTGGAATTGACATAAAAGAACACTCCCCAAGGCCACCCACAGTTGACCTTGCAAGAATTGATTTGAGTTCAGATAGAGGTGTTGATGATCGAGTTTCTCTGAATGTAGATGACATGGATCCTCTCTCCTACACACATACTGTAGGTGTACATTATCTTAGGATTAACATTTACTTTTCCTAAATGCAGATTTTAATTATATTTCTTCATACAGATCATGGTGCGAATAGTGCAACGGTTTTGTGTATGCAAATGGGTTTGTTCAACTGCTATCACGAATTAGAAAAAATAAGGGATGCAGCAATTGCTGCACATCAAAAATTGATGGACTTTATAGACTTGCTTGGTAGATTCTAGACATGCATGGAGGAACATATGTTTTTATTGCCAAAGTTTATTGACCTTTCTGTCATGACCTTTAAAGAATTTTTTATACTTGTACACACTATTTTTTTTCAGAGTTAAAAACACTCAGCCTGGGTTCACATTAGTGTGATGTCTGAGCAATGTGAGTTCAGCCATACAGTTGTATGGCTGAATTCAGATTGGATTGCACAAAAAAAGGTTTCACGGACTGGAAAACAGGTCTGTTGCAAATGTACTAGTCATTTGACATTTGCAGTGAGCTCTCTTGCTGTCCTATTGTGTTATTACACAGGGATTAGGGGTTACCCCTGCGCCAGAACACAGTTAGCAATTTGTCATTGGTTTATAGCTCTCACCAAGAGACAGTCAGCAGCCATTTCACTATTTTGCTGGAATTTAGATAATCCTATACAGCCTGAAAGCTGTAATGTTTTCTTGTTTTTGGGTGACGCGTACCCTCTATCTTCTGGAAAAGTGTGTCCAATCCATAGACTTGATCCTGCTGGACACACTTTACCCATGTGCACATCCAAACTGTGTTGTCTACATTTATGTTTTGTTAAAGTTTATATTTAAATAATTATGCTGTACAATGGGTCCCCCTCACCTTAATTAAGATTGCAGGTAATGACAAATATACATATTTTTGAATAATGTTCAATGATTAGTTATGTATATTTGGTCACTTTTTTACTTAATTTTACGCTATTTTAATTACAATTTTATATGTTCCCATATAGAATAAATGTACTTATGTTGCATAAATAAAGCAACTTTCAATTAATTCTACACGGGCCTACCTCACTCTCTTTATAGCTGTTGAAAAACAAAGCTTGATTATTTGTGCCTACATCCAAGACAGACTTTGTCATGACACAGGGAGGAGTTGACAAGCTGAGGGTAGATGATGCAGGGTGAGATGGTCAACTCCTTCCTGTATGCTGACCTGAAGTTTGTCCAGAATGTAATAATTGAGGAGTGTTTTTAAAAAGCTATGAATGAAATAAGCCTGTGTAGAATTCATGAAAAAATGGTCTCATTTTTGCAAGTTAAGTACATTCATGTTCTATAGGTACATGTGGGAGCTGCTATTTTGAAAACAACAGTGAACATAGGTGAACTTGGTCTTGTACTGAATCATTGTAGTACAGAATGTGACTTTACACACATCACAATTTTATCATTACATTATCATTGTGTTATTTTGGTTATGATAACATTTTAAGGTGGGCAAACGACTAATGTTTAATGTTCCTATAATGTTTATTTGCACTTTAGTATTTCCAAAGGAAGACCATAAACATACCATGACCAAATCTTTGCATATTATGCACAATTTATGCTTGAAATCATTAAGATTACCGAATATGTTTACATGTGGCAATAAAGTCTTTTTTCATTTTTTTGAAGTAATGGTTCAGTCTCTTTATTATAACATAAGATTTTTTTTTTATTGACAATTCTTTTTTAACAATTAATCTTATACTTTGGTTATTTGTAAATATAAACATATATGGTATGTATTTGGTTGAGACAGAAACATCACAAAATATATATTTTCTACTTTTTTCGGGCATTAACCACTTGACCACTGGGCACTTAAACCCCCTTAATAACCAGACCAATTTTCAGCTTTCGGTGCTCTCACATTTTGAATGACAATTACTCAGTCATGCAACACGGTACCCAAATGAAATGTTTGTCCTTTTTTTCACACAAATAGAGCTTTCTTTTGGTGGTATTTAATCACCGCTGGGTTCTTTATTTTTTGCGCTATAAAAGAAAAAAGACTGAAAATTATGTAAAAAAATGCTTTTTGCTTGGTTTCTGTTATAAAATTTTGCAAATTAGTAATTTTTTCTTCATATATTTTGGCCAAAATTTATACCGCTACATATCTTTTGTAAAAATAACCCAAATTGGTGTATATTATTTGGTCTTTGTGAAAGTTATAGAGTCCACAAGCTATGGTGCCAATCTCTGAAAATTGATCACACCTGAAGTACCGACGGCCTATCTAATTTCTTAGAGACCCTAACATGCCAGAAAAGTACAAATACTCCCCAAATGACCCCTTTTTGGAAAGAAGACATTCCAAGGTATTTAGAAGGATGCATGATGAGTTTTTTGAAGTTGTCATTTTTGCCCACAATTCTTTGCAAAATCAAGATTTTTTTTTCCTTTTTTTTCACAAAATTGTCATATTAGCAGGTTATTTCTCACACACAGCATATGCATACCACAAATTACACCCCAAAACACATTCTGCTATTACTCTCGAGTATGGTGATACCACATGTGTGAGACTCTTACACAGCGTGGCCACATACAGAGGCCCAACATGCACAGAGCACCTTTAGGCGTTCTGGAGCACCCAGGCCAAGTCTGACATTTCTCTCCTACATGTAAAAATCATCATCATTTATTTGCTAGAAAATTACATAGAACCCCAAAACATTATATATGTTTTTTTAGCAAAGACCCTAGAGAATACAATGGCAGTCATTGCAACTTTTTATCTCGCACGGTATTTGCGCAGCAATTTTTCGAACGCATTTTTCAAAAAAAATAAACAGTTTTGTGCTTTAAAAAAAAACAAAACAGTAAAGTTAGCCCAATATTTTTGCATAATGTGAAAGATGAAGTTATGCCGAGTAAATAAATACCTAACATGTCACCCTTCAAAATTGCACACCCTCGTGGAATGGCACCAAACTTCGCTACTTAAAAATCCCCACAAGAGTGGTCAGGGAGGAGGAGCTGATGCCCAAGATGGCTGCTCAGTGAAGTAGAGTGGCTGGCACGCTGACATGCTGTTAAGCTGAATATAGCAGACGCTGAACATAGGTATCTTTGGGAGATTGTCTCAAGACACAACCAAAAGTCTACCATATCTCTATACTACAACTTATCTGCCTGGATAACGGAGGGGTGACAGTAAAAACGAAGCACAATCCTACCTGTGGAGTGACGGCGAAGAAGCGAAGGCGGACCTGAGCGAGAGCGCGAGGCCAGACGGGTGCCTGGCGGGTCTGCACACACAGTCGGCAGATTCGACAGGGACGGCTCACTGGCAGAGACGCGCGCGCATGGTCAAAAGGCTCAACCCGGCAGGGATCAGGAGAAAGCACGAGGACCGAGGGGTGTCCCCTCAACACGGCTTAGCGGTAAAACCCCCACCAGGTCAGAAAGCGGTTATCAGGAACCGGTAAGACAAAAAATACCTGTCTACAAACAAATGATATGTATTGACTTGCAAGAAATATGCAATAGGGGTATGTAAAAAGAAGAAAATTTAATCTCCTATATATATCTGGGAATAACGCAGACACGCATGTTATCTTATTGCATCTGATATACTAGAAGATACATAGACTTTTGAATCTGACAGGCTGGATTAGAGCATAGTGCTCAAAGGAACAGAAATACAAACATATAAATATAAAAGACACTAAAGGCAGAGATATTGAGCGGACCATCTAATTTTTTTTTTTTTTTTGCTCTTTGCTTTTCCAAGAAAACAACACTGTATGGGAGATAGCCTTGGTAAAGAGAAACCATAAGGTGTAAAATATTGGTATAACGCATAACAGAGTATATATGGGTTGGTAACTTTTGGGCCATATAAAATACCCCGTAAAGAAAGAGGAAAAGAAAGGACAAGATAAAACACAAAAGGGTATAATAATAAGAACAGTATCCCCTCCAGTATGGCGCCCAAAAAAGGCAATAAAACGCCACAACCCCTGATAAACAAAAAGGATAAAGAGACAAATAAAAGTAAAAACCCCACTGGGACACAAACTACACAGACATCAGATATTAAGGAGATATTTCAACAACTTCAGCTGCAAGCTCCTCGAGCTCCACAAGGGATTAATACACCACAAGATATCTCAAATATAGCGGAAACATCAGGTACATCTAGTTTATCAGGGGAACTGCAACTGCAACACCCTAGAAACAGCTCATTACTAGATACAACAGGCTCAGCCAGTGATCCAAAGGACATGGAAAAAGAAAAATGGGATATGAGAAAATATATCCAATCCCTCCCAACCAGAGAGGATATGGATCAATACGTACACAGATTGGAAAATTCATACAAAACGGAAATACAAGAGCTCAAAGAATCCATTAAAACCACACAGGAAAAAACCTCTAGACTAGACACAAAAATCTTAAAAGTAGAACAAGAATCAAAGAAGCTAAAGGAAAATGTGCACAAACAAGGAATACAGATAAATCAACTAATAGGAAATCTCGACGAGCAAGAGAACAGAAGCAGGAGATCCAATATTAGAATCAGAGGATTAAAGGAAGAGGTGGGCGGTAAGGAGTTAATATCTACACTACAAAAGATCTTTCAAGATCTGACTCAGGAGATAGAAATGAAAGATTTATTAATAGACCGGGCCCATAGAACAGCAGCAAATAGAAGAGTGGATCCCATTAGGCCGAGAGACATTATCTGTAAGATGCATTATGTCCATATAAAGGACAAGATCATGCAAGCTGCCCGACAAAATAACGGTATTCAGTATGAAGGGGCCCCATTGCAATTTTTCCAAGACTTATCCAAATTTACACTGGATCGCAGAAGAGCATTAAAACCCCTAGTGGAACAACTGAGGAAAAATAATCTACAGTATAGATGGAAGTTTCCATTTCAACTACAGACACAAAAAAAGGGACTCAATATAGTCTTCAGGGACCTGGAAGATTTACCACAGTTCGTATCAACTCTTAATCTACCGGAAATAGAACTACCGAATTGGCCTGTTACATATATGCAGTCGTTCAGATGACTCTAATAGAATATACATAATAAACGGGAGTGGAGAATAGGGGGCTCTGGGTATGACGGGGAGGAGGGAGGGATTGGGTTTTTTTTTTTTTTTTTCGTGACAACAAGTGCACACTTAATAGATGATGAGATATAGAGGGGAGGAGGGATGTAATGGGGAACTGGTGATAGTGGTATATGTAAACACATTGAAAAACAGATGGTAAACAGATACACTTTAAAATGCATAATTATAACATAGAGTTAGATAGGGGGCGGAGTTCTCCCCCCCCCCCTTTCTTTTTTTTTTTTTTTTTTTTTCTTTTCCCCTCACTATAAATAGATTTGCAAACACAAATATACTAGATGTAAATAAGACATTGGTTCAAGATAATACACTTCTTCCTTCCTTTGGTTTTTTTTTTTTTTTTTCACTAGAGCAAGTTCTGAGCACAAAATTCACAACCACTGCGCACACTCTCATTACACCAATTATTGTATATGGGATACTCTCCCTCTCCCAGATCCCCCTTGGATCTGGGGTCTGGTGGAGGGAGGAGGTTTGGGTCCAAAAAGAAAGGGAAAAGGGAAAGAGATTTTTTTTTTTCCCTCACTATTAAAGGTATTTCACTATATAATGGACACAAAATGGAACCTTTGGTGGATGTTTTAATAATATTTCTTGTATTGTGGACACTAAGGGGGTAGGGGAAAGGGTGAGCAAGAGAAGGGAAAGGAAGGGATAAGAATAGAGGAGGAAAGAGAAAAGAAGAAGTAAGAAGATTTTCCCTTTTTTTTTTTTTCTGCAGTATTTCTTGTATTATGGCAGATTATGAGTATATAGAAATGTATTGATAGGTAATGCACTTTCAGTTCCGTGCACAACGATGGGGATGCGGGGGGGTTGGGGGGGAGGGTGGGATACAGATGTAAATTATGGCAATAGTTTGTATATTTATCAGCACTGTATTTAGGATCTCATGCACTTATTTTGTGATTAGGATAGGAAAGGGTGCTTCTCTCCTCCTTTTTTTTTTTTTTTTTTTTTTGGTATAGACCATGAAGCTAATATCATTGTCATGGTAGGGTATACCACATATTTTATGGATAATGAAGGACGAGAGGGGGTTGGGATGGGGGGACAGGAAGTTTTCTTTTTTTTTTTTTTTTTTTTTTTAGTATTTCTTGTCCCCCATTCCCTCCCATGCCTCGGGGTCTCCTTCCTTCCCCTCTCCTTCCCCCTCCCTCTTCCCTGCCGGGGGTCGGGGGGGGGGCTGGGAGACAGAAGCTCCCTTAAATGGAATGATCCCCCCCAGACTCCAACACTCAGAGGGAAGATACATAATATAAAGCATATATAAGAGTGTAATTTAAAAGGTCAGCGTGTCGCCACCGACTGAGTGGCAGTAACTGGACGTTAGGCTCCAATCTCCCTAAGTTGAGGGAGCTTACATAAAGTAAGATAGACTGTTTTTTTAGTCATTAGAGTACGAATCGGGGTGTGTGTGTGCGAGTAGATTACATTGATTTCTTTTTTTTTTTTCTCTTTTTGTCTTTCTCGTCTTTCCCCCTTTTCTTTTTTTCCTCCCCCTTTATTTTCCTTTTTTTTTTTTTTTTTTTTTTTGTGTTCGTTCATCTTGGAAATATAATGAATATATGCTCATATAACATCGAAAAGTTCCCAGGTTCTATATTCTCTCCACAAACAAAAGGTTGGAATAGCCCTCTTTCAAGAGACGCATTTCCGGACAGATCACATACCTAACCTGCGTAACAAATATTATACTACATGGTTCCATGATTCCTATGGATATTCAAAGGCGAGAGGAGTATCTATTGCAATCCATAGAACAATCCCTTATCAAATATTGGAAGAATGGCGAAACAGGGATGGCAGAGCAATCCTATTGAAGCTCAACATATATGGTAAAAAGTATACGCTTATAAATCTATATTTACCCAATCAAAATCAGATTAAAATAGGAATACAACTGATTAGCCAACTGATGGAAAAAGCGGAAGGTATAATCATAATTGGGGGGGACTTCAATTTTGTTTTGGATAAAAACATAGATACTACAGCGCCTAAGACAATACAGGTTAGTAAGGATAAGAAGAAATTTAAAGAAATGATGCAGAAATGCCAACTGGTGGATATATGGCGTCTTTTACATCCATCAGAGAAAAATTTTACCTTCTATTCTAAGGTTCATGGTTCATATCATCGATTAGACTTTTTTTAAATAAATCAGAGAGGGGTAAATGCTATATTGACCGCAGAGATCGGTAATACAATATGGTCCGACCATATGCCCGTTTTTGTGAAAGTAGATACATATATAAGCGAGAATAGTAGGGGAAACTGGAGACTTAACGATAATTTATTATATGATGAGACATGTGTAAAGGAAATAAGAAAAGCAATAACGGACTTTGTAAATGACCATACGGAAGACAATACATCTCTGCCAATACAGTGGGAGGCACTGAAGTGTGTGATTCGAGGCCTATTTATAAAACACGGGGCTAGGCTGAAAAAAATGAAAAATAATAGAATAACTCAATTATTCAAAGAAATATCCCTAGGGGAAGACCAACATAAGCAAAACCTTGCACGAGAAACACTAATAGAGGTAACAAAATTAAAAGCAGAATTACAAACATTATTAAATGAAAAAACACTTAATATTAGGGATAACAATCGTTCCCTATATTACCAACAAGGGAACAAGCCAGGCAAATTGTTAGCCAGAACCCTTAAAAATAGAGGTAAAACAACACCTATCATAAAGATAAAAACAGAGTCGGGAGAGACGAAATATGACCCAAAAGGGATTTTAAATGAGTTCCAGAGATTCTACACGAAATTATATAATATACCTAATCAGTGGGCGGATAGAAACCCCGATAAATATCAACAAGAGATACGGCAATATATAAAGGAAACGGCAATACCGGCTATAAACTCTTTTGAGGCAACGCAGTTAGAGCAAGACTTCTCTATAATAGAAATACAAAGAGTGATTGATTCGCTAATACTCGGGAAAAGTCCAGGCCCAGACGGGTATACCCCACGTTTTTACAAAACATTTAAAACAGAGCTTATGCCTATAATGAAACGAACCTTTAATGCAGTATCTACAATAACACCTTTCGGATCACAAAGTATGCAGGCTTACATCACGTTAGTACCCAAACCAGACAAGGACCATACCTTGTGTGGAAACTACAGGCCAATATCGTTAACAAATATCGATCTCAGAATATACTCAAAAATTATTGCCAATAGGCTCACCCCTATAATACCTGACCATATACACCTGGATCAGGTGGGCTTTGTAAAGGGTAGAGAGGCTAGGGATAATACCCTGAAAACTCTTACATTAATGGAATATGCACAGGGGGGCTCCATCCCATCCTGCCTACTTTCAATAGATGCTGAAAAAGCATTCGACAGGGTGGGATGGAGCTTCCTTAAAGAGACACTTATACAATGGGGAATAGGACCTATATTGTTAGATAAAATAATGGCACTATACCAACACCCCACGGCAAAGATTCGGGCGAATAGTGGAATGTCGGAGGAAATACATATAGCAAATGGTACTAGACAAGGCTGCCCACTATCCCCAATACTATACATACTGGTCATGGAACATTTATTAAATGCGATTCGGGCGAGTAAAGATATACAAGGGGTAAAAGTAGGAGATACGGAATACAAGATGTCTGTATACGCAGATGATATTTTGCTTTATGTTACAAATCCACTAATAACATTACCAAACCTGATAGCTGCATTTGACCGATTTGGGATCTTAAGTAACTTCAAAGTAAACTTTAATAAATCCGAGGCACTAAACATCAATATGTCAAGAACTATGATAGAACTGCTCAAAAAGGATTTTTCCTTTAGATGGCAAGAAAACTCTATCAAATACCTTGGTACATATATCCCCACAGATTTGAAAAAACTGGAGGTATATAATTATGTACCGATGGTACAAAAAATAACGAAAACACTCCAGCAATATGAAAAGGGCACTTTCTCCTGGATAGGCAGGATAAATATCGTAAAAATGGATATATTGCCCAAAGTATTATACATCCTACAAGCGATCCCCATATATCCTGCTACGGGCATTATGAAAAAACTGACCAGAGCGATTGGACAATTTGTTTGGGCGGGCAAGACACCTAGGTTAAATAGAAAGCTACTAAATAAGTCTAAAAAAAATGGTGGCCTTGCCCTCCCGGACATAGCAAGTTATTTAAGGGCAATAATGATCACCAGAATCGTAGATTGGTTCCAAAATAGGAATAATAAACAGTGGGTAAAATTGGAAGAGGAGATCACAGGACTAAAATTGAAATCCCTACCATGGATTCAAAGAGAACAAAGATCGGTAGAGGGCGCTTTACCCTCCTTAGTAGTTTCAACAATGAAAACCTGGGATAATATGATTAAAAAGGGAGTAGGTTCTACGTTTAAAGGGCCTATGACCCCATTGTTTGATAACCCTGAATTTCCATTGGCACTAAAAGCAAAAACCTTTCTTAAATGGAAAAGATATGAAGATACAAGGATAATAGAAACCATGGTGGGGAACAATGTGCTCCCGTTGGGGATGATGGGAGAGGACCACAAAAATGAATGGATGCAACATGGTCTACTCCAAAGATATGTATCATCCCTGGTAAAAGAAACAGCAATGGATAGGCCCTTAACAGCCCTGGAAAAAATTTTTACTCAAGAAGAGAGACCCGTACATGTACTATCTAAGGTATATAAAATCTTGAATGACGAAAGCCAAGACCAGGAGATATCATATATTAAGAAATGGGAGGAGGAATTGGGGATAGAGATCCATAGGAAAAAATGGGAAAAAGCCATTGCAGTAACCCATAAACTATCCATATCCAGTAAGCATCAGGAAAGAAACTATAAAATTTTAGCTAGATGGTATAAGTGCCCGAAAGATTTACATAGGATGAACCCAACAAATGAAGAAGAATGCTGGAGATGTCAAGCTTCATCAGGGACTATGTCCCATATATGGTATTACTGTCCCAAAATCCTGCCATTCTGGCAAAAGATTTTTGAAATCTATAGAGCTATGACAGGAAATGAAATATATCCAGATATACTAATAACAGTATTATCTATGATACCTGGTTCAATAAAAAATATAAAAAGGGACTCATTAAAATATTTCTTAACTGCTGCACGTAC
Source organism: Lithobates septentrionalis (assembly GCA_037952835.1). NCBI lineage: Eukaryota > Metazoa > Chordata > Amphibia > Anura > Ranidae > Lithobates > Lithobates septentrionalis. Next base: position 15,049,556 of record JBBDGP010000278.1, on the reverse strand, counting down.
TTGCATTGCAAGAAAATGGAAAAGTAGTATTACGCCCTCCATGATGGAATGGGAGTGTGAGATGGCGGAAATGCGGGCTCTAGAGGAGAGAAAAGTGCTAGAAGAGGGCTCAAATAAACAGATAAAACAGATACAAGCCATATGGGCTAGATGGGTAGACTATAGTGCCTCCTCACAACTGTTATGTGATGGATAGAAATATGTGGACCCCCGGGGACAGGAGACATTGTATTTCCAGATGATTCTTCCCCCCCCTTTTTTTTTTCTTCTCTCTCTCTTTCTCTTTCTTCTTTTTCCCCTCCCCTTCACATGAATGGATGGATAGGATGAATGGGTGGATGGTGGGATGATATAGGAGTTTTAATGTGTTTAATCCAAATAGTTAGTTAGTATGAGAGTGGATGTAGATCTGAAGCGTACTGAAGATAAATACTTTTGATATGATGGTGTTTGTATGTTATGTTATAAAATGTAAAATGTTTTTGGATAAATAAAGATATTTAAAAAAAAAAAAAATCCCCACAGGAGACGCTTTAAAAAATTTTACTGGTTACATGTTGTGAGTTACAGAGGAGGTCTAGGGCCAAAATTATTGCTCTTGCTCTACCAATCGCAGCGATACCTCACATGTGTGGTTTGAACACCATTTTCATATGTGGGCGGGACTTACGTATGCGTTCGCTTCTGCATGCGAGCACACGGGTACAAGGGAAGAAAAAAAAAATATTGTTCATTTTACTTTATTTATTTTAGTTTGACGCTTTTTTCCAAAGAATACATTTTTTGATCACTTTTATTCCTATTACAAGGAATGTAAACATCCCTTGTAATAGGAATATGGCATGACAGGTCCCCTTTACAGTGAGATATGGGGTCAATAAGACCCCACATCTCACCTCTAGGCTGGGAAGCCTGAAATAATAAAAAAAAATGATCCTGGCTTTGATCGTAGCAGGGAGTCGGTAGAAGCACCTGAGGGCAGCGGAGGAACGATCAAGCAGCGGAAGAGCCGCTATGATCATTCTCATGGTGTAGGGAATCGCCAGCTGAAAAAGCTGATATCTGAATGATGCCTGTAGCTGCACCCATCATTCAGATATCCCCGCACAAAGTCAAGGACGTCATATGACGGCCAGCGGGCGGGAAGGGGGTTAAAACACTTTTTTTTTTTAACACAAAGTTGTCCATTTATACAATATTTCTAACACATAGCATGTACATACCAAAAATGACACCCCAAAATAGATTCTCCTACTCCTCCTGAGTATGGCGATACCACATGTGTGAGACTACCACAGCCTGGCCACATACAGAGGCCGAGTATAGCAGAGCATGGCTGGGTATGGCTGAGCATGGCAAAGTATGGCTGGGTATCACCGAGTATGACAGAGTATGGCTGGGTATGGCAGAGTATGGCTGGGTATGGCAGAGTATGGCTGGGTATGGTGGGGTATTGCAGAGTATTGCGAGGTATTGCAGAGTATTGCAGGGTATTGCAGGGCATTGCAGAGTATTGCGGGGTATTGCAGAGTATTGCAGTGTATTGCGGGGTATTGCCGAGTATTGCGGGGTATTGCAAGGTATTGCATTGTATTGCAGAGTATTGCAGAGTATTGCAGGGTATTGCAGAGTATTGCGGGGCATTGCAGAGTATTTCAGGGCATTGCAGAGTATTGCAGAGTATTGCGGGGCATTGCAGAGTATTGCGGGGCATTGCAGAGTATTGCGGGGCATTGCAGAGCATTACAGAGTATTGCAGAGTATTGTGGGGTATTGCAGGGCATTGCAGAGTATTGCAGGGCATTGCAGGGTATTGCAGAGTATTGCGGGGCATTGCAAAGTATTGCAGAGTATTGCGATGTATTTCAGAGTATTGCGGGGTATTGCAGAGTATTGCAGGGCATTGCAGAGTATTGCGGGGTATTGCAGGGCATTGCAAAGTATTGCAGGGTATTGCAGAGTATTGCGGGGCATTGCAGAGTATTGCTGGGTATTGCAGAGTATTGCGGGGCATTGCAGAGTATTGCAGAGTATTGCGGGTTATTGCAGAGTATTGCAGAGTATTGCAAGGTATTGCAGAGTATTGCAGGGTATTGTGGGGTATTGCGGGGCATTGCAGAGTATTGCGGGGCATTGCAGAGTATTGCAGGACGATGTGGGGTATTGCGGGGCATTGCAGAGTATTGCGGGCTATTGCAGAGTATTGCGGGGTATTGCAGAGTATTGCAGAGTATTGCAGGGTATTGTGGGGTATCGTGGGGCATTGCAGAGTATTGCGGGGCATTGCAGAGTATTGCAGGGTATTGCAGGGCATTGCAGAGTATTGTGGGGCATTGCAGAGTATTGCGAGGCATTGCAGAGTATTGCACAGGGAATTGCAGAGTATTGCACAGGGAATTGCAGAGTATTGCAGAGTAGTGCTGGGTATGGCTGAGCATGGAGGGATGGATGGATGGCTGTGACTGCACATGTCACTGAGCAGCGCTGTGGGCACTACACATCCAGCCCACAGCGCTGCTCCCATCTGATCCCTCCCCCTCTCCTCCCCCTCTGTACCGATCGATACAGAGAGGGGAGAGAGGAACCGGCGTCATGACCTGACGGAGTGATCACATGGTAAATGGCCGCGATTAGCGGCCGTTTACCATGATCCGTGATGCGCCAGGTCCTCTGGATCCGGCGGTCACGGATGTTCCTGTTTTCTGGGAGCACGTCATATGACGTGCTCCCAGAATTATCCAACCACCCTGCAGCCATCATTTGGCTATGGGCCGGTTGGCAACTGGTTAATAACATAAAATATTTGTGATAACAACAAACATGCAATATTGTAATCATACCCATTAACTTTGTAACAACATTAAACAACATGCATTAAACTTTTGATATTGATATTACTGACATGGAAGCATAAACAGTCCGTGATGACCTACGTTTACACGTCATTTAGCCATTCCACTGCACCAACTCCATTAAAATAGTACATGTAGTTGAGAAGATTTTGTCTGGTGCTTTGGGTGGATAATGGGGAAGGGCCTATGCCAATGGATGTCATCACCTCAAAGCTTTGGTTGATTCATGATAAAATTGATTAACAGAAATGTACTCATTTGTATGTCTTCTGAGGAAATTATGAAGAATACAGCAGCGCAGGACTAGATTGTCCACTTTATATAAGGCAAGATTGATAGTCGTAAAAAAGATTCTAAACTGATTAGCCATGATGCCAAAAGTGTTCTCCACCACACGCCTAGCCCGAGAGAGTTGATAATTATAAATCCATTGCTCCCTTGTCAGATTTAGCATTGGGAATGGCTTCAAAACATTGTCAGAGAGTGCAAAGACATCATCTGCTACAAATACAAAGTTGAGATTTTCAACATTCTCGTCACAGTTGGGCAAGTTTAGGGTCCCATTTACCAACCTTCTATGAAATTCTCTCTGATTGATTATGCCACCATTAGAATTACGGCCATTCTTTACAATATCACAGTGGTGTAGTGAATAGCACTTTCACCTAACAGTAAGAAGGGTTGCTGGTTCGAATCCCAACCACAACACTACCTGCCTGGAGTTTGCATGTTCTCCCTGTGCCTGCGTGGGTTTCCTCCGGGTACTCCGGTTTCCTCCCACACTCCAAAGACATGCTGGTAAGTTAATTGGATCCTGTCTAAATTGTCCCTAGTATGTATGAATGTGAGTTAGGGACCTTAGATTGTAAGCTCCTTGAGGGTAGGGACTGATGTGAATGCACAATGTATATGTAAAGCGCTGCATAAATTGACAGCGCTATTTAAGTACCTGAAATAAATAAAAAAATAAAATATCCAGAAAAATATACTCATAGTTTACATTTACAAATGCCATCAGGGTGATGTTGAAGAAGCCCTTGTAGTTACCCTGATTTGGGAGGGGGGTTATTCTTACGTGTTTCCCATATATTGCTCCTCCGCAATTACTATTGGGTGATTTCCTTCCACTCCTCAGCATTTTTTAGAAACTAATATAGAAAGAAGAATTTATGACACATCAATATAAATGTGTTTAGAATATATTTTATTCTGTGCAAAGGTTACATCAACACTTATCAATTTTGGTTAATATATATGCACTGTAGCTTGAAGTAGTCTTTCTATAGGACTCTAATGATGGCTCGACAGGTTTCAGGTATTAAAATACCAAGGGCTTGCGGGAAAATGCCTGTAGTAAATTTTAAATCCTGTAGACTTCTGCCTGTGGCCAGGTAACGCAATGTAGCGATCAATTTTTGTTCCGCAGTGATTGATTCTCGCAGGATGGTATTTTTCTTGATGATGTATGGCTGCACTGCATTCAGTAGTATATTAAAAATTTTGTCGGTTATTCCTAAATAATTCCTGAAGTCGTCAGGATTATTTTCCTGTAATTCACAAGGGTCATATGTGATAACTGGTCACGTTTCTGCAGCCATTTCTTGCACCAGGTTCTCTTTTTTCACTTCTTTTTAAGCTGGCTGTGCATAGCCAACACTCCAAGACCGACTATGGTAAGTACCTCTGATGTTTCCATCTACATCTTGAAAATCGTACTGTCACAAAAATGTGGTGAATAGACATTAATCCACGGTGCAAAGATATGAATTTTCCGAAGATGGAGAGCACACGTCACTTCAGAAACAAGATGGACCACAAAGGCGCGGCTACGGGGTCACATGTAGATTACATCACAGAGTATAATGTACGATATAACGTCTGGATGTCACAAAATCGGATGAGAAAATTTGTACAACATAGAGTGCTATCAAATAAAAATGGTTATTACCGTTGAGCTATGGCGAGAAAAATCGGACGATTTTTCGGACGATTTTCATACAGTGTGTACCGGGCATAAGACTCAGAGAGGGGATTGAAATTAAGGTGAGTTACAGGGAAGAGTGATCTGATATGGTCCATAATTGGTATGTACCTGAGAGACTCTGGGGGTTAACTAGTCATCATAATCTACCCTAGATTGAGCAAAATGTGAATCAGAGCTTCATGAATATTCCCTCCTATCGGTATACTTCCATCTCCAGGGATCCATCAGTTTGTAAATCTGGGGGGTAGATCTGAAATGAGGGGAAGCTGTGCTGATTTTATCATCCAATTATGTTCAAGCTAAAATGCTGTTTTTTATTTTCCTTGCATGTCCCCCTTGGATTTACAGTGACTGCACTTCCAAGTGCACTTGTAGTGCAAAGTGGATTTGCCTTTTGTAAATAACCACCTCTGTGTCCAGCCCTGTAACATTGAAAGGGAAGGATGTGTACTTTGAAGTCTATCAATCTGAGCATCAAGGACAATGTAAAAGTTCCCAGCCAAAATAATGGAGCCTTTTGTGATAGCAAGAAATGTATGCATGCAGCCATCCTGTCTAGTAACATTAAATGGAAGTGTAAAAATCACATTCACTAAAGTCTACTGTTTACCCATATATGCAAATACTAAGATAACATAGCAACCTTGAGAGTCTGTCTTTGTATTATCATTCCTTTGTGGTGGCTCACCCTACTTGCTGCCTAATTCCTAATTTAAAAGACTTCTAAGTAAAAATAACAAATAAATGTTCAAGTACTAAACAAAGGGGGTTATTAACTAATGGCAAATCCGCTTTGCATTACAAGTGCAAACTACAAGTGCAAAGTGCACTTGAAATTGCACTGAAAGTGCACTTGGAAGTGCAGTCACTCTAGATCCGAGGGGGACATGCAAGGAAAGTAAAAACAGCATTTTAGCTTGCAGATGATTGGATAATAAAATCAGCTTCCCCTCATTTCAGATCTATCCTCAGATTTACAGTGACTGCACTTCCAAGTGCACTTTCAGTGCAATCTCAGGTGCACTTTGCACTTGTAGTTTGCACTTGTAGTGCAAAGTGGATTTGCCTTTCATAAAATAACCCCTATTGTGTGCACTTATTGTAATCACACTGAGTTGGGGTGCTGTCCCAACCATATTAGTAGTCAATAATAATACATGTAGCAAGTGTAGATATAATTATATAAATGCTATTTTCTATTGTTTTATGAGTTTATATGTAAAGTTTTTACACAAAAATGGAAGCAAATACACACATATATATATATATATATATATATATATATATATATATATATATATATATATATATATATATATATATATATACAGTGGCTTGCGAAAGTATTCGGCCCCCTTGAACTTTTCAACCTTTTGCCACATTTCAGGCTTCAAACATAAAGATATAAAATTTTTATTTTTTGTGAAGAATCACCAACAAGTGGGACACAATTGTGAAGTGGAACGAAATCTTTTGGATTTTTGAAACTTTTTTAACTAATAAAAAAATGAAAAGTGGGGTGTGCAAAATTATTCGGCCCCCTTGCGTTAATACTTTGTAGAGCCACCTTTTGCTGCGATTACAGCTGCAAGTCGCTTGGGGTATGTCTCTATCAGTTTTGCACATCGAGAGACTGAAATTCTTGCCCATTCTTCCTTGCAAAACAGCTCGAGCTCAGTGAGGTTGGATGGAGAGCGTTTGTGAACAGCAGTTTTCAGCTCTTTCCACAGATTCTCGATTGGATCCAGGTCTGGACTTTGACTTGGCCATTCTAACACCTGGATACGTTTATTTGTGAACCATTCCTTTGTAGATTTTGCTGTATGTTTGGGATCATTGTCTTGTTGGAAGATAAATCTCCGTCCCAGTTTCAGGTCTTTTGCAGACTCCAACAGGTTTTCATCCAGAATGGTCCTGTATTTGGCTGCATCCATCTTCCCCTCAATTTTAACCATCTTCCCTGTCCCTGCTGAAGAAAAGCAGGCCCAAACCATGATGCTGCCACCACCATGTTTGACAGTGGGGATGGTGTGTTGAGTGTGATGAGCTGTGTTGCTTTTACGCCAAACATATCGTTTTGCATTGTTGCCAAAAAGTTTGATTTTGGTTTCATCGGACCAGAGCACCTTCCTCCACATGTTTGGTGTGTCTCCCAGGTGGCTTGTGGCAAACTTTAGATGAGACTTTTTATGGATATCTTTGAGAAATGGCTTTCTTCTTGCCACTCTTCCATAAAGGCCAGATTTGTGCAGTGTATGACTGATTGTTGTCCTATGGACAGACTCTCCCACCTCAGCTGTAGTTCTCTGCAGTTCATCCAGAGTGATCATGGGCCTCTGGGCTGCAACTCTGATCAGTCTTCTCCTTGTCTGAGCTGAAAGTTTAGAGGGACAGCCAGGTCTTGGTAGATTTGCAGTGGTCTGATACTCCTTCCATTTCAAAATGATCGCTTGCACAGTGCTCCTTGGGATGTTTAAAGCTTGGGAAATATTTTTGTATCCAAATCCGGCTTTAAACTTCTCCACAACAGTATTACGGACCTGCCTGGTGTGTTCCTTGATCTTCATGATGCTCTCTGCGCTTTCAACAGAACTCTCAGACTATCACAGGGCAGGTGCATTTATACAGAGACTTGATTACACACAGGTGGATTCTATTTATCACCATCAGTCATTTAGGACAACATTGGATCATTCAGAGATCCTCGCTGAACTTCTGGAGTGAGTTTTCTGCACTGAAAGTAAAGGGGCCGAATAATTTTGCACGCACCACTTTTCAGTTTTTTAATTGCGAAAAAAGTTTAAAATATCCCATAGATTTCGTTCCACTTCACAATTGTGTCCCACTTGTTGGTGATTCTTCACAAAAAATTAAAAGTTTATATCTTTATGTTTGAAGCCTGAAATGTGGCAAAAGGTTGAAAAGTTTAAGGGGGCCGAATACTTTCGCAAGCCACTGTATATATATATATATATATATATATATATATATATATATATATATATATATATATATATATATATATATATATACAGTAAATACCCATATTATAATATTCTATGCATTTACCCTTACTTTACAATATTTGCATTGATACAGGCTGTAACTTGTGTATGCTACCATACTATTACCCTTTCTGTTTGTTTTTTACAATCTTACACGACTTTATTTACTTTTGTTTGTTGCAAAGCTTTATGAGTAGTCTACATTTTATGAAAGGTCATTTTAGGGATTTATAAGACAACTAAACTTTAAGAAAGGTCATTTGATACAATTGAAATTCCAAAGTAGCAGTGGAAAATGAAACTGACTAATGGGGATGGAATACATTTGAACTTACCCTTACTGTGAAGATGGTACCATTGTGCTGTATTATTATTAAATGACTTAATGCCACAATTTTTTTCACTGTTTGCTTTCAGCAGTTTTTTTTAAATGATAGCATCAATGCATACCTATTTATTTGCTACTGGCCTTATGCTTTAAACATTGAAAAACAGGTGACTTTTGAGTATTTGCAATTAAAGTTTTTTTTTTTTTAGTAAATGGTCCATGTAACTTGGTATTTATATAAACAAGCAATTTGTTTAGTTCTTGGCAATTAATAATTAGGACTTTTTCAACGGGTCTTGCCAACTTTAGGATTTATTAATAAAAATCACAAAGACAAAAATAACTTTCTTTTTTATAAGAAATATACATCAGTTTTGAAAAGTGAGATTTTGATCACCTTCATTGATGCCTAGATGGCCAGGTCAAATTAACAGCATCAACATGTCCTATTAATTAGTCAATAATTCTATGTCTAATTTACATTCCTGTTTGCATGCTATCTGTATGCTGTTTTGATTAAAAAAAAAAAAAAAAAAAAACCTTCTATGGTGTTATTGTAGGCTGACAAATATGCAAAAATAAAACAAGAAATATATTTATTTTTTATTATTTAATTACTATTTTTCAATGCAACTTTATCTGATTGTTTCCCCATTAAACACATGGCCCCATAGATGAGCACTCCAACCCATAGGATGGCATTGTTTACATGAAGCCTTAAAGTGGATGTAAACCCGATTCATGAAATTTGAGCTGGGCACATATATCTGCAGTGTTTTGTCATCTCTCTTAAAAGCACTATGTCCCCTAGCTGTCTCCTGCTCTGTTCTTCTGTTATCTGCCTGATAACCCCTGACAAGTTCTCCATCATATGATAAAAGCAGTCAGAGTTTTGTGTTGGATGCTAGAAATAGATTAGCAGAGCCCTGAACTTTTCAGCAAACAGAGCTAAAAGTCTCTACCTATGAGGATAGGGGTGTGTGCCTTTCCTTAAATCAGCTGTCTTGACTGTATGCCCAGACTTCACTGTAGTGTTGAACAGGAAGAGGAAATCTTCTAACACGATCTGAACTTTCTAAACAGTATATAAAAATGAAGACAGCAGATATACAAGTAAAACTTATGTAGGGAGATCCCTGTGTATCATCTGAGGCTGTTCACTTCACTTGGTATAAGTGAGGGTTTACATCCACTATAAGACTTTCATTTAAATCCATTTGATGATGACTAAGGACCCTTTCATACTGATCAGTTTTTGATGAGCTGTTGGTGTTTAAAAAAACAGAAATTAAAAAAAAAACAGAAACAGAAATAAACAAAAATACATGAAAACGTATCTCTTTAAATCCAATGGACCTCTTCAGACCAATGCGCTGTGGATATGGTGCATTTTTGGTGCATGTTTATAGAAAGCATCAAAAACACATCTCCTCATTAAAATGAATGGAAAATGCATCAAAGACGCATCGAAAATGCATTGTTGATGTGTTTTTTCAGTCACATGTCCAAGCTTCACAGGTGCAGGCTGGGAGTAATAGGTCCAAAAACGCATTGCAAATGTGTTTAAAATTAAATATGCATTTTTGCAAAATGCATACCATGTTTTTAAGTTCACCAATGTGAAAGGGCGCTTAAGTTTAAAATATTTTCTTTGCATTTTTGTTCAAAAGAAAGACAACTCAAAATGTGCGTTTTCTTTACTTTCAGTTATAATGGTAAACATGACACATAGAGAGGGTGATTCTACATAATGAGGGGACAGCCAGCAATAAAAACATGGGGGGGGGTTACTAAAGGCAAATCCACTTTGAACTACAAGTGCAAACTACAAGTGCAAAGTGCCCTTGAAATTGCACTGAAAGTGCACTTGGAAGTGAAGTCACTGTAGATCCGAGGGGATCCGAGTTCCGAGTTCCATCACACTGTATTTTCATGCTATATTCTTCCCAAACTCCTTTAACACTCTCTTAGCTAACATTTCTTTAAACCATAATAAACTTTTACCATTTCTAGCAATCAAAGGTTGCATTACTGAAAAAAAAAAGATAAAAAAAAATAAGTAGGAAAAAAAATCACAAACTATGTACAAAGATATTAATTTAAGAATAATGAATAATCCTTGTTAAAAATATTAAATCAATTTGGCAATGTCCAGTATATACCGTTAATGCTACCCATGCTGAAATTGTGGTAAACTGAGGGGTAGATCTGAAATGAGAGGAAGCTCTGCTGATTTTATTATAATCAATCATGTGCAAGCTAAAATGCTGTTTTTTATTCTCCTTGCATGTCCCCCTCGGATCTACAGTGACTGCACTTCCAAGTGCACTTTCAGTGCAATTTCAAGTGCACTTTGCACTTGTAGTTTGCACTTGTAGTGCAAAGTGGATTTGCTCTATCATAAATAACTCCCATGGTGATTGTTGTTTTTTATGTATTTCTCACGCTGAGTGTAGAGCTGTCCTATTTCTGGGTCCAGCTGACCTTTAACATTTTGCTTCACATAGAAATCTATTGGAAATATTTAATACCTAGGGAAGTGGAAGTTTAGGCCTACAAAGGCTCTTCTCTTGACCTGAAATTATGATAAACCACCTTTTTAAAAGTGGCAGCATTTTAAAATTGTATTTTCTGTTTCACATAAATGCTAGCATTACAAAACTGATTATTTGAAAGGAATGCATATTGTCACATGCTACATATTTTCATCTAAGAAATAAAGAGCCTTTTTACAATATTTAGGTCTATTCAAACAGATTATTGATATTTGTTGGTAATTTCTATCAATTATACTTTACTTGTGTTTATTCAAGGTTTTAAGGATTATGATTGCAGCTTTATGTGTATGAAAACATATGCAGTTTAACTTCAAAACCTAAAAGACAGTCTGCATTTTCTGGCAACCGTCTCGATCTTGTGTCAGTTAAACTGCTTCCTGCTGTGATAAGCATTCATTGAGAAGTTACGCATCTTGGCAGGTAGTTTAGGCATTCCAAGGCCAAACTTCACAGATCAGACCAGCTTGACATTTATACTTTTTCAAGATTGGAATTGGATGCTTGGAACTATATGTCTTGAAGTACCTTTTCACTAGCTCAATTGTATCATTGCTTTTAGTGATTGTTATGTCCTTGAAGTAATATTCCCCCCCCCAAAAAAAAAAAAACAACTCTAGAAGTTGGATTTTCAAGTAAAGGAACTCTCACTTTGAGCAACACACACTTTCGATTCATTTTTCAGCAGAATATGTTTGAATACATTTTGAAAATTAATACATTTTTCATAGCAATATCATATTCAAACCTTTGAAAATTATAATGAGGATATACAGTACATGATATTAGTTTTAAAAATCGTTGGATTTTTCAGAATATTAAAAGCTGGACTAAAGTTAGTAGCAAATGGTTCAAATAGACAACAAAACAAAACAAAATACTTTTCCTTTTTTTTCAGCATATTTTTCTTCATGCAAGCGTCACTGCTATTACTTGCGGGTTCCTCCACACAGGGCATGTATGTTTCGTCATCATCATCTTCTGTACAGTACTGCTATCTAAGTTGACTTGATTATGAGTTAAATGGCATTTTTTTCTCTTGTGTAGTGGGCCTTTAGGACTCTTCTTCTATGTCACTGTTTCAGATGGTGGAAACTTGCAAATGACAGATCTGCTGAGAGATTTACAGGACATTAATAACATGGTTTGCTTTTAAACTTTAGCATTCTCAGAGGTTTAGACTAACCTCGATTTTGTTTCTTCCAGATGAGAAAGAGTTGGTGGGTGACCTGTGAATTGCAGGATTGCTTGCTTCTGGGACAGTGTCAATGTCTTTGGGGCGCTATGAAAAAACAAAGATACTTTTAAGTTGCTGAGTATTTCACTTTACATTGGAGATGTAACATCATCACCTATTGTTTACCATAAACTGTGTTGCCTTTTACAATCTTATCCTTCCTGCAAGTTTTTTGGGGAATGCATTCTTGAACTCTAATAGAATCACAAAGTTATGCACAGTTGGATGGAGAAATGTGAACTATGTTTGGTTGGACAAGAGTAAATACCTTCATTGTGAAGTATGGCACTTACATTGTGAATTTGCCATTCTGAGGTGCTTTTCCCCTTTGCATTTTGTGGGATGACTGCCTACAATGGTAAGACATTGAAGATGCTTATTTCTATTTGAAATTCCTTTAAAAACACTAGATGCACATTTCAGCACATTTCAATTATTCACATTGTACATTTGAGAGCATTTCAAGACACACATTTTAGGATTGTAAGGAAGCTATCATGACATAACATGTTTTCCTGTCAATTTGGGTTGTACAATTGGACACACTAAAAAACATGTTAGTACGAAAATGTGAACATATGCATGTGTAGGTATGAACAATGAATACATAATTACATTTGACCATAGATGCTTTAAGGATGCAACAGGTGACTTGTGCTCCATGTTTTTGCACTGTTGAAAAGGAAAAAATGCAATGTTTTGAAGGAGCAGAGAAAACAATTGAAACATATTTAAGAACAAGAGAAAACATATTTTACAATGGTTGAATAGAAATGTATATTTACGGTAAATCAAACAAAAAACAAATGTAACACATAAGCATGTATATATGTACCTCTGCTGTTAATAACAACTTCAGCCCGGATGGATTTGCCCCCTTCCTGACCAGACCATTTTTTGCGATACCGCAGTGCTTCAATTTAACTGACAATTGCGCAGTCGTGCAAAGTTGTACCCAAACAAAATTGATGTCTTTTTTTCCCCATAAATGGAGCTTTCTTTTGGTGGTATTTGATCACCTCTGCGATTTTAATTTTTTGTGCTATAAACAAAAAAGTGCAACAATTTTGAAAAAAAACCCCAATATTTTTTACTTTTTGCTATAATAAATATCCCCCCAAAAAATATTTTAAAAAAATGTCCTCCTCAGTTTAAGCTGATATGTATTCTTCTACATATTTTTGGTAAACAAAAACTCAATAAGCATATATTGATTGGTTTATGCAAAAGTTATAGCGTCTACAAAATAGGGGATAGATTTATGGCATTTTTATTATTATTTTGTTTTTTGCTAGTAATGGCGGCGATCTGCGTTTTTTTGGGGACTGTGACATTGCAGCAAACATATCGGACACTTTTGACACTTTTTTAGGACCATTGACATTTACTGAGCAATCAGAGCTAAAAGATAGCCACTGATTACTGTATAAATGTCACTGGCAGGGAAGGGGTTTACACTACGGGGCCATCAAGGGGTTAAATGTGTGTCCTAGGGAGTGATTCTAACTGTGGGGGGATGGGACTGCCTGAAGCAGGAGACATATGGCTGTTCATACTTGGTATGAACAACAGATGTGTCTCCTCACCCCTGACAGAATGGATATCTGTCTGTTTACATTGACAGACCTCCATTCTGTGTCTCTCAGGAGCGATTGCGAGTGCCCAGTGAACATCGTGGCCACCGGGCACGTGCATTGGCTCCGTTGTCACACCACGGGCACCTGTGTGCACCCCCTAGTGGTCTTAAAGTGGCTGACGTATACCTACGGCGATTTGCCCAGGTGAGCCAACCTGCCACAGTATAACTGCGGCAGCTGGTCGTCTAGTGGATAAGCCTGCCTCAAAGTTGAATGTTTGGAACTATAAAGAAAAATTCTTGTTAGGATTACATGTAGTTTGTGGTTCTCCTTTTCCTATTCTAAACCATATCAAACAACAGTACAACAACAACGAAGAATAGCGCCTGTGGGACTTTAAATGAGTTAAGCACAAACAGGTCAATAAGTATACAAAGTAAACATAGTTTATACATGTAATAAAAATGTATAACATTCATTGTATATGGAATGTATAAACAAAGGTGCCAAACCACTTGGCAGTGATACATACAGCATATCAAATGGCCACATACATACATATTGAATTGTTGATATACAGTAATACACAGGCATCATGAAACTCAACGCGTTTCATGAGTCACTGCTCGCTTCTTCAAGAGTAGATGTAAATGCAGTGTATCTACAGAATAAAAATATCAATGAGAAATATATAACATAAAGATAAATATCATAAACCAAATATGGGGGACCTTGCAGAAAGAGATCCCATACTCACAAATGGATTAAGCCAATGTATCAAAAGTCAATTAGCCCACAGGTGGCAGCAAGGTGTGTCTGTCCCGGGAAACTGAAGGAAAGGAACAGATATTGTTATGAGCATATCTGGTAATGAAGTAGATAACAGGAGAGCCAACCATATACATAGGTGTATATAGTAAATAATGGAAGATGTCTACATAGTATACAAGCCAATCAAGTATGAGTATGGGCATGGAGGCGGATGGGGAGTAAAGAAGTATGAAGGTACAAAGCAATATTGATAAAGACAGCAATGAAAGGGAAACTGGTGAAAAATATGAACAAACAAAAAGTGACATGTGTACTCTATTGCACAGGTGTAAAGACAAGTTTTGTGTCACATGCTAGTGAAGAGTAAGACTGCTTACCATGATACGTGTGTCCTCAACATGTGGTCTGTAGGGCCATGAAAAGAGAAATCCCATTATGCTAATCCATCCATATATACCCTCCAGAGGGCATAGCAGGTTCCACCCTGACACCATATGCAGGTAGTTGAATGGCTCAAAAGCCAATCAGTCAACAGGTGGCAGCAAGGTACATCTATCCCAAGAGCTAATGGGAAGGAACTAGCAAAAGAATTAGCCACAAAATGTTACCCCCTAATGTCCCTCAATGTCCAACATGATTGACAGTTGCAACAAAATTTATGTCCAAGTGGTCAAATAGCACTGGGAAGGCCAGCCATATGTATAGTATATATGTAAAGGGTCTATATAGTATATGACCCAATCAGGTAATATTGTGGCCAAATCTGGTAATGAGGCCCATACCCAGAAAACCAACCATATATATAGGTGTATGTAGTCAATAAAACCCACATGGTAATCACGCCAATCAGGTATGAGTGTAGGCATGGAGACAGATGGGGAGTGGGGTTGTATGGAGGTGCAAAGCAATGTTTATGAGAACAGCAATGAAAAAGACTGTGATATGAAAAAAGACAAGCAAAAAATGACATATGAGCTCTAATGCACAGGTGTGTAAATAGGTATTGTGTTGCATGCTGGTGAAGAGTAAGACTGCTTATCATAGTACAGGTGTCCTCAAAATGTGAAGTGTGAGGTCATAAGAAGAGAAATCCCATGATGCTAATCCCTCCATATATACCCCTCCAGGGGGCGCAGCAAGTTCCATACTAATTCTATGTACAGGTGACTGGATGGGCCACAATCTTACTTGATTGGGTCATATACTATATAGACCCTTAAAATATATATATTCTATACATATGTCTGGCCTTCCCAGTGCTCAATATTGCTTTGTACCTTCATACTACTTTACTCCCCATCCGCCTCCATGCCCATAATCATACTTGATTGGCTTGTATTCTATACACCTATATATATGGTTGGCTCTCCGAATATTTGCTTAATTACCAGATATGCTCATAATAATATCTGATTGGGTCATACACTGTATAGACTCTTCATGTATGTGTGTGTGTGTGTATATTATATATATATATATATATATATATATATATATATATATATATATATATATATATATATATATATACGTATTACACATATTGGTTTGCCTTCCTACTACTGTGTGTGTGCGTGTGCATGCCCCAGGGGGCACGTGGGAGCGAGATTCTGGGAGGATGTCATAGTACACCTTCCCAAAGTTATCGAGCCACGTTGTAGCCGTCATTGGGCTATGGCGTGGTACTTAAGTGGTCAAAGTCCCACAGGCGCTATTCTTCATCATTGTATTTAATTTGGGAATGGAGGTGTGTCACTGGCAACACCAGACCATTTTATCTTTGAACAACTGTACAACAAACATGTTGGGGCGTGCTTCACAAGTCCAAACAAATGGGAAAAAAGGCTGGACATTCAAACTGGACATTTTTGGACAAACAAGCATGAGGTATGTTTAAAACAAGCAGACAAGGACATAGCATAAGTGTTCAAATAAAAAGGGCTCTAAACTTGCAGAAAAGTCCAGTTGTATTGATCAACACTACATCCTAATGTTGTGCAGAAAAAAAACATTAAAGAAAAAAACAGGAACATTAGGAACTCTGTCTGGTCGGACCACTCTATGGTATTCCTGACCATACAGCAGCCCTCGGGACAGAGAAGTAGCATGTGCTGCATTCTTAGTGATCAGGTCTAAGGGCTCTTTCACACGGGGCGGATCAGTCATGATCCGCCCTGTGAACATCCGCTTGCTCAGCGGGGATAGCTCCGCCGATCCCCGCTGAGCAGGAAGATGACAGGTGCATCGCTGCACGCTGTGCAGCGACGGACCTGTCAGAGCGCCGCTCTCCCCTATGGGGGGATCGGATGATGACGGTCCGTAGTGTCCGTCGTCATCCGATCCGATCCGAAAACGGAGGGAAAAGTAGGTTTTTCCTCCGTTACACTTTTCGGATCGGAGTGGGTCGGATGTCAGCGGACATGTCACTGCTGACATCCGACGCTCCATAGGGATGAATGTATGTCCGTTTTTCATCCGAAAACGGAAGGATGAAAAACGGACATACGGATCCCTCGTGTGAAAGAGGCCTAAGGAAATCAAGAGTGCAATTATTGACTATTTTTAAACCAATGACATGCCAGACACCACACCTTCTGGCCTGTGGGCAGCACACAAAGCCACGATTAGGGGGAAACTGATCCAAATAGCTTTACAGATCAACAGGTCTAGAAACACCTTTCTTGTTAAAAAAAAACAGGTCTAGAAGAACCAATATAGACAAACTGGAAAAGGAGTTTCCTACACTCTCGAAAAAACATAAAGCAAATCCAAATTCTGTACCCATAGATGGGTCTAGTAGTCTAGATGCAGCCCGCTCACCCCTTAACTTGGCTCTTACGTCTAAGGCAGAAAAATGGCTCCTTTGGAATAGAGTACGGTTCTATTGCCAAGATGACAAAATAGGAATCCTGTTGGCTCATAGACTGACCCTGAGGACCAAGTCCTTTGCTCTCCCCAAAATTAAAATGAATGGGGGCACACTATCCCAGAACCCTCAGCGAATTATGGAGAAATTCCATAATTTTTATAAAAAACTGTATGGTGCAGGATCACATACATCACAATCTGAGGTGGTTCAGTTCCTGGATGCCATCTGGATCCCAAAGTTAGAAAAGAACCATAGCCAGAAGTTAGAAGCCCCTATCTCTTTGGAAGAAGTACATTCGGTTATCAAAAACTTAAAATCCCACTTGGCCCCAGGTCCTGACGGGTTTTCTGTCCTCTACTACAAAGCATTCTCGGAAACCTTAGCCCCATTCATGGCTCGTTTCTTTAATGCTTTAAGACAAGGGCTCCAGTAGACAGTTCAATAAACTCAGCTTACATTTCAGTTATACATAAAACCAGGTAAGGATCCTAGCTTTGTTAGCAACTATAGCTGATCTCTCTCATAAACAATGACCTGAAGATTCTGACTAAAATCCTTGCGGACCGCATATCATCCTTTATAAGCCTGTACATCAACAAAGACCAAGTGGGATTCATTCCTGGGAGACAGGGACCAATCAAATTCCCAATGCGATAGATATTATATCCCTTTTAAACTCGAATCGGAATAGCGACTCCCCACGGGAAGGATTTCTCCTCTTGCAGGATTTTCAGAAAGCATTTGATTCTGTCCACTGGCCCTACATTTTCTCCACCCTTAGACGTTAGGTATTCTGGGACTCATTTATTAATATCCTACAAGCTTTGTATTCCACTTCCACAGCTCAGCATTTATTAATATCCTACAAGCTTTGTATTCCACTCCGACAGCTCAGGTCCGCATGCAGGGATTTTACTCAGAATCCTTTCCTATACTAAGAGGTACCAGGCAAGGATACCCTCTCTTAACACTTATCTTTGCCATAGCGATAGAAACCCTGGCAGTTGCAATTAGAGATAACCCGGACATTCATGGCATTTAGTGTGGTACTCACGGTCACAAATGCACCTTATTTGCTGATTATATACTCCTATTCGTATCGTCACCATTAATTTCTCTCCCAAACATATGCCGACTCTTGAGCGATTTTGGGAAAATCTCCGGTCTCCTAGTCAACTATGACAAATCCCAGGCTCTGAACACTAATATCCCGACACCTTTGCTTAACAGACTTAAGGAAGACTTCCAATTCTCCCAGAGTGATACCTTGATCACTTACCTAGGGGTCAATTTGACTGCCAAGGTTGAACACCTTTACCAGACCAACTAACCCCCTCTTTTAAAAAAAAAATGAGGCAGATCTCTCCAGGTGGTTGCAATCTTCTCTTTTATGGCTGGGTAGAATCAGTGCAATAAAAATGATGCTACTCCCTCGCAGCCTATACTTCTTTAGGTCCCTCCCTATCCCATTAGACAAGGCCCACTTATGACACTTTCAAGCCAAAATTATCAAATTCGTTTGGGATTCAGGAGGTTACCGGCTCTCTAAGGTGGTCCTATTTTGCTCGAGGGACAAAGGGGGCCTGGGCCTCCCACCTGCTCCAGTATTACCAAGCAGCACAATTGGCCCAGATCTCAACTGTCTACTCCCACTGGGAATTGTCTGACTGGATCCACATCGAGAGACAGGCAGTCCCCTCCAACACCTTGGACTATCTCCTATGGTGTCAAAAGAAGTTTAGACCCCCAATACTTTCTCCTTTGCTCTCACACTCATATTCCCTTTGGGATAACTTGAGACACCACTCCCAGTTAACATCCAAACTGGAGCCTTTAATGCATGTTTTCAGGAACCCAGCATTCCTGCCTGGGATGGAAATCAAAGCCTTCAGCTGGTGGATCAACAAAGGGCTATTTAGGACAGGCCATTTCTTTTAACCTCTGGGTCCACTCCCAAAGCATATTGTACAAGCAAATTGGACATGCCACCCTCTGAACTCTCGTTTTACCCAAATTTCCAACTTCCTTCACAAGCTGTGGAATGCCCAATCCAAAGATCCCAAAATAACAGATTATGAATAAGAATGAGCCAAATACATCCCGGTTCAGTTCGCACCAGAACTTGAGAACAGGCAAAAAATTTAGACGAACACTCGAACACCTTCAAAGTTTATGGGACACGAACATGAAAAATCAAAAGTGCTCATTTTAAAGGCTTATTTTTTTTATAAATGGCCGTTTTTTCAGGAGCAGTGATTTTAATGCTTAAAGTGAAACATTAAAAATGAAATATTCTTTTAAATATCGTGCCTGAGTGGTGTCCTTAGTATGCCTGTAAAGTGGCACAGTTTTCCCGTGTTTAGAACATTCACACATCTCCGGAGTGGCTACGGTGCGAATTGTACAGGAGACCTGTGCGTCTTCTGGTCCGTTTCAGGTCTGAATTCAGCCAACAATTTGGTCTTAAATCAGACCTGAAATGGTGAACAGGGACGCACCAGACCCCTGCTATGAGCCTTTTTTTGCTTTTTCTTTGGTTTTGCTGTATAATATGGTCTTGAACTGAACAGATGGCTTTATTTGGTAAAACATATCCTACAGTCTACCTTCTAGATGATATACTGTATGTTACAAAGTGTAGTATGCCCTCTCTGTATACTTAAAAATAAGCATTCTACAGCATATACTGTGTCTATGTTTATCCTTTTATGATATTTTTCAAAACTAAATAAAGATTGTGAGGGAAAAAAGAACCTTGTCCTTTATGTTATAGGTTAATTTAAAGCAGTCTTATTTTTTGTTTTTTTATGAATAATACGGGGTGTAAAAGAAAAGAACCCCCCTGAAAAAGAAGTCATGGGTGGACCAGGCTGCTTTATACCAGGAAAATATTTATTGCACAAAAAAAAAATAAAAAACATACAAAAACTAGGCACCCACCACCAACACCTAGACTACATTAAAATAAGACAACGTTGTCTGAGTAAAAGCAGCTGGGTCACGTATACAGCACGCACACATCATATACCCATTTAGGAATACAAAATAAAGCACTAGAAATAGCTATTGAGTTAACATATAGATCTTAGTGCATATCACAATAGATCAATGTGCATATCTCATTACTGCATGTAAAAAAAAGAGGGGCCAATAGTCAGGGGATACCAGGGTATAGATAATAAAGTCCACACAATGAAAACCCCCAACACAGAAACCCAACACTGGGTTAAGCTAAGTTACTGTTTCGGCTTGATGATATATCCTGCATAGAAAGCAGCATAAACCATGTGTGGTAGAAGATTTCAGGTGTTGTATATCTAGCCTTTAAACAGAGTTGATCTGGTATGGGGTTATTCAATATTGAGCAGTGGGTGGAGGTTAGCTGCTGGCGAGCACAGGCAGTTTATGCAAATTTAGTAGAAAGTCTAAGGACCACAGGGTCCACTCACCCAACCGGCCATATAGGAGATATCTGGTCACTGACAGATGTCCCAGGTGTATCCAATGAGCTCTGCCACTGGGATGAAATTCCTCATGCCCCGGCAGTCTAATCAGCTGGAACACTCCACCAGCTCACAGAAGTCCCACAAGCTTCCCCGAGTGGTCTGCTGGTGTCAGTATGGCATTATCCCTTCCGGGGACTCCGTTCGGATATCTCAGCCAAAGATGGCTGCCACTGGCTTCAAAGTGTGTCATGCGCATGTGCTTGTGTGATGTGGTGCATCATCCATGACATATAGAGTGCCACTCCTGTGATCTCATTGCTGAACTGAACAAATGGCTTTATTTGGTAAAACATACACTACAGTCTACTCTCTAGATGATATACTGTATGTTACAAAGTGTGGTATGCCCTCTCTGTATACTTAAAAAGAAGCATTCTATAGCATATACTGTATATACAAAATAATTCTGCGCTGCTCATAAACAACAAAAAAGGAAGCAGCTAACACAACCAACAAGGTATATAAGCAGGAAACAACAGAAAAGTGTAGCGCTAAACCATATCATAAATGACAATAGATGGGTAGGTATACTTAAAATAAAGACCTATCCATGGGCAGGAAGTCCTGATATAAATGTTATGACTAGAAGGTAACCATAATTAGTCCTCAGGTAGTCATATTGTACATAGGAAAATCCAATGTCCCAAAAGGCAGATAAGCTCACTCCCACCGGAAGGAAAAAAGGCTTACCAGATGTGGTGGACCCGACAGGGCATACGCCGAATTGGGTCAGATAAGGCTTGGGTGGTGAGTGGCTGTCGATGTCTGTGATGTCGCGGTTTGCTGGATTCCTCCAACTGGTCCCCGGGTCCTGGAAGGTGTGAGGTGTCCCAGGAATGTAGATGATTCTGTGGGTCTTGGGGGAGGGGTAAGGAGTTCCATGGATAGATCCCTCAAACCAGCATTCATAGGTTAGGTGATGATGTAAATATAGAGATAAGAAAGGAAGGGCCACATAGTGTAAATCCGAATATAAAAATTTTTAATAAAAAAATTGTAAAGGAAATACACTCACGTATAAGTCCAAAATATACAGCGCTGTGAAAAAGTGGCGACAATGGGGTCCTGCCCGACGCGTTTCGTCCTAAAAAGACGTCATCTGGGGGGTTACCCCCACTGTAGCCACACTCATATATATAGGGGATACTTCAGTAATCATGG
Organism: Lithobates septentrionalis; assembly: GCA_037952835.1. Lineage (NCBI taxonomy): Eukaryota > Metazoa > Chordata > Amphibia > Anura > Ranidae > Lithobates > Lithobates septentrionalis. Next base: position 15,027,711 of record JBBDGP010000278.1, on the reverse strand, counting down.
AAAGCAGCTCCACATTGAAAAAACGGCACTTCCGGTATTGGCCCAAAATGGCCGACCGGCGTGCGTTCCAGGCATGCGTTCCAAGCCTCACTTCCGGAACCGGAGGTGAACCGGAAGTGGGGGAGCGATCTAAAGAGAAAAACGAAACTGCATGCCAAATTAAAAATATTCAAAGTATATCCAACTGGTCCACAATAAGTAGGTGCAGCAAAGTGATTGTGGATCGGGAAAAATCCCGATGCTACACGTTGTGCAATGTGTGTGCACAGAAAGGAGAAGTTTCTCCAGTGTGTCACCAGGAAGTGACGTGGGTGGGACAGTGAGCGCCGCAAAGGCGCTGTGATTGGCCATGGGAGGAGGTGCTTGAGATGGGAGGCGGTGGGCGGAACAGTGAGCGCCGCATAGAGGGTGGTCATGCGCAGTGACGGTGAAAACAGTGCTTGGGGTGAGATGCCGCTGTCGGCGGACTTATGACATGCGCAGTAAGAACTGAGAAGTGCTAGGGGAAGCAGTACAGCGGCTGCTCAGTGATGTGGAGGGTGTAGAGCCTGAACGCAGGTGCATCAGTGAGCTGCACAGATGGACATATAATCATAAAAATGTGAATCTAGCACCCAATGCACATGCTGAAGGATCAATATAAATAAATAAAATGAGGATAAATAAAGGCCATTGTGAAAAAAGCCAATATGAAAAAAAAAGGGGGGAATAGTGGAGCGGGCTTCCATGAAGCAGTATATAAGACAACATGCCCATATGCATAGATACAAGAGACCAATACATAAATAAACAAGATGGTGTGAGAATACATGTAAGGCTCTTCCTATGACCATGGGAAAAAATGAAATAAAATTAAAATTAAGACAAAATGCACACTTGGGTGCCATATGGATATGTGGGAGACATAAAAACGAGTTAAAATATATGGATGGACATGAAAGAAAAAAAATTGGAAATAAACATGGAACCCCAAAAGAGAAAGAAAAAAACAGGTCACATCGCCCCAAAATGGGGTGAAGATGGAGGGAGAGAGTTTCTTGTTTGGAGGTGGTTATCAGGCTCCATTAATGAAAGCATTGACATCCAACTCCACATTGATACCTAGCGGAAAAAGGGTACGGAGCTCATGGATCCAAAAAGTCTCCAATCGTGATACACCTCTGGTCATGGCTCCGCCCCTCCATGGGGGAACATATCGGTCTATCACTGTAAATTGTGTACCTGCAAACACCCGATTATGATGTAGCTTATAATGTCGGGGAACTGTATGTTTAGTGTCGCCACTCTTAATCAAAGCAATGTGCTCCGCCACTCTTATGGAAAAAGAGCGAATAGAACGGCCTACATATTGCTTGCCACAATGGCATGTGATCAGGTAGACGATGTAGCTGGTGGTACAGGTGCAAAATCGTTTGATGGAGTATCGTCTCTGTGTGACTGTTGACATAAACGATGTGGTTTTCTTTCCTATGCCAGAATTGTGACGGCATACTATGCATCTTCTACAGGAGTAGAAGCCCTCCATTTCATGAAAAAGGGGTTGGTGTATAGGGGGATTGATGATGTTAGGGGCAATTTTACTTTGCAAGGTAGGGGCACCCCTAAAAATGACTTTAGCCCTGTCAGGTAAGACAGTGTTCAAAATTCCGTCATTCCTGAGGATGTCCCAATGTTTGGACATGATAGCTTTTGATATGTTTAAATTGATTAGAAAAAGCGGTGAGGAGGGACCACCTGAACATCTCACCTCGCTCTCTCTTGGGCTTCTCGACAAGAAGCGACTCCCTATTGGTCTCAAGGGCACGTTGAAACTCCCGATCAACAAGTAGGGGGTCATAGTTCTTGTCAACTAATTTTGCCTTCAAAAGGGCAGATTGTGTTGCGAAGGCCTCAATGCTGGAACAATTTCTTCGTAGTCTAAGAAATTGACTCTTCAGAACTGAATCTAACCAGGACCGGTGGTGGCAACTATCTGGGGGAATGAAACTATTCCGGTCCGTGGTTTTAAAATGGGTCTGTAAATGAAAACGGCCGTTACGGATCTCGATGTCTAAATCTAAAAAGTAAATTTTTTGTTTGCTGGCTGTATATGTCAGGGAGATGCCCCGATCGTTGGTATTTAGATGTTCAAAAAATTGATCCAACGATTCAGCACTACCCTTCCATAGGAGGAGGATGTCGTCGATGTACCGTGCCCACATAGTTAGGGAGGGATCCCTATTGGCATAGACGACATCCTCCTCCCACTTGGCCATAAACAGGTTGGCGAGGCTAGGGGCAAATTTAGCGCCCATAGCCACGCCACGCAGCTGATGGTAATATTGCTGGTCAAACCAGAAATAACTTCGCTTCACAGCGAACTCCAAAAGTTCCATGATAAAAGAGCGCTGAAAGACTGCGATACTAGGCTCTTTCTCAAGGAAGTGCCGAACAGCTTCCAAGCCCTTGTCTTGAGGTATGCAAGTATACAGGGAGGCCACATCAGCTGTAGCAATGATGTGGTCATCCTGTAGTTCCACATTTTCAAGCATGCGTATGGTGGCCCCTGTATCCTTCAGGTAGGAGGGCATGCGCCTAACAAGTGGCTGTAAATAAAAATCAATGTACCGGCCTATACGTGAAGTGACAGAGTCTATGCCACTCACGATAGGCCGGCCTGGGGGTTGAACGGGGTTTTTGTGTACCTTTGGTAGGTAATATATAGTTGGAACCCTGGGTGCCAAAGGCACCAGAAACTCTCTCTCCTTTCTATTTAGGATTCCTTGGTCATAACCCTTCTTGACGATGATGGACAGCTCTCTTTTGAAACGATTAGTGGGATTGTTGGGAATTATTTTATATGTATCCGGTTCGTTAAGAATCCTGTACATTTCGGTTATGTAGTCCTTCTTGTCTATGACCACAATGCCACCCCCCTTGTCTGCTGGACGGATCACAAGGTCTTTCTGCGAGCATAGGGACTTCAAGCCAGTATTAGACAAGGAGTGGTGGGATGTGCGTTTATCCGGAAGTTCGGATAGATCCTTAAGAACTAAGTCCCTAAACAAACTGATGGCAGGCGCCAAAGGGACTGGAGGAGTGAATAATGAGGGGTTCGACAGGCCAGAGTGAACTGTACCCGCTGTGGCGCACCTCTCATTCCTAATAGGATTGGAAATGAGGTAGCGTTGGATATGTAACTTCCTTATATATTTGTGAATATATATAAAAGTGCCAAACCTATCAAGCTTCTTAGGGGGGGCAAATTTGAGTCCCTTATCCAATACGGACAGCTCCTCTTTGGTCAATGGCTTGGCACTTAGATTAAAAACACCTTGGCCCTTTATGTTCTCCTTCGTTTTCCTCTTTTGGATTCTCCAACCTCCCCTTGTGCCTCTCTTGGGTCGGGACCCCTTTTTCTGGGTCTTTGGACCTCGTGAAAAACCTGTGCATGACGTGAGTTGGTGTTGGATGGAGGGTAATCCTGAAACGGCTGTTCATGTCTGAATTCAGGATTGTAACCATACTCATCCCTGTAATCATCGTCCCAGGTGTTTCTAAGAGGCAAAAACCTGTTATGGGTAGTCAGGGGTGGTTGTTCATAGTAATGGGGGTTGTGGTGGTAAGCATCAATGGGTGGCCTCTGTCGAGATTGGGGGGCCTCGCGTTGTCCTGAGTGGAATTCAGGGTGATGCCTTCCCCGGCCACGTTGACCTCCACCACCCTGTTTCCCTCTAGTGTGACCCCTACCTCTCTGGTTGGCATAAGGAGTGTCGGGGTCATGGAAATATCTGTTGGTACGTGATGGAGATTCATATCTTGAGTTGTCATACCTCATTATGAACCGGGGTACCTGAGGGTTGTACCCCTATGTCAGCTATTCTGGCTGTGGAGGTACTAGGGGGGCAAGAACCGGAGGGTGCAGGGGCGGCATCGTTGGAATTTGTAGAATACAGCTTTTTGGGGCGATGTGACCTGTTTTTTTCTTTCTCTTTTGGGGTTGCATGTTTATTTCCAATTTTTTTTTCTTTCATGTCCATCCATATATTTTAACTCGTTTTTATGTCTCACACATATCCATATGGCACCCAAGTGTGCATTTTGTCTTAATTTTAATTTTATTTCATTTTTTCCCATGGTCATAGGAAGAGCCTTACATGTATTCTCACACCATCTTGTTTATTTATGTATTGGTCTCTTGTATCTATGCATATGGGCATGTTGTCTTATATACTGCTTCATGGAAGCCCGCTCCACTATTCCCCCCTTTTTTTTCATATTGGCTTTTTTCACAATGGCCTTTATTTATGCTCATTTTATTTATTTATATTGATCCTTCAGCATGTGCATTGGGTGCTAGATTCACATTTTTATGATTATATGTCCATCTGTGCAGCTCACTGATGCACCTGCGTTCAGGCCCTACACCCTCCACATCACTGAGCAGCCGCTGTACTGCTTCCCCTAGCACTTCTCAGTTCTTACTGCGCATGTTATAAGTCCGCCGACAGCGGCATCTCACACCAAGCACTGTTTTCACCGTCACTGCGCATGACCACCCTCTATGCGGCGCTCACTGTTCCGCCCACCGCCTCTCATCTCAAGCACCTCCTCCCATGGCCAATCACATCGCCTTTGCGGCGCTCACTGTCCCACCCACGTCACTTCCTGGTGACACACTGGAGAAACTTCTCCTTTCTGTGCACACACATTGCACAACGTGTAGCATCGGGATTTTTCCCGATCCACAATCACTTTGCTGCACCTACTTATTGTGGACCAGTTGGATATACTTTGAATATTTTTAATTTGGCATGCAGTTTCGTTTTTCTCTTTAGATCGCTCCCCCACTTCCGGTTCACCTCCGGTTCCGGAAGTGAGGCTTGGAACGCATGCCTGGAACGCACGCCGGTCGGCCATTTTGGGCCAATACCGGAAGTGCCGTTTTTTCAATGTGGAGCTGCTTTCCATGATTACTGAAGTATCCCCTATATATATGAGTGTGGCTACAGTGGGGGTAACCCCCCAGATGACGTCTTTTTAGGACGAAACACGTCGGGCAGGACCCCATTGTCGCCACTTTTTCACAGCGCTGTATATTTTGGACTTATACGTGAGTGTATTTCCTTTACAATTTTTTTATTAAAAATTTTTATATTCGGATTTACACTATGTGGCCCTTCCTTTCTTATCTCTATATTTACATCATCACCTAACCTATGAATGCTGGTTTGAGGGATCTATCCACGGAACTCCTTACCCCTCCCCCAAGACCCACAGAATCATCTACATTCCTGGGACACCTCACACCTTCCAGGACCCGGGGACCAGTTGGAGGAATCCAGCAAACCGCGACATCACAGACATCGACAGCCACTCACCACCCAAGCCTTATCTGACCCAATTCGGCGCATGCCCTGTCGGGTCCACCACATCTGGTAAGCCTTTTTTCCTTCCGGTGGGAGTGAGCTTATCTGCCTTTTGGGACATTGGATTTTCCTATGTACAATATGACTACCTGAGGACTAATTATGGTTACCTTCTAGTCATAACATTTATATCAGGACTTCCTGCCCATGGATAGGTCTTTATTTAAAGTATACCTACCCATCTATTGTCATTTATGATATGGTTTAGCGCTACACTTTTCTGTTGTTTCCTGCTTATATACCTTGTTGGTTGTGTTAGCTGCTTCCTTTTTTGTTGTTTATGAGCAGCGCAGAATTATTTTGTATATACTGATCACGTTTGTTTTGATAACACATTCTGCTGCAGCCTAGTCCATTTGATAATATAATGGATGTTTTTGACTACAGGACCTCTCGTACCGTTAACATGGACGGAGTCTTTGTTGTCACTAGTAATGACACCGAAATAGGCAGTTTATTTTTGAGGCTTAAAAACATCATGACCTCGGAATTACATCTACAATGGGACATGGTGTTTTTGGAACAGTATGTCTCAGAACATATGGTCCCTAGAAGCCTCAGGTGGGATGTACATCCCCCACAAGGAGAACCGGATGTAGAATCTTGGTACAAATACTTTAATGAGGCAGGGATTAATCTCCTCGGTGTCCTCATCTCTAAAAAACGCCACAAACTATCTTTATTGGATGGCGAGATCAGGGAGATTAAAGATAAACTCTTAACCCATAAAAATTCCTCAGAGTACTCCGTTCTTTCCTCCAACCTTCAGAAACATCTGGAAAAGGAGGATAAGGAACAGAGGAATAAAAAACAAAAAAAGTATTCTAGAGATGTAGGGGACTATAGAACAGGTAATGTGTTTGGGTGGCAAAAGCTGTATTCTACAAATTCCAACGATGCAGCCCCTGCACCCTCCAGTTCTTGCCCCCCTAGTACCTCCACAGCCAGAATAGCTGACATAGGGGTACAACCCTCAGGTACCCCGGTTCATATGGTGAGGTATGACAACTCAAGATATGAATCTCCATCACGTACCAACAGATATTTCCATGACCCCGACACTCCTTATGCCAACCAGAGAGGTAGGGGTCACACTAGAGGGAAACAGGGTGGTGGAGGTCAACGTGGCCGGGGAAGGCATCACCCTGAATTCCACTCAGGATAACGCGAGGCCCCCCAATCTCGACAGAGGCCACCCATTGATGCTTACCACCACAACCCCCATTACTATGAACAACCACCCCTGACTACCCATAACAGGTTTTTGCCTCTTAGAAACACCTGGGACGATGATTACAGGGATGAGTATGGTTACAATCCTGAATTCAGACATGAACAGCCGTTTCAGGATTACCCTCCATCCAACACCAACTCACGTCATGCACAGGTTTTTCACGAGGTCCAAAGACCCAGAAAAAGGGGTCCCGACCCAAGAGAGGCACAAGGGGAGGTTGGAGAATCCAAAAGAGGAAAACGAAGGAGAACGTAAAGGGCCAAGGTGTTTTTAATCTAAGTGCCAAGCCATTGACCAAAGAGGAGCTGTCCGTATTGGATAAGGGACTCAAATTTGCCCCCCCTAAGAAGCTTGATAGGTTTGGCACTTTTATAGATATTCACAAATATATAAGGAAGTTACATATCCAACGCTACCTCATTTCCAATCCTATTAGGAATGAGAGGTGCGCCACAGCGGGTACAGTTCACTCTGGCCTGTCGAACCCCTCATTATTCACTCCTCCAGTCCCTTTGGCGCCTGCCATCAGTTTGTTTAGGGACTTAGTTCTTAAGGATCTATCTGAACTTCCGGATAAACGCACATCCCACCACTCCTTGTCTAATACTGGCTTGAAGTCCCTATGCTCGCAGAAAGACCTTGTGATCCGTCCAGCGGACAAGGGGGGTGGCATTGTGGTCCTAGACAAGAAGGACTACATAACCGAAATGTACAGGATTCTTAACGGACCGGATACATATAAAATAATTCCCAACAATCCCACTAATCGTTTCAAAAGAGAGCTGTCCATCATCGTCAAGAAGGGTTATGACCAAGGAATCCTAAATAGAAAGGAGAGAGAGTTTCTGGTGCCTTTGGCACCCAGGGTTCCAACTATATATTACTTACCAAAGGTACACAAAAACCCCGTTCAACCCCCAGGCCGGCCTATCGTGAGTGGCATAGACTCTGTCACTTCACGTATAGGCCGGTACATTGATTTTTATTTACAGCCACTTGTTAGGCGCATGCCCTCCTACCTGAAGGATACAGGGGCCACCATACGCATGCTTGAAAATGTGGAACTACAGGATGACCACATCATTGCTATAGCTGATGTGGCCTCCCTGTATACTTGCATACCTCAAGACAAGGGCTTGGAAGCTGTTCGGCACTTCCTTGAGAAAGAGCCTAGTATCGCAGTCTTTCAGCGCTCTTTTATCATGGAACTTTTGGAGTTCGCTATGAAGCGAAGTTATTTCTGGTTTGACCAGCAATATTACCATCAGCTGCGTGGCGTGGCTATGGGCGCTAAATTTGCCCCTAGCCTCGCCAACCTGTTTATGGCCAAGTGGGAGGAGGATGTCGTCTATGCCAATAGGGATCCCTCCCTAACTATGTGGGCGCGGTACATCTACGACATCCTCCTCCTATGGAAGGGTAGTGCTGAATCGTTGGATCAATTTTTTGAACATCTAAATACCAACGATCGGGGCATCTCCCTGACATATACAGCCAGCAAACAAAAAATTTACTTTTTAGATTTAGACATCGAGATCCGTAACGGCCGTTTTCATTTACAGACCCATTTTAAAACCACGGACCGGAATAGTTTCATTCCCCCAGATAGTTGCCACCACCGGTCCTGGTTAGATTCAGTTCTGAAGAGTCAATTTCTTAGACTACGAAGAAATTGTTCCAGCATTGAGGCCTTCACAACACAATCTGCCCTTTTGAAGGTGAAATTAGTTGACAAGAACTATGACCCCCTACTTGTTGATCGGGAGTTTCAACGTGCCCTTGAGACCAATAGGGAGTCGCTTCTCGTCGAGAAGCCCAAGAGAGAGCGAGGTGAGATGTTCAGGTGGTCCCTCCTCACCGCTTTTTCTAATCAATTTAAACATATCAAAAGCTATCATGTCCAAACATTGGGACATCCTCAGGAATGACGGAATTTTGAACACTGTCTTACCTGACAGGGCTAAAGTCATTTTTAGGGGTGCCCCTACCTTGCAAAGTAAAATTGCCCCTAACATCATCAATCCCCCTATACACCAACCCCTTTTTCATGAAATGGAGGGCTTCTACTCCTGTAGAAGATGCATAGTATGCCGTCACAATTCTGGCATAGGAAGGAAAACCACATCGTTTATGTCAACAGTCACACAGAGACGATACTCCATCAAACGATTTTGCACCTGTACCACCAGCTACATCGTCTACCTGATCACATGCCATTGTGGCAAGCAATATGTAGGCCGTACTATTCGCTCTTTTTCCATAAGAGTGGCGGAGCACATTGCTTTGATTAAGAGTGGCGACACTAAACATACAGTTCCCCGACATTATAAGCTACATCATAATCGGGTGTTTGCGGGTACACAATTTACAGTGATAGACCGATATGTTCCCCCATGGAGGGGCGGAGCCATGACCATAGGTGTATCACGATTGGAGACTTTTTGGATCCATGAGCTCCATACCCTTTTTCCGCTAGGTATCAATTTGGAGTTGGATGTCAATGCTTTCATTAATGGAGCCTGATATCCACCTCCAAACAAGAAACTCTCTCCCTCCATCTTCACCCCATTTTGGGGCGATGCGACCTGTTTTTTTCTTTCTCTTTTGGGGTTCCATGTTTATTTCCAATTTTTTTTTCTTTCATGTCCATCCATATATTTTAACTCGTTTTTATGTCTCACACATATCCATATGGCACCCAAGTGTGCATTTTGTCTTAATTTTAATTTTATTTCATTTTTTCCCATGGTCATAGGAAGAGCCTTACATGTATTCTCACACCATCTTGTTTATTTATGTATTGGTCTCTTGTATCTATGCATATGGGCATGTTGTCTTATATACTGCTTCATGGAAGCCCGCTCCACTATTCCCCCCTTTTTTTTCATATTGGCTTTTTTCACAATGGCCTTTATTTATCCTCATTTTATTTATTTATATTGATCCTTCAGCATGTGCATTGGGTGCTAGATTCACATTTTTATGATTATATGTCCATCTGTGCAGCTCACTGATGCACCTGCGTTCAGGCTCTACACCCTCCACATCACTGAGCAGCCGCTGTACTGCTTCCCCTAGCACTTCTCAGTTCTTACTGCGCATGTCATAAGTCCGCCGACAGCGGCATCTCACCCCAAGCACTGTTTTCACCGTCACCGCCACCCTCTATGCGGCGCTCACTGTTCCGCCCACCGCCTCTCATCTCAAGCACCTCCTCCCATGGCCAATCACAGCGCCTTTGCGGCGCTCACTGTCCCACCCACGTCACTTCCTGGTGACACACTGGAGAAACTTCTCCTTTCTGTGCACACACATTGCACAACGTGTAGCATCGGGATTTTTCCCGATCCACAATCACTTTGCTGCACCTACTTATTGTGGACCAGTTGGATATACTTTGAATATTTTTAATTTGGCATGCAGTTTCGTTTTTCTCTTTAGATCGCTCCCCCACTTCCGGCTCACCTCCGGTTCCGGAAGTGAGGCTTGGAACGCATGCCTGGAACGCACGCCGGTCGGCCATTTTGGGCCAATACCGGAAGTGCCGTTTTTTCAATGTGGAGCTGCTTTCCATGATTACTGAAGTATCCCCTATATATATGAGTGTGGCTACAGTGGGGGTAACCCCCCAGATGACGTCTTTTTAGGACGAAACGCGTCGGGCAGGACCCCATTGTCGCCACTTTTTCACAGCGCTGTATATTTTGGACTTATACGTGAGTGTATTTCCTTTACGATTTTTTTATTAAAAAATTTTATATTCGGATTTACACTATGTGGCCCTTCCTTTCTTATCTCTATATTTACATCATCACCTAACCTATGAATGCTGGTTTGAGGGATCTATCCACGGAACTCCTTACCCCTCCCCCAAGACCCACAGAATCATCTACATTCCTGGGACACCTCACACCTTCCAGGACCCGGGGACCAGTTGGAGGAATCCAGCAAACCGCGACATCACAGACATCGACAGCCACTCACCACCCAAGCCTTATCTGACCCAATTCAGCGTATGCCCTGTCGGGTCCACCACATCTGGTAAGCCTTTTTTCCTTCCGGTGGGAGTGAGCTTATCTGCCTTTTGGGACATTGGATTTTCCTATGTACAATATGACTACCTGAGGACTAATTATGGTTACCTTCTAGTCATAACATTTATATCAGGACTTCCTGCCCATGGATAGGTCTTTATTTAAAGTATACCTACCCATCTATTGTCATTTATGATATGGTTTAGCGCTACATTTTTCTGTTGTTTCCTATAGCATATACTGTGTCTATGTTTATCCTTTTATATTATTTTTCAAAACTAAATAAAGATTGTGAGGGAAAAAAGAACCTTGTCCTTTGTGTTATAGGTTAATTTAAGCAGTCTTATTTTTTTTTTTACATTCCAGTACCAGTTAATGAGAGGTTTATTTATATCATAACATACATGTGGTAAAGGAAAAAATGGTCAAAGAACCTCCATGGATTATATAGAAATATTAGTATTTTTCTACTTACTGCATATAAGCTATATATTACTATTTAACTTATATACAATCCAAAGAAGGCATTGACAATAAACCTGTACTGAGTTACAAATATAAAATAAAATATAAAACAAACGTGGTATATAATTGCAGGCACTATGGGATGCAAGGGCAGGGCTGGACTGGCCTATCGGGATAGAAGGAAATTTCCCTCTATCTTTAAGCTGTGGCTGCGACAACCTGGCCATCAGCCCAGTGTTGCCAACCGCCAGTTACGGGCAGCGGAACCTGTAAAAAATATAGCTGTGGGCTGAAATGGCAATTGCGCATACATTGTTCCGAAGCTAGCTGGGCTCAGGAAAGCCCATACACACTCTGTCATTTTGCGCAGCAATGTAATGGCACTGGGCGCCACTGTTTTTAAATGTAAGGCACTCGTCTCGTGGTGGCACACTCCTCTCTACATTATGGCCGGGTAAGACCGGACCCCTCTGCAGCCTCTGAGCACCTCCTGTTACTCTCCTGTACCATATCTGCACATCTTATGACCATCTCCTGTTACTCTCCTGTACCATGTCTGCACAGCCTATGACCACTTCCCATACCATGTACACACAGCCTCTGACATCTCCTGTACCATGTCTCCTACACCATGTCAGCAAAGCCTACAACCACCTCCTGTACCATGTCTGCACATCCTCTGACATCTCCTGTACCATGTCCAGAAAGCCTCTGTGATGTTATGCTGTTGGGCTAGCATAATAATGCTATGAAGCTGGTATGAAATTATTTCCAGGGCTGTTTTTTTTCCCAGTCTAGCCCTGTGCAAGGGCATAATATACAGTGGGGAGAGAAAGTATTCAGACCCCCTTAAATTTTTCACTCTGTTATATTGCAGCCATTTGCTAAAATAATTTAAGTTCATTTTTTTCCCTCATTAACGTACACACAGCACCCCATAATGACAGAAAAACACAGAATTGTTGACATTTTTGCAGATTTATTAAAAAAAGAAAAACTGAAATATCACCTGGTCCTAAGTATTCAGACCCTTTGCTCAGTATTTAGTAGAAGCTCCCTTTTGATCTAATACAGCCATGAGTCTTTTTGGTAAAGATGCAACAAGTTTTTCACACCTGGATTTGAGGATCCTCTGCCATTCCTCCTTGCAGATCCTCTCCAGTTCTGTCAGGTTGGATGGTAAACGTCAGTGGACAGCCATTTTTAGGTCTCTCCAGAGATGCTCAATTGGGTTTAAGTCAGGGCTCTGGCTGGGCCATTCAAGAACAGTCACAGAGTTGTTGTGAAGCCACTCCTTCATTATTTTAGCTGTGTGCTTAGGGTCATTGTCTTGTTGGAAGGTAAGCCTTTGGCCCAGTCTGAGGTCCTGAGCACTCTGGAGAAGGTTTTCGTCCAGGATATCCCTGTACTTTCCCTCACTTGCAACCAGTCATCCTGTCTCTGCAGCTGAAAAACACCCCCACAGCATGATGCTGCCACCACCATGATTCACTGTTGGGACTGTATTGGACAGGTGATGAGCAGTGCCTGTTTTTCTCCAATTAAGGCCAAAAAGTTCTATCTTGGTCTCATCAGACCAAAGATTCTTATTTCTCACCATCTTGGAGTCCTTCAGGTGTTATTTAGCAAACTCCATGTGGGCTTTCATGTGTCTTGCACTGAGGAGAGGCTTCTGTCGGGCCACTCTGCCATAAAGCCCCAGCTGGTGGAGGGCTGCAGTGATGGTTGACTTTCTACAACTTTCTCCCATCTCCCGACTGCATCTCTGGAGCTCAGCCACAGTGATCTTTGGGTTCTTCTTTACCTCTCTCACCAAGGCTCTTCTCCCCCAATAGCTCAGTTTGGCCAGACGGCCAGCTCTAGGAAGGGTTCTGGTTGTCCCAAACGTCTTCCATTTAAGGATTATAGAGGCCACTGTGCTCTTAGGAACCTTAAGTGCAGCGGAATTTTTTTGTAACCTTGGCCAGATCTGTGCCTTGCCACAATTCTGTCTCTGAGCTCTTCAGGCAGTACCTTTGACCTCATGATTCTCATTTGCTCTGACATGCACTGTGAGCTGTAAGGTCTTATATAGACAGGTGTGTGGCTTTCCTAATCAAGTCCAATCAGTATCAAACACAGCTGGACTCAAATGAAGGTGTAGAACCATCTCAAGGATGATCAGAAGAAATGGACAGCACCAGAGTTAAATACATGAGTGTCACAGCAAAGGGTCTGAATACTTAGGACCATGTGATATTTCAGTTTTTTTTTAATAAATCTGCAAAAATGTCAACAATTCTGTGTTTTTCTGTCAATATGGGGTGCTGTGTGTACACTAATGAGGGAAAAAATTAACTTAAATGATTTTAGCAAATGGCTGCAATATAACAAAGAGTGAAAAATTTAAGGGGGTCTGAATACTTTCCGTCCCACTGTAAGTTCATCACTGGGCCCCTATTTGCACCTAACATCCCCCAATGCCATGCACAGTGCCTGTAGAACCAAATGAGATACTCAAGCACTGTCATAGCAGAAACAGAGGGGCATGTACTGAATATAATCTAATTTTATGAAAGCCAGAATTTTCATGGTTAATTCTAGGGTTTCCTGAGGACCGGTGATAGACTAAAAGTATGTCCTGTCTCCTTATAGTTCTGTAATTATGCTTTATGCTTGTTTTTTAAATATATGCTTAATTACATATTTTATATGTGAATAATAAAAAAAAAACAACAACAACAAAATGTAGTGTTTAAAATGTTAAAATGTGCTTTGATTGCAATAATCTTCAATAAAGATCAAGATTAAAAAAAAAAATAAGAGATCAGGTCAATGATTTTATTGAAGTGACAGAACATCCCTGGAGAAAGATGTTCATATGCCTTTTTTGTTTAAATCGACAGCTGTACAGGTAGCAAACTGCTACAACAACTCAAGCTCATCTTAATGTGTAGAACAAACCTTTTTTGTATTCTATCCTTCTACCATTTATCTCCTTCTACATCTATTTAACTATCTATCTTTCTATCGATTTATCTATTTAACAATTTAACTAGGTTAACTTCACCTTAACTAGGTTACCTCCACCTGTAACAAGCAACAGTAAACTAAATACATGCAATAAAAACTGAAGATGTCGATTGAATACATGCTTCAAAACGATTTGCAGCTATTTGCTTGAAATTATTGATTGTATTGATGATGTGGGTGCCTTATTTGCTAAAAATCACTGAATTATACTGCAATCGAGTGTAATTCAATAATGAAACTGTAATACCTGTATATACTGTATGGTGGATTTATACATCATATTTGTTGTATTTGCACTATTTAAATATAAAACATAAGCAAGGAGATATTTAAGCAGGGACAACAATTTGTAAAAATATTTGCGTAAAATATTATAAGAGCCCTCCACAAAATGAATTATGTTTGACACTGCATGTACTCTGACCAGTGTTCTGGAAAAAAATGAATCCTTTTTTTTCAGAAAGGAACGTAACAGATGTGAGCTCAGTGGGAATCTTTCAGACACAGTTTTGACATATGTATGTAGTGATTTTATTCTGCAACAGGTCACACCAACTTGAATAAAGAACATAAGCAGGCTTATTCAGTAATGCAGTGCCAAGAACAATTTTATGTGTAAAATGCAGCAACTTACATTAGCCAGTTAGCCATACATAGATCAAATGTCATTTTGCATCTGTTTCTGGGTATTCCTAGTACAGGCGGTCCCCGGGTTACAAACAAGATAGGGTCTGTAGGTTGTTCTTAAGTTGAATCTGTTTGTATGTCAGAACAGGTACATTTTTTAAGTGTAGCTCCAGCCAAAAAACCTCTTTTGAAGCTTTTTGGATGCATAGGGAAGGATTAACACCCCTGTAAGATTTGTTTTGCTGTCTGTGCCCCTGTTCAGAAGATTTCACCTCACTTTCTGTCCCAATGACAATTGGGTTTTGAAAATTTTGGGTTGTTGTGGAAACAAGCCTTGGTGATAAAGCATCAGTGGAGGCACCTTTTTCCCATAATAACTCTTACAGGAGTGATTTTCCCTTCCTAGGGGTAGATTTTCTCTCACTTCCTGTTGTCGTTCCCTCCATCGGCAAGTAGGAGTCATTTGTAAGTCGGATGTTTGTAACAAGGGGGCCGCCTGTAAATCTAAATACTTCTGGTGAACTTACAGTACTTGAATATAATTTGGTCAACAATGGTACCCTGGATCCCTTGCCAGGTTGTATACAAAGATAATCCTTCCAGGGATTGGTCAATTAGCAGTGGTAATGCTACCATCTTAAAGCCCACAACGACATTGGGTTGATTTGGCAATCAATTTGACATGCCAAATTGGCGGCTATTGCCGGCAATGGCACCGTCTGAATCGGTGAGGCGCCGGATTTGCGGCTCCGCACCTTTTCATAATAGTTACTGTAATACTTTTGGCAACTTGGGGGGCAATTTGATTAGACATCTGTACATGAACCCTCACAGATGTCTGTCAAATCGCCCCCGAAGTCGGACTGCATTGCTGGTTTAAAATTGTGTGAGTTCACGATTGCCGGTTTGAACTTGCATGCTTTCAAACCCGCATCAATGTGAATCTGGGCTGAAAATGACAGATCCTCAGCCTCTGTTTGTAAACAATGTAACTTTTAAAGGTGTACTTTGCACTGCTCCACAACTTCACTTGTTGGTGTAAACCTTTTGATGCCGCCGCCTTATGAATTGCTTCCAGCTGTCCAGGTCAAGACAAAATCATGACAAGCCACTGATTGAAGCCATCCATTAAAGAGTGTGAACCCCTATCATTACTCTACTACTGACACACAACTGCACTGCTCTGCAGCCCTGCTCTATGCCCTGCCTGTCAGCAATTATTCCCACTCTAAGGCTGCATTCTGCTCCCCTCTATGTCCCCCTTTTGCACTATGATCACCGGTGCTCTCCCCCAGCTTGTGTGGGCAGAGACAGCAGGTTTCAGAAAGGACATACAGCTGGCCGTGTTGCAGCCATACAGCAGAAGGATCACTGACAGGTGGGAGGTGCACAACTGGGGGGAATCAATAAATAATCATCTTATATTTATTGATTCTTTCCTTTTTTGAATATACATAGTCCAGTGATCGGTACTGATTATTGTGTCCATTTATAATGGAAGTGATAGTCAACAACATCAGTCACATGATTGTTGTGGAGAAGTTTTAAAGCAGGGTTAGGTTATAACAAAATATCCCAAGCATTGAACATCTCACAGAGCACTGTTAAATCCATCATCCAAAAATTGAAAGAGTATGGCACAACTGCAAACCTACCAAGACATGGCCATCCACCTAAACTGACAGGCTGGGCAAGGAAATCATTAATCAGAGAAGCAGCCAAGAGGCCCATAGTAACTCTGGAGGAGCTGCAGAGATCCACAGCTCATGTGGGAGAATCTGTCCACAGGACAGTCGAGGACAGGTCGTATTAGTCGTATTAGTCGTGGATTCCACAAATCTGGCCTTTATGGAAGAGTGGCGAAAAGAAAGCCATTGTTGAAACAAAGCCATAAGAAGTCCCGTTTGCAGTTTGAGAGAAGCCATGTGGGGGACACAGCAAACATGTGGAAGAAGGTGCTCTGGTCAGATGAGTCCAAATGTTTACTTTTTGGCTTAAAACCAAAATGCCATGTGTGGCAGAAAACTAACACATCACCCTGAACACACCATCCCCACCGTGAAACATGGTGGTGGCAGCATCATGTTGTGGGGGTGCTTTTTTCAGCAGGGACAGGGAAGCTGGTCAAAGTTGGTGGGAAGATGGATAGAGCCAAATACAGGGCAATCTCTGAAGAAAACCTGTTAGAGTCTGCAAAAGAGGTTCACCTTCCAGCATGACGATGATCCTAAACATACTTTCAGAGCTACAATTGAATGGTTTAGACCAAAGCATATTCTTGTGTTAGTATGGCCTAGTCAAAGTCTAGACCTAAATCTAATTGAGAATCTGGGGCAAGACTTGAAAATTGCTGTTCACAGACGCTCTCCAGTCTGACAGAGCTTGAGCTATTTTGCAAAGAAGAATGGGCAAAAATGTCATTCTCTAGATGTGCAAAGCTGGTACAGACATACCCAAACCAAACAGACTTGCAGCTGTAATTGCAGAAAAGGGTGGTTCTACAAAGGTGGGTTGAATACAAATGCACGTCACACCTTTCATATACTTATTTGTAAAAAAAATTGAAAACCATTTATCATTTTTCATTCCATTTAACAATTATGTGCCACTTTGTGTTGGTTTATCACATAAAACCCCAATAAAATACATTTAGGTTTTTGGTTGTAACATGACAAAATGTGGAAAATTTCAAGGGGTATGAATATTTTTTCAAGGCACTGTACCCTCTCTCTATCAAGCCTGAGCGGCACACATACAATTCTCAGGTCATGGGAAATATCAGGGGTCTGTTTAGAGCCCCTCTTTGACCCTACCCCCTATCAAAACCCAACAGTAGAATATATGTAATCTAAGACCTGCAAATGTAAAATCGAAATAAGTCCTCAATCACACAGTTACAAAGTCACCAATGTTTACAGACAGTGTGGCAGATGCCAAGGCTATATGGATGTAACCGCCCATTGAAGCAGTAACGTGCATATAGGGATGGATGATCGGCCATGGACACAAACTTTTAGCAACCAGGACCACTCACTCATTACTGTCTTCTTGTAACCTCTCGGATATTTGGTTAAATCTGTACAGTCACAGGATCCATCAGCCTTACCAAAATTGATTCGAACAAACTGCTGCCCATGGCTGTACACATATACCCCGCGACCCCACCACAGAAAAATGTTGACATTGTACAGCCCTTTGCAACAATGTGAATGAGGTTTAAAACACCCCCCTCCCACACACACACACATGCACACACATCACACATTGTGAAAATGCATCTTACATGTGTTGACTGTGGTACGGCATGTTACATGTGGTGGTGCACCGAAACAGTAGCAACCTATGCACACTAGTGGATGAGCATAATTTTTCACATAATGAACATGCACTGGTGTGTATTGTGCACATACAGTATGCTGCAGTGCTTTATTACAATGCATCAGAGTGCTTGTTTTAAAAAAAAAAACTTTTTAAAAATGATGTTTATTTACCTACTGTAAATGCACAGCAGCATGTTGGGACTAGGGATGAGCTTCGAGTTCGAGTCGAACTCATGTTCGACTCGAACATCGGCTGTTCGCAAGTTCGCCAAACAGCGAACAATTTGGGGTGTTCGCGGCAAATTCGAATGCTGCGGAACACCCTATAAAAGTCTATGGGAGAAATCGAAAGTGCTCATTTTAAAGGCTTATATGCATGGTATTGTCATAAAAAGTGTTTGGGGACCTGGGTCCTGCCTCAGGGGACATGGATCAATGCAAAAAAAAGTTTTAAAAACGGCTGTTTTTTCGGGAGCAGTGATTTTAATAATGCTTAAAGTGAAACAATAAAAGTGTAATATCCCTTTAAATTTCATAGCTGGGGGTGTCTATAGTATGCCTGTAAAGGGGTGCATGTTTCCCGGGTTTAGAACAGTCTGACAGCAAAATGACATCTCAAAGGAAAAAAAGTCATTTAAAACTACTCGCGACTATTAATGCATTGCCGGTCCGACAATACACATAGAAGTTCATTGATAAAAACGGCATGGGAATTCCCCACAGGGGAACCCCGAACCAAAATTTAAAAAAAAAATACCTGGGGGTCCCCCTAAATTCCATACCAGGCCCTTCAGGTCTGGTATGGATATTAAGGGGAACCCCGCACCAAAATTAAAAAAAAAGGTGTGGGGCCCCCCAAAAATCCATACCAGACCCTTATCCGAGCACGCAACCTGGCAGGCCGCAGGAAAAGAGGGGGGATGAGAGAGCGCCCTCCCTCCTGAACCATACCAGGCCACATGCCCTCAACATTGGGAGGGTGCTTTGGGGTAGCCCCCAAAACACCTTGTCCCCATGTTGATGAGGACAAGGGCCTCATCCCCACAACCCTGGCTGGGGTTTGTGGGGGTCTGAGGACGGGGGGCTTATCGGAATCTAGAAGCCCCCTTTAACAAGGGGACCCCCAGATCCCGGCCCTCCCCCCTGTGTGAAATGGTAAGGGGGTACAAAAGTACGCCTACCATTTCACTAAAAAACTGTCAAAAATGTTAAAAATGACAAGAGACAGTTTTTGACAATTCCTTTATTTAAATGCTTCTTCTTTCATCTATCTTCTATCTTCCTTCGGTTTCTTCCTCCATCTTCTTCTTCTTCTGGTTCTTCCGACTCTTCTGGTTCTTCCTCCGGTGTTCTCGTCCAGCATCACCTCCGCGGTGTCTTCTTCCCTTCTTCTCCTCGGGCTGCTCCGCATCCATGGCATGGAGGGAGGCTCCCGCTCTTCTCTTCATCTTCTTCTCTTCTTCATCTTCTTCTCCGGGCCACTCCACATCCATGGTGGCATGGAGGGAGGCTCCCGCTGTGTGACGCTTCTCCTCTTCTGACGGTTCTTAAATAATGGTGGGCGTGGCCACCCGGTGACCCTGATGCACGGGGACATGACGGGACTTCCCTGTGGCATTCCCCGTGACGCCACAGGGAAGTCCTGTCAAGTCACCGTTTTTAAAACTTTTTTTTGCATTGATCCATGTCCCATGGGGCAGGACCCAGGTCCCCAAACACTT
This sequence comes from Lithobates septentrionalis, assembly GCA_037952835.1. Taxonomy (NCBI): domain Eukaryota; kingdom Metazoa; phylum Chordata; class Amphibia; order Anura; family Ranidae; genus Lithobates; species Lithobates septentrionalis. The sequence continues at coordinate 15,007,890 of JBBDGP010000278.1, read as the reverse complement.
TTTATGACAATAACTTGCATATAAGCCTTTAAAATTAGCACTTTTGATTATTCATGTTCGTGTCCCATAGACTTTAACAGGGTTCGCGTGTTCGAACAAATTTTTTTCCTGTTCGCATGTTCTGGTGCGAACCGAACAGGGGGTGTTCGGCTCATCCCTAGTTGCGTCATGATATTGCTCATAAAGTGTATGCTTGTATAACTTTATCACTAAACACACCAATGCAATACTAGGGATGAGCAGAACACGCCCCGGTTCGGTTTGCAGCAGAACATGCGAACAGGCAAAAAATTTGTGCAAGCAGTTTTAAATTACATTTTTTCTTTAGAAATGTCATTTTGCTGCTCTCACTCATTCATTACACTTTGTACGGCCGCTATGTAAGCAGCCTTACATAGTGTGGGGCATGGACTTTGCCTTTGGACAATCATGGCTCTCACAGCAGAGCGTGCATGCTTTGGCCAATCAGCAGCCGTCAATGCACTACAATCTCGCAGTGCATTATGGGGCATTCCGCGGGAGCTCAAATTTCCAGCAAATGCCCCATAATGTTCTAAATTCGGTGAACGGGTGAACACCCGGTGTTCGAGTCCTATGCAACACACATGCAGCACTTCAGATTAGGCAAGTACAATTTAAACATTATAAATATTTGCTAATCATTAACTCAGAACAGTTTTACATTTTTGATTTAGTAGAAATTTAGTGAACATTTTGAAAGTTATGTTGTGTTTTATTTGTGCGCTAATAATGATTTTAGTGTAGGGGGTAGAGTAAATGAAGTTCAACCACTTGCTTTTGCTGCCCTTCTTTCCCCTATGTGAATGAGTTCTTGTTTACAAAAGTTTTATTTGGAAGATTCAGTGAAAAGTAATTACAGAGTTATGATGATAGTAACAGTTGAATATATAATGATGTACATAAGAGATAATATACAGTATAATTTGAGTATTCCACAGGTATAAAGCAAGTATAGACATAATATCATCTGAGGGTGTGTATGCGGTAGGCAAAATACAGTAAAGTAGGACTTAATCATAAGTCCATTGAGTCCATTTTTTATTAAAGGTATGCATACTGTCATGTAGGGTATGATTGATTCTCTCTGAAAGTTTAAGCATATCCATCCTAGACAGGACCTGAGGCCAAGGTAGGTTTTGGGATTTCCAGTTTAGGGCTATCATCCATTGGATAGAACTAAGTAGGGAGTGGATCAGTCTAACACATGAAGTTGGTAAATCAGGAATTGTTGCATACAGTATGCATAATTGTGGGGAGAGGTTGATTTTTTTTTTCGCTATAGATTCTATTTTACTTGCGGCGGCCTTCCATATAGGCTCTAGATATACACAGCTCCAAAATATGTGAAGAAATGTGCCAGGTACAGTGCAGCCCCTGAAACAGCATGGAGAGGCAGTTGGATAGAAGGAGTGAATTTTCGAGGGTGTCAGGTATAATCTAGACAATAGTTTCATTGGCGATTCTCTAAATTAAGCTGCAATATTACATTTACGAAGGTTATCTGTCATGGTATTCTATGTTTTTATGGAGATAGGACTGTCTAAATCAGCTTCCCATTGTAACATTGGGCCAGATTTTTCAGGTATCGTTATATCATTAAGATATCTATAAATTTGAGAAATCAAGCCTTTGTCTCTTGGAGAGTTTACACAGATGTGCTCAAATAGTGTCTGATGATAGTTTAAAGGTTTTATTGATTTTAAGCCATAGTTGGAGATGGTGGGCCACAATGTTGTTTAGTTTGAGGATTCTATGGTGAGAGTTTAGATTGGACCATAATAAACCCTGTATGAAGTATGGAGAGATTGAGTTTGATTCGAAGTTTAGCCATGGGATGTTTGAGTTAGGGGCAAACCATTGGGCTATTTGTGTGAGTTTGGTAGCTATAAAGTATTGCCAAATATTTGGGAGGCCAAGCCCACCCTTATTTTGGGGTCTGAACATGAGAGAGTAGCTGCATCTTGGTTTCTTATTAGACCAGATAAATTTGTTAATTTCTCTTCGTAGAGCTTCTATTCTAGATTTGGGGACGTTAATGGGTAGAGCACGGAAGTAGTATAAAAGTTTGGGGAGAATCGTCATCTTGAAGGCACAGATTCTACCAAGAAGGGAGATGTGATATGAGGACCAAATTTTAAGAAGAGAGCTAATGTGTGAAAAGAAAGGTATGTAGTTGGTTTTATATAGAAGTTTGTGATGAGATGTAATGTGGATACCAAGGTATCTGAATGATTTGGAGCACCATATAAAGTTGAAATTTTGCTGTAGGTTGGTGATCAAGTTGGGGGAAAGATTGAGAGGCAGGGCTGAGCATTTGTTGATACCTAAGCCTGATAAAGCATGAAAAGAGTTAAGTTCAGATATAAGGTTGGGTATAGATATGAGAGGGTTTGTAAGGAATAGTAGAGCGTCATCTGCATAGAGGCTCAGTTTGAATTCGTTTGGGCCTTTACTATATCCTTTGATGTCTGGGTTATTTCTTATAGCTTGAGCTAGAGGTTCTATTGCTAATGCAAATAGAAGTGGGGAAAGGGGGCAGCCCTGTCTGGTACCTCTACTTAGAGAAAAGAAGTCTGAGTTGTGGCCTGGGATTTTAATTCTGGTTTGAGGAAGGTGGTAAAGAGCATTAAATCCATGGATAAATTTATCTGTGATGCCGAAATTAGGGAGTAGGTGATTAAGGTATGACCAGCTTACACTGTCGAAAGCCTTGTGTATGTCAAGGCTGAGAAGGCAGACCGGCGAGAAGAGAGATTGGCATCCTGCACTATGTTAGTGACAAGCCTGATGTTGTCTGTAATCTGTCTACCGGGTATAAAACCCGTTTGGTCAATATGTATAAGAGAAGTAATGACTTTAGCCAATCTGTCAGCTAAAAGTCTGCCAAAATTTTTTAAATCATTATTGAGAACTGAGATGGGGCGAAAATTTTGATGAAGGGTGTGATCTTTAAGAGGTTTAGGGATAAGGGATAAATTTGCTAAAAGCATATCCTCTGGAAACTGGCCACCCATCAGAATATGGTTAAATAATTTGGTTAATCTGGGTGCTAAGAGGGGAGCAAATTTCTTATAATATAGTGAGGTGAAACCATCTGGGCTGGGGGCTGTTGAAGTTTTCAGAGATTTAATTATATTGATAATTTCAGCGTCTGTGCATGGGTCGTTGAGGGAGGAGGCTTGTTGTTCGTTGAGGGTGGGGAGATGTAATTTATCAAGCCATTTAATTGAAGTGTGATGGGGTTGAGTTTGGGGGCCTGAGAGAAGATCTTTATAGAAAGAGGAGAATATGTCTAGAACCTCTTTGGGGTGTGTGACCAAGTTACCCGATTGGTTACGTAGTTTGTATATATGGGGGGGTTTATGTTCTTGATTGAGTTTTTTTGCAAACATGGTAGAGGTAGAGTTACCATGTAGTAGAAATTTGGCCCTAGAAAATCTGAGGGATTTTTAAATATCCGCTGAGAGGATCGTATCTAGGGCCTGACGTTTGGATTGAATTAATTTTGTAGTTTCGAGGGACGGGGATTGGTTCAGTTTGATATATAAAAGGTCTAGGTCTTTGGTGAGGCTTTTGATGTCTATGAGTTTGGCTTTATTCTTGGCTGCTGTTATACTAATCAGATGTCCCCTGATGACTGCTTTATGTGCAGACCAGAGTGAGGTGGGGGAGATGTCATTAGTTGAGTTATTCTTGAAGTAGTCTTCAATGTGTGTTGTTATATTTTGAAGAGTAGATGGGTCTGATAAGATCGAATCGTTCAGACGCCAATTAAATGGGGTAGGGGCAAGACCAATGTGAGAGGTTTTAAATTCAACCATGTCGTGGTCAGACCACGGACAGGGGTGGATTCGGGCTCTTGATGAGTTTGCCAATATGATAGGGGTGGTGAAGATGTAATCGAGCCTAGCATAATAGTCATGTGGGTGGGAGTAATGAGTAAAAGCCCTAACCCCAATGTTGTGAGCTCTCCAGGAGTCGATTAGTTGGAATTTGCTGAGTGAGCGATTCATTGATTTAGAGAATGCTTTCGTCGTGAGGGAAATTTTGCTTCTATCTAAGGAAGGGTGGGCGGCCAGGTTAAAGTCCCCTCCTAGCACTATATGGGGGGAGCTAAGGCTGTCTAGAGTTTCAAAAAATGTATTAAAAAATTATGTTTGAACATCGTTAGGGGCGTATATGGAGGCAATTGTAAGTGAGCGTTTGTTCAATATGCCTTTCAGTATTATGTATCTGCTATCTATGTCCTTATAAATGTGTTGTATTTCAAATACTATAGAGTTACGGATAAAAATCGCTACCCCCCTAGATTTATTAGAGAATGTAGTGAAATACATTTGGTTATATGTTTTGTCAAAGTAGCACGGGTGGTTATCAGTAGAAAAATGGGTTTCTTGAAGGAGGATAATGTCTGCACCCAGTCTTTTATAGTGTCTGAAGGCCCTTAAGGTGAACACGCATATTATTTTGATTGGGCTAGAAAAAAATTTATATGGGAAGTGAGCTAAGACTTGATATATATTAGGGGGTATCCAGTTATTACCAGTGCCAGCAACACCAACATAGGTTAGAGATCTGCAGTGTAATATAAAGCTACAGTATAGATTAATGAAACAACTGTATAGTAAAAGCTTGGATTTCTTCTTGAGTAAACCTGTAGAAGGATAAAGGTAGAATCTTCCAGAAATTATTACATTTAGAAACACTGCCATCAGGCCAAATAAAAATTATAATTTGTAATGAACCGTAAGGGGGCCAGAGGACTGAGTGTCGTCTGACCTTACAAATTTTAAAGGTGGACAAAAAAATGTCCAAGGCTCACAAACCAAGCCTGCCGCGGCATCCAGAACAATGGAGGAGCCGCACCAGGCTATGGATGGGAGCATGGGGACAAACCAGCGACGGCGGATACGCCAGGTAAAAATTATATATCAAACGTTAAGGTGCAAACAAGTGGGTATAAAGTTATAATGACCTCTATCTCCATAGTAATCATTTGAGGGAGATGAAGTAGAAAGGGGGGAACAAAATAAAACAAAACACATAAAAAAAAAACAAAGACAGGGGGGGGGGCAGGGGGTACTGGGGTGATTTGATGGTTGTAGGTGGTAGGGATATCATCTGGGAAGAAAGTTAAGTTCAGCATGGTATTGTATATTGAAAAGGGCTGAGTCCGACCTTCTTCATCTTCTTCCTCTTCTTAAAAAAAAAAAAAAAAAAAAAGGAAGGGGGATAGAAGTCTCTCTCATAATCCAGATCAGTATGGCTGTTATAAGAGGTTTACTAGGATGAAAGTTGTGTAACGGCAGTCAACTTAAATGGAATAATGCAGAAAAACAGGAACTTTTCTTGACGGACTTTGCTGCTTTGTTTTTAGAAGCACGCAGAGCATGTGGCAATAGGAATAAACGGAATTCTCAGGCTTGGTCTTGGGAGGATTGGCGCCATCTTCTCTGTTCTATTTGATTGCGGCGAGAAGAGGGTATAGACCATATGGGGGAAGAGCGGGGTGTTGCAGGGAGGCGATTCGGGGGTTCTGGTTGTAACAAGCCCAATTTGATAAGAAGATCCTTTCATTCAATGATGTTATATACTGTGCCATTGTGCATCACTGACAGTTTGAATGGGAAACCCCAGCGATATTTGATTCTATTTGTCTGAAGGATGGTAGTGACTTCCTTCATCCTGCATCTGCGATTGAGGGTAGCTGGGGAGATGTCAGGATAAATTTGCAATCTGACACCATCCAGCTCAATATTTGGTGTATTTCTGGATGCCCTCATGATGTCCTCTTTAGTGAGAAAATCCTTCATGCACAATATTATATCGCGTGGAGGCTTGTCAGGGGATGGTTTGGGGCGAAGTGCTCCTGTCGCAGGTGAAGGCCGACATGGGCTTGTCTGGCAAAAGCATGTGGAAGACTCTAGACACTGCAGGGAATAGATCTGTAGTAGATTCAGGGATCCCACGCACTCTAATATTACTTCTGCGATTGCGATTGTCCAAATCTTCCACGTGTGCCTTCATAAAGGAAAAGCTGTCTGCAAGTGTTTCATAGTCCCTCCTGAGGTCACTGTGTGCAAGGGAAAGTTTGTCATGTTTTGTTTCCAGCACATCTGTCCTGCTTCCTATGTTAGCAATCTCCTGTGTCAGGGCATTGGTTGATTTATGGAGTTCAAGCTGTATTTTGTCAGCTAACTTCTCATAAATGGCTGAGAGACTGGCATCAAGGTCAGCTTTAGTCAAGGGCATGTTGTACTCACATTCCTTGTTAGGCCGCAGATGTGACGGTGTGGAGCTGTTAGATGCAGACTGTGAGCCGGCGCCATTTTGGGACATCTTCCCCTGCTGTTGTTCCAGGCCGAGGAGGTAGTTAGTTAAAGAGTGTCCGGAGCTCCGTTTGCTCCTCTTTTTGCTCGATCTCATGCACCGCTATGTTCCTCAGGGGTGCTAGGGTATTTGGGTCGGTTTTTGAGCGAAATAGCCCTGGGAATCAGGCCTGGCGATCCCGGTCAGACGGAGCTCTCAGCAGACACGCCTGTCCCGCATCGCGCCGCGCATGCGCCCCTGTGAATGAGTTCTAAGGACGTGTTTACATTCGCAGTTGGGGTAAAAACAAAGGCAGCCATATGGGGGAATACACACGTGCAGCAAAAATTATTCCCTGTTATGTTCGATGAGCAACACTGCCCACTGAACATGACCCACGCTTATCAAATGCTCTCTGAAAAGCTATCCAATGCAAATCACACTTCAGAGGACTGCTGCAAGTGTAAACCATTCCTAAGGTTCTGATCACACCTATGCAGGGGAGAAAGAGAGTATGCATTTTTCTGTGTTGTATTTAGGGCAGCACATTTCAATAAGCTGCTCTACATGTGAAAAATGCACAAAGAATTGTTTGACCCTTTTTAAAATTAATGCTTCACCAAAACACAGGGTACTTTGTTGTAAGGTGCTTGGGGTGTCATTAAGAATTATTGGCACCACCGCAGGCCTGTAGAAGGGCTGTACATGCTTGTGTACATTACCACAATGCATAAATGTTAACCTAGCGGAGGAGAGGGGAGGTCTGGGGCTGATTCTCTCCCCTTGTACTGACAGATCACACAGTGACCTCAGCCCACTCTGAATAAAGGTAGACACTCTTTCTTCCTTCCCCTGGTCATTAGGGATGAGCTTTATGTTTGGGTCGAACATGAGTTCGACTCAAACATTGGCTGTTCGCCTGTTCGTCGAAAACCTAACATTATGGGGCGTTTGTGCTAAATTCGGGCTCCCCTTAATGCCCCATAATGCACTGCGGGAGCACAGTGCATTGTTGTATGATGATTCGCCAAAGCATGCACCATGACCTGCATGCTTCGGCCAATCCCAGCGCCCTCAGCTAAGAGAGCCATAATTGGCCAAAGGCAATCATGGCTCAGGGGGACTAAGTCCACGCCCCACACTTTATAAGGCTGCCTGCATGTCGGTAGTGTGTTGTTGGCATGGATTGAGAGAGAGTGTCATTTATATTGAGCAGGCAGGCAGGTTATTCAGTTAGCTGCAGTGTATTTAATATATAATATACAGACAGTCTTGTATATATATATATATATATATATATATATATATATATATATATATATATATATATATATATATATATCCACTGCATCCAGTTTAGCTAGATCTGACTGCAGGCAATTCCTGGTGTACTTTTTCCAATATACTTCAGGCAGACAGGTAATTCAGTTAGCTGCAGTGTATTTATATATATATAAAGACAGTCTCGTATATACACTGCATCCAGTTTAGCTAGATCTGACTGCAGGCCATTCCTGGTGTACTTTTTCTAATATACTTCAGGCGGTGTACACAGTAAACAGTACCGTGCACCCATAGTGCAGTTGCTACTACTTTTCTGGGGGTGTACACAGTACACAATACATACAGTGCACCCATAGTTGCTATTAGACTTCTGGTGGTGTATGCAATACTGTTCACCCCTAGTGCAGTTGCTACTACTTTTCTGGTGGTGTACACAATACATACAGTGCACCCATAGTTGTTATTACACTTCTGTTGGGGTAAACAGTACCATGCACCCATAGTGCAGTTGCTACTACTTTTCTGGTGGTGTACACAGTACACAGTACATACAGTGCACCCATAGTTGCTATTAGACTTCTGGTGGTGTACACAATACCGTGCACCCCTAGTGCAGTTGCTACTACTTTTCTGATGATGTACACAGTACACAATACATACAGTGCACCCATAGTTGCTATTAGACTTCTGGTGGTGTACACAATACCGTTCACCCCTAGTGCAGTTGCTACTACTTTTCTGGTGGTGTACACAATACATACAGTGCACCCATAGCTGTTATTACACTTCTGTTGGTGTACACAGTACCGTGCACCCATAGTGCAGTTGCTACTGCTTTTCTGATGGTGTACATAGTACACAATACATACAGTGCACCCATAGTTGCTATTAGACTTCTGGTGGTGTACACAATACCGTTCACCCCTAGTGCAGTTGCTACTACTTGTCTGGTGGTGTACACAATACATACAGTGCACCCATAGTTGGTATTCTGTTGGTGTACACAGTACCATGCACCCATAGTGCAGTTGCTACTACTTTTCTGGTAGTGTACACAGTACACAATACATACAGTACACCCATAGTTGTTATTACACTTCTGTTGGTGTACACAGTTCCGTGCACCTCTACTGCAGTTGCTACTACTTTTATGGTGTTGTACACAGTACACAATACATACAGTGCACCCATAGTTGCTATTAGACTTCTGTTGGTGTACACAGTACCGTGCACCCCTAGTGCAGTTGCTACTATCTTTCTGGTGGTGTACACAGTACACAAGAAAAAAGAAAGAGGGCGCACCGACCTAGTGCATTACCACTGGTATAGCTTTATTAAAGCATAAAACAGCAAAGTAAATACTCACAAACGAGCATTAAAAAAAGGCATTGACAATTGAGCAGGTTCGCTGTTCTGAACAAGCCAGGACCTGACGTCAAGTGGATCAAACGATACCTCAAGATGGCTGATGCATTTCAGGGGAGAATCCCTTTCTTCAAAGCCTAAGCTACTTCCGAGCTTATCAAGTATTTAACAGCAGGGCTCGTTCCTGCGCTCAACAAGAGTATCTGTGAAAGGTTACAGTGTTGTGGCACCACCACCACTGCCTAAGGCCCAATTTTTCTGCCCCTGTTTAACAGGGGCACATAATTACAATTTTGATCTAATATTTCACAGCAGGGCCCGTTTCTGCGCTCAACAAAAGTATCTGTGAGGCTTTACAGTGTTGTGCCACCACCACCACCACCGCCTAAGGCCCAATTTGTCTGCCCCTGTTTAACAGGGGCATGTAATTACAATTTTTGCTCTAATATTTCACAGCAGGGCCCGTTCCTGCACTCAACAAGAGTATCTGTGAGATTTACAGTGTTGTGCCACCACCACCGGCTAAGGCCCAATTTTTCTGCCCCTGTTTAACAGGGGCACGTAATTACAATTTTTTAACTAATATTTCACAGCAGGGCCCGTTTCTGCGCTCAACAAAAGTATCTGAGGCTTTACAGTGTTGTGCCACCACCACCACCGCCTAAGGCCCAATTTTTCTGCCCCTGTTTAACAGGGGCATGTAATTACAATTTTTGCTCTAATATTTCACAGCAGGGCCCGTTTCTGCGCTCAACAAAAGTATCTGAGGCTTTACAGTGTTGTGCCATCACCACCGGCTAAGGCCCAATTTTTCTGCCCCTGTTTAACAGGGGCATGTAATTACAATTCTTGATATAATATTTCATAGGAGGGCCCATTCCAGCGTCCACCAAGAGTAACTTTGAGGTCTTACAGTGTTCTGGTACCACCAACACCTAAGGCCCAATTTTCCACAGAGTGTATAGGGCAGGCCGTATAGTATATACAGGCGGTCCCCTATTTTCAAACATCCAACTTACAAACGACTCCTACTTGCAAACGAAGGGAGACAACAGGAGGTGAGATGAAATCTACCCCTAGGAAGGGAAAATGTTCTCCTGTAAGAGTTAATATGGGAAAAAGGTGTCTCCACTGATGCTTTATCACCAATCCTAGTTTCCCTAATAAGCCAAATTTTTCAAAATCCAATTTTCATTGGGACAGAAAGTGAGGTGAAATCTTTTGAACAGGGGCACAGACAGCAAAACAAATGTTACAGGGGTGATAAACCTTCCCAATATTATCCAAAAAGCTTAAAAATACATTTTTTGGCTGGAACCTCACTTTAAAAATGTACCTGTTCCAAATTACAAACAGATTCAACTTAAGAACAAACCTACAGTCCCTATCTTGTTTGTAACCCAGGGACCACCTGTATACTGCTGTTCATAGTATATAGGGCCTAGGGGCCCCACACTTTTTTTTGTAATTTGGGTGCGGGGTTCCCCTTAATATCCATACCAGACCCAAAGGGCCTGGTAAGGGGCTGGGGGGGTACCCATGCCATTTTTCTCAATGATGTTCATCTATATTGCTGGAACCCGACATTACATTACAGCCGCAAGCAGTTTTAAATGACTTTTATTCCTTTAGAGATGTTGTTTTGTGCAGGGACTGTTCTAAACACGGAAAAAATGCAGACATACCATAGTCACCCCCCAGGCACGATATTTAAAGGAATATTTCACTTTTATTGTTTCACTTTAAGCATTATTAAAATCACTGCTCCAGAAAAAACGTCAGTTTTTAAAACTTTTTTTGCATTGATACATGTCCCCTGGGGCAGGACCCAGGTCCCCAAAGACTTTTTACGACAATAGCTTGCATATTAGCCTTTAAAATGATCACTTTTGATTTTTCACGTTCGAGTCCCATAGACTTTTACGGTGTTCGCACAAATTTTTTGCCTGTTCGCATGTTCTTCCGCGAACCGGGGGGTGTTCGGCTCACCCCTACTGGTCATGTGTCAAGAAAAGACAGAAAGAAGGGCAGTCTGCCCTTACTCCCCAGCAGTGGCATGCTAAGATTGAAATGTGTTTCTAGTCTCAGTACTGGCTTACTCCTTCCCACAGCATGCTGAAGGGAGAAGAGAGCAGACTCCCTCTAACAGCTATCGGCCTCTGTTCCTTCTGACAGAAGTGATGCTGCAGTCATTCCTGTGAATCAGGAGTGGGGCAAGTGGCTGAATAGGTTTTTTTTTGTTGAATTTTTTTGCAATAAAAAAGTAGCAAAGAAAGGTTACACAGTAAATACCACTTATAAAAGGCAGTAATCATATATAGCATTGTCCATATAAACAGTGAAAGTTCCATGGGTTATTCAGGTTACAAACTGAATTAATGTACAGCTGACACTGAAATCCTAGGAAGCATAAACAAAAGTTTGGTAGTGAGCTTATAAAAGCATGGGCTTAAAGGTAGGTACACCAGTGGGACATATCAGTCAGTAAGTATCATCATGTTACAAAGATCCAAACCCCATCTACACATCACCCAAAATAGGTGTATAGCCATATAGCCTGGGGGGAGGGGGATTTGGGGTTGGTGGGTTTATTCAGGGGGTTATTCCATATTGTACCACAAATTCCAAACCTTATTACATTTATCAAAAGAATAGTAGCTGTGAGATATTCCATTCTTTTGACATCCCTGATTCTAATGTGATTCTCTGTCAAAGTGGGAGGTTCACACCTTTTCCAGTTAAGGGCAACTAAGCATTGTGCTGCCATAAGAATATGTACCAACAGTAAGTTTGATTTTTTTGGATAAAGCAGTGGGAGGAAAAACTAAAAGGTAAATAGGATCCAGATGTCAAAGAGTTGATGGATTAGGATATGAATAGCTCATCAGTAAGGTTTGATAAGGGTTGAAAACCAGAATATATGTTGGATGGTTCCAACTCCAAGAGCTATCTTCTAGCTCCAGCATCTGTCATCAAGAGAATGGTATACTGTGCATACCTTGTCTTATGTATAGTACCAGTGCAAAAGTATTTTGCATTGATTCTCTATGTATAGCATCTGAATCAACTCTTAGCAGCTTGACACCCTATATTAGTTGCCAAGGCTTTGGGGGCAATTCGTCCCTCTGTATTTGTTACTGTTTTTTCATATGTGGGCGTCTGACAGAAGATTGGGAAGGTGAAGAAAACAGTATCTTATAGATTTATGAAATCAACCCCTGGTTGGATGGGCTTCCCAGGCATATTTTCTTTAAAAAAATTGGAAATTTAAGTGAGCCAGTCAGGATTGGCAGTGACAAATTTGGAAGTACCTAGAAAAGGCCTGTTTTGGGACGTCAAATGTGTTTTGGAGATCTTGAAAGGACCTTAATATTTTGGTTCTGTCATTAACCAGGCCACCAAAATGGAATAAGTCCCTTTCTTTCCAAACAGGAGAAATCTGTGAAGATAGATTGCCTGCAGCAGCAGGGGTGAATAAGAAGGAAGTCACAAGAGATGCATTCGTTGTTAAGGGGTGTTGACTTTTAGTTTGGTGCCACCGGGTAAGCACCATGGGACATACGAGGTTAGATAGGTTTACTGAAACATTGGTACTACACAACATAACATTTTGGTAGATAGTGGCTATTAGGGATGAGCCGAACACCCCCCTGTTCGGTTCGCACCAGAACATGCGAACAGGAAAAAAGTTTGTTCGAACATGCGAACACCGTTAACGTCTATGGGACACGAACATGAATAATCCAAAGTGCTAATTTTAAAGGCTTATATGCAAGTTATTGTCATAAAAAGTGTGTGGGGACCTGGGTCCTGCCCCAGGGGACATGGATCAATGCAAAAAAAAGTTTTAAAAACGGTCGTTTTTTCAGGAGCAGTGATTTTAATAATGCTTAAAGTCAAACAATAAAAGTGTAATATCCCTTTAAATTTCGTAGCAGGGGGGTGGCTATAGTATGCCTGTAAAGGGGCGCATGTTTCCCGTGCTTAGAACAGTCTGACAGCAAAATGACATTTAGAAGGAAAAAACCCATTTAAAACTACTCGCGGCTATTGCATTGCCGGTCCGACAATACACATAGAAGTTCATTGATAAAAACAGCATGGGAATTCCCCACAGGGGAACCACGAACCAAAATTTCAAAAAAAATGACGTGGGGGTCCCCCTAAATTCCATACAAGGCCCTTCAGGTCTGGTATGGATATTAAGGGGAAACCCAGCCAAAATTTTTTAAAAAAATGACGTGGCGGTCCCCCTAAATTCCATACCAGACCCTTCAGGTCTGGTAGGGATTTTAAGGGGAATCCCGCTCCAAAAAAAAAAAAAACGGCGTGGGGTCCCCCCAAAAATCCATACCAGACCCTTATCTGAGCACGCAACCTGGCAGGCCACAGGAAAAGAGGGGGGGACGAGAGAGCACCCCCCTCCTGAACCGTACCAGGCCACATGCCCTCAACATTGGGAGGGTGCTTTGGGGTAGCCCCCCAAAACACCTTGTCCCCATGTTGATGAGGACAAGGGCCTCATTCCCACAACCCTGGCCGGTGGTTGTGGGGGTCTGCGGGCGGGGGGCTTATCGGAATCTGGAAGCCCCCTTTAACAAGGTGACCCCCAGATCCCGGCCCTCCCCCCTGTGTGAAATGGTAAGGGGGTACTTACCCCTACCATTTCACTAAAAAACTGTCAAAAATGTTAAAAATGACAAGAGACAGTTTTTGACAATTCCTTTATTTAAATGCTTCTTCTTTCTTCTATCTTCCTTCATCTTCTTCTTCTGGTTCTTCTGGCTCTTCTGGTTCTTCCTCCGGCGTTCTCGTCCAGCATCTCCTCCACGGCGTCTTCTATCTTCTTCTCCTCGTGCCGCTCCGCACCCATGGCATGGGGGGAGGCTCCCGCTCTTCTCTTCATCTTCTTCTCTTCTTCTTTTCTTCTCTTCTTCTCTTCTTCATTTTCTTCTCCGGGCCGCTCCGCATCCATGCTGGCATGGAGGGAGGCTCCTGCTGTGTGACGGCGTCTCCTCATCTGACGGTTCTTAAATAATGGGGGGCGGGGCCACCCGGTGACCCTGCCCCCCTCTGAGGCACGGGACATGACGGGACTTCTCCATGGAATTCCCCGTGATGTCACAGGGAAGTCCCGTCAACACTTTTTATGACAAAACTTGCATATAAGCCTTTAAAATTAGCACTTTTGATTTCTCCCATAGACTTTTAAAGGGTGTTCCGCGGCATTCGAATTTGCCGCGAACATCCCAAATTGTTCGCTGTTCGGCGAACTTGCGAACAGCCAATGTTCGAGTCAAACATGAGTTCGACTCGAACTCGAAGCTCATCCCTAGTGTCTATCCACAGCTTTTCAATTTTGGTCCACCAGTTAAAGGAGTACAGTGTGAGCCAACAGTCCAAGGATCTTAGTTGAGCTACAAGGTAATATTTTGAGACATTCAAAAAAGTTAAGCCTCCCTGATCCTGTGGAGCAAATTAAACAGATAATGAATATCTGTGTGGCTTATAATTTCAAAGAAACTTAAAGTGGGGTTCCACCCAAAAAAAAAACATACCTAAAAAATTCTAAAAAAAAACCCAAAAAAACATTTGGATATTTTTTTTTTTTTTACTTACCTCTAAATGCCTGTTGCTAGGTGGTCCCTCGTAATCTGCCCCTTCGTCTGCCTGGGCTGGTGACATCACTTCCCCCTGGCACAGGAAGGGCTCGGCTCTTCTCCCTCCCTCCTGTCAATCATCTGGGACCCATTGCAGGTCCCAGGTGATTGAGCGGCCAATCACAGCGCTCGGCGCCGCTCGCGCATGCGCAGTGGGTGCCAGGCTGTGAAGCCACAGCCCGGCGCCCACAGTTGAAATGCCGGCGCCGACGAGCGGAGGGGGGGGGACGAGCGGGGCTTCGATCCCCCGCACCGCTGGACCCAGGGACAGGTGAGTGTCCAATTAAAAGTCAGCAGCTGCAGTATTTGTAGCTGCTGACTTTTAATTTTTTTTTTTTTTAATGGCCCCCCTGGGTGGAACTCCTCTTTAAGCAGATTATTTTGAAGTGTCCTAAGTTAGGTAAGCATCTGAAGGATGTCATCAGCGGAAGAATATACTAATTGGATTTAGGAATTACAGTGCTGTACAAAGGCTGTATGTCTCAATGAATAGGGGTATCTTTTAGAAAACCATTGGATAACTTAATTATCTGAGGTAGGAGTGTGGGAAGAAATGTTTTGTTATAGGAGTAAGTTTTAGTGTTTTATTTTTTGGATCACATCGGGGGGCATGGGAATGTGCAGAATTTTTATATTGTTGTATGAATTGGAGTAGCATTAATGAAAGATGCAGGTTATCTGTTATTTGTCTCTGATTACATGATTTCCATGCCAAGAGCATATGGGCTTTGTTTCCTTTGTGATAATATGATGTTTAAGTCTGGCCAGGGCCTTCCCTATCTTACCTATGTCAAGGTCTCTAAGTATTGGTCTGGTTTGGATTATATTTTCTAAGTAGGGATAGTGGGGGGGTGAGAGGTTAGTATTTAATCTCCTAAGCTGGTCTTTCAGGGCAGAGACAAATCCTTGAAAACTACTACTAGTGGCTGCGGGGAGTATGGATATTTTTAAAAGACTCATGGATGTATATCTTAACTGCGTGCCGACCAGCCACCGTTGTTATACGGTGGCAGGTCGGCTCTCCTGCGCAAATCTGCAGGAGTTTGCCTGTGGGTAGGGCGGACTTGATGTCAGCCGGCAACCCGCGATCACCTAATACAGAGGCAGAACAGGGAACTGCCTTTGTATACAAGGCGATTCCCCGATCTGACAGGTGACATGACAGGGATCTACTGTTCCCAGTGATTGGGAACAGTGATCTCTGTCATGTCCCTGGCAGCCCATCCCCCTACAGTTAGAACACACCTTTCAAATACATTTAACCCCTTTGATTGCCCCCTAGTGTTAACCCCTTCCCTGCCAGTGACATTTACACAGTAATCAGTGGCTATTTATAGCACTGATCGCTGTATAGATGTCAATGGTCTCACAAAAGTGTCAAAAGTATCCGATTTGTTTGCCACAATGTCGCAGTTCTGCTAAGAAATGCATATCGCCGCCATTACTAGTATAAAAAAATTAACAAAAAAGCCATAAATGTGTTCCCTATTTTGTAGACCCTATAACTTTTGTGCAATATATGCCTATTGCGATTTTTTTTAACCAAAAATACATAGAATATATATCGGCCTAAACTGATGAATGCATTTGTTTTTTTATATATTTTTTGGATATGTATTATAGCAAAAAGTTAAAAAAAAAAATGTTGTTTTTTTTTCAAAATTGTCACTGTTTGTTTATAGCGCAAAAAATAAAAACCGCAGAGGTGATCAAATACCACCAAAATAAAGCTGAATTTGTGGGGAAAAAGGACTTCAATTTTGTTTGAGTACAACGTACATGACCGTGCAATTGCTAGTTAAAGCGATGCAATGCCACATCGCACAAAATGGCCAGGTCATTAAGGGGGCAAATCCTTCCGGGGCTGAAGTGGTTAAAGAACACAACATACAGTGATATGGGAAATAATTATAGACACTGACACACGTACACCAACACAGGTTGAACTAGATGGATTATTGTCTTTTTTCAGCCTTACCTACTATGTAACTATATGTAACTATATATACTATATATTTACCTTGGAGTGTAGAACACCACAAGGGTTGAATTATGAACAGCACCTTTCATGTTATAATGAATGATCCTTGATCCTTCCAATTCCTATATTCTTCCTCACCCCACCTTCTGGTTTTTCCTTTGCCTATTTAAGGTCACTTTTTTCCTTCCCTTTTTCCTGCTCCCTTCCTCCTATTTTCTTTCCTTCCCTTATTCCTTCCTACGCTCCTTTCCACTCCCCCCTTCCCTATAGTTTACTAGTAATACAAACTTCCTGCAATGATCCAGTGTTTATGATGTAAATAGTTCACAGATAATGTGTTCTTTTAGGAATTTTAATATTGATTCAAAAATAAATATTTTTATGATGGGGTGTGGATTAGTTAAACAATCGGGAACATGGATTGGATAGTCCTTAAGGAAGGTTTGTATAAATTAAGTTAAAGTAAAAGTATGAAAAACCTCTATTGTGGGATTTTTCAAGGCAATGAAAAAAATATTTTTGAAAAAATTAATTTATTATATAGATAGAAAAAATTCTATAAAATCTCAAACATATTAGATACAAATATTAAAACATTGTATATTGAAAAAGGGGGTGAAGTTGATACTTTAACCCAACGCGTTTCAATGGGTAATGGTTACAGCATTTTAGAATTACATGTAAGAATCACATTCAATACACATAGATGTCATCCATAAGTATACAAAAATGATAACTTACTTTTCAATACAAAATTAATCAAATAGCAGGTGCATTCCCCATGCTGTACAAATACAAAGACAAAAATCAGGGCAAGTCAAAATTGTCCTCAATTACCATAGGCAAAAGAAGGGGCACTTAGTCTGCAAATAGAACCAAATTCATATCCTCTAGAACTGAAAACTCTTGAAACAAACACTCCGGTGGTGATTTGACTCCTTCAGCTGTCCAACTGAAGAGAGGAATGGTGCCATTTGTCGTCCTCTGCGTCCTTTTATTTGCTGTTCTGTGCGTCGTCCTGACACGACACGTGATCATAATGACGCAGCACGCAATGGCGTATCGCGCTATCGGCGATACATCACATGGTCGTATTGACGCAGCACCCCCAGCCACAGCTATTGCGGCCAGGACAGGATGCTATACCGAAGCCACAGCTCTTCCCGTCTCTTGGATGTAAACATCCGGGAGACCGGGTAGGCGTCCATGTTGGATGGACCAAAGGAAAGGGGGTGTGAGGGGGACGCAAAAGGAAAACATCAAAAATGAGCGACGCTACCAAATGGCCAAAAACATCTGTACTCCAGACAACCATCCAGAGCAGAGGACATGGCAACACTAGGACAAAAACTGCCGACACTACTTACCTCTAGGAGTGAAAAAAACCATCCCTCTGAGGGAAAGATGAGGCCCCACATGTCTATCAGGCATGGGGGTCCTTTTGTGCTGGGTAGAGATAAAGGGCCTATCATTATGAAGGACCTACCACCCCAATACCCAAAGGGGAAAGTTGGGTGCTATTTCCTAGGCTGATTTCACATGGGGAATGCCATTCTGCTGTACATACCGAATCTCAATTCAATATAATATGAACCTCTCTTCCTATAGAACATCCCGATCCTAGGATGCCTAAATAAGGAAAAAACAAGGACATAAATCATATACATAAACGTATTAAAGTACAAAAACCCTATATATGTGTGCATCTCATTATCAAAAAATTCTCCCATAAAGCTAAAGACATAAAAGCCCACAGTGAGGAGAAAAAAAAAAGGAATGCCAAATTGGCATCATATCAGAGTGGAAAGAACTAGATTGGTAGAGAGGGCATTGGCTTAAGTTAAAGTAAGGCAGTTTGGTAGAGTGTTTGTGCCAGTACTGGAACAATAAAGTTGGTTTTAATCTCAAGGAAGTGGTGTGTAGTTCTGTGTAATGCTGTTAGTGCTGCATGGGAGAAATGGACCCTGGAAGAATGTGCACCCACTGGTTGGAGAGAAGGATAGCGGCAGTCTTTAGAGCGACTTCACAGTAATAGTGACCAATAATGCCTTGCCTGACATTTTGACTGTGGTTGAAAGGTCGGGGTAACAATGTCAGGCAATGACTAAGCTCTGTGGGCAGAGTGAAATGTGTAGGGGACGTGACCTGGTTGGAGCATGGGCTGAGGCTGTTGTACATCTCTTACGGGGTTTTGCAGAGATATGCAACTTCCAGGACTGTTCTCTTTTCCATTAAATGTCAGGTTATAACCCTACTGTTCCCCAATAGGTTACAACTGGAACATCTAGTGTCACTCCATCTATAAAGACCTGTGATCTGTAATCAGGTAGTTGACTTTTGTTTCTCTGAGAGCATACTGGAAGGCAGTTGTAGAGATAACGTTAAAATGGCCAATTATAGGGATTTTTGCTATGTGGCAACCCCCTCCCTGTTAAAGCGTGGTTTTCCAGCAGCCATTTTACAGTGTGTTAGAGGTGATTTTTGAGAGCTGACAGCTTGTGTAGGGAGATTTTTTTTGCTATACGGTGTTGTACTTTACTATATTGTACTACACTGCATTGCGATAGGCTACATAATTTTAAGAACTCACTCTGTGCTGTGACCCAACAGTCCATTTTAGGAATACCTTTTCATGTATGTTAGCTACAATTGTAGTTGCTCTTTGGCTGTGCCCCCTCCCAGGGTTTTTTTTGTCATGGTTGTTTGGCATCTTAATGCTGTCCTATCAAAACTGCTGTCTTTGCAGGTGCTCCCATTCCAGCTCTTGAAATCAGCTTCTTTCTGCAAATGTAAAGCTTGTGCTACACCACGGTTATAGTACCCAGCCACCATTATTCTTCTGAGAAGGCCTTCCACCAGCATGTTGAATGTAATATGTCTGCGTCACTGGGCCATGCTGTCAGTGGCAGGGTACATGTCTATGCCTATGTGGTCCAGTAAGCATGGGCCATGATGCTAAATGTTCTCCTGTCAGTATGTACTTTTTATCTCGCTGTGCTTTTCTTTACACATACCAGGTTCCACCAGTGATTTTTCAGCTGCATCCACTCTTTATTTATTGTACAATACATGGTGAAGTATTGTACAAGTATTGTACAATAAAAAAGTATAAAAAAGTATTCCTCCCCCTCCCCCTTCTCTCCCCCTCTCTCTCTCTCTCTCTCTCTCTCTCTCTCTCCCCCTCTCTCTCCCTCCCCCCCTCTCTCTCCCCCCTCTCCCCTCTCTCTCTCCCCCCTCTCTCTCTCCCTCTCTCTCTCCCCTCTCTCTTTCTCTCTCTCTGTCTCCCCTCTCTCCCCCCCCCTCTCTCCCTCTTTCCCTCTCTCTCTTCCCCACCTCTGAAGAGGTGGAGCTCCAATAGGAGGGAGTGGGGTTTACCGATGAAGGGGTGGGTCTTATACAGGAAGAGGTGGAGCAAATTTAGAAGGGGGTGCCTGATTTTAGTCTTGCCTAGGGCAGCACAAAACCAAAGTACACCACTGGGCACACCACTGGAGCTGGTGGTGTCACTACATGTCTTGTCCAATGATGACAGTGGAGTCACCTAAACCCCTCCTCCTCACTGTCTTCTCTGAACCAGCAGTCCCTTTCAAGCATACCAGAGCACATGCAAGGTTCCAAGCTAATGCTGCCATACTGTATTGCAACTTATATGACTTTGAGACAAGAGCCACACTGGGCCAGAGCTGCTGGAGGCTTTCCAGGCCAAAATCATTTACAGCCAGACAAAAGCATGTGTGACAATAGCACATATCTGCTGGCCACCCTTTGCCTTGGAAGATTACAAATGTACTTCGTCTGGCATATGTCCACATCCTGGTGGTGCAGCTCCCTTAAAGTGATTGTAAAATCTAGTTGTTTTTTTCTATAAAAATAACAAACATGCCATACTTATCTGCTCTGTTGGAGTGGATTTGCACAGAGCAGCCCTGACCCTCCTCTTCCTGGCCCCTCTCTCCTGTTGAGTGTCCCCACAGCAAGCAGCTTGCTATGGGGGCCCCGAGCTGAGTTGCAGCTCCGTGTGTCCATTAATACATGGAGCTGCGGTTCGGCCCCGTCCCCTCTCTCTCCTGATTGGCTAACTGATTTTAACAGCAGCAGGAGCCAATGACACAGCTGCTGTGTCTCTGCCAATCAGGAGGGGGAGTCTCAGATGATTGAGACACTTGTGGACATCGCTGGACAGAGATGGGGATCATGTAAGTATTAGGGGGGGTGAGGGGGACTGCTGCACAGAGAAGGCTTTTTATCTTAATGCATAGAATGCATTAAGATAAAAAAACCTTCTGACTTTACAACCTCTTTAATGACCTGGCTTCCAGGAGGGTCTTTTTCAGGATAGAAGGGTTTGTGACCACTTAAGGGAGTCACATGCAATGACTCAACTGGCAGAAATATAGCAAAATGTTGCATTTTGGTACCTTTTTGAAGAGGTGACCAAAATTGTAAGTGATGATGTGAGATACAACCCCTCTTGTGCTCCTCCTGGGCACACACTGAGTGGGATGAGCTCTGGTGGAATAGGGGACAAGAAGGGATTGCTGCTGTCTCAAGGTCAGCAGGAACCTTTGCCTACTGCCTTCATCCCTATAAGGCAGTTGCAACAGGAAGCTGAGCAAATATGAGAAGGAGGGGGGTTTGGGTGTAGGCAGTGAGGAGGAAATAGCCTAGGCTTCAAGGCAAATATTTGACCCCTCTGAAACCTTGGGTGTCATATGTGGCTGGGGTAAGATTGCTGAGGACAGTGTTGTTCTCAGCAACATCAAAGACTCAGGACCCTCTGTTGCAAAGAGTTTGTGGTATATATTAAACTCTACAAAAACCCAGGATTCAGGTCATCAGGAATAGAGACCATTATTGGTTGATCACCCTATTAATTGCCATCTAAAATCTTTTTAAACCATATCTGCTGGGTTCAGCTGCAGGCAACACTCTCAGACAGTGCCATACCAAATAATTTTTGACTATATTAGGTCCAGGGCTAATGCTGATACTCTCAAAATGACTCCAAGGACAACTTGGCACTGGTTCAAGAGCCACTGGAATGGGGACAGTGGTCTTGAGAGCACAGTGGGTAGGAATGCCTGATGGAAGTTGCAGCGGCCGGCACACGAACAGAGTGGAGATCCTCCAGGGATGGCTGGACTGTGGATGACAGCAGGCAGAATCAGGTCAGTGAGCTGGATGGCAGGTGATGCAGGAACAGCGGCAACTGGAGCTGGATGAGAAGGCCAGAACACAGCAACACAAGGCAGCAGGCAGAAGGCAAAGTCAGACAGTCCGGTTTGGCAGGTGATCAGGCAGATGAGTACAGCAGGCAAATAGCAGAGTCGATAAGGCAAGCAGTAGTCGGCAATGGGTAACCGGAGGGACAAGGCAGAGTCAGGCAGGCCGGGTAGGATTGGAGAAGGTAGAGAAGTCAGATGGAGCCGGGTCAGAACAGCAATCAGCAAACGAATACAGGTAACGCTGGTACAGAGCTGCAGGCAAAACAGCGCCACACAAGTGTAGCTGAGATACCTTTAAAGGCTTCTTGGCGCCAAACAGCACTAGCGCGCACACGCGCGCTCCCGCTGCACGTGCACCCGTTGTGCACACACGTACCTGGGGAGAACGCCGGTGCATACTGCTAGCACACATTGTTGCATAGTCCGGGAAAGGCCCCTGGTCAGTACTGGCACGTCCCTGACATTGATCTCTCCCAAAGGGCAGCCTCTGGATGCCTAGGTAACCTCTCTTTAACGGATGGGCAGAAAAAAAGCACAAATTAAGCGTGGATGTTGCTGTCGGGTTCCCAAGAGTTGTTTTCTGGGCCATACCCTTTCCACTTGATTAAAAATTGTACTTGCCCCTGTCTCTTCCTACAATCGGGGATGACCTTCACTTCATATTCCTTACTTCCATCCACTAGAACAGGTTCAGGGGGTCTGGTACCTCTATCAGGAAAAGGATCAGGCACAGCAGATTTTAATAGTGATACGTGGAACACTAGGTGGATTTTAATAAAATCAGGCAGAGATAGTTCATAAGAAACTTCATTAATCTTCCTTTTAACTGGAAAAGGCCCTATAAATTTAGGTGCAAGCTTCTTAGAAGGACAAGTCAACTTAATATTATTCGTAGACAGCCATACCTGATCACCAAGTCGCAGATCCAGCTCCCCTCTTCTCTTCTGATCGAAAGTTCTCTTACTGTCTGCTTGGGCCTTGGACACCGCCTCTTGCAACACCCGGTTGTTGTGGCTGAGAAACTCCACCGTATCCTGAACCGCTGGCACTGGGGATTCTGGAAGAAGATCAGGCAAAAAAGATAAATGGAACCCATAATTAGCAAAAAAGGGGGACACCCAATCATCTTGTACAAAAGATGTAAAACATCTAATGTATTGTTCGAGAGTCTGGTTGGTCCTCTCTGTCTGCCCATTAGTTTGGGGGTGATAGGCTGAGGACAGGGCTAACTCGATCTTCAGGATCTCACACAGGGCCCTACAGAAGCGTGGGGTGAACTGTACCCCTTTGTCAGATACTATGTTTGCAGGAACCCCGTGTAATCTGACAATTTCTTTAATAAATACACGGGCTGTCTCCACAGCAGATGGGGTTCCTTTTAAGGGTATGAAATGGGCCATTTTGGATAAGCGGTCCACAACCACAAAAATGGCTGAACACCCCTCAGAACATGGAAGTTCGACTATAAAGTCCATAGTAATCATTTTCCAGGGTCTGTCGGGTACAGGCAGTGGTTTTAGCAGCCCCCAGGCTTGGTTTCTCGTGTTCTTATTCTGGATGCAGGACACAAGCTGACATACTTGCTGCAGAACTCCTTCAGGTTGGGCCACTAGAACATGCGTTGCACGAGTTCAAAGGTCTTACAGACCCCAAAGTGTCCTGCTAAAGTGTGATCATGGAGTAGGGTTAGTACTTTGACTCGAACACTCCCTGGGACAAAGATTTGGCTTCCTTCCCAAAATAATCCATCTTGAGGTGTTTAGATGATTCCTGGGGGACTTGAAGAGCTCATGGATGCTTCCTTGATCAGAGACAGGAGGTCCGTCTGTAGGAGTAAAAAGTTGCTTGCGGCCAGGATGGTGTCAGGCACAGATAATTCTCTTGGGTTGTCGAACATGAGTGACAACCCGTCTGGTTTAACGTTTTTTGACCCTGGCCGATACGTAATGTGAAAACAGAAACAGGTGAAGAATAAGGCCCAACGGGCTTATCGAGGTTTCAGCCGTTTAGCGGATCTCAAGTATTCTAAGTTCTTGTGATTGGTATATATCAATACCGGATGAACAGCACCCTCTAACAGATACCTCCACTCTTCCAAAGCTGCCTTGATAGCGAGTAACTCTCGATCACCAACGTCATAGTTCCTCTCGGCAGGAGAGAGTTTCTGAGAGAAAAATCCCACGGGGTGCATTAGGTCTCCATTACCCTGACGTTGGGAAATGACTGCTCCCACAGCCACTTCAGAAGCGTCTACTTCCAAAATGAAAGGCAAAGATGGGTCAGGGTGACTGAGAATTGGAGCCGAAGTGAAGAGTCCCTTAAGTTTTTCAAAGGCATCTTGGGCCTCCTAGCTCCAATGAAAATGAGAGTTCTGCTTGGTCAGTTGCGTAATGGGCGAGATTATGGTGGAGAATCCCTTGATGAATTTCCTGTAAAAATTTGCGAAGCCTATGAAGCATTGTACTCCCTTTTTATCCAAGGGTACTGGCCAGTCAAGTACTGCAGACACTTTCTGAGGGTCCATTTTGATACCGGTTGGAGAGATCACTAAACCCAAAAGCTGAATGTCCTGTCGCTCAAATTCGCACTTCTCTGCCTTTGAGTACAGTCCGTGCAGGCGGAGCCAGTCTAAGACTCTGCAAACATGTTTCTGGTGCTGATCAAGTGACCCAGAGAACATCAAAATATTGTCTAAATAGACAATTACAAAGATGTCAAGGAAGTCTCTGAATACATCATTGATAAGATGTTGGAAGGTGGCAGGAGCGTTACATAGACCAAAGGGCATGACCAGGTATTCATAGTGCCCGAACCAAGTCTGGAAAGCCATCTTCCATTCATCCCCGGCCCGAATATGGACCAGGTTGTAAGCTCTCCTTAAATCAAGCTTGGTAAAGATCACAGCGGATCTTAAAGATCACAGCGGATCTTAATTTTTGAAAAAGTTCAGGTATCAGAGGCAATGGGTAATGGTTATTGACCGTAATCTTATTAAGTTCCCGATAGTCCACACATGGGCAGAAGGTCTGGTTCTTCTTGGTAACAAGGAATATTCCGGCACCAGCTGGGAAAGTAGAGGGACAGATGAAACCTTTATCCAAGTTTTCGTTAATGTAATCCTTTAGTGCCTCTTGCTCCTTTTCTAATAAGAGAAAGATGCGCCCAAAAGGAATCTCGGCCCCAGGAAGAAGTTCGATTTAGCAATTGTACAGGTGATGAGGTGGAAGGGAGTCCGCTCCCTTTTTACTGAAAACGTCGATGAACTCATGGTACGGCTCAGGTACAGATTGAAGTAAGTTCTGATCAGTGTCCATACATAGTAAGGTGGCTGGAGACTTGGAGAGTTCATGTAGGCAGTGCTTTTGGCAATAGGAGGATGGAAACTTGACTTCTCCAGTCGATGTGGGGATTATGAGCCTGGAGCCAGGTAATGCCTAGAATGATCGAAAATAATGGGGAGAAGATGGCATCGAGAGTTAGAAGCTCCTTACGTTTGTAAGAAATGGTGACAGGCAGAGGAAGAGTCTCCTGAGTAACTTGCCCTGAACTGATGCGGGAGCCATCATCCAAGAAAACAGAAAGTCTATGTGTCTTCTCTCGTAAAGGAGTTTTTTGTTGGCTGGCAAAAGTGAAATCAACAAAGCAACTGCATGCTCCAGAGTCAATGATGGCATTGACTGGAATTATCCTTTCCTGGAGCTGTAACGAAAGAGGAAGAGCAAGGTGGGTTGCGTTAGCGGACAAGGCAGGGATACTGGCAGGAACAGAAGATGGACACTTACGTGTCTTGGCCGGGCAGTTGTGCACGTAGTGACCTGTTCCACCGCAGTAGAGGCAGAGATTCAGCTGGGGTTCAGCTGCTCATTCTTCTGGGGGCAAGGTAGGTCGCATCAGCCCAAGCTGCATGGGTTCTGAGGTATCAGGCTCTGAGCTGGCCGGGTTCACACAGGTCGGAGGTAAATAGCGGGAGGCAGGAACTGGAGCTCTTGCAGTCATCCATATTGGATGGTTTTGCTGGGAGGAACGTTCTGATCGTCGTTCATGAAGACAACGAACAATCTGGATTGCCAGGGTGATCAAAGCTTCCAGAGTATCAGGTATGCCAACCCGAGCCAGCTCATCCTTCAGTCCTTCGGACAGACCCATGTGGAATTGATGACGTAAGGCTGCATCGTTCCATCGAGTGTCTGTGCTCCAGCGTCTGAAGTCCGTGACGTAGTCCTCGGCCAGTCTGCGGTTATGCTGGAGTGCAAACAGAGTGGATTCAGCTGTAGCAGTCCGCTGGGAATCCTCATAAATCTGAGTCATAGCTTCAAAGAAGGAAAGTAAGGAATGTGTCTGAACTAAGTCTCCATCAAGTAATCGATAGGCCCAGGTATGAGGTTCTCCTTGCAAAAGAACAAAAATTGGCAAAACAAAATATAAAGTGATCAGAAATAAAAATATTCAAAGAGGTGTAATTATATTAGTGCCCTAGTGTCAGTAATATACTGCATTAATATAATTACACCTCTTTTGAATATTTTTATTTCTGATCACTTTATATTTTACTTAGAGATCACATCATGTTGATCACACACCTCGGTTACATGGTATTAGTATAACTACCACTCACATCAGTTCTCCATGCACGTTTTTCTTTGTCTTTGCTTTTTTTCCCTTTTTCACTGTGTTTGGTTTGTTTTGCTGTTTGCTTGTTTTTCCTTCCCTTTCCCTTTTCTTTTTCCTCCACATTTTTCACTTGTCCACACATAGACTTTCACACACTCTCTCATCACCTCAGCACATCCAATGCTCCCTCCTTAAATACACTTAACTCTTCGTTCACTGTTTGCACACACGCACTCACCCATTTCTATCACATATAATATTGCCATTTAATAAACAATATTTTCTTTATTCCTCCCCTTGTATTCTTCCTCGGGCCAGGAATTGCATTTAAACAATTTAGATATAGCATTTGTAAACTAGCATAGTTCAAACTCCTATATTTCTCTTTACACTACTAGGTTAGGAACAATAAACATTTGCAGACATAGGTGGGGATATAGCTCATTAGATATTGGGATATTACTTTCAAATACTTAAACACTTAATTAACTACCATAATACATCTCAGGTGTCGTCCATCGCCCCCTGCCCCCATCTTGCCCCACGGGGTGTGACTTCTTGCAAGCCTCTTTGATGCTGGCGCCCGCCTGGAGGGACGGGGATTGACGCATGTGGATACCGGGATCAGTGCTCCCCCTTTGGGGAAATCTCTGGATATGTGACTTTTGGTCAAAATTTAGCCCTTAGTGGTAAATATAGCAATATTATATATACATATACAGTTTTCAATGTGATGCATGGTGTGGCCATATTGAAACTTTTGATATATTTTACCAGAATAGAACCCCCTGAAGAAGACCGCAACAGCACAGGTCGAAACGCGTCGGGGTATTCATGTGGATGTTTATGTCTATTAATGAATTGAATTTGTGTTTTAAATGTATTGTACCAAACTCAGATGGAATATTCTGGGATATGTCCGTAACCAGAGTTTTGTATTTGTACAACAATCTTGATATATGACTTGCAAGTTGTGATTTGCATAATAAATGATTTTTATCATACCTATATTACAATTCTTGTATGAAAATATTATATTTGCCGCTAAAAAGCCCCCTGGGGGATCTGCCAATTTTTGTTCTTTTGCAATACTGTTTGGGGTGCGCGGCTGACTCAATTTCATGTGTTTTTTTCCTATTTGTGAGGTTCTCCTTGTAGAAGGGAGATCACAAACCCCACCTTAGTGACCTCCAGGGAGAAAGTCCGGGGTTCTAGGGCAAAATAAAGCTGGCAGGCATTGCGGAAGGCCCGAAAATTTGTTCAGTCCCCAGAGAACCTTTCTGGGATGGGAACCCTTAGCTCAGGTGGGAGCATCACAACAGAGGGAGAGGAGACAGTCTGTGTCGGAATGGCAGCAGAAGCAGAGGCCATGTTACCAGGGCCGGTAAGATTCTGGACTTGTCCTTCCAGTCTGACATAACCATCCTGCAGGGTCTTTACAGCTTGCGTGAGGGCCGCAAGGTGCGTGCAAATCTCCTTCATAGGGGAGGTCTCTCCTGCAGGCTCAGTCATGGCTGTTTTGTAGGAGAAGACCCCTCTTACAGCGCTGGTTCAAGAGCCACTGGAATGGGGACAGTGGTCTCGAGAGCGGTTTGGCAGGTGATCAGGCAGATGAGTACAGCAGGCAAATAGCAGAGTCAATAAGGCAAGCAGGAGTCGGCAAGGGGTCACAGCAGAGACAAGGCAGAGTCAGGCAGGCATGTGCCCCTGATCAGTACTGGCACATCCCTGACAGCTAGCTTGCACAGTATGTGCTTGAGCTTCTGGTTTGTCATGAAGCTAATGTCATCTCGCTTTCATTAAAATTACCCAGCCAGAGTTTACCAATGACTAAAAAACTATTTTGCTGATGTTATATTACAAACCTTAACATGTCATCAGGTTCTCCCTAGAAACCGATACCTGCTACCAAGACCAGCTGTTGCCACTTCCCATGATGCTCTAGCACTGTAAATGTGCCACACAACTCAGCCTTAGCTGCAAGATAAATATTGATTGTTCCTTACAGTTTGTAACCTATTCTGGTGCTCTGGCACTCAAAAATATGTTTCACTATCGTCTCTTAGATAATAAATCCTAAAGTTTATTTCAAAATATAACTTGCATTGTCTCTTTCTCTTTTATAGGAGTCTAACTAAGTTGCTTACATGCTGTCTAGCTACTGTACACATCTCTGGCCATTATCTCACACAGTATACACTCTAAGGTCTGTTTCATAAAACCTGCCTCATCTCTCCCTTTTAAATTGCAGACTAACCAAGCTGTGTTACATCATATGGTGAGGTTTGGAAGAAGACCGGTCAAATGTCAGAGGAGCCCCAAGAAATGGTGATAACAGAATACATGAAGTGATCCACTTATTTAGTCTAATTTTGTTTGCTATCATCAAGAAAGCTGCCCCATGAGCTAGTATGTATACTGTACACATATCTGTTGCACTAAAGGGCCGCCGTACACACGATCGGACTTTTTGACAACAAACATGCAAATGAGCTGTTTTGGAGCAACATCCGACCGTGTGTACGCTCCATCGGACAAACTTTTTCAGTTTCCATCGGACTTTTGTTGGCTGTGCGAACGGACAAACTTTCCGGCAACAAAAGTCCGATGGAGCAAAGTCCGATCGTGTGTACACAAAGCCATTGGACTTTTGTACAAACTACAGTATGCAGCCGCGAGAATGTTTCCAGCGCGATCGGATCGCGCTGGTTCTCGGCGGCAGGGTACTGTACATATCGCGCTAGCTGCAATAGGAAAAACACATTTTCCTACTGCGGCGGGTGCGAGAGGGAATTCCCCTCTGGGGAATACCAAGCCCTTCGGTCTGGTATGGATTTTGAGGGGAACCCCCTACGCCGAAAAAACGGCGTGGGGGTCCCCCCAAATCCATATCAGACCCTTATCCGAGCACGCAGCCTGGCCGGTCAGGAAAGGGTGTGGGGACGAGCGAGCGCCCCCCCCTCCTGAGCCGTACCAGGCTGCATGCCCTCAACATGGGGGTGGGTGCTTTGGGGGAGGGGGGAACCCTGCAGGCCCCCCACCCCAAAGCACCTTGTCCCCATGTTGATAAGGACAAGGGCCTCTTCCCGACAACCCTGGCCGTTGGTTGTCGGGGTCTGCGGGCGGGGTGCTTATCGGAATCCGGGAGCCCCCTTTAATAAGGGGGCCCCCAGATCCCGGCCCCTCACCCTATGTGAATGAGTATGGGGTACATGATACCCCTACCCATTCACCTAGGGAAAAAAGTGTCAATAAAAAACACAGTACACAGGTTTTTAAAGTAATTTGTTAGGCAGCTCCGGGGTCCTCTTCCGACTTCTGGGGTCCTCTTCCGACTTCGGGGTTCCGCTTCCGACTTCGGGGGTCATCTTCCAACTTCGGAGGTCTCTCCGGTGTCTTCTCCTGGTGTCCGCATCTTGTTATGTCATATGGGGGCGGGGTCACCGCCTATATAAGTCCATTGCGGAGCGCACAGAGACCATTCTGGCTGGAGAGAGCGTCGTGTCAACATCTCTGGAAGAGAAGAGGGAAGAAGACGATACAGAGGTCCGGACCACCGCTGGCAAAAGAGCGCCAGAAGATAGCGGTGGAGCCGGCAGAAGATGCCGGAGAGACCCCCGAAGTCGGAAGAGGACCCTCGAAGTCGGAAAAAGACCCCAGAGCTGCCTAATAAATTACTTTAAAAACCTATGTACTGTGGTTTTTTATTGACACTTTATTCTATTTGACCAAAGGGTGGTGGTAAAGAGCTGAAAAACCACGTGATATGGTGAAAGTTGGCTGGAAAAGTCCTGTCGTCTGTATGCAAGACAAACTTCTGGCCAACTCCCTTTGTACAAGAATCCAAGGGAAAGTTTGTACAAAGTCCTATCGTGTGTATGGGGCTTTATCATTGTCACTCTAATGCCCCGTACACACAGTCGGACTTTGTTCGGACATTCCGACAACAAAATCCTAGGATTTTTTCAGACGGATGTTGGCTCAAACTTGTCTTGCATACACACGGTCACACAAAGTTGTCGGAAAATCCGATCATTCTGAACGCGGTGACGTAAAACACGTACGTCGGGACTATAAACGGGGCAGTGGCCAATAGCTTTCATCTCTTTATTTATTCTGAGCATGCGTGGCACTTTGTCCGTCGAATTTGTGTACACACGATCGGAATTTCCGACAACGGATTTTGTTGTCGGAAAATGTTATAGCCTGCTCTCTAACTGTGTGTGTCGGAAAATCCGATGGAAAATGTGTGATGGAGCCTACACATGTTCGGAATTTCCGACAACAAGGTCCTATCACACATTTTCCCTCGGAAAATCCGACCGTGCGTATGGGGCATAATAGTATACTATGGAGTATTAGGTAACTATCTTGGAGATCACATGACATGAGACAATATACTATATATATATATTTGTAACATTGTATATGTATTCAATAATTATTCAATAATTCTGACTCTTATCGTTCATCCCAAAATGTTTATAATTGTATATACTTCTAAATGTTTTTATACTAATATCAATATTTTTATTAATATTAACATGATATAATATTAACATAGGACATACAGTGTATATCCAAGATAGGATTTACAGTGGCTTGCGAAAGTATTCGGCCCCCTTGAACTTTTCAACCTTTTGCCACATTTCAGGCTTCAAACATAAAGATATAAAATTTTTATTTTTTGTGAAGAATCACCAACAAGTGGGACACAATTGTGAAGTGGAACGAAATCTTTTGGATTTTTGAAACTTTTTTAACTAATAAAAAAATGAAAAGTGGGGCGAGCAAAATGATTCGGCCCCCTTGCGTTAATACTTTGTAGAGCCACCTTTTGCTGCGATTACAGCTGCAAGTCGCTTGGGGTATGTCTCTATCAGTTTTGCACATCGAGAGACTGAAATTCTTGCCCATTCTTCCTTGCAAAACAGCTCGAGCTCAGTGAGGTTGGATGGAGAGCGTTTATGAACAGCAGTTTTCAGCTCTTTTCACAGATTCTCGATTGGATTCAGGTCTGGACTTTGACTTGGCCATTCTAACACCTGGATACGTTTATTTGTGAACCATTCCTTTGTAGATTTTGCTGTATGTTTGGGATCATTGTCATTGGAAGATAAATCTCCGTCCCAGTTTCAGGTCTTTTGCAGACTCCAACACATTTTCATCCAGAATGGTCCTGTATTTGGCTGCATCCATCTTCCCCTCAATTTTAACCATCTTCCCTGTCCCTGCTGAAGAAAAGCAGGCCCAAACCATGAAGCTGCCACCACCATGTTTGACAGTGGGGATGGTGTGTTGAGTGTGATGAGCTGTGTTGCTTTTACGCCAAACATATCGTTTTGCATTGTGGCCAAAAACTTAGATTTTGGTTTCATCGGACCAGAGCACCTTCTTCCACATGTTTGGTGTGTCTCCCAGGTGGCTTGTGGCAAACTTTAGACAAGACTTTTTATGGATATCTTTGAGAAATGGCTTTCTTCTTGCCACTCTTCCATAAAGGCCAGATTTGTGCAGTGTACGACTGATTGTTGTCCTATGGACAGACTCTCCCACCTCAGCTGTAGTTCTCTGCAGTTCATCCAGAGTGATCATGGGCCTCTTGGCTGCATCTCTGATCAGTCTTCTCCTTGTCTGAGCTGAAAGTTTAGAGGGACAGCCAGGTCTTGGTAGATTTGCAGTGGTCTGATACTCCTTCCATTTCAAAATGATCGCTTACACAGTGCTCCTTGGGATGTTTAAAGCTTGGGAAATCTTTTTGTATCCAAATCCGGCTTTAAACTTCTCCACAACAGTATTACGGACCTGCCTGGTGTGTTCCTTGGTCTTCATGATGCTCTCTGCGCTTTCAACAGAACCCTGAGACTATCACAGAGCAGGTGCATTTATACAGAGACTTGATTACACACAGGTGGATTCTATTTATCACCATCAGTCATTTAGGACAACATTGGATCATTCAGAGATCCTCGCTGAACTTCTGGAGTGAGTTTTTTCTGCACTGAAAGTAAAGGGGCCGAATAATTTTGCACGCACCACTTTTCAGTTTTTTAATTGCTAAAAAAGTTTAA
Organism: Lithobates septentrionalis; assembly: GCA_037952835.1. Lineage (NCBI taxonomy): Eukaryota > Metazoa > Chordata > Amphibia > Anura > Ranidae > Lithobates > Lithobates septentrionalis. Next base: position 14,975,363 of record JBBDGP010000278.1, on the reverse strand, counting down.
AATATCCAATAGATTTCGTTCCACTTCACAATTGTGTCCCACTTGTTGGTGATTCTTCACAAAAAATTAAAATTTTATATCTTTATGTTTGAAGCCTGAAATGTGGCAAAAGGTTGAAAAGTTCAAGGGGCCGAATACTTTCGCAAGCCACTGTATATATTTATATTTGTATTTTTTTATTTTAGAATTTTTCTCTTCATATTCACAATATTTGTTTCTTTATTGTACATCACAGGACACAGCGCCGGTTATTATAATAATAACCATTTGGGTTATACGCCACCTATAGGAGAATGGACACTTGCAGGTCAATCAGATCAATCAAACAGGAAGTCCTCCCCTATATAACCCCTCCTACACAGGAAGTATCTCTGTATTCTGTTTGTGTCTGTAAGGTGGTGATCACTGATGTGATACATGTGCTCTGGGAGCATACTTGGAGGTCTGGACATTCTATTTAGAATCATGGACTTCTTTCGGATCCAATCGAAAGAGCTATCAGCCAAAATGGATGGTACCCAAGTCTCATTGGATAATGTGCAATTTGTTTTGGCATTTTATCAAAATTTTAGGACAAAAAGGAAGCTCACAAATTATTGGACTGTTGTACCACTGGCCAATTCCTTTAGCTTTAGATCATTTTTAAGTGCAGCCAAAACTACCTAAAAAGGCCCTTACAGTATAGGAAAGAAAGAAAGAAGGAAAGAAAGAAAGAAAGAAAAAAAAGGAAAGAAAGAAAGAAAGAAAGAAGGAAAGAAAGAAAGAAAGAAAGAAGGAAAGAAAGAAAGAAAGAAAGAAAGAAAGAAAGAAAGAAAGAAAGAAAGAAAGAAAGAAAGAAAGAAAGAAAGAAAGAAAGAAAGAAAGAAAGAAAGAAAGAAAGAAAGAAAGAAATCCTAAAAAGTACAGGTCATTAAAAATCTGATGCTATGAACCACACAAAAACTGGATAATATTTAAGCACTAATAGCAGCAATGATAACACTAAAATGAAACCATTAGTATTCATGCTGTTTTTATAATATTTATAATTCTTCATACACCAGAATGTAATGTACTTTAGAAAATGACAAATTAAAAATAAACATGGTTACGAGAGATTTGTTTATTTATTTCATATCAATTTAAAATTCTGGCTGGTCATTCAGATGAACAAATCACATTACAATAAAATTGCATTTACATATTAATCAGAAGGAAAACAGAACTTCAATTTTTTTACGGATGGCTGTTTTTCTTAATTATATTTGTAACAGTCAAGTAACATCTAATTGGTAATGCCTGATGGGCGACCAGATGCATTTTTTTAGGACAAGCAAATGTTCAAATATTGTAGCCTTAGCAAGAAACCTACTTACAATACTGGAAATATGTTCATGTATTAGCTTTTTCACTAATAAGCCAAAAGACAGACACATAAAAAGAGATGGCAGTGATAAAAACCAATATATACAGTATGTATATAGTGACATTATGAAAGGTGAGGTGATTGATGGACGTTATGTTTCACCTTTGCATGCGCCCCTATGAAGAAAACGAAGGTGGAATCTGGTCCAGGTTTTACCAGCCACCTTGGCAGGGTTGGTTCCGGACCAGATTTTGCGGTCCACTCGTGTCCACCAACAGGTGGTAAAAATTAAGCAAGACTAGAGCAAAATATTGATCTTGGCCTGGGACTCAGGAAGCCAAAACCCGAGAGAGCTGCTTATGTGAAGTCTTAGTTAGAGAAAATGGTTGCATTATCTTTGTTTTGTGGGTGACTGGGAGAAGCCCTGTGAATTAGTAATCTGCAATGTTTAGTTATTGTCTGGATTGCAAGGATTTATTTTCTGTTTTTTGTTTGTGTTATTTTCATGCAACCTTTAAAAATAAAACTGGCTACATATGGCTAATATGTTTGAATTCACTTACTGTTGGCATAATCTCTACCTTCTGCTAATTAAAAGTGGTTTTCAACCTCAGACATTAAATATGAACAAAGCATATCCCTATATAGTAGCTGTTCCTTTGCTATCTTTGTAAGTCACTTCTGACAAGTTTTCCTGACACAAGGAAATAAAACAGGGGGAGGGAGCTCCGTGACATAGCCTGTGATTGATAGGCTCAGCTCTGTTCCTGCGTGCTGTTTAAAGGGGGTGTGTTTCTTCCCTCCAATCAGCTCTCACTGAACTCTGCAGAGTGTAACTTCAGTTCCCTGCCCTTTTACCTTCTGAAATCTCAGACAAGCTGTGTGAATTCTGCACTTTGAATGGATGTAGAGGAGAGAAGGCTGCAGATAAACAGGTACAATGTATGCAGGAGGTTTCATCTCTGTGTATCATCTGTTGATAGTCACTTCACTGGGTACATATAAGGGTTTACAACCACTTTAAGATCCTGTCTCCATGTTTTTGATCTTAGCTTCATATTGAAAATACTGCCCTCCTGATCCTGAAATGCGTGCACATTTCTTTAAGTAGCACACCTTGGGGGATCATTTCTGTGAAGCAGACGTGCTCTCTAAATTTCATCTTTCTAAGGACCTCATGTTTCTCTTTGGGGAATTGAGACCTTTTTTGCAGTCCTCTACACTGTGTAGCCATGCCATACCACCCATGACCAAGTTGCTGGCTGTCCTGCACTTTCTGGGCAAGGCCACCTATTAGATGGTAGCGGGAGAGTTGGTGGGGGTATCACAGCAATCTTTCTCTCATTTGCTTGCTAAGGACCTGCAGGGTTTCCTGCAAATTGCCTCAAAATTTATCTACCTGCCCAACGCACACCAGGAGTGGGATCAAATTAAGAATGATTTCTATGCAGTAGCTGGGATTCCCAACATCATGGGTGTCAGACTGAAACCATGTGCCTTTTTTGCCCCCTCTAATAACCCACTCACATTGACGTAACACAAATATGCGGCCTTTGGCTTCAAGGGGTTGTACTGGGGGGGTTGCCTGCAGTTGCAAGCATTACCCGGTATTGCTTTTTAGAGCCGAGGGTGGGCTTTTTTGTAATAGCAGCCAGCTAATCACTGGCTTGGCTGTTATTTTAAGCAGTGGAAGGGGATGTTCCCCCCTTCTGCCGCCTTCCGCAGCTCGTCCGGGCTCTCCCGTCCCACCGGAATCGGCTTTGATCAGGTCTCAGATCTAGTAACCTGGAAGCAATGTCATGACATAACTTACTGTTTACTGTAACCTTAAAGGCGCCAAATTAAAAAAAAAAAAAAAAAAAACTTTTTTGAATGCGTTTTGAATGCTTTTAAGTGCAAAGGAGGGATTTGGGGTCCTCTATAAAGTGTACCTGTTACTGCCTATTACTGTCACAAGGGATGATTACATTACCAGTGACAGCAATAAAAGTGATCCAAAAATAAATAAATTAAAGGGACAGTGTAAATAAATAAATAAATAAAATAAATAAGGAAACATTTTTTTAAAGTGCTCTGTCCCTCACGTGCAGAAGCGAAAACATACATAAGTTGCACCAGCAAATGTACACAGTGTTCAAACCACACATGAGAGATATTGTCGCAATCCTTAGAGCGAGAGCAACAATTTTACCACAAGAGATCCTCTGTAACTCTAAACTGGTAATCATTCAAATTTTTTAAAGCGTTGCCTATGGAGATTTTTAAGTACCGTAGTTTGTCGCCATTCCACAAGCATGCACAAGTTTAAAGCATGACATGTTAGGTAACTATTTACTCGGCGTAACATCATCTTTCACATTCTCCAAACAAATTGTGTTTGAAAGACAGCTGCACAAATACAGTGTCACATAAAAACAACAACTGCTATTTTATTTTTTAGGGTCTCTGCTAAAAAATATATATATTGTTTGGGGGTTCTAAGTAATTTTCTAGCAAAAAATGCGGATTTTAACTTGTAAGCAACAAGTGTCAGAAAAAGACTTATGCCCCGTACACACGGTCGGATTTTCCGATGGAAAATGTCCGATCAGAGCGTGTTGTCGGAAATTCCGACCGTGTGTGGGCTCCATCGGACATTTTTCATCGGATTTTCCGACACACAAAGTTGGAGAGCAGGAGATAAAATTTTCCGACAACAAAATCTGTTGTCGGAAATTCCGATCGTGTGTACACAAATCCGACGGACAAAGTGCCACGCATGCTCAGAAAAAATAAAGAGATGAAAGCTATTGGCCACTGCCCCGTTTATAGTCCCGACGTACGTGTTTTACGGCACCGCGTTTAGAACGATCGGATTTTCCGACAACTTTGTGCGACCGTGTGTAGACAAAACAAGTTTGAGCCAACATCCGTCGGAAAAAATCCTAGGATTTTGTTGTCGGAATGTCCGAACAAAGTCCGACCGTGTGTACGCCCTATTAGGCTCCAAAGGGATAAAGAACTCATCTACCGTAATTGGAAGGGCTACCACTTCTTAACCACTTAAGCCCTGGAAGAATTTTCCCCCTTAATGACCAGGCCATTTTTTGCGATACAGCACTGCGTCTCTTTAACTTTTGCGCGGCCCTGCGATGCTGTACCCAAACAAAATAGGCATCCTTTTTTCCCGCAAATAGAGCTTTCTTTTGGTGGTATTTGATCATCTCTGCGTTTTTTGTTTTTTTTGCGCTATAAACAAACAAAGAGCGATAATTTTGAAAAATAAACTCTTTTTTACTTTTTGCTATAATACATATCCAAAAAAAAAAAAAAATGTATTCATCAGTTTAGGCCGATATATATTCTTCTACGTATTTTTTGGTTAAAAAAAATTGGAATAGGCATATATTGATTGGTTTACACAAAAGTTATAGCGTCTACAAAATAGGGGATAGATTTATGGCATTTTTATTATTTCATTTTTTTTTACTACTAATAGAGGCGATCTGCGTTTTTTTTATGGGACTGCGACATTGTGGCGGACAGATCAGACACTTTTGACACTTTTTTGGGACCACAGAGATTTATACAGGGATCAGTGCTATAAATAGCCACTGATTACTGTGTAAATGTCACTGGCAGGGAAGGGGTTGACACTAGGGGGCGATCAAGGGGTTAAATTTGTTCCCTCAGCGTGTTCTAACTGTAAGGGGGATGGGCTACCTGGGACATGACAGAGATACTGTTCCCGATCACTGGGAACAGTAGATCCCTGTCATGTCCCCTGTCAAAACGGGGAATCACCTTGTTTACAAAGGCAGTTCCCCGCTCTCCCTGCGTAAGATCATGGGAACACTCCTGCAGCGTGCAGCAGGAGCGAGAGAGCGCCACTGGAGGTGCCCGCCATCCCGCTATCTAGCCCACATGAGCCGCTCGACAGCTACGACGATTTGCACAGGAGAGCCGACCTGTCGCCACACAACAACGGTGGCTGGTCGGCAAGTGGTTAGGCATGCAGGTTTTCTGCAGTGCAAATATGTTCATCAGAAATGTTGTCACTGGCTTCCCAGGATCAGTCTACCATGCCCACATATTAAGGCAATCACATCTCTACCACCATTTTGACACTAACAGAATAACCAGAGACTGGATTATTGGCAAGACCCTTTTTATTAGCAAATACTATATTTCTCAATGCATGCCACATACATCATACATGGAAGTTTATGTACATATGTTACACTCCTGTGTATCCTTCTCACCCCTTACACATCAAATATACACAGCACAGCCTTGGCTTCTAAAGAAATGGCTAAACAAGATCCTCAACCTGGTGTAACCATTTCCAGCTAAAGACACTTTACATATGGCCTAAGGCCTTCACATTACAATCATGTAATGTATTCATCAGTTTAGGCCGATATATATTCTTCTACGTATTTTTTGGTTAAAAAAAATTGGAATAGGCATATATTGATTGGTTTACACAAAAGTTATAGCGTCTACAAAATAGGGGATAGATTTATGGCATTTTTATTATTTCATTTTTTTTTACTACTAATAGAGGCAATCTGCGTTTTTTTATGGGACTCCGACATTGTGGCGGACAGATCAGACACTTTTGACACTTTTTTGGGACCACAGAGATTTATACAGGGATCAGTGCTATAAATAGCCACTGATTACTGTGTAAATGTCACTGGCAGGGAAGGGGTTGACACTAGGGGGCAATCAAGGGGTTAAATGTGTTTCCTCAGCGTGTTCTAACTGTAAGGGGGATGGGCTACCTGGGACATGACAGAGATACTGTTCCCGATCACTGGGAACAGTAGATCCCTGTCATGTCCCCTGTCAAAACGGGGAATCACCTTGTTTACAAAGGCAGTTCCCCGCTCTCCCTGCGTAAGATCATGGGAACACTCCTGTAGCGTGCAGCGGGAGCGAGAGAACGCCACTGAAGGCGCCCGCCCTCCCGCTATCAAGCCCACATGAGCCGCTCTACAGCTACGACGATTTGCACAGGAGAGCCGACCTGTCGCCATAAAACAATGGTGGCTGGTCGGCAAGTGGTTAGGCGTGCAGGTTTTCTGCAGTGCAAATATGTTCCCAGGATCAGTCTACGATGCCCACATATTAAGGCAATCACATCTCTACCACCATTTTGACACTAATGCCGCGTACACACGAGCGGACTTTACGGCGGACTTTGCCCGGCGGACTGGATTTCGTCGGACAATTCGATGTGTGTGGGCTCCAGCGGACTTTGTTTTCTCAAAAGTTGGACGGAATTAGATTTGAAACTTGTTTAAAATGTATCCGTTGAAATCGAGTCCGGTCGAAAAGTCCGCCGTCTGTATGCTAGTTCGACGGACAAAAAGCCACGCTAGGGCAGCTATTGGCTACTGGCTATGAACTTCCTTGTTTTAGTCCGGTCGTACGTCATCACGTACGAATTCGACGGACTTTGGTGGATTGTGTGTAGGCAAGTCCGTTCATTCACAAAGTCCGTCGGAAAGTACGTCGAAAAGTCCGCCGGGCAAAGTACGCCGTTATGTCCGCTCGTGTGTACGCGGCATAACAGAATAACCAGAGACTGGATTATTGGCAAGACCCTTTTTATTAGCAAATACTATATTTCTCAATGCATGCCACATACATCATACATGGAAGTTTATGTACATATGTTACACTCCTGTGTATCCTTCTCACCCCTTACACATCAAATATACACAGCACAGCCTTGGCTGCTAAAGAAATGGCTAAACAAGATCCTCAACCTGGTGTAACCATTTCCAGCTAAAGACACTTTACATATGGCCTAAGGCCTTCACATTACAATCATGTTCAGCAATGAAAACCAAAATGTAGGGAAGAAATGTTCCTGTTATTATTCGCTCATCATAGCATACTATTGCTGTTAGAAAAATGACATTTTCAAACTGTATTCTTGGTGATTCTGGCTACCCTTGTCTGCCTACTAACACCACTCTTGAGGTGCTCAGCATCTGCAGAATCTCACTACAATGCAGCAATTACTAAGACAAGATGCAGGTCTTTGGGGTTCTGAAAAGCAGGTTCCGCTGTATATACAGTAGTTACAGTATGTGGATGAAATGGATATACGCTGGCATCATCCCTTTGCAACAAATGTATAGAAGAGAAATCTCAATCGTCCACCCCAAGATAGGGGTGCAAGATGAGATAAGGGACTTTAATTGTGCCAAAAACAATAATAGTGGTTAACAGATTACAACATATAATATTTATTTAACCACCTCAATACTGGGCATTTTCGCCCCCTTCCTGCCCAAGCCATTTTTCAGCTTTCAGCGCTGTCGCACTTTGAATGACAATTGCGCGGTCATACAACACTGTACCCAAATGAAATTGTTATCATTTTTTCCCCACAAATAGAGCTTTCTTTTGGTGGTATTTTATCACCTCTGCAGTTTTTATTTTTTGCGCTATAAACAAAAGAAGAGTGACAAGTTTTAAAAAAAACACAATCATTTTTACCTTTTGGGATAATAAATATCCAAATTTTTTTTCTTTAAAACAAATTTTTTCTTAGTTTAGGCTGATATGTATTCTTGTACATATTTTTGGTAAAAAAAATCGCAATAAGCGTATATAGATTGGTTTGCGCAAAAGTTATAGCGTCTACAAAATAGGGGATAGTTTTATAACATTTTTATTTTTTTTAAATTTTTTTACTAGTAATGGCGGTGATCTGCGATTTTTATCGTGACTGCGATATTGCGGCGGACACATCGGACACTTTTGACACATATTTGGGACCATTCACATTTATACAGCGATCCGTGCTATAAAAATGCATTGATTACTGTATAAATGTGACAGGCAGTGAAGGGGTTAACACTAGGTGGTAATTGAGGGGTTAACTGTGTTGCTAGGGAGTGATTCTAACTGTAGGGGGCGGGGACTCACTAGGGGAGGAGACCGATCGGTGTTCCGCTGTACTGGGAACATACCATCGGTCTCCTCTCCTCTGACAGGACCGTGGATCTGTGTGTTTACACACACAGATCCATGGTCCTGCTGTGTTACCAGTAATCGCGGGTGCCCAGGGGACATCGCGGCCGCCAGGCACGCGCACCGGGTGCCTAGTGACACGGCGGGCGCGCGCGACCGGCGGCGGCGGCGCGCGCGCCCCCTGGTGGTCTAGGAAAGCGAGGACGTCATATGACGCCCACCCGCAATGAGAGCTGCGCCGCCTGGCCGTCAATTGACGGCCGGCGGTCGGCAGGCGGTTAAAGACATTGAAAAATGTAATAGATTAAAAGTATATCAGCAGCACAAAGTCTGGTATAACAAAAGCTCAGTACATTGAACAAACAACGTGGGTGAAATTACATCAGCCACTGTTCACAAAAGGTGGGCAAAGCTGGATTGACGTGTTTTGCTTTTCAATGCTTCATCAGAATATGTGTAGAACAGTATAAGCAATTCGTACAACATAAGCAATGGAGGAAGCGAGGATGAAATTACAAGGAGACCTCAGCAAATATGGATTTAAAGTAAGGAGAGTCAACAATGGCAAAAGGTACTATATATATGCCTCCAAATACAGCTCATCCCATAAAGCTCACACTGAGACAAATATGTAGGTTACAGCTACAATCCATCAAAATCAGGTAGCTTTAGGTGTCCATGTTATTTTCATGCTCTGCCAGCCACACCGCATAGCCTAGCCTGACTGGCTTTGCTGCGCTCCTTGTGAAATCCACTGTGTTTACAAGTCATGAGGTATATGCCAAAGGAATGTCTCATCCCACTTTATTACACACTGCTAAATATCTCCTCATTCTAACGATGAGGAGATGTTTTGGTTCAAAGAGCTAGGCTCAACATTGTCTATTGGTGGAGATATACTAAAACTACAGCACATACAATCTTGCACAGCTGGGCCTAGTAACCAATCAGCTACTAGGTGCTATTGTCCAAGCTTCATAGAACAAGCTGAATTCTGATTCTCTGTGTTCCAGTTTTAGTAAATAGCACACAATGGCTATTCTCCATATTCAGAAAGCATACATGTGCCAAGGTATAGCAATTACCAAAAGGAATGTCCCAAAGGACTTGAAGGTGTAACTAAGGACAAAATTGTTGTTGTTTTTTTTCATTTTGGATCCAGTAATAGAGTGTTAAAACCCCTGTCAGTCTGTTTTTGCCATCTGCGTCCCATTGGTGAGATTCACCCTATATTGTTTGGATCACAAAACAAATGTGTGTTTAAAGCCCTTTCACTCTCAATCTTCCTAACAGGGCACAGACAACAAGAAACTGGACAAATGTCTTAACTCCTGTTGTATCCAAAACAAAAACATGTCACCCTCAGTTACACTTTCTTGCAGTGCAATACAAAAGTCACATATAAAATGCCTTCATGCCCCTAATTTTGTCTTCAATGGCCTTTAAATGACCCTCTAAAATGTCATGGTGTTTTTGCTGTGCCTGGTGGAACCTCTCACTCTGCTGTTGCTCATAAACACATTGCTCTGGGTCAAAATTAAGTGTGCGACATATCGTACACGCATGTCATATGTTGATGGTTGGCTTGTGTAAACCCAAATTGGTGTTAACATCTGCTGAACTTTGGCCTAAATTGGTTTATTTGCTTTGGGAAATTTTAGATGGTGGTGTAAGGTTGACTAGCTCAGCAATGACATTAGGCTGCTGTTCTTGTAGCTGATGTCATCATTCTTGCCAGATGTGGAGAAGGCTACATCTTAAATGTCTGCTTTCACAGAAAATAGTAGGATGTTTCCTTCCTCTGTGTTGTCATCTCCAAGAGAACACAGACAGATTAAGTCAAAGTTGGGCCATGTCCTCCCCTTCTTGAATACACACCCAAGTCCAGGTTAAATCCATTGCTGGCCAAACATGCTTCATGGCCATCTGTAGGGCAGGTTTGCCAAAAGATCATTGTATTCTAAAGGAAGGGGGAGTTCCTACTGTCAGCATACAATTGGGCTGCAAGGGGGAACCCAGCATCAACACTGAACATGCATCTAGAATACTTGTAAACACAATGTACTTACCTCTCTTGTGCAAGGTATCAAAATCTTTTTTTGACATTTTCTTCACTCTGGGGTGGTACTCCCACTAAATTTGCAGCTCTGGTAACAGTTTTGCATTGCTTTTTCTTCCATGCTTGACTACTTTTAAACATATGGGAACCCAACAACTTGTCAAACACAGGAGCCAAATGCTTGACCAATGCCACATTCTCTGCATACATACGTGAACTTCAGATTTTGTTGTTGACCATCTGAGCAATTCCTCTTGCTAGCAGTACTGACTATTTACTTGCAACTGCTGTCACCAGAACTTCCATGCTGTCTGCTTTTCTTGGATCTTGAGAGAGTGGGCCTTGTGTAAGCGTCATTGCTGTCAGTTGAGGTTTCCTCTACACAGGGCATGTGCATTTGGTCGGCACCCTCATAATCCACTTCTATACTGCTATCTACATGATAGCAGTTGACTTGGGTCAGAGTTAAATGTTTTTTTCTGTCTTGAGTAGGGATGAGCCGAACACCCCCCTGTTCGGTTCGCACCAGAACATGCGAACAGGAAAAAAGTTTGTTCGAACACGCGAACACCGTTAAAGTCTATGGAACACGAACATGAATAATCAAAAGTGCTAATTTTAAAGGCTTATATGCAAGTTATTGTCATAAAAAGTGTTTGGGGACCTGGGTCCTGCCCCAGGGGACATGTATCAATGCAAAAAAAAGTTTTAAAAACGGCCGTTTTTTCAGGAGCAGTGATTTTAATAATGCTTAAAGTCAAACAATAAAAGTGTAATATCCCTTTAAATTTCGTAGCTGGGGGGTGTCCATAGTATGCCTGTAAAGGGGCGCATGTTTCCTGTGTTTAGAACAGTCTGACAGCAAAATTACATTTCGAAGGAAAAAAGCCATTTAAAACTACTCGCGGCTATTGCATTGCCGGTCCGACAATACACATAGAAGTTCATTGATAAAAACGGCATTGGAATTCCCCACAGGGGAACCCCGAACCAAAATTTAAAAAAAAAATGACGTGGGGGTCCCCTAAATTCCATACCAGGCCCTTCAGGTCTGGTATGGATATTAAGGGGAACCCCGGCCAAAATTTTAAAAAAAATGACATGGGGGTCCCCCTAAATTTCATACCAAACCCTTCAGATCTGGTATGGATTTTAGGGGAACCCCGCGCCAAAAAAAAACAAAACGGCATGGGGTCCCCCCAAAAATCCATACCAGACCCTTATCCGAGCACACAACCTGGCAGGCCACAGGAAAAGAGGGGGGGATGAGAGAGCGACCCCCCCTCCTGAACCGTACCAGGCCACATGCCCTCAACATTGGGAGGGTGCTTTGGGGTAGCCCCCCAAAACACCTTGTCCCCATGTTGATGAGGACAAGGGCCTCATCCTCACAACCCTGGCCGGTGGTTGTGGGGGTCTGTGGGCGGGGGGCTTATCGGAATCGGGAACCCCCTTTAACAAGGGGACCCCCAGATCCCGCCCCCCCTGTGGAAGATGGTAAGGGGGTACAAAAGTACCCCTACCATTTCACTAAAAAACTGTCAAAAATGTTAAAAATTACAAGAGACAGTTTTTGACAATTCCTTTATTTAAATGCTTCTTCTTTCTTCTTTCTTTCTTCCTTCATCTTCTTCTTCTTCTTCTGGTTCTTCTGGCTCTTCTGGTTCTTCCTCCGGCATTCTCGTCCAGCATCTCCTCGGCGGCGTCTTCTAAATGCTTCTTCTTTCTTCTTTCTTTCTTCCTTCATCTTCTTCTTCTTCTGGTTCTTCTGGCTCTTCTGGTTCTTCCTCCGGCGTTCTCGTCCAGCATCTCCTCGGCGGTGTCTTCTATCTTCTTCTCCTCGGGCCGCTCCGCACCCATGGCATGGGGGGAGGCTCCCGCTCTTCTCTTCATCTTCTTCTCTTCTTCATCTTCTTCTTCATCTTCTTCCTTTCTTCTCTTCTTCTCTTCTTCATCTTCTTCTCCGGGCCGCTCCGCATCCATGCTGGCATGGAGGGAGGCTCCCGCTGTGTGACAGCGTCTCCTCGTCTGACGGTTCTTAAATAACGGGGGGCGGGGCCACCCGGTGACCCCGCCACCCTCTGACGCACGGGACATGACGGGACTTCCCTGTGGCATTCCCCATGACGTCATGGTGTGATGTACCAGGAGAATGTGTGTTATAACCTGTCTCATTGTGTATGGAAAGTTGTCTATTCCTATATGCAATATTGCTGGATTGGATTGGGTATGTATACCCGTAAATGAGGATATTAATCAAAATATTTGGTTCCAGAAATTAGTTAGGCATGGGCATTCCCAGAACATATGCATGAGGTGACCTTTATGTCCGCAGTTGCGCCAGCAGAGAGGAGAAGTATTTGGGAACATTTTTGCTAGTCTACATGGGGTGTAATGCCATCTATTGGATATTTTGAGCGTCATTTCCCAATGTCCTATACAGTGTGACGATTTGGGGACAATCTGAATTGCAGATTTCCATTGATCGTCTGTAAACGCGGTGCCTAGGTCCACTTCCCATTTCTTAAGTGCCTCTGTTTTCCTGAAGTTAAGTTTGTCCTGTAGAATGTTATAGTAAAGTGATATACCTTTACAGCTATTTTTTTTGATGGGTGAGGTGATTCCATACTTTGGGGGGCAATTGAATGGTGGGGATGGGGTATGTGCAGAGAAAATGTGTAATTCTAAGACAGGTGAAGAGGGTATGGCTAGGTAAATCAAATTCTTTCATTATACTCTTGACTGATTTGGGTACATTGTTTATGGTTAGATCCTGGACAGTTGTGATCCCATGTCCCAGAAGGTGTTTCAGGAGCCGCAGTTTTTCTGATGGCTACGCTGGTGTTCCTCCTTTTTTATTTTATTTTTTTTATTTATAGCTTTCACATTTCTGTCAGCATCAGTCCTCAGTTTAAAGTGCACCAAACACAACTTTTCATTGAAAAAACTGCATCCATTTACACATTTCCCTGAATCTATAAAATATGGGTAATAATCCCCCCCATCATGTCTGGGAGGCCAACAAAGAAGGGCAGTAGTTCCCATACCACTATGAGGTGGGCAGCAGTGTCTGTGTCCACAGGAAAAGGTGAATGTGGTCCATCTTTAGGCAGGGCACCTTTGTCTCTGTTAAGTGATGTTGCCTGTACCAGCCACAGCATGTAGAGGAGGTGGACTGGCTTACTAAACCATCCTCATCCTCCTTATCCACTATGACCCAAGCTGGCACTAGTGCACAGTCTATTGCAGCTGCCAAAGCGGTTTATTCTGCCTTCTTGTCCACAGATACTCCTGCCATAACCCTAGCATCATGCATGGAGGAGTCAGCTGAATTATTTGAACACAGTGTCAGCCACCAATCTTGAGGATGCACAGACATTACTTGATTCTGATATTGGTTCTGAGGTAGAGGAAGGGACTAACATGAGCCTACAGAGAGGGGAGAACACTGATAAACAACAAATTGTCAGTCATGTTCCCCCAGCCGCAGTGTATTGCCAAGTTTGCTCGAGTCATGACGAGGATGAAGCGTATGCTGATGATGAGGTCACTGATGTGACTTGGGTGCTGGAAAGAGCAGAGGAGGAAAGTGAGGGGGAGAAACAACCCCAACGAGGCAAGATGTCTTTCAGAGGCAGGCATCATGGAAGAGTAGAGAGCAGCCACCATATGCCATCAGATTGTAGAGCTGTTATCTCCTGGCCCACTTCCCACAGCTCAGTTGTGTGGGCCTTTTTTAGCAGATGTGCAGCCAGTCACACTGTTAAAATTTGCAATCTCTGCTGCGAGCAGATCAAGCTTGACAAAAACACCAGCCATTTGGGTACCACATGTTTGACAAGCCTCCCACCACTTAGCCCATTGGCAAGAGCACCTGAAAGCCACATACAAGAGATACGATTCTTATCCTCCTCACTTCTCACCTCTCATGTCTAACCCCGCTATATCTCATGACATGAGTGCTTCAGCTGCTCTAGGGGACAAGAGCCACACCAGAGCAGAGATTATTTCAGCTCTGCAGGGGCAGGCCTAGAGGTAGTTCAAACCATGGAAGCTTAAGCCAGGAATTGTGGTGTGCGATAATAACATTGACCTTCTGTCCACCCATTGACAGGAAAAGTTGACACATGTGCCATGCCTGGCACATGTCTTCAATTTGATGGTGCAGTGTTTCTTAAACTGGTACCCGGGTTTACAAGATCTTCTGTAGCCATTTCAGTAGCTCATACACAGCCAGTGTTCGGTTGGCTGAAACTCAGTGGGATTTCCACCTGCCTGTGAGCTGCCTAATTTGTGACATGCCCACCAGGAGGAACTCAACTTTGTGACATGCCCACCAGGAGGAACTCAACTTTGGCAATGCTGCACCAGCTGCACATTCAGCAGAGGGCGGTCAATGAGTACCTGTGTGAGTATGGCACAAGACCAGGCTCAGGGCACCTCAGCTTTTTTTCCCTATGCCAATGACTGCTGATAAAGGATGCATGCTCTGTACTGTCAACATTTGAGGGGGCAACAAGGATGATGAGCCGAGACAATGCATGCATCAGTGACACAATCCCTCTTGTGTTCCCGCAGATGCATAACCTGCATGGCACTATGGACAGGGCACTCAAGGCAGAGCAACGGGAGTAAGAGGAGGACTTCCTTTCCTCCCAAGACCCGCTTTATGCAGGCACCATTCTTGTGACGCTACAGAACACACAAGAGAAGAGTGAGGAGGGGGAGGAGGAGGATTCTGGCAGTTTTGGAGTCATTAACGCAGAGGAAGACATACGTCAAATCTTAAGAGATGGTTTTCCGTCCCCGGAACCCTTGGGAATAGTAAGTGCCTGGGAGGAGGCAGTTCCAGATGCTGTAATCCTCAGTGACCCCAAGGACTCTGCTTCTCATGCCACCGCAAACTTGCGGTGCCTGGGCTCCCTTATACTTACTAAAGCCTTCAAAAGGACCTGAGAATTTGTGGCATCAAGATAAGGATCATTATTGGTTAGCAACCCCCTTGACCACCCTTACAAGGGGAAAGTCTCAGAACTCATTGTGTCCTCACAGAGGGAGCAGAGGATGAAATATCTTGAGGACACATTAAAGAGGAGTTATTGTAATGCCTTTCCTGGCCTTGCTAGGTGACAGTCTCATGGAGAAGCTACTTTTGAGGCTTCTGTTGGTCAAGAGAGGAGCTGTGGAGGAGGGGGCTGCCTCAGTAATGCATTTTTTAAATTTTTAGGGCTGTCAGGTTCAACATCTTATCAAATAGTGGAAGATTATCTAGGGGCAAAAACAGACATGGAGAGATTTCCAGTAGATAATCAACTGGGTCATGAGAATAGACCACTGGCCAGAACATGCCCAGTATGCAATTGAGCTGCTCGGCTGCCCTGCATCCAACGTGCTTTCTGAACAGGCATTCAGTGCAGCCGGAGGTTTTGTGACAGATGAAAGAGCGTGTAGATTAGCAGCACCTATCAAGCCCCTGATACCGATGTAGCTGATTAAGTGTTATTGGGATCTCAAATCCCAGCAAGACTGTCTAGGCTGCCTAGCTTTGTGGTTGTTCATCTTGAAGTAAATTTTTGGTATAGGATTCATGGGCACAATTAACACTCAAGGACCAATTTTTCTGAACCTATGTGACAAGTAAGTGCATCAAATTAAATTTTTTGACAGCAAGGCCAATCCTTGCTTTCATCAAGACTGCCTCTAGAAGGTTACAGGGTCAAGGAACCAACAACACCCAAAGACCAATTTTTCCTCAACTCTTTGACAAGGGTGTCAAATTTCATTTTGTTTAGTCTAGGTCAATTCCTGCTTTCATCAAGACTACCTCTACAAGGTTACAGGGTGAAGAGACCAACAACACCCAAAGACCATTTTTTCCACAACTAATTGACAGGAGCATCAAATGTATTTATTTTTTTTACAGCAAGGTAAATTTTATTCCTTGCTTATTGTCAGAGGGTTAGCAGAGTCAGAGCATGTCAGTATCGGCGCGTCCCGGTGCGCCTGCGCGGTAGAGCTGCACATCAACACGTACGGGCACACGATCGGCAGGTACGAGCGCGTGACCCGAACGGGTTAGCACACCTGGGTACACAAACACATGCACGTACAGCGGGACGTCCCCTTGGCGGGCCTATATAAAGGCAGCTATGCCTTGTGCTTATTGCTGGTTTGTCTTCTCAGCTCCCAGTGTTCCCGTTTATTCTCTGCATACCTGTTCCTGCCTATAGTGACCCGGATCGTTTGACTACTCTGCTTATCTCTCTCCAGTGTCTGACCCTCGGCTTGATTAAGGACTCCTCTGCTTATCTCTTCTCCAGTGTTTGACCCTCGGCTTATAATAAGGACTTGCTACTACGATTACCTGGTGTTTGACCCTCGGCCTGCTTAAAGGACTTGTCTTGCTTAATCCTGTGCTTGCTACTACGATTACCTGGTGTTTGACCCTCGGCCTGCTTAAAGGACTTGTCTTGCTTAATCCTGTGCTTCTCCTCAGCTCTGTTCCTGGTTCCAGGTCAAGTGTTGGAGTCCCTGCCAAGCTTCTCTCCAGCTCAGCAACCAGTCCACGTTACACGGGTTCTACACGCCTAGAGACATCTTGGAGACCTGCACACCTGCTGACAACCCGTGCCTCTCCGTGCCTGATACCCTCTGTGCCACCTTCAGTAGTTTCTCGCACCTAGTTGCTAGGGAAGCTGCTCTCAGCATTCCGGCCTTGGTGAGTACCTGACACTTATATTAGTATTGAAAGACCTTTGTTCTCGTTGAGTGGGAGTTAAAGCCTTGCACATTGTGGGTTACAATGGAATATTTGGTTGAGTAAGTATGAAGCATCATGGCTAGGCAGGGTGTACTCATCTGTTAGAGGACTGCACTGGACCTGGTAACCTTGAACTCCTGAGAAGCATGCATTCTTTGATCAAATTGGGCAAGCCAGTCAAGAAGAAAGTAGATACAGGAAAAGAACAGAAAAAAAGGTAAGACACAACAAGACCTACAAAACTGGTCTACAGCCAGCAGTGTGGCTAGTTCATCACATCATTTGAATAGTTGTAGGCAGAAGCCTAGTTAGTGAACCAGTTCCTTAACGTAAAGTGTGAGGCTGCTGACATCTGTCAGACGAGGGCAAATTCACTGACCATGGCTGTATGAAAAAAGGAGTTGGGCAAATGAGCAGTACTGCACTGCTTATATGTAGGAAAGGTAACAAAAATGGTTCCATCCACTTCAAAAGACCCAGATGAAACTGGGTCAAAGATGCAAGAAACCATATGAGGATAGTCATCTAGGAGAACCATATGGGCAAGAGTCAGTACAAATATAACATAATATACAGTGGGGACAGAAAGTATTCAGACCCCCTTACATTTTTCACTCTTTGTTATATTGCAACCATTTGCTAAAATCATTTAAGTTCATTCTTTTCCTCAATGTACACACAGCACTCCATACGAAGGAATGGCTTCACAACAACTCTGTGACTGTTCTTGAATGGCCCAGCCAGAGCCCTGACTTAAACCCAATTGAGCATCTCTGGAGAGACCTAAAAATGGCTGTCCACCGACGTTTACCATCCAACCTGACAAAACTGGAGAGGATCTGCAAGGAGGAATGGCAGAGGATCCCCAAATCCAGATGTGAAAAACTTGTTGCATCTTTCCCAAAAAGACTCATGGCTGTATTAGATCAAAAGGGTGCTTCTACTAAATACTGAGCAAAGGGTCTGAATACTTAGGACCATGTGATATTTCAGTTTTTCTTTTTTAATAAATCTGCAAAAATGTCAACAATTCTGTGTTTTTCTGTCAATATGGGGTGCTGTGTGTAAATTAATGAGGAAAAAAATGAAGCACCATGAAGAACATGCTGCTCTCACTGAGGCAAACATTGTATACTGACCTATCCACTGCTGTCTCCTCACTAGCTACTACTGTAAATCAGCATGATCAGGCCATTACACAAATGGAAGCTGAAATGGGGGACTTATTGTCTGCACATAATGAGCTAGTGGATGGCTTTGCGGACCATGATGATGAATTCCAATTAATTAATCTGAAGCTCGCAGACCTGGAAGACCGCTCCAGATGAAATAATATTAAATTCTGTAATATTCCAGAGTCGATCCAATTTCTGCAGTCCCTGATGCATGCCCTTTTACCTGACCTGACAACCCGTGACATGGAAATTGACAGGGCACACAGACTCCCCAAGTCACCTCACCTCCTACTTCCACACCCAGGGATGTTTTGGCCCACATCCACTTTTTCACAGTAAAAGAAAAAGTCATGTATGAAGCTAAAGGAGCAGCAAGACTCCCTGATCCTTTCACCAACATCGCTCTTTATGCTGATTTATCCAAAGCAACAATGGAAAATCGCAGACAGTTGGCGACTATAACTGAAGCACTTCAGAATCATAAGATCCCATATAAATGGGGCTTGCCCACTAAACTACTCATCACACACCAAAATAAAACTCATGCAGTGCGCACCCTCCCTATGGGACCTACACTCCTGTGAAATTGGCACATAATCCCAGAGGAAATACTGTGCCCTACTGACCAACTCCCAACACGCATGGAGACCAGTGGAGACCCTCCAGATGCCTGAAAGCTGCAACCTATACCCTTCTCTGCACCCACCAAATGGCTGGGAAACTGCAGCGCCTTTACCTGGTACCTGCCTGTCTGTTCAGTGATCCCTGTCCCACGTTGCGGACAACAGATTTCTCTCCCCCACTGACTGTTTACAGTTGTTTCTGCACATTGAGCCCAGGTCCCTCTTGTTACTGGGCTCTCCTTTTTTAAACGCAAAACCTTCACCCAAACCCGGCACCAGCCAATCCCCACCCACCTTTCCACACCACACAGAGCCGGACTAGCAAATAGCTCTACATCTACCGATCGCCACCTACACCTGGGGACAATCCACCCTGCCTTTACTCCCCCAGAATGGCATTCAAAATTGTTTCTATTAATGCCAGGGGCTTAAACTCTCTGCAGAAAAGATCAGCACTTCTCAGAGAAGCCAATAGCCAAAAAGCTGATATCCTCCTAGTGCAGGAAACCCATTATGCTTATGATAAAACTCCCAGATTGACCCTGAAAAATTATGACCAAGTTTTTTTTGGCTTCAGGCCAGAAGAAGAAAAGTGGAGTCCTCACTGCCATATGGAGCACATTACAATTTAAGTTACATCAATCCGTCTCAGACCCCCATGGCCGTTTCCTGATTCTCATCAGTGACATTAACCAAGTCACCTATACACTGATTATCATATATGGGCCAAACAAACAACAACTGCACTTCCATAAACAACTATACAAGAAAGTAGCATGACTTTGAAAGGGGAGGCTTTGTATTGGAGGCGACTTCAACATCATTGGAGACCCAAAATTGGATACTACGTCCACAACTAGACACCATCGAACTGTTCTAAACCCCTTTCTTCGAGCAAACCCCTTTCTTCTCAACTCTCATACTCCCGTATTGACTTCTTCCTTGTTGACAAACTCACCCTCCAAGACGTGACGAACTCCGAGAATGGATCCATCACATGGTCGGACCATGCATCTATCTCCCTTACTGTGGGTAACTGTAGACCTAGAACAACCCGAATATGGAGACTTGACACTTCACTCATCTCCGATCCCAGTAATGTTCAAAAACTGGCTACTGAGCGTCACTCCTATTTTAAAACAACCAACCAATCGGACACTAATAGGTTTGTACTTTGGTCGGCATATAAAGCCTATATGCATGGCATCCTAATTAAACTTCACAGAAATGTTAAGAACCAGAGGTCTAAGCAAAATGACGAGGTCCTTTCCCAAATTGCACAATTAGAAAACCAAACAAACTGACTCCCTCCCACAAATTAGCCAGTGTGCTTTTATTTTTTTATTTTTCCAACTTTAAGATTTTTATTAAAAGTTTTTGTACAAATACAAATATAGTAGGTATACAAAGATGTTCATATGTTCAAGAAAGAAATAATGTAAGTACATCTGAGTAGATTAGGTTCTTGAGGTAAAACAAAAAAAAAAAAAATAACTGTGGAGTCTTTAATCTGAGTTGTAGTGCCTGGAGAGTTTGGTTAGGGAGATAAAATTAACATTAAGAGCCTGTCACCCCTACCGGGAACACACTGTGAGCAGGCTATATGTATGCCCTTCCAGGACTGGTGAATGCGACCCAGAATATGGTCGCCTCATATTGGTTACAAATCGATAGCAACAAAAGTACTTGAACCTAAAGCCATTGATAACAATACCAACATCAATTAGAATATAGTGGTTGTAACATCTTCGTATAAACATTAAATGTTTAATCAAACCAAATTAAAAATATAACCAAACATAACTATTCAGTATTGATAAAACGTAAGTTCCTGCACTGGATGTAATGTAACACCAATAGACGTGGTCTTTTTCCAATTACCAATTAATTTTAGTTTCATCAACACAAGACGGGATTGTGCTTTGATAGCCAGTTATCCCAGAATTTGTGGTAGGTATGTGCTCGACCCTCCTTGTATGCCACCATACGTTCCATGAGGCTTTGTGAATTCACCCTGGCGATAACTTCCTTTATATCTGGTGGGGTAGTGGATTTCCATTTCGCTGCTATAGATATATGAGCTGCAAATAGTATATGTACCACCACTTTTCTGTGTGTATATGGGAAGGAGTCTATCCCCAGGCATAGTAGTGCTAGTTCTGGAGAGGGAGTACATTGGGAGTTGGTTGTGTCTGAGATTAGAGAGAATACGTCTGTCCAATAGTTTTTCAGAGCTTTACAGTGCCACAGGACGTGTAATAGGTTTCCATTATTATGACAATTCCTCCAGCATAGTGGGGATAAAGAGGAGTTCATAGTGTGTAGGCGCATGGGAGTTATGTACCATCTATGAAGAATTTTATGGGAGTTGTCCCAGTGGTCTACACACGCTGAAGATGTACTATTGTATTTAATAGCTGTGAGCCATTGTGGCAGTGTAAAGAACTTTTGCAGTTCTATTTCCCACTTATGCATGGTTGGGAGCTTGGTTCGTGTAGTGTGGAAGTTGCAGTATCTATAGCACAGCGATAAACCTTTAGCAGTAGATTTGTGCTGTTCATTAGAAAATTCCATATAATTAATGGAATTTTTGTGGTAGTGGTTGGGTATTTTTTATTATATTGTTTAATTTGGTGAATCATAAAGGTGTCCACTGCTGTAGGGTTCACTAGATCTGCAGTGTCGTAGTGGATGCCTTTTTGTTTCCAGTGGTGAG
This sequence comes from Lithobates septentrionalis, assembly GCA_037952835.1. Classification (NCBI taxonomy): domain Eukaryota; kingdom Metazoa; phylum Chordata; class Amphibia; order Anura; family Ranidae; genus Lithobates; species Lithobates septentrionalis. The sequence continues at coordinate 14,953,713 of JBBDGP010000278.1, read as the reverse complement.
TTGAAAAGTTTGGTATGAGGTATGCATAGGCTATGAGAGGTAAGTGCAGTGTGTTGGATGGTTCATCTGTAAAATTATTTTTAGTCAGGAGGGACCAAGCCTCGAGTGATGCTTGTACTGTTGGGTAGGCCGGTATTGCGGGTTTATGATGAATGGTGGATGCCATAAGAAGCGCTGTAAGGTCATGGCCTGGTGTGACATGTTGTTCTATGTGGGACCATAGGTTGTCCTCTCGACAGGAGAACCAAAACTTCAGTTGGTCCAATAAGGAAGCTTGATGGTAGGCATAAGCATTTGGCAGACCCCCTCCTCCGAGTGTTCTCGGTTTATATAGAGTCGTCAGTGCAATTCTGGGTTTTTTGTGTTGCCAGATAAATTTGTTCAAGAGTGACGCCAAATCCGAGAAAAATTTTTTTGGAATTGGGATCGGGATGGTTCTGAAGAGATAGAGTAGTTTGGGAAGTATTTGCATTTTATATGCAGCTATACATCCAACCCAGGTTAGGTAAAATTTAGAGATTTGGGAGAATTCTGCCTGTATGTGTGCTAGAAGGGGAGGGAAGTTGGCAGTGTATAATTTAGAGATAGGGTGAGTCAATTGGATACCTAGATAGTTGATAGAGGGTGAGTCCCAATTGCAGGGGAATGTTTCTTTAAGGTTGTCTTTACTGTTCTCAGTTATATTTAGAGGTAGGGCATAGCATTTGGAAGTGTTGAGTTTGTAGTATGTTATATCCCCAAAGTGATGTAAGAGTTCTGTGGCTTTGGGTAGGGAGTACTCAGGGTTGGTCAGGGTAAGGATTATGTCGTCTGCAAAGAGCCCTATTTTGTGTTCTTTAAGACCTACCTGGAGTCCTTTAATTTCAACAGTATTTCTGATAAGTTCTGCTAAGGGTTCTATGGCTAGGGAGAATACTATAGGGGATAGGGGGCAACCTTGACGGGTACCATTGGTAAGGTTGAAAGAGTCAGAAAGTATACCAGATGCATATACTCTGGCTGAGGGCTTCGAGTAAAGTGACATGATAGCTGAGTGTAAAAATCCATTTAGGCCAAATTTGGAGAGCGTGTGAGATAGGTATGTCCAATGGACTCTATCAAACGCTTTTTCTGCGTCTAGGGTTACGAATATACTGGGTGTACGTTTGATTTCTGCGTATCTAAGTAAGTTAATCATTCTTCTAGTACTATCCGGGGCCTGCCTTCCTTTGACAAATCCCACCTGCTCCAGTCCTATAAGGGTGGGGGTTATATTTAATAATCTGTTTGCTAGAGCCAGTGTGCTTTTAGATCAGCGACAAAAACTCCGCTCACTTTTACTCTTTAAATTTGAAAACAACCTTAAATTAACTAAAGCCAATTATTATGCCTTAGGTAATAAAGCTGGAGCCTTACTAGCCTGACAGGTCAAAGATCAACGTGTTAAAAGCAAAATAGCTTACCTCCACCATCCTACCACCAAACAACTCCTAACAAACTCACAGGATATAGCTAACGCCTTCAGCGACTATTACTCCTCTCTCTACAACCTTTCAAATGACATAACTACTCCTCAACCAACAGACCAAAGCATACAAACCTTCCTATCCACTATTGATCTCCCGACTATAACCCCTACCCAATCAGAGGAGCTCTTCCACCCATTCTCAGACGAAGAAGTCCTAAAAGGCATTAATACTCTCCCTCTCCACAAATCACTTGGGGAAGATGGCTACACTAATGAATTCTACAAAACTTTTGCCAAACTCATCACCCCCCACCTCACTGACCTCTTCAACTCTGCTGCCACCTCTGGTTCTTTACCGATTGACATGCTGCGTTCAACTATCACCGCCATTCCCAAACCAGAGAAAGACCCTACTTCTACAACCAATTACAGGCCCATCTCACTCCTCAGCACGGACATCAAAATATTTGCTAAAGTCGTTGCATCTAGATTGCTGAGGTGTCTTCCTTCTCTAGTGCACCCGGACCAAGTTGGCTTTATGCCAGACAGACAAGCCTCAGATGCAACTAGAAGGGTCATTAATTTGATTCATCAGATCACCCAAGCACGAACGCCTTCTCTGCTGCTATCTTTAGATGCAGAGAAGGCGTTCAACAGGGTGCACTGGGGATTCCTGAAGGCAGTACTATCCAAATTTGAAATCACAGGCTGGTTTCAAACTGCCATACTCTCACTTTATTCAAACCCTTCAGCTAGAGTGTTAACTGATGGAACTCTGTCTAAACCATTCGGGACCTCTAATGGCACTCGCCAAGGCTGCCTGCTCTTCCCTCTCATTTTTTCCCTACTTATGAAACCCCTAGCGGCAAAGATTAGAGAGGACAAACGCATTTCAGGCATCATGCACAATGACATGGAACATAAAATAAGCCTCTTCGCCGATGATGTCATACTTTTGATCACAAACCCAATCCACTCATGCCTGCGATCCAAGACATCATTACTCAATTTAGCTCTGCCTCCTTCTATAAAATTAACTCCTCCCGTTTAATCTTACACAAAGACAGCAGTCTCTACTGGAGGGAACTCTTCCTTATTCTTGGACGAGGCAATCTATCCCATACCTAGGGATAAAATTAGCCCCCACACTACCTCGCCTCTATGATCTTAATTATCGTGCCTTCCAAAAACCGCTTCCCCAACTATTAATTCAAATGCGCACAACAGGCCTCTCAAAACTAGGAAGGATTACCTCCTTTAAAATGCTAATCTGCCCCAAGCTTCTCTACCTATTCCACACAGTAATCTTACCTGCGCCCCACTCCTTCTTCACCTCCATACAAAAACAACTTTTCAGATATGTGTAGGAAACTAAACCACCCAGATGCGCTCACTACATTCTAACCAGACATCACAAAAAAGGAGGGGTAAGACTTCCCCACATACAAACCTACTACAATGCTTCCATCCTGGACCAGCTTTACTACTGGTGGCACCCAAATCCCAATAAGTCCTGGTCGATCATGGAAGCATCTTGCGTCAAACCGAATACTCTGCGTGATATACTCCTGAGTGCGTCGGCGGGGTTTCCTCCTAACACAATGACTAAACCCCCGGCAATCACGGCCTCACCGACAGTCTGAAAGAAAATCACTCAGACAACATCCATAGCTCACCCGTCTCACACAATCCCGATCCCTCTCAGAATGCTAATGACACAATTGCCAAACCTTAACCTACAAACCTGGCAGCAACACAAGATCAGTAGTATCTCAGACCTCTACAAAAAAAGACACTCTAAAAACTTTCACGAACCTCAAAACTGAATACAACCTCCCTCAAACAGAAGCCTTTACTTACATGAGGATCTCCCACTGTCTTCGAACCTCTAAAATCCCCACTGAGGCCAAAATACCTGAACCAATCCACAACTTTTACACATACAAAACATACCCTAAACATGGTATCTCCACAATGTACTCTGCACTTAATGACAACCGACCCTACTCCCAAATATCATCTCTCTCAAAATGGACAGAAGAACTAAATATTACTGTAACCCCTGACATGTGGACACAGGCCTTTAAGCACACTTTCACAGCTTCCCATTGCTCTAACCACTGGGAAATAATCATACCAAAAAACAATACACAGGTAGTATCTTACACCCTACCGTCTTTCCAAATTCTTCCCAGGTCATCCCTCTACCTGTTGGAGGTCTTGTGGAAGTTCTGGTACTATAGCACACATCCTATGGTTTTGCAGATCCATAAGCTCATTTTGGAAACACATATTTGCAATAATCTCCACCATATCTCAGGTTATAATGGTCCCTATCCTTCACTAGCATTACTACACCTTGGAATAGAAAAATTCCCCTCCAGATCACGAGTAGTAATAGTGCATCTACTACTCGCAGCAAAACTGAACATCACCAAACTCTGGAAAACTTCAGATTCCCCGTCCATTGCCAATACAATTACAGATTTGAATCTTCAATGTGAAATGGAGAAACTAGTTGCTAGATAAAATCTAAGTATGGAAAGGTTTTTGTACAAATGGTCAGCCTGGCTCGCACATCCAAAATGTTCTGTAACCACCTGATGTTCTCATTATATCACAACTTCCTCCCATTTTTACATCTTCTCTTTACTCCCCTATCCACCCCCATACTAAGATGTAGAAAGTTGCCTACCTAGCTGGAGTTAATATGTTGAAATACTATACATGATTCACCACTGTCTAGTTCAAATTCTAAGACTGTTTATGCATTGCTTAACCCTAGGGATGAGCCGAACACCCCCCGGTTTGCACCAGAATCTGCGAACGGACCGAAAATTCGCACGAACGTTAGAACCCCATTGACGTCTATGGGACTCGAACGTTCAAAATCAAAAGTGCTTATTTTAAAGGCTAATTTGCATGGTATTGTCCTAAAAAGGGTTTGGGGACTCGGGTCCTGCCCCAGGGGACATGTATCAATGCAAAAAAAACTTTTAAAAACGGCCGTTTTTTCGGGAGCAGTGATTTTAATGATGCTTAAAGTAAAAAAAAAAAGAGAAATACTCCTTTAAATATCGTACCTGGGGGGTGTCTATGGTATGCCTGTAAAGTGGCGCCTGTTTCCCGTGCTTAGAACAGTCCCTGCACAAAATGTCATTTTTAAAGGAAAAAAAGTCATTTAAAACTGCTTGCTTTAGTGTAATGTCGGGTACTGGCAATATGGATGAAAATCAGTGAGACAAACGGCATGGGTACCTCCCAGTCCATTACAAGGCCCTTTGGTTCTTGTATGGATATTAAGGGGAACCCCGCACCCAAATTAAAATAAGGAAAGATGTGGGGCCACCAGGCCCTATATACTCTGAACAGCAGTATACAGGCGGTGCAAACAAGACAGGGACTGTAGGTTTGTTGTTCAGTAGAATCTGTTTGTAATTTTGAACGGGTACATTTTTAACGTGTTTAGCTCCAGCCAAAAAAATCTTTTTTAAGCTTTTTGGAAAACATAGGGAAGGGTTTTAACCGCTGTGACATTTGTTTTGCTGTCTGTCCTCCTCTTCAGAAGATTTCACCTCACTTTTTGTCCCAATGACAAATGTTTTTTGAAAATTTTGGGTTTTTTGTGGAACAAGGATTGGAAAGCATCAGTGGAAAGGAGAAATGTTTTTCCCATATTAACTCTTACAGGAGAGAATTTCCCTTCCTAGGGGTAGATTTCATCTCACTTCCTGTTGTCTCCTTCCGTTTGCAAGTAGGAGTCGTTTGTAAGTTAGATGTTTGAAAGTAGGGGCCTGCCCTATATACTCAGCAGAAATTTGGGCCTTAGGTGTTGTTGTAGCCACAACACTGTAAGCCCTCACAGGGCCCTGCTGTGAAATATTAGATCAAGAAGTTTAATTATATGCCCCTGTTGAACAGGGGCAGAAAAATTGGGCCTTTGGTGGTGGTGCTGGTGCCACAACACTGTAAGTCCTCACTCGCTCTTGGTGGGTGCAGAAATGGGCCCTGCTGTGAAATATTAGATCAAGATTTGTAATTACACGCCCCTGTTAAACAGGGGCTGAAAAATTGGGCCTTAGGCACTGGTGCTTGTGCCACAACACTGCAACCCCTCACATATACTCTAGTTGGAACACAGAAACGAGCCCTGCTGCAAAGTATTGCATCAAAAATTGTAATTACACGCCCCTGTGAAACAGGGGCTGAAAAATTGGGCCTTAGGCACTGGTGCTGGTGCCACAACACTGCAACCCCTAACAGATACTCTAGTTGGAACGCAGAAACGAGCCCTGCTGCAAATTATTGCATCAAAAAATTGTAATTACACGCCCCTGTTAAACAGGGGCTGAAAAATGGGGCCTTAGGCACTGGTGCTGGTGCCACAAAACTGCAACCCCTCACAGATACTCTAGTTGGAACACAGAAACGAGCCCTGCTGCAAAGTATTGCATCAAAAATTGTAATTACACGCCCCTGTTGAACAGGGGCAGAAAAATTGGGCCTTAGGCACTGGTGATGGTGCCACAACACTGCAACCCCTAACAGACACTCTAGTTGGAATGCAGAAACGAGCCCTGCTGCAAAGTATTGCATCAAAAATTGTAATTACATGCCCCTGTTAAACAGGGGCTGAAAAATGGGGCCTTATGCACTGGTGCTGGTGCCACAACACTGCAACCCCTCACAGATACTCTAGTTGATACGCAGAAACGAGCCCTGCTGCAAAGTATTGCATCAAAAATTGTAATTACATGCCCCTGTTAAACAGGGGGTGAAAAATTGGGCCTTAGGCACTGGTGCTGGTGCCACAACACTGCAACCCCTCACAGATACTCTAGTTGGAACGCAGAAACGAGCTCTGCTGCAAAGTATTGCATCAAAAATTGTAATTACACACTCCTGTTAAACAGGGGCTGAAAAATTGGGCCTTAGGCACTGGTGGTGGCGCCCAAAACCAAAAATGTTCTTACAAGCTATCAGCGTGATCATTGAGAAGGAAGAGGATAATTACTCAGGGATAGTCACTCAGCATCAGCATAGGCAGTCTTTAAAGGGATCTGAGATTTCAAAAAAAATTATTCGGTTACATCAGCATCAGGTGCTTGGTAGCTGGTGGTGATCCAAGTCTGATTCATTTTTATGAAGGTCAGTCGATCGACCGAGTCGGTGGACAGATGCACCCTGTGATCGGTTACAAAGCCTCCAGCAGCACTGAATGTGCGTTCCGAAAGAACGCTGGATGCAGGACAGGCCAGTAGCTCAATTGCATACTGTGCAAGCTCTGGCCAGTGATCCATCCTCAAGACCCAGTAACCCAGAGGATTTTCGGTGGGAAAGGTGTCCAAGTCAGATCTTGCCCCTAGGTATTCCTGCACCATGTAAAACAGACGCTGGCGATGGTTGCTGGAACCGATCATACCTTGGGGCTGAGGACCAAAAAATTGTCTGAACGCATCGGTCAGACGGCCACCTTCTCCACCGCTCCTTCTTTGACTGACCGAAGCCTCAGCAACACGTTGTCCAGAAACAGGAGTTTGTAACCTCCCAGTCTCTGGGAACGTGTTGCACAGACCTTTCTGCTAGGCCTCCCGAAGATGTTTCATCCTCTGCTCCCTCTGAGATGGCAAGATAAGGTCCACAACCTTACCCTTGTAACGTGGATCAAGGAGGGTTGCCAGCCAGTATTGGTCCTTCTCCTTGATACCACAAATTTGAGGATCCTTACGCAGGCTTTGCAGGATCAGGGAGGCCATGCAGCGTAGGTTTGCTGAGTCATTCGGTCCAGAGTCCTCTGGGTCACTAAGGACGACATGGTCCGCAGCCACCTCCTCCCAGCCACGTACAAGTCCATGTGTTTCTTGGGACTGATGCCTTAAAGCATGCTGCTGATGCTGAGTGCCAGGCTCCACCTCCATACTGACACAATCTTCCTCCTCCTCATCCTCGTCCTCTTCCTGTGTGATCGGCGGGCACGCAGGAACACTGTCTGGATAAAGGGGGCCTTGAGAGCTAAGGAAGTCCTCCTCTTCCTGCCTCTGTTCTGCCTCAAGTGCCCTGTCCATTTTTCCACGCAGCGTGTGCTCCAACAGGTGGACAAGGGGGACAGTGTCACTGATGCATGCACTGTCACTGCTCACCATCCTCGGGGCCTCCTCAAATGGTGACAGGACAGTGCATGCATTCCTTATCATGGACCACTGGCGTGGGGAAAAAAAAAACAAGCTCCCCTGACCCTGTCCTGGTGCCATAGTCGCACAGGTACTCATTGATGGCCCTCTGCTGCGTGTGCAGCCGCTGCAGCATGGCCAACGTTGAGTTCCACCTGGTGGGCATGTCACAGATTAGGCGGTTCTTGGGCAGGTTAAACTCCTTTTGGAGGTCCGCCAGCCAAGCACTGGCATTATATGACTGGCGGAAATGCACACAGACTTTCCTGGCCTGCCTCAGGACATCCTGTAAGACTGGGTACCTTCCCAAGAACCACTGCACCACCAAGTTAAGGACGTGAGCCAAACAGGGCACATGGGTCATTTGTCCCTGTCGGAGGGCAGAGAGGAGGTTGGTGCCATTGTTGCAAACCACCATTCCTGCCTTAAGTTGGCGTGGTGTCAACCACCTCTGATCCTGCCCCTGCAGAGCTGACAGAACCTCTGCCCCAGTGTGACTCCTGTCCCCCAAGCACACCAGCTCAAGCACCGCATGCCATCTTTTGGCCTGCATACTTGCGTAGCCCCTTGAACGGCTACGGAGCACCGCTGGTTCCGAGGACAAAGCACAGGAAGAGGCCATGGAGGAAGAAGAAGAGGAGGGGGTGGAGGAGAGAGGTGTGTCACAATCATTAGTAGTGGCATTTTGGAGGCATGGTGGCGGAACAACCTCCAACACTACTGCACCTTGTCCTGCATCCTTCCCAGCTGCCAGCAGAGCCACCCAATGCACCGTGAAACTTAGGTAACGTCCCTGTCCATGCCTGCTGGACCATGAGTCAGCGGTAATATGCACCTTACCGCTGACCGCCCTGTCCAGCGAGGCATGGACATTGCCTTCCACATGCCGGTAGAGAGCCGGAATCGCCTTCCGTGAGAAAAAGTGGCGTTTGGGTACCTGCCACTGAGGAACCGCACATTCCACAAACTCATGGAAGGGGGCAGAGTCTACCAACTGAAAAGGCAGCAGTTGAAGTGCTAGCAATTTTGCCAAGCTAGCATTCAACCGCTGGGCATGTGGATGGCTGGGAGCAAACTTCTTTTGGTGGTGCAGCAGCTGGGGCAGGGAAATTTGCCTGGTACAATCTGACGTCGGTGTACCGAAAGCAGATTGCCCACAAGTACTTGGCTGTGACACACCTAATTCTACACCTTCATTCCTCTCAGTGCAGGTCTCAGAGAGGACTGAAGGTATACTGGGGTTGGAGATCTCAGCTGATGAGGAGCAAGGAGAGGTCCTCTTTGTTCTTTGGTGTGGGTCTTTTAGATACACTTGCCAACGAACTGCATGGCAGGTCAACATATGTCTGGTCAAGCAGGAGATGTTTTGGCCACGCGAGATAAGCTTGAGACATATGTTGCAAATAGCAGCGGTGCGATCTGATGCACTTGTCTCAAAAAAGGCCCACACCAAAGAACTTTTTGAATAATGCGCAGAGACTGTAGCGCCCTGCACATGTAAAGCTTTGGGGTGTGATGCAGTCAGTGTGCTGCCCTTAGGCTGGCCCCTGGAGGGCATCCTGCCTCGTTGCTGATGTGCCGCCTCCTCCTCCTCCTCCTCTCTCCTATCAGGCACCCACGTTGAGTCAGTGACCTCATCATACCCTCCCTCCTCATCACTGGAGCAAACCTGGCAGTATGCTGCAGCAGGGGGAGCATGACTGCCAGATTGCTGTCATTCTTGGGCACCCCCTCTGTCCGTGCTCATGTTACTGCCTTCATCGAGCTCAGTATCATCATCAGAGCCTTCCAAACGCTGGGAATCCTCATGGAGCATGTACCCAACACTGTGGTCAAACAGTTCGAGGGACTCCTCAGGAGGACATGGTGGGGCTAGGGAAGGAGTCACTGATGACATTGACATTGAGAGGGAAGAGGCCACTGCTTTGCCAGACAAAGTACCCTGAGCATGGGTGAGAGAGAATGAGGAGGATGAGGACGGCTTGGTCATCCACTCGACCAAGTCTTCCGCATGTTGCGGCTCAACATGGCCAGCTGCCGAAAAAAAGGCCAAGCGTGTCCCACGGCCACGTGCTGATGAGGATGCACCGTCTCCATGACCAGCACTAGACACAGAGCCTGCTTGCCCTATTTTATTGGCTTGTGACTGTCTGCCTCTCCTTCTTGGCCTTCCAGACATACTAATGGCCTGTAGCAGCTGGGATATATATATATATATATATATATATATATATATATATATATATATATATATATATACACTGATACTGCAGCTAGCAAAATCAACTGCCTGCCTGTACTATGAGAACACCACCAACCTTCTACAGGTAGCTTTAGCTGAACACTGTGCAGAGCTCGCAAAAAAATAACTTGTAGCTTTTTTAGCTGCCTGTGGTAGTGATAGGATCAGGTAAACACAACCAACCTTCTACAGGTAGCTTTAGGTGAACACTGTGCAGAGCTCGCCGAAAAATAACTTGCAGCTTATTTAGATGCCTGCGGTAGTGATAGGATCAGGAAAACACCACCAACCTTCTACAGGTAGCTTTAACTGAACACTGTGCAGAGCTCGCAAAAAAATAACTTGTAGGTTTAGCTGAACACTGTGAGGAGGACGCACCCCACTAACTTGTAGTTTTAGCTGAACACTGTGAGCAGGACGCACTACACTAACTTGTAGCTTTAGATGAACACTGTGCAGAGCTCGCAAAAAAATAACTTGTAGGTTTAGCTGAACACTGTGAAGAGGACGCACCACACTAACTTGTAGTTTTAGCTGAACACTGTGAGCAGGACGCACTGCACTAACTTGTAGCTTTAGATGAACACTGTGCAGAGCTCGCAAAAAAATAACTTGTAGGTTTAGCTGACCACTGTGAGGAGGATGCACCACACTAACTTGTAGTTTTAGCTGAACACTGTGAGCAGGACGCACTGCACTAACTTGTAGCTTTAGATGAACACTGTGCATAGGTCTCACTACACTAACTTGTAGTTTTAGCTGAACACTGTGAGCAGGACGCACTACACTAACTTGTAGTTTTAGATGAACACTGTGCAGAGGTCTCACTACACTAACTTGTAGTTTTAGCTGAACACTGTGAGCAGGACGCACTACACTAACTTGTAGTTTTAGATGAACACTGTGCAGAGGTCTCACTACACTAACTTGTAGTTTTAGCTGAACACTGTGAGCAGGACGCACTACACTAACTTGTAGCTTTAGATGAACACTGTGCAGAGCTTCCAAAAAAATAACTTGTAGGTTTAGCTGAACACTGTGAGGAGGACGCACCACACTAACTTGTAGTTTTAGCTGAACACTGTGAGCAGGACGCACCACACTAACTTGTAGTTTTAGCTGAACACTGTGAGCAGGACGCACTGCATTAACTTGTAGCTTTAGATGAACACTGTGCAGAGCTCGCAAAAAAATAACTTGTAGGTTTAGCTAAACACTGTGAGGAGGACGCACCACACTAACTTGTAGTTTTAGCTGAACACTGTGAGCAGGACGCACTGCACTAATCTGTAGCTTTAGATGAACATTGTGCAGAGCTCGCAAAAAAATAAATTGTAGGTTTAGCTGACCACTGTGAGGAGGACGCACCACACTAACTTGTAGTTTTAGCTGAACACTGTGAGCAGGATGCACTGCACTAACTTGTAGCTTTAGATGAACACTGTGCAGAGGTCTCACTACACTAACTTGTAGTTTTAGCTGAACACTGTGAGCAGGACGCACTACACTAACTTGTAGCTTTAGATGAACACTGTGCAGAGCTCGCAAAAAAATAACTTGCAGGTTTAGCTGAACACTATGAGGAGGACGCACCACACTAACTTGTAGTTTTAGATGAACACTGTGAGCAGGACGCACTGCACTAACTAGTTGCTTTAGATGAGCACTGTGCAGAGCTCGCAAAAAAATAACTTGTAGGTTTAGCTGAACACTGTGAGGAGGACGCACCACACTAACTTGTAGTTTTAGCTGAACACTGTGAGCAGGACGCACTGCACTAACTTGTAGCTTTAGATGAACACTGTGCAAAGCTCGCAAAAAAATAACTTGTAGGTTTAGCTGAACACTGTGAGGAGGACGCACCACACTAACTTGTAGTTTTAGCTGAACACTGTGAGCAGGACGCACTGCACTAACTTGTAGCTTTAGATAAACACTGTGCAGAGCTCGCAAAAAAATAACTTGTAGGTTTAGCTGACCACTGTGAGGAGGATGCACCACACTAACTTGTAGTTTTAGCTGAACACTGTGAGCAGGACGCACTGCACTAACTTGTAGCTTTAGATGAACACTGTGCATAGGTCTCACTACACTAACTTGTAGTTTTAGCTGAACACTGTGAGCAGGACGCACTACACTAACTTGTAGATTTAGATGAACACTGTGCAGAGGTCTCACTACACTATCTTGTAGTTTTAGCTGAACACTGTGAGCAGGATGCACTACACTAAATTGTAGCTTTAGATGAACACTGTGCAGAGGTCTCACTACACTAACTTGTAGTTTTAGCTGAACACTGTGAGCAGGACGCACTACACTAACTTGTAGTTTTAGATGAACACTGTGCAGAGGTCTCACTACACTAACTTGTAGTTTTAGCTGAACACTGTGAGCAGGACGCACTACACTAACTTGTAGCTTTAGATGAACACTGTGCAGAGCTTCCAAAAAAATAACTTGTAGGTTTAGCTGAATACTGTGAGGAGGACGCACCACACTAACTTGTAGTTTTAGCTAAACACTGTGAGCAGGACGCACTGCACTAACTTGTAGCTTTAGATGAACGCTGTGCAGAGGTCTCACTACACTAACTTGTAGTTTTAGCTGAACACTGTGAGCAGGACTCACTGCACTAACTTGTAGTTTTAGATGAACACTGTGCAGAGGTCTCACTACACTAACTTGTAGTTTTAGCTGAACACTGTGAGCAGGACGCACTACACTAACTTGTAGCTTTAGATGAACACTGTGCAGAGCTCGCAAAAAAATAACTTGTAGGTTTAGCTGAACACTGTGAAGAGGACGCACCACACTAACTTGTAGTTTTAGCTGAACACTGTGAGCAGGACGCACTGCATTAACTTGTAGCTTTAGATGAACACTGTGCAGAGCTCGCAAAAAAATAACTTGTAGGTTTAGCTAAACACTGTGAGGAGGACGCACCACACTAACTTGTAGTTTTAGCTGAACACTGTGAGCAGGACGCACTGCACTAATCTGTAGCTTTAGATGAACATTGTGCAGAGCTCGCAAAAAAATAAATTGTAGGTTTAGCTAAACACTGTGAGGAGGACGCACCACACTAACTTGTAGTTTTAGCTGAACACTGTGAGCAGGATGCACTGCACTAACTTGTAGCTTTAGATGAACACTGTGCAGAGGTCTCACTACACTAACTTGTAGTTTTAGCTGAACACTGTGAGCAGGACGCACTACACTAACTTGTAGCTTTAGATGAACACTGTGCAGAGCTCGCAAAAAAATAACTTGCAGGTTTAGCTGAACACTGTGAGGAGGACGCACCACACTAACTTGTAGTTTTAGCTGAACACTGTGAGCAGGACTCACTGCACTAACTTGTTGCTTTAGATGAGCACTGTGCAGAGCTCGCAAAAAAATAACTTGTAGGTTTAGCTGAACACTGTGAGGAGGACGCACCACACTAACTTGTAGTTTTAGCTGAACACTGTGAGCAGGATGCACTGCATTAACTTGTAGCTTTAGATGAACACTGTGCAGAGCTCGCAAAAAAATAACTTGTAGGTTTAGCTGAACACTGTGAGGAGGACGCACCACACTAACTTGTAGTTTTAGCTAAACACTGTGAGCAGGACGCACTGCACTAACTTGTAGCTTTAGATGAACGCTGTGCAGAGGTCTCACTACACTAACTTGTAGTTTTAGCTGAACACTGTGAGCAGGACTCACTGCACTAACTTGTAGTTTTAGATGAACACTGTGCAGAGGTCTCACTACACTAACTTGTAGTTTTAGCTGAACACTGTGAGCAGGACGCACTACACTAACTTGTAGCTTTAGATGAACACTGTGCAGAGCTCGCAAAAAAATAACTTGCAGGTTTAGCTGAACACTGTGAGGAGGACGCACCACACTAACTTGTAGTTTTAGCTGAACACTGTGAGCAGGACGCACTGCACTAACTTGTTGCTTTAGATGAGCACTGTGCAGAGCTCGCAAAAAAATAACTTGTAGGTTTAGCTGAACACTGTGAGGAGGACGCACCACACTAACTTGTAGTTTTAGCTGAACACTGTGAGCAGGATGCACTGCATTAACTTGTAGCTTTAGATGAACACTGTGCAGAGCTCGCAAAAAAATAACTTGTAGGTTTAGCTGACCACTGTGAGGAGGACACACCACACTAACTTGTAGTTTTAGCTGAACACCGTGAGCAGGATGCACTGCACTAACTTGTAGCTTTAGATGAACACTGTGCAGAGCTCGCAAAAAAATAACTTGTAGGTTTAGCTGAACACTGTGAGGAGGACGCACCACACTAACTTCTAGTTTTAGCTGAACACTGTGAGCAGGACGCACTGCACTAACTTGTAGCTTTAGATGAACACTGTGCAGAGGTCTCACTACACTAACTTGTAGTTTTAGCTGAACACTGTGAGCAGGACGCACTACACTAACTTGTAGCTTTAGATGAACACTGTGCAGAGGTCTCACTACACTAACTTGTAGTTTTAGCTGAACACTGTGAGCAGGACGCACTACACTAACTTGTAGCTTTAGATGAACACTGTGCAGAGCTTCCAAAAAAATAACTTGTAGGTTTAGCTGAACACTGTGAGGAGGACGCACCACACTAACTTGTAGTTTTAGCTGAACACTGTGAGCAGGACGCACTGCACTAACTTGTAGCTTTAGATGAACACTGTGCAGAGCTCGCAAAAAAATAACTTGTAGGTTTAGCTGAACACTGTGAGGAGGACGCACCACACTAACTTGTAGTTTTAGCTAAACACTGTGAGCAGGACGCACTGCACTAACTTGTAGCTTTAGATGAACACTGTGCAGAGGTCTCACTACACTAACTTGTAATTTTAGCTGAACACTGTGAGCAGGACTCACTACACTAACTTGTAGTTTTACATGAACACTGTGCAGAGGTCTCACTACACTAACTTGTAGTTTTAGCTGAACACTGTGAGCAGGACGCACTACACTAACTTGTAGCTTTAGATGAACACTGTGCAGAGCTTGCAAAAAATAACTTGTAGGTTTAGCTGAACACTGTGAGGTGGACGCACCACACTAACTTGTAGTTTTAGTTGAACACTGTGAGCAGGACGCACTGCACTAACTTGTAGCTTTAGATGAACACTGTGCAGAGGTCTCACTACACTAACTTGTAGTTTTAGCTGAACACTGTGAGCAGGACGCACTACACTAACTTGTAGTTTTAGATGAACACTGTGCAGAGGTCTCACTACACTAACTTGTAGTTTTAGCTGAACACTGTGAGCAGGATGCACTACACTAACTTGTAGCTTTAGATGAACACTGTGCAGAGCTCACAAAAAAATAACTTGTAGGTTTAGCTGAACACTGTGAGGTGGACGCACCACACTAACTTGTAGTTTTAGCTGAACACTGTGAGCAGGACGCACTGCACTAACTTGTAGCTTTAGATGAACACTGTGCAGAGGTCTCACTACACTAACTTGTAGTTTTAGCTGAACACTGTGAGCAGGACGCACTACACTAACTTGTAGTTTTAGATGAACACTGAGCAGAGGTCTCACTACACTAACTTGTAGTTTTAGCTGAACACTGTGAGCAGGACGCACTACACTAACTGTAAATAGTGTAGCTGCCTGACTGTGGTACTAATAGGATCAAAAGCACACCAGCAATTTTCTTCACGTAGCTGTAAATACTGTAACAAGACAAGCCTGCCTGTCAGTAGGAAGATAACAGGAACGGATCTAGCTAAACTGAATACAGTGTGTGTGTATATATATATATATATATATATATATATATATATATATATATATATATATATATGCAACACCTGGGATTCATATATATACACAATACACTGTAAGTGCAGCTAACTCACTGATTGTCCTGCCTAATCTAGCTAACTCAAATGAAATGACACTGTCTCTTTGTCTATCTATGTATCTCAACGCCGGAACACACACTACACAGGGCTACCGTGCAGGTGGCCTTATATAGTGTGGGGCGTGTTCTAAACCCCCTGAGCCATAATTGGCCAAAGCCACCCTGGCTTTGGCCAATTACAGCTCTCTCTACCGACGGCGCTGTGATTGGCCAAGCATGCGGGTCATAGTGCATGCTTGGCCAATCATCAGCCAGCAATGCACTGCAATGCCGCAGTGAATTATGGGCCGTGACGCGCCACACGAATTTGGCGCGAACGGCCCATAACGTTCGGAATTCGGCGAACGACCGAACAGCCAATGTTCGAGTCGAACATGGGTTCGACTCGAACACAAAGCTCATCCCTACCGAACCCTACTTCTTCGGATTTGGTTTTGATTGCTCCACTCAGAACATCTGACTTGTTGAACCAAATGTATCTCTTGTACACTTTGTTGAAATTATTAATAAAGAAATAGTGAATTTAATGAGGAAAAAAATGAACTTAAATGATTTTAGCAAATGGCTGCAATATAACAAAGAGTGAAACATTTAAGGGGGTCTGAATACTTTCCGTCCCCACTGTAACATCAGTATAGAATTATGACAAACTATCAACTTATCAACAGGGAGTGGAAGGAAGGGGGGAAAGGGACAGGGAAAAAAGGATGAAGAGGGAGAAAAGGAGAATGCGGGAAGGGTAAGGAAGGAATGAGGAGAGTAGGAAAAGAAGTAGGAAGGGTCAGGATGCCCCAGCAACCTCCCAGTCCTATGAGGCCAATACAAAACATCTCTCAATTGTGAGAGAAAAGATAACAACTACAGAGGTCTCCCTCAAACAAACAGTCTACAACAGGTATCTGTAACCTAACAAAAGGAGCTCAATGAGCTACTGACAAGAAGGTTGTGCCCCAGTATTTAGGTGTTCGGCGACGATCTCCTCACTGACAGCTTGCGTTGGCTGTATCAGGTAGGCTATAGAGGGCGATCCACAGGATGCAGTTAATTAGAGAATAAGGGTTCATGTTAAATAAGGCCTAGCCCCAAGAGGACTTCCTTTCCTTCCTGAAGAGTGGAGAATGAATGAGATTTGGTTGACTCTGGAAATGGTACTGTCAATCTTGGATTCAATGGTCCAATCTGTCTCCAATATTCTGCAAATGATGTTTAAGATCCGTTGTGTTAATTGAACAAACCTTAGAAAGTTCCTGCTGCAAAAGTGCAGAGAATGGAGCAATGAACACTGCATCTCCTGAAAAGCTTGTAGTCTTTAGCATAGGGGAATCAAGTACAGGACTAGATTGGCTCAGAGCCAGTTAGCTACAGTATTTCTGCCATATTCTTATCCATGGAATAGAGTGAGTACCCTTCACAATCTAATGCTTCTTTGGGTGAGGTAAAAGATGGTGAATGTTGAAACAGCTCACCCTGACAAGCATCTTCTTGATCCCCCTGTGAAGAGAAAGAGTCTCTAATGACTGCAGGCTGTGTTACCAGTGCAGTATAATCAGAGCATGCCTTTAAAGCTGCTGAACTGCTGCACGCTCCCTCCCGGCACCATTTTAGGAAAGTGTGGCTGCACTGAGGAAGGGCACACTGATCTAGGCTGAATTACCGCCTGATTCTGCTTTTTTTCGGCGGTCCTGCCACCCTGCACTCCATTGTCAAGTTGGTAAGCCTGGTGGCTGCTGGAGATGTCAGTGCCCAAACTCCTTTCTTCCTATTTTATTTGTAGAATCTGGCAGTGTGCGGAGCCCAATCAGCTCATGTCCAACTCCGGGGCAACGCACATGTATGGTGTACCTTTGCTTTCAAAAAACATTCACTGATACACTATACACAATTTATTTGGCTCAATATATATTGATGGGTGATATGATACTAATTTTAAGCAGTTTTTCCATATATTTAGGCCATATTTTAGCTAGCACCCCAACAAAAAAAATCTTTTTGCTAAGCAGATATTCTCCTGGTTGGATGAATTTTAGGTTAGTTGACCCTCTTATTTTTTTTTTTAATTGTTTATTTTAACAATTGTAAAACATCATATTGTAAGATACAGAGATCATCACATTTTAACTTCGGAAAATACAAAAAACAGAACAAATTAATAGGATTGGCAGGGATACAAGTATAGGCGAATGCCAGCAGCTTCCATCATTGGATCATCTAAACAAAAAATATCCATACAGTATCCACATTTAGGTCAAAATAAAAAAGAAATGTGTCAGCTAAATATTCGAATATAAAGGATGGTCAAAGGATGTTGCTAATGGGCTTTAAAAAGTAGTGTGAATATCAGATTCAGAAGAAAATACTGAATCATCCCAAGCTTTCCAGATTTTATCAAATAGGGGGAGATTAACCTCAATCTTTGCAGTCATATGTTCCATCCTGTGTACATCTGCGACTATGGAAAGAACATGGTGTAAAGTGGGAGAAGAAGTAGAGAGCGAAAGCCTAGGGATGGCTCTTTTCGCTGCTAATAGTATGAATGACCCAAGTTTCTGTAATGATTTAGGAATGCCCGGGATAAGGAGACCCAGAAGAAAATGTATGGAGTTCAATGGAATGGTTGTAGAGAGAAGTATTTGTAATAATTTTTGAACCTCGATCCAATATGGGCCTAAGATATGGCATTCCCAGAAGATGTGGAGATGAGTACCCACAGACTTTCCACATCTCCAGCATAGGTTAGAGACAGAAGGGTTCTGGGCATGTAGCAAGTCAGGAGTTCTATACCAAAAAAATAGTATTTTAATGGCGGTTTCTTTTTGTGCTACACATCTTGAAACTTTTGAAGATGATTCCCAAAATTTCCCCCAGTCCAACAATGAGATTGGACAGTTTAACATTCTGGACCATTTTGTCATGTAGTTATGTGAGGAGTCAGTTGGGGGGGCACTGCGTGGAGCATTTTATATATAGATGAAATTAGTTTTGGTTCATATGGGCCAATTGCACACAGTATTTCAAAGTCTGTAGGCTTTTCTAAGGACAATGAAGGTGAATTGGCAAGGAAAAAATGTTTAATTTGTATATAAGAGTATTCCATAGAGGCAGAGAGATCATGTTTTTTTTTTGAGATCTAAAAATGATAGGAATTTGCGTGTAACCGGGTGTACCAGATGTCGCAGCTGAAAGATACCTGCTTGAGTCCATGGGAGTGTTTGTGAATAAGACAGTCCATATGGGATGTCTGGATTAAAAAGGATATTTTGGAGTGGGGAGCATAGTGAGGAAAGAGAGAACCTATCTTCACATCTCTTCCAAATGGAAAGGGTGAAAAGCATTGGGGACAAACAAAGAGACCTCAATTGGGGCATGAATTTGTTTGAGGATGGCCATAACATGTAACAGGGGTGCACTGTAGCAGTGATCCCCATTTCAATTTCAGCCCATCTACTTGGGGCTTTCCTAGAGGTCCAGGTGGTCAATACATAGTTACATAGTTACATAGTAGGTGAGGTTGAAAAAAGACACAAGTCCATCAAGTCCAACTTATGTTTGTGATTATGTGTCAGTATTACATTACATATCCCTGTATATTGCGGTCATTCAGGTGATTATCTAATAGTTTCTTGAAGCTATCAATGCTCCCCGCTGAGACCACCGCCTGTGGAAGGGAATTCCACATCCTTGCCGCTCTTACAGTAAAGAACCCTCTACGTAGTTTAAGGTTAAACCTCTTTTCTTCTAATTGTAATGAGTGGCCACGAGTCTTATTAAACTCTCTTCTGCGAAAAAGTTTTATCCCTATTGTGGGGTCACCAGTACAGTATTTGTAAATTGAAATCATATCCCCTCTCAAGCGTCTCTTCTCCAGAGAGAATAAGTTCAGTGCTCGCAACCTTTCCTCATAACTAAGATCCTCCAGACCCTTTATTAGCTTTGTTGCCCTTCTTTGTACTCGCTCCATTTCCAGTACGTCCCTCCTGAGGACTGGTGCCCAGAACTGGACAGCATACTCCAGGTGCGGGCGGACCAGAGTCTTGTAGAGCGGGAGAATTATCGTTTTATCTCTGCAGTTGATCCCCCTTTTAATGCATGCCAATATTCTGTTTGCTTTATTAGCAGCAGCTTGGCATTGCATGCTGTTGCTGAGCCTATCATCCACTAGGACCCCCAAGTCCTTTTCCATCCTAGATTCCCCCAGAGGTTCTCCCCCCAGTGTATAGATTGCATTCATATTTTTGACACCCAAATGCATTATTTTACATTTTTCTACATTGAACCTCATTTGCCATGTAGTCGCCCACCCCATTAATTTGTTCAGGTCTTTTTGCAAGATTTCCACATCCTGTGGAGAAGTTATTGCCCTGCTTAGCTTAGTATCGTCTGCAAATACAGAGATGGAACTGTTTATCCCATCCTCCAGGTCGTTTATGAACAAATTAAATAGGATTGGTCCCAGCACAGAACCCTGGGGGACCCCACTACCCACCCCTGACCATTCTGAGTACTCCCCATTTATCACCACCCTCTGAACACGCCCTTGTAGCCAGTTTTCAATCCATGTACTCACCCTATGGTCCATGCCAACGCACCTTATTTTGTACAGTAAACGTTTATGGGGAACTGTGTCAAATGCTTTTGCAAAATCCAGATACACCACATCTATGGGCCTTCCTTTATCTAGATGGCAACTCACCTCCTCATAGAAGGTTAATAGATTGGTTTGGCAAGAACGATTCTTCATGAATCCATGCTGATTACTGCTAATGATATCATTCTTATTACTAAAATCTTGTATATAGTCCCTTATCATCCCCTCCAAGAGTTTACATACTATTGATGTTAGGCTAACTGGTCTGTAATTCCCAGGGATGTTTTTTGGGCCCTTTTTAAATATTGGTGCTACATTGGCTTTTCTCCAATCAGCTGGTACCATTCCAGTCAATAGACTGTCTGTAAAAATTAGGAACAACGGTCTGGCAATCACCTGACTGAGTTCCCTAAGTACCCTCGGATGCAAGCCATCTGGTCCCGGTGATTTATTAATGTTACGTTTCTCAAGTCTAATTTTAATTCCGTCCTCTGTTAACCATGTAGGTGCTTCCTGTGTTGTGTCATGAGGATAAACACTGCAGTTTTGGTTACTGAAGCCCCCCGATTCACTCGTGAAGACTGAGGAGAAGAATAAATTCAATACCTCTGCCATCTCCCCATCCTTTGTAACCAGATGTCCTTCCTCATTCTTTATGGGGCCAATATGGTCTGTCCTCCCTTTTTTACTGTTTACATACTTAAAGAATTTCTTGGGATTTTTTTTGCTCTCCTCCGCTATGTGTCTTTCATGTTCTATCTTAGCCATCCTAATTGCACCCTTACATTTCTTATTGCATTCTTTATAAATTCTGAATGCTGTGGATGATCCCTCAACCTTGTATTTTTTGAAGGCCTTCTCCTTTGCTTTTATATGCATTTTTACATTGGAGTTAAGCCATCCAGGATGTTTGTTCGCTCTTTTAAATTTATTACCCAATGGGATACATTGGCTAATGCCCCTATTTAATATGCTCTTAAAGCAAACCCATCTCTCCTCTGTATTCTTTGTTCCTAATATTTTATCCCAATTTATGCCTTTTAGCAAGGTTTGTAGTTTAGGGAAGTTGGCTCTTTTGAAATTCAGTGTCTTTGTGTTCCCTTCATGTCTCCTATTTGTGTGATTTATACTGAAACTAATTGACGTGTGATCGCTGTTACCTAAATTGCCCCGTATTTCCACATCTGTTATCAGGTCTGTATTGTTGGTAATCAGTAGATCTAGTAATGTTTTATTTCTAGTTGGTGCGTCTACCATCTGACCCATAAAATTGTCCTGCAAGACTTTAAGGAACTGGCGAGCCTTAAATGAATGCGCGGTTCCCTCAGCCCAGTCTATGTCTGGATAATTAAAATCCCCCATTATGATAACACTTCCCATCCTTGCTGCTAATCCAATTTGTGATAGGAGATCCGTCTCCACTTCTTCCCTCAGGTTAGGGGGCCTATAGCATACTCCCAGTATTATTTTCCCCTTAGCTTCATCCCTTTGGAGCTCTACCCATAAAGATTCCACCTCCTCCCTAGCCCCCTCAGTGATGTCATCTCTCACATTCACTTGTACATTATTCTTGATATATAGGCATACCCCTCCCCCTTTTTTACCCTCTCTATCCTTGCGGTATAGGGTATACCCTTGAATGTTTGCCAGCCAATCATGAGAGCTGTTGAACCAGGTCTTTGAAATTCCCACAAAATCCAAATCCTCCTTGTACAACAGTATCTCTAGTTCACCTATCTTGTCCGCCAGGCTCCTGGCATTGGTGAACATGCCACATAGTTTAGACCGGTCGCATATTGTCCTCGTATTGGGTGTTTCAAGATTGCAACTTGGACTTGCTACTATACTCACCTTGTGTTTTTGTGCTTTGGTTAACCTACCACTAATGCCCCCAATACTACCCTCTGGAATATCTTCCGCGCTGGCTATCACTGTCTCTGGACCCTCCCCCCCATCGCCTAGTTTAAAAACCCCTCTAACTTTTTGGCCATCTTCATTCCCAGCAGATCTGCACCCTCCTCATTTAGGTGCAGTCCGTCCCTTCTATAGTACCGGTTACCGACTGAGAAGTCGGCCCAGTCCTCCAGGAACCCAAACCCCTCCTTACTACACCAGCTCTTCAGCCACTTGTTTACTTCCCTAATCTCCCTCTGCCTCTCTGGTGTGGCTCAATGTACCGGTAGTATTCCTGAGAACACTACCTTGGAGGTCCTTTTCCTCAATTTAGCTCCTAAGTCCCTAAAATCGTTCTTTAGGACACTCCATCTGCCTCTGACTTTGTCATTGGTGCCAACGTGCACCATGACAGCCGGGTCTTCCCCAGCCCCTCCCAGTAATCTGTCCACAAGATCCGTGATGTGCCGAACCCGAGCGCCCGGTAGACAACATACTGTTCGGCGCTTCAGCTCTTGGTTACAGATTGCCCTCTCTGTCCTTCTAAGAATTGAGTCCCCTACCACCAGAATCTGTCTTTCCTTTCCCTTTGCTGCCCCCCCACTCTCACTGGAGGAGTTCTTCCCCTGGCAGCTAGGAGAGTCCCTCAACTCCAGCAGTGCTGGTCCCTGACTGGTTACACCAATGTCACTCAATGGAGCGTACTTATTGGGATGCTCCAGTCCTGGATCGGCCTCCCTGGCACTTCCCCCTCTACCCCTCCTGACTGTCACCCATCTACTCTTTGCTAGTGCCTGCACCTCTTTGTCTCCACCCGCCTCTGTGCTGGCCCCTGCTGGCACCTGCCGTGTACGTTCCTGGCTCACCTTTAGTATGGAGGGACTTCTCAGTGCTGACAGTTGCTTCCCCAGATTCAGAACCTGGGCTTCCAGGGAAACAATGTGCTTACATTTTGCACAGCAGTATTCGCCCTCGATCGGATGACCAAGGAACACATACATGCGGCAAGATGTACAAAGAGTCGCCTCTCCACACCCGCCGGGCATCGTACCTATTAAATTTAGTGAGGATTTGGGGATTTTACCCTGTCCAAATTACCTAACAACTAGCTTCCTGGCACTAATACTCAAGACAATACACAGGTGCACGACAAGACAATACACAGGTACACAATACACAAGTACTAACGATCCACACACACTACTCAGACAACACTCAGATACTCACACTACACAGGTACTATGACCCCTGTTATAACCTCCTGTTTTAAACTCTTGTTTTTAACTCCCACTTAATCCAGCTCCACTTACACCAAGCTCCACAGCTTCAAACTGAGCACGCTCAAACTGATTCCTACAACAAGTTAAATAGGCACCTGGGCACCTGTGAGCAATTAACCACACCCCTTAATTGATAGACTGATGAAACAGAAAAAAAAAAAAAAAAAAAAGAAAAAAGCTATTTAAAAAGTGACAGCAAAAGGCAAATTAAAAACTGAAAGGAAAAGTCCCCAAAATGCAACCCAGCAAACACCAACAGACAGCAGCAATACACACACCAACAGACAGCAGCAATACACACACCAACAGACAGCAGCAATACACACACCAACAGACAGCAGCAATACACACACCAACAGACAGCAAACACCAACAGACAGCAAGACTTGTATACTCTAACACTTGTTTTTAACTCCCACTTAATCCAGCTCCACTTACACCAAGCTCCACAGCTTCAAACTGAGCACGCTCAAACTGAGTCCTACAACAAGTTAAATAGGCACCTGGGCACCTGTGAGCAATTAACCACACCCCTTAATTGATAGACTAATGAAACAGAAAAAAAAAAAGAAAAAAGCTATTTAAAAAGTGACAGCAAAAGGCAAATTAAAAACTGAAAGGAAAAGTCCCCAAAATGCAACCCAGCAAACACCAACAGACAGCAGCAATACACACACCAACAGACAGCAGCAATACACACACCAACAGACAGCAGCAATACACACACCAACAGACAGCAGCAATACACACACCAACAGACAGCAGCAATACACACACCAACAGACAGCAAACACCAACAGACAGCAAGACTTGTATACTCTAACACTTGTTTTTAACTCCCACTTAATCCAGCTCCACTTACACCAAGCTCCACAGCTTCAAACTGAGCACGCTCAGACTGAGTCCTACAACAAGTTAAATAGGCACCTGTGAGCAATTAACCACACCCCTTAATTGATAGACTGGTGAAACAGAAAAAAAAAAAAAAAAAAGACAAAACCTATTTAAAAAGTGACAGCAAAAGGCAAATTAAAAACTAAAAGGAAAAGTCCCCAAAATGCAACCCAGCAAACACCAACAGACAGCAGCAAACACACACCAACAGACAGCAGCAATACACACACCAACAGACAGCAGCAATACACACACCAACAGACAGCAGCAATACACACACCAACAGACAGCAGCAATACACACACCAACAGACAGCAGCAATACACACACCAACAGACAGCAAACACCAACAGACAGCAAGACTTGTATACTCTAACACTTGTTTTTAACTCCCACTTAATCCAGCTCCACTTACACCAAGCTCCACAGCTTCAAACTGAGCACGCTCAAACTGAGTCCTACAACAAGTTAAATAGGCACCTGGGCACCTGTGAGCAATTAACCACACCCCTTAATTGATAGACTGATGAAACAGAAAAAAAAAAAAAAGAAAAAAGCTATTTAAAAAGTGACAGCAAAAGGCAAATTAAAAACTAAAAGGAAAAGTCCCCAAAATGCAACCCAGCAAACACCAACAGACAGCAGCAATACACACACCAACAGACAGCAGCAATACACACACCAACAGACAGCAGCAATACACACACCAACAGACAGCAAACACCAACAGACAGCAAGACTTGTATACTCTAACACTTGTTTTTAACTCCCACTTAATCCAGCTCCACTTACACCAAGCTCCACAGCTTCAAACTGAGCACGCTCAAACTGAGTCCTACAACAAGTTAAATAGGCACCTGGGCACCTGTGAGCAATTAACCACACCCCTTAATTGATAGACTGATGAAACAGAAAAAAAAAAAAAAAAAAGAAAAAAGCTATTTAAAAAGTGACAGCAAAAGGCAAATTAAAAACTAAAACGAAAAGTCCTCAAAATGCAACCCAGCAAACACCAACAGACAGCAGCAATACACACACCAACAGACAGCAGCAATACACACACCAACAGACAGCAGCAATACACACACCAACAGACAGCAGCAATACACACACCAACAGACAGCAGCAATACACTGAGGTGGGAAGCGTAATAGCATTTAATGAGATCAGGAGCAGCCAACCCACCTTTAGTTCTGAGGGTTAAGACTACTGATTGAGCAATTCTATGGGAGGCATTATTCCAAATAAAATTGAGGCATTTTCTCTGGAGATTTTTCAGCTGTGAAATTGGGACCAGGATTGGTAATGTTTCAAATAAATACAACAGTTTAGGCAATATGGACATTTTGAGGATGTTGATTCTGCCAAGGAGAGAGAGTGAGATGGGGGTCCAGAGGTGTAGAAGTCTAGAGGTTTCTGCAAAAATTGGAGGGAAGTTGGCTTGATAGAGCGAGGTACATGAGGGGGGTAAGATGAAATCTGGGGATATATTGATAGGGAGGGCTTCTGTTTTGGTCTGGTTAATCTTAAAACCTGATAAGATTCCAAAAGTGGATAGGATATCATGTAGAAAAGGTAGGGAGGTGTCAGGATGGGTGATAGTTAGTAAGATGTCGTCTGCAAATAGTGACAGTTTGTAGTCCTGTTGCCGCAACGGAACTCCCCTGATATCAGGGTGGGATCTGATGGCTGTTGCTAATAGTTCGAGACTCAATATGAGCAATAGGGGTGATAAAGGACACCCTTGTCTGGTGCCGTTACTAAGGGTAAACCGCTGTGATGTGTAGGAAGACATCTGGACTTGAGATGTGGGGTGAGAGTACAGGGTTTGTAAAGCCTGTATAAAGGGACCTGAGAATCCAAATTTGGCCAGGACTGCAAACATGAATTGCCAGCTTAAACTATCAAATTCTTTTTGTGCATCCAAGCTTAAAACTATGGTGGGACTTTTGGTTTTTGTTATTAAGTCAATCAAATCTATGGTTCTTCTCGTGTTGTCTCCAGCATGTCTTGCGGGGACGAATCCCACCTGGTCTCTATGAATCAGGGCTGGCAATAAGGTTGATAATCTATTGGCTAATATTTTGGTAAAAATTTTATAATCCGAATTTAATAAAGCAATGGGGCGGTAATTATCTGGTAACGCGGGGTCTTTACCCGGTTTAGGGATAACTGTTATGTTAGCATGCAGGAACTGTGAATGTGGGATGGTACCTTTAAGAAGAGAGGAATACAGGGATTGTAGATAGGGATTTAGAGTCTGTGAAAATGTCTTATAATAAATGTAAGGAAAGCCATCAGGGCCTGGACATTTGTGAGCTGGTAAATTTTTAATCACTTCTCCTATTTCCTCTATGGTGATCGGGGAGTTGAGAGTGGAAATATGTTCAGCAGAAAGTTTGGGTAATGTTAGAGGACATGAATTCATCAAACTTAGATTGTGAGAATTGAGGATTTGAATCAAGGCTTAAGCAGTTATACAATCGGCTATAGAAATCTCCAAATACTTTTGACATAGCTTTAGGGCAATATGTGGGATTACCATCAGGCTGCATCAGATGGTCAGGAATTGATAGAAAGGGCCGTGGCTTTAACCTGTTAACTAACTTGTTAACTAGCATTTTGTGTTTTTTTTTGCAAATTCATAGAATTTGGCCCATAGCATAGATTTAGAAATTTTGTTCATGTCGAATGATTTGATTCGGTCTCGGATTGAGGTAACAGTTCTCAGTTTTTCCACCGTGGGGGATACCAAAAACAATTGCATTCCGCAATTGAGCAAGTAGATAGTTTTTAAGTTTTGCAGAATCTCTCTTCAGGCGAGAGCCTGCAGATATGCATTTGCCTCTAAAAAAGGCCTTGTGGGCCTCCCACAGGGTGGAAATCTCCGAAACCAAACCATTGTTAATTTGGAAGAATTCGGTTAGCTTCTGTTGCAGGTGGGTTTGGGATATTGGGTTTTTGATCAGAGATTCATTAAGACGCCAGTGACATGTTTTAGTGTATGATGACGTCAGCACAATATCGAGTTCAATGGGTGTGTGATCCGACCAGGTAATAGGGTTTATCTCTGAAGAGACTACATAGGGAAGTAAAGGAGCTGTAACCAGAAAATGGTCTAATCTGGAATATAACTTGTGAGAGTGGGAATAGAATGTGTAACTCTTTTGAATTGGATGTTTTACTCTCCAAGTGTGAAAAAGATTGTGTGATCTGGTTAGTTTATGAAAAGAGGCAGATAATTTCTGGGAAGCAGTTTGTGGGGTAACTTGGAATAAGGTTCTTCTACCCCTGGTCGGGGACATGCACACATTGAAGTCGCTTCCTAAAATCATAAAAGGCTGAGAAAAGGATTGTAACTTTTCAAAAACTGTTGTAAGAAAACCGATGTGTCCTACATTTGGGGCATATATGTTAGTCAAAGAAAAATTAGTATTTAGGTGACTACAATTCAGGAGTATGAACCGACCGTGAGGGTCCAAGTAAGAGGAGAGTATCCGGATTGGACATGATCGTTTAATAAGAATTGCCACTCCTGCTTTTCCAGAAGGATCAGAGGTCATATAAGCTCCAGGAAAATATCTGGAGGCGAATTTAAATGAGCCCCCAGATTTAAAATGAGTCTCCTGAATCATAATCACCTCTGCTTTGGAGGACCTAAATTCCTTCAAAGCTTGCCATCGTTTCCCGATGGAGTTCAGTCCCTTAACATTACATGAGTAAATCTTAAGAGCCGTATCTAATCAGAAGAAATAATGCTAACATTATATATACTGTAAACAAGTAGATGAGCATCCCTAGAATATAACACATAAAGATGTACAGATACCGAAGTTGATACAGTATTGTAGATATAGCATTGAAAACCATATAAAGGTCAAAAAGGAAAAAAAAGACCTGCAAATTGAAACAACAAAAAATAACAGAAGAAAAATAGAAAAAATTAATAAAAAAACACAACAAAACAAAAATATTTTTTTTTTGAAAAGCCTGAAGATGAAAAGTTTCAGGCTACCCAGGCAAAAGCCATGGGCTGTAGTGAGGGGCATGGTAGCCTGCAGGGACTGGCGGTGGGGGGGGGGGTCCCTGTCTCTGCTGGGAAAGCAGACAAAACTGGCTTGTGATAAGCTGTAAAATGAACATAAAAAGGGAAGAAACGACTTCCAAAAGAGTTATGAGTTGTGAGATCTAACCAACATTGAAGGGTGTATCTCTCTATATGAGAGAAGGTGACCTATCTCCAGAGAGATCACTGAGGTAGCCATGACACATATCTGGTCATGGGGTGAAAACGACAAAGATTAATGGAGAGTAGGTCTCTTCAGGTCAGAAATCTGTGGGAGTTGGCTCGTTGCGGTGTGGAAAAGGCCTTCTGTGATTTTCGTTGGACTGGAGTCTAGATCTTGGCTGGTTTGGTGAGTGGTTTAGGGTTCGGAGCTTGGGGTTGAAGATCTTCTTAAGGCAAAGGTGGAAGATCCAGGTTGCGGATGAAAGCTTCACTTTCATAGAGATCTCTCAGAGAGTATTGGACGCCATCTTAAGAAGCGGATAAGCGAAAAAGGAACCCCCAGTGGTAAGGGACATGATAATTTTGTAGATGTGTAGTGACAGGTCGGAGGCTGCGCCTTTTGGCCAAGGTAATCGGGGAGAGGTCATTGAATATCTGGATCTTATTTTGCTTAAAGTCAATGCGTGACTTGTTGTGTGTTGCAGCTGTGCGAGCTTCTTTGCTCTCGTAATAGTGGAAACAAACAAAAACGTCTCTGGGGTTAGCATTGGGAGGGGGTTTTGGGGCCAAGGATCTGTGTGCCCTGTCCAGCCGCCAGTCTATATGCGGAATATGGGAAGCTAAAGTAACAAACAGGCCCAAAAGATAGGGACGTAGCTCCTTATCACTAACCGCCTCAGGGATTCCTCTAATTTTCAGATTCTGACGTCTTTCATGGTTCTCCAAATCTTCCTGCTGTAACTGGAGCTGGGAGACTGTATGTTTCATGGAGGCATTATCCTCCGGGAGAACATGTACATATTGAGTCAGTTCATCAAACTTATTCTCCAAAGTATCAGTACGTTCCCCCAGCTGATCAATTTCTCCCCGCAACTCATGTGCTATTTTACCCACCTCTTTAGCAATGCTGTGGGTCAAATTGTGCAGTAATGAATTCAATTTCATATCGAGGACAGCTACTGTCATGACATCTGTGGGGTTTTCAGGTGGATGAGAATGCTGGGATTGCTGGGATCTGTTGTCATCCAAGATCGTGGTTCCCGGTATCGTGCGGAAGTCAGCTGTGTCTCGCGGGCCAGGTGGCTCACTCGAGGCCGGGATTGTGGCCTATACGGGAAGAGCTCCATGCTGTGAGAAGGCCGCGATGGTGGCGGCGGAATAAAGCCTCTATATATCGCTTTTTGGAAGCTGATCTTACCCATGCAGTGACAGGGGACTTCTAGGAGTCTGCAGTATTGCTCCTACAGTTAGGGATGATCTGTTAGCTGCGTAGGAGCCGCGGATAAGGAGACAGGGATCGGAGCTCTCCTCTTACACGTCGGCCATCCTGCACGCCGCGCATGCGCCCGACCTTCTTATTTCTAATAACAAGCTGACCTTGTTTTTTACATCTGTGATCTAAAAAAAGTACTGAAAAATAATTTGCAGAATCTGTAAATCATATTTCAGACAGCATTCCACACAAACCATATATACAATAATCTACTTTTAATCATCAATATATAATGCATAATATTCATACAGCTTTAAGGACAAGTAAACTTTCACTATACATCAGTTTTTTTTTTAATTAAAAGTAATCAAAGTAACATATTCCAAGCATCATTTTTAATCTTTCTGCACTTATAGCACTGTTGGAGATAATGAACACCAGACTGCATATTAATGTGTATTAATCAATGAATGCATATTTGTCACAGTCACCTTGAAAGTCTTTGTAGGTAAAATTCAATGAGCATCAATGAATACATAAAGTCAAATCAGTGTATACAGTATATAAGACAAAGAAAGTTATTTACTTACTTTGAAAACATTTCTACTGTGATATTTTAGAATATGCATGTTATCTTTTCAAATAAAGTGTATAGCAATGAGAATAAACCTCCTAATGACCAGCATACCATATAGCGGGGATATGCAATTAGCGGACCTCCAGCTGTTGCAGAACTACAAGTCACATGAGTAGGGATGAGCTTCGAGTTCGAGTCGAACTCATGTTCGACTCGAACATTGGCTGTTCGCAAGTTCGCCGAACTTCGAATGCCGCGGAACACCCTTTAAAAGTCTATGGGAGAAATCAAAAGTGCTAATTTTAAAGGCTAATATGCAAGTTATTGTCATAAAAAGTGTTTGGGGACCTGGGTCCTGCCCCAGGGGACATGGATCAATGCAAAAAAAAGTTTTAAAAACGGCCGTTTTTTCAGGAGCAGTGATTTTAATAATGCTTAAAATCAAACAATAAAAGTGTAATATCCCTTTAAATTTCGTACCTGGGGGGTGTCTATAGTATGCCTGTAAAGGGGCGCATGTTTCCCGTGTTTAGAACAGCCTGACAGCAAAATGACATTTGGAAGGAAAAAACTCATTTAAAACTACCCGCGGCTATTGCATTGCCGTCAATACACATAGAAGTTCATTGATAAAAACGGCATGGGAATTCCCCACAGGGAAACCCCGAACCAAAATTAAAAAAAAAAAAAAATGAAGTGGGAGTCCCCCTAAATTCCATACCAGGCCCTTCAGGTCTGGTATGGATATTAAGGGGAACCCCGGCCAAAATTAAAAAAAAAAATGACGTGGGGTTCCCCCTAAATTCCATACCAGACCCTTCAGGTCTGGTATGGATTTTAAGGGGAACCCCGCGCCAAAAAAAAAAAAAAAACGGCGTGGGGTTCCCCCAAAAATCCATACCAGACCCTTATCCGAGCACGCAACCTGGCAGGCCGCAGGAAAAGAGGGGGGGGCGAGAGTGTGGCCCCCCCCTCCTGAACCGTACCAGGCCACATGCCCTCAACATTGGGAGGGTGCTTTGGGGTAGCCCCCAAAACACCTTGTCCCCATGTTGATGAGGACAAGGGCCTCATCCCCACAACCGTGGCCGGTGGTTGTGGGGGTCTGCGGGCGGGGGGCTTATCGGAATCTGGAAGCCCCCTTTAACAAGGGGACCCCCAGATCCCGGCCCCCCCTGTGTGAAATGGTAAGGGGGTACTTACCCCTACCATTTCACTAAAAAAGTGTCAAAATAGTTAAAAATGACAAGAGACAGTTTTTGACAATTCCTTTATTTAAATGCTTCTTCTTTCTTCCTTCATCTTCTTCTTCTTCTGGTTCTTCTGGCTCTTCTGGTTCTTCCTCCGGCGTTCTCGTCCAGCATCTCCTCCGCGGCGTCTTCTATCTTCTTCTCCTCGGGCCGCTCCGCACCCATGGCATTGGGGGGGAGGCTCCCGCTCTTCTCTTTATCTTCTTCTTCATCCTCTTCTCTTCTTCCTTCTTCTCTTCTTCTCTGTTTCTCTTCTTAATTTTCTTCTCCGGGCCGTTCCGCATCCATGCATGGAGGGAGGCTCCCGCTGTGTGACGGCGTCTCCTCATCTGACGGTTCTTAAATAACGGGGGGCGGGGCCACCCGGTGACCCCGCCCCCCTCTGACGCACGGTGACTTGACGGGACTTCCCTGTGACGTCACGGGGAATGCCACAGGGAAGTCCCGTCAAGTCACCGTGCGTCAGAGGGGGCGGGGTCACCGGGTGGCCCCGCCCCCCGTTATTTAAGAACCGTCAGATGAGGAGACGCCGTCACACAGCGGGAGCCTCCCTCCATGCATGGATGCGGAGCGGCCCGGAGAAGAAAATTAAGAAGAGAAACAAAGAAGAAGAGAAGAAGGAAGAAGAGAAGAGGATGAAGAAGAAGATGAAGAGAAGAGCGGGAGCCTCCCCCCCCAATGCCATGGGTGCGGAGCGGCCCGAGGAGAAGAAGATAGAAGACGCCGCGGAGGAGATGCTGGACGAGAACGCCGGAGGAAGAACCAGAAGAGCCAGAAGAACCAGAAGAAGAAGAAGATGAAGGAAGAAAGAAGAAGCATTTAAATAAAGGAATTGTCAAAAACTGTCTCTTTACCATTTCACACAGGGGGGGGGGGGCGGGATCTGGGGGTCCCCTTGTTAAAGGGGGCTTCCAGATTCCGATAAGCCCCCCGCCCGCAGACCCCCACAACCACCGGCCACGGTTGTTGGGATGAGGCCCTTGTCCTCATCAACATGGGGACAAGGTGTTTTGGGGGGCTACCCCAAAGCACCCTCCCAATGTTGAGGGCATGTGGCCTGGTACGGTTCAGGAGGGGGGGGGGCCGCACTCTCATCCCCCCCTCTTTTCCTGCGGCCTGCCAGGTTGCGTGCTCGGATAAGGGTCTGGTATGGATTTTTGGGGGAACCCCACGCCGTTTTTTTTTTTTTTTTGGCGCGGGGTTCCCCTTAAAATCCATACCAGACCTGAAGGGCCTGGTATGGAATTTAGGGGGACTCCCACTTAATTTTTTTTTTTTAATTTTGGTTTGGGGTTTCCCTGTGGGGAATTCCCATGCCGTTTTTATCAATGAACTTCTATGTGTATTGACGGCAATGCAATAGCCGCGGGTAGTTTTAAATGAGTTTTTTCCTTCCAAATGTCATTTTGCTGTCAGGCTGTTCTAAACACGGGAAACATGCGCCCCTTTACAGGCATACTATAGACACCCCCCAGGTACGAAATTTAAAGGGATATTACACTTTTATTGTTTGACTTTAAGCATTATTAAAATCACTGCTCCTGAAAAAACGGCCGTTTTTAAAACTTTTTTTTGCATTGATCCATGTCCCCTGGGGCAGGACCCGGGTCCCCAAACACTTTTTATGACAATAACTTGCATATAAGCCTTTAAAATTAGCACTTTTGATTATTCATGTTCGTGTCCCATAGACTTTAACGGTGTTCGCGTGTTCGAGCGAACTTTTTTCCTGTTCGCATGTTCTGGTGCGAACCGAACAGGGGGGTGTTCGGCTCATCCCTACACATGAGGCATAGCAAGACACTGACAGCCACAAGCATGACACCCAGAGGCAGAGGAATGATGGGACTTGTAGTTTTGCAACAGCTGGAGGTCCGCTAATTTCATATAGCTGCATATAGTATTTCCCTGAGGAAGATACATGACCCTGTGTCGACACGCGTTAGGGAGGGGCACGGACAATTACGCCATTAGGAACTAGTGTGGAGCTATCATTTTTCCTGAGAAGTGCTGGCGGGCTTGTGTGAAACGGGAGAGGTGATTCACAAACATGGGTTATATCTTGGCTGTCTATAAACTGGTGACTTGTAGCACTAGAAAAATGGGAGTACCCTGTCATCGCTTTTTATGCAATAAATATATAATTTTTAAACAATATAAGCACTATCAGTTTTTTCCCCAGATTTTTGTCATTGGCCAATACCGGCTACTAGGGAGCAAGGAGTGGAGAGGAGTTCTGGAGTTAACTTGGTGTAGCCCTTGGAGAGGCTAAAAAGCTGTTTCTGACCCTACTTAGTTGTAGTGATCACACTTGTTTAGGTAAGAATACTCCTGGAGGGGGGAGCACCTGTGGTGACACACATCTTGGATCTTTTTTGAGCACAGAGAAGTGGATTTAATTTGAGCACCTATTGTGAAGCATTTCATTTTGGGGATCTTTTCACCTTATGGACTTTTTCAAATTAATTTATAATTGATTTTCTGCAATTTTATGTTTTGTATGAACACAGTTTTTTCATTTTCCAAAATATTTTATAATTGTTTATGCACTGTATATTTTTGGTTTCACTTATGGAGTGATATCTGTGTGGTATCATCAGAATACTTACATTTTCACTATTTATGCACATTAAGTGTGTTTAGAATGTTTTAGAGCTGCACAGTTGACTAGGGTGGACATAGCCATGCCCCAACGAGACCCAAAAAAAATGGCAGGGGGGAGGAGGCAGGACCCAAAGGGAGTGTCGCATGAACACAGAGCCATGCCCCCATCATTCACTCAGGTCTGCACACCGAAGTTTATCCAAGAC
Source organism: Lithobates septentrionalis (assembly GCA_037952835.1). Classification (NCBI taxonomy): domain Eukaryota; kingdom Metazoa; phylum Chordata; class Amphibia; order Anura; family Ranidae; genus Lithobates; species Lithobates septentrionalis. The sequence goes on along the minus strand of JBBDGP010000278.1, from coordinate 14,919,247 downwards.
CCCATAAGGGGATATATAAAAGGGCCCTGCATCATAAGTGTATAAACAAAATATCTCTCCTGGTAGCATCACCATCATAAAGAAATGATATATAGGGTAAATAAAATATATAACATGTGTGGCCACCTGGTCTCCTTTCAGATGCATAATTTCAATGTCATTAGATGCCTCCCACCGCAACACCACCACATTACTGCTGACACCTGGTCCAGCTAGCATGGTCAGGGTCAATATATTTTGTTCACAACACAATAGGTAACTCTGGTTGCAACTCGGAAGGATACAGGACAGGGTTCCTGCTGAAGCTTGTTTTGCCACCATGTCTTCATACAGCTGGTGGTAATGATGCAAGATTTTTCAGCTCCACCCCCTCCTCCTCATTCTCCTCTGCTAAAATGAGTCAGGCTAAAAGATGCCATGCAGTGCTTCAGCTGGTCTGTCTAGGGGACAGGAGCTACACCAAAGCAGAGATTCTGTCAGCTCTGCAGGGGAAGACCCAGAGGTGGTTTATGCCATGCCAGCTGGAGCCAGGAATGGTGGTGTGCGATAATGGCACTAACCTCCTATCTGCCCTTAGACAGGGCAAGTTGACACATGTGTTATGGCTGGCACATGTCCTCAATTTGGTGGTGCAGCATTTCCTAAACAGGTACCCAGGGTTGGAAGATCTGCTAAAACAGGCCAGAAAAGTCTGTAGCTATTTCAGGCCGTCATACAATGCCAGTGCTTGGTTGGCTGAACTTCACCAGGAATTCCACCTGCCCATAAACTGGCTGATTTGTGACATGTCTACCAGGTGGAACTCAACTTTGGCAATGCTGCAGCGGCTGCACATGCAGCAGAGGGCCATCAATAAGTACCTGTATCAGTATGGCACAACGGCAGGCTCAGGCCAGCATCAGTGACACAAACCCTGTTGTGTTCCTGCTGGAGCAGACTCTGCATAGCATTATTGACAGGGCATTTGTGGCAGAGCAGCGGGAGGAAGAAAAGGACTTCCTTTGCTCTCAAGGCCTGCTTTATGCAGGCACAATGCTTGAAAAGCAACAGAGCACACAAGAGGAAGAGGTGAAGGATGATGGCAGTTTTGGAGGCATTGAAGAAGAGGAAGACACACATCAAACCTTAAAAGATGGTTTCCTGTCCCCAGAAACATTGAGAGTAATATGTGGCTGGGAGGAGGCAATTCCAGATACTGTAATCTTCAGTGACCCCAAGGACTCTGCTTCTCATGTCTCCAGCAACTTGCGGTGCATGGGCTCTTTCATCAAAACCTGCAAAAGGACCCAAGAATTTGTGCAATCAAGGAGAAGGATCACTATTGGTTGGCAACCATCCTTGATCACCGTTACAAGTGGAAAGCCTCAGAACTCATCCCCTCCTCACAGAGGAAGCAGACTTAAAGTGGAGTTTATGTAATGCCTGTCCAGATTCTGCTAGGTTACAGTCTCATGGAAAGGCTAGTTTTGAGGCTTCTGTCGGTCAAGAGAGCTGCAGTGGAGCAGGGGGTCGCCTCAGTGATGCATTTCAAAAATTTTTTAGTTCTCAGTGCCCAGGGCTGTCAGCTTCCACATGCCATCGGCAGTGTCTGCATCATATGGTGAGAGATTATCTAGGGGCAAAGACAGACATGGAGAGCTTTCCAGTTGACGATCCACAGGGTTACTGGGTCATGAGAATAGACCACTGGCCAGAACTTGTCCAGTATGCAATTAAGCTGCTGGGCTGTCCTGCATCCAGTGTGCTTTCCATGTGGACATTCAATGCTGCCAGAGGTTTTATGACAGATAAAAGAGCGTGTCTGTCCACAGACTCCGTTGACCGGCTGACATTTATCAAATTGAATCATTCCTGGATTAGCAGCAGCTATCAAGCCCCTGATGCTGATGTTGACAGTTTAGCGTTTTGGGATGTGGAATCTGTGCATGACTGTCTAGACTGCCTAGCTTTGTGGATGTTGATTTTATCGTGAAGAAATAGAGTTACGGTGTGAAGGCACCACCAACACCCAAAGACCAATTTTTCCACAACTGTTACTTCTATCCAAAGTCTGCAAAACAGACACCAGAATTTATTTAAAAAATCTCTAATCTTGTGGCCTCATCATACAGACTGGCTTTCCAGAACCGTTGTTTACAAAATAAAGAAAACTTGCAGGGAAAATGTATTTTTTTTCTTAATAAATGTCATTTCTATGCATGGTACAGATGGGACACTTTACAGACTAAAGCCTCGTACACACGATCAGATTTTCTGCAGACAAAGCATCAGACTTTTGTCTGAAGGGTGTGTGCCATGAACTTGTCTTGCATACAAATGGTACACAATTGTCTGCCAGCAAACACAAATGTAGTGACGTACTAGATGTACTACGAGTCGATAAAGAGAAAGTTCAATTGTCAGGCTCCATCCCTTGGGCTCCTTTTGCTAATTTTGTGTTAGTAGAAGTTTGGTGAGTGTTGATTCATGCTTTTTATTTTACGCTTTTCATTTCTTGCTTTTCAGTTTCTGAATGGCCTTACGTCAATCAGACATGTTGCGTGTTATTTATTATGGGCCTTGGAGTTATTGCTTCGACCCAAGTCCAGTACAAGAACAGGAGGAGGATTTCTTGGACCAAAAATTGGTTGCTTTATTAATCGTGACCAATTATGTCATATGCCATTGCTGCGGGAGCTCCAGGAGAATAATCTGAATGATTTTCAGAAATATCTCCGGATGACAGACCCTGCTTTCACCAACTCTTGGCATTGTTGACCCCCTATATTAAGAAGCAGGACACATGCATGAGGTTTTTATTTTATAGAATGCACTTTTTGGTTAAGTTCTATTGGCAGATAGCATGTCTGATTTAATTTATTTTCTTTTTTTAATGCACAATAAAAAAATTGTGGAGAATAATACTTGGCTATGTGTTTTACTTCAAATGACAGTTTGGGAGTAGGCAGTCACATTGTTACATGTAAAATTAATGAATTAATTAGAAAATAAAAGCCTTTTAAAATACGTTTGGCAGAACTCCATCAGTATCACCAGCAAAGCAGATGCATTATTATCCCATTAAAGAAGAAGAGAATGTGCGCTGCATTTTGAGATTTCATAATTTGCTGCATCACGAATGGTAATTCTCCATTACGAACACTAGTTTACAAGACCGACTGCTTCTGGCTCGTCCTTGCTTCCGAGCATGCGTGTTTGTACTTTGGACTTTTGTCTGATGGACTTGTGTACACATGATCGGAAAATCTGACAACAGACTGTTGTCCGCGGAAAATTTATAAGCCTGCCTTCCAACATTTGTCCGCAGAAAATCCAACAACAATTGTCCGATGGAGCGTACAAACGGTCGGATTTTTGACAGTCTGTCATCACACAATTCCCAGCGGAAAATCCGATTGCATGTATGAGGCTTAAGGGATCCCCCAGGCACTATATTTAAAGGAATTTTTCATTTTTTTATTTCACTTTAAGCATCAGCAAATCAATGCTCATTTACAAATTATCTTTTTTACAAACTTTTTTTCATTAACCACAGCCCAGGAAGGTTTTACTCCCTTAATGACCATGCCATTTTTTGCGATACGGCACTGCGTTACTTTAACTGACAATTGTGAGGTTCTTTATGCCGGTGATGCTGGAGAGATATTCAGTTTATCTTCTTATGATGCAGGGCCCTTGAACTGTACATATCCCCTTATGAAGTCTTGGATGAACTTCGCTGTGTAGACCTGAGTAAATGATAAGGGCATGACTCTGGGTCCAAGCGACACACCCTTTGGGTCCTGCCTCCTCCTCCTGCCATTTTGCTGGGTCTCGATGTTCACCCTAGTGTTTACTTGGGTGAGTTTCCCCTTAATAATACACATTTCTCTCTGATTTCTCTGGGCGCTGTGCATACCCCCGCTGCATTGTGTCATCTGCTGCGTGTGGGCCTGAGCGGGGATATGTTGGGTCCCATTGTTACAGAGCATGCATGGTTAGAGCTGCCAGTATTGCTGCTCTAGATGCTGCACATGGCCAGTGTCTGGTGTTATTGGACATGCATGGCTAGAGTTGTTCGTTGCCAACTGGGTGGCTGCACATGCCCAGTAGCCCACCCAAATATTTGTCCCCCTCAGTTGATCCTTCATTATCATTAATTTGGTCCCTTGCTCCATTAGTTATTTCAGTGTCATGCTCATATCTGCCCCTAATGCCTCGTACACACGAGCGGACTTTACAGCAGACTTGGTCCGACGGTCATTCCGCCGGACTTTCCGGCAGACTACCTGAACGGACGGACTTGCCTACACACGACCGGACTTTCTGGCAGGCTATGTCCGCCCGTCTTTCTGACGGATTTTCGCCATTTTAGGGGGGCGTGGTCAACATCACCCGGTGACCATGCCCCCCTAAACTGTCACAGTCCCTGGGCATGCTGGGGGGCGGGGTCTCCGCCTATATAAGTTGCATCGGAGCGCTCAGAGAGCATTCCAGCCTGAGAGACTGTCGTGTCAACATCGGAAGAAGAGAAGAAGAGAAGAAGCCAAGAAGCCAGAAGTCCGGGCCTCCGCTGGCAAAAGAGCGGCATGAAGATAGCGGAGGAGCCGGCAGAAGAACTGGAACACCGGAAGAAGAGGCCAGAGAGAGCGGAGAAGAACCAACCGGACGCCGGGAGAAGAGGAACCGGAGGGACCCCCGAAGTCGGAAGAAGACCCCCGAAGCTGGAAGAAGACCCCCCCGGAGCTGTCTAATAAATTACTTTAAAAACCTGTGTAGTGTGTTTTATCATTGACACTTTTTCCCTAGGTGAATGGGAAGGGGTACCATGTACCCCATACTCATTCACATAGGGTGGGGGGCCGGGATCTGAGTGCCCTCTTATTAAAGGGGGCTCCTGGATTCTGATAAGCCCCCCGCCCGCAGACCCCGACAACCAACGGCCAGGGTTGTCGGGAATAGGCCCTTGTCCTCATCAACATGGGGACAAGGTGCTTTGTGGTGGGGGGCCCCGCAGGGCGCCCCCTCCCCCAAAGCACCCACCCAGCATGTTGAGGGCATGCGGCCTGGTACGGTTCAGGAGGGGGGGGCGCTCGCTCGTCCCCACTCCCTTTCCTGACCAGCCAGGCTGCGTGCTCGGATCGGGGTCTGGTATGGATTCTAGGGGGGACCCCACGCCGTTTTTTCGGTGTACGGTGTTCCCTTTAAAATCCATACCAGACTTAAGGGCCTGGTATGCCCCACGCTCCACGCAATAGGGAAAATGTGTTTTTCCTATTGCAGCGAGTGCGAGATGCAATACCCTGCCCTTGCGTCGTATCCGTCGGACCAGCATACAGACGAACGAGACAAACGGGCTTTCCGTCAGGAACTGTGTCCGGCGGACTAAGATTTGAAACATGCTTCAATTCTAGGTACGGCGGACTTTTGGGGGAAAAAAAGTCTGCCGGAGCCTACACACGATCGGATTGTGCGGCGAACTCTGGTCTGCCGGACCAAGTATGCTGGAATGTCCGCTCCTGTGTACGCTGCATTATGGTTGCACAGTATCCTCTAAATCACTCTAAGTCACTTATTTCTATGTTCAGTAAGCATCACTCTCTCATTTATATTCTGCACATATCACTTGAAAAGGAGAGATCTACTTTAATACCTTCAATATCTTCCATTAGGGTTGTCTAGTAATGATATATAGTAACCATGACTCATGTTAGTGAGGGCTCCCCTTCCTCTTACCCCGTCTCAGCAGTAACACTAGATCCTGAAGGCTTACCTTTAGGCATCAGTCTCTCCCTCTGTGGCAGGGGACGTGACTGGGAAGATGGCATCTCCCTCCCTATGGTGTGTCTTTTCAGGAACTACTCTGCTGCACCTTATGGCTCCATATACATTCCACCAGTGCCATCTTGCTGGGATTCATTAGTGAACTTGGCCAGGCAATACATTGGACTCCTAACAGCATTTTGGCCACCATTTTTGTTATCTAAGCAGGGTGGGGGAGCCATCCAGTCTAAGGCAAAAAATAGGCAGGGCCTGATCAGAAACACTAACTGGTGCAGCGGTAATCAGGGACATTGCGTCTGGTGTGGCAATGATTAAGGATTAGGGACAATATGACTGTTACGGTGGTGATCAGGGACAATGTGACTGGTGTGGCCATGATTAGGGATTCTATTGATATTGTACTGCTGTGGTAGTGATCAGAGACAATGGCTGGTGGCAGCCATTATACATGATCACCACCACAGCAATACAATGTCACCATAGTGAAACTGCACTTGTTATGTTGACAGTTTGTTTTATTAAATGAAATTAAAGTTTTTTTTTTTTTTTTATTCAATTATTTTTTACAGTATAAGCAATAATTTCTCTGTCTGTGTTTGGAATCATTCATGATGTCATTGTTTGCTACTGTGATTGCTTTGGTTGGCCACAGCTATCACATGCTACAGGGCTGCTGTGATTGGACCTGTACCATGTGATCACTGCGACCAATCACAGAAATCACATTAGTAAGCAGTGACATCATGAATGAAAGACATTGGGGCTAATTTACAAAGCATTTGCGCCATGACTTGCGGTGCACGCCGATGAGCAAATGACATTTTCGTATTAACAAAGCATTTGCGCCGGTAACACAGCATGATCCCCTATTTACTATTCTCTTCCCGGCGAATGGAAAGAGGTGATCTGTACGCCACTATAGACCTGGTGCACGGCATGTTTAACTTCAAATTTAAACAAGCTGGAAGTGCCAATAATATGGGGGTGATGTGGGATGATGTGGGGAAGTGTTGTACGAACTGGCCAATAGGGATGAGCCGAACACCCCCTGTTCGGTTCGCACCAGAACATGCGAACAGGAAAAAAGTTTGTTCGAACACGCGAACACCGTTGAAGTCTATGGGACACGAACATGAATAATCAAAAGTGCTAATTTTAAAGGCTTATATGCAAGTTATTGTCATAAAAAGTGTTTGGGGACCTGGGTCCTGCCCCAGGGGACATGGATCAATGCAAAAAGTTTTAAAAGCGGACGTTTTTTCAAGAGCAGTGATTTTAATAATGCTTAAAATTAAACAATAAAAGTGTAATATCCCTTTAAATTTCGTAGCTGGGTGGTGTCTATAGTATGCCTGTAAAGGGGTGCATGTTTCCCGTGTTTAGAACAGTTTGACAGCAAAATGACATTTCAAAGAAAAAAAGTCATTTAAAACTACTCGCGGCTATTGCATTGTCGGTCCGACAATACACATAAAAGTTCATTGATAAAAACGGCATGGGAATTCCCCACAGGGAAACCCGCGCCAAAATTAAAAAAAAAAAAAGGCGTGGGGTCCCCCCAAAAATCCATACCAGACCCTTATCCAAGCACGCAACCTGGCAGGCCGCAGGAAAAGAGGGGGGGACAAGAGAGTGCCCCCCCTCCTGAACTGTACCAGGCCACATGCCCTCAACATTGGGAGGGTGCTTTGGGGTAGCCCCCCAAAACACCTTGTCCCCATGTTGATGAGGACAAGGGCCTCATCTTCACAACCCTGGCCGGTGGTTGTGGGGGTCTGCGGGTGGGGGGCTTATCGGAATCTGGAAGCCCCCTTTAACAAGGGGACCCCCAGATCCCGGCCCCCCCGTGTGAAATGGTAAGGGGGTACAAAAGTACCCCTACCATTTCACTAAAAAACTGTCAAAAATGTTAAAAATGACAAGAGACAGTTTCCTTCAACTTCTTCTGGTTCTTCTGGCTCTTCTGGTTCTTCCTCCGGTGTTCTCGTCTAGCATCTCCTCTGCAGCGTCTTCTATCTTCTTCTCCTCGGGCCGCTCCGCACCCATGGCATGGGGGGAGGCTCCCGCTCTTCTCTTCATCTTCTTCTTCATCTTCTTCTCTTCTTCATCTTCTTCATCTTCTTCTCTGGGCCTCTCCGCACCCATGCTGGCATGGAGGGAGGCTCCCGCTGTGTGACGCGTCTCCTCTTCTGACAGTTCTTAAATAACGGGGGGGCGGGGCCACCCGGTGACCCCGCCACCCTCTGACGCACGGTGACTTGACGGGACTTCCCTGTGATGTCACGGGGAATGCCACAGGGAAGTCCCGTCATGTCCCGTCCGTCAGAGGGGGGCGGGGGTCACCGGGTGGCCCCCGCCCCCAGTTATTTAAGAACCGTCAGGAGAGGAGACTTGTCACACAGCGGGAGCCTCCCACCATGCCAGCATGGATGCGGAGCGGCCCGGAGAAGAAGATGAAGAAGAGAAGAAGATGAAGAAGATGAAGAGAAGAGCGGGAGTCTCACCCCATGCCATGGGTGCGGAGCGGCTCGAGGAGAAGAAGATAGAAGACGCCGCGGAGGAGATGCTGGACGAGAACACCGGAGGAAGAAACAGAAGAGCCAGAAGAACCAGAAGAAGAAGAAGAAGAAGAAGAAGCAAGATAGAAGAAAGAAGAAAGAAGAAGCATTTAAATAAAGGAATTGTCAAAAACTGTCTCTTGTCATTTTTAACATTTGTGACAGTTTTTTAGTGAAATGGTATACCCCCTTACCATTTCACACAGGGGGGCCGGGATCTGGGGGTCCCCTTGTTAAAGGGGGCTTCCAGATTCCGATAAGCCCCCCGCCCGCAGACCCCCACAACCACAGGCCAGGGTTGTGGGGATGAGGCCCTTGTCTTCCATGGGGACAAGGTGTTTTGGGGGCTACCCCAAAGCACCCTCCCAATGTTGAGGGAATGTGGCCTGGTACGGTTCAGGAGGGGGGGGGCGCTCTCTCGTCCCCCCTCTTTTCCTGCGGCCTGCCAGGTTGCGTGCTCAGATAAGGGTCTGGTATGGATTTTTGGGGGGACCCCACTCCATTTTTTTAAAAAAAATTGGCGCGGGGTTCCCCTTAAAATCCATACCAGACCTGAAGGGCCTGGTATGGAATTTAGAGGGACCCCCACGTCATTTTTTTTTTGTTTTTGTTTTGGGGTTCACCTGTGGGGAATTCCCATGCTGTTTTTATCAATGAACTTTTATGTGTATTGTTGGACCGGCAATGCAATAGCCGCATAGTTTTAAATGACTTTTTTTCCTTTGAAATGTCATTTTGCTGTCAGACTGTTCTAAACACGGGAAACATGCGCCCCTTTACAGGCATACTATAGACACCCCCCAGCTATGAAATTTAAAGGGATATTACACTTTTATTGTTTGACTTATGCATTATTAAAATCACTGCTCCGGAAAATACTGCCGTTTTTAAAACTTTTTTTTGCATTGATCCATGTCCCCTGGGGCAGGACCCGGGTCCCCAAACACTGTTTATGACAATAACTTGCATATAAGCCTTTAAAATTAGCACTTTTGATTTCTCCCATAGACTTTTAAAGGGTGTTCCGCGGCATTCGAATTTGCCGCGAACACCCCAAATTGTTCGCTGTTAGGTGAACTTGTGAACAGCTGATGTTCGAGTCGAACATGAGTTCGAATCGAACTCGAAGCTCATCCCTACTGGCCAAGTCACAAATATGGCCAATATAGAACGAGTAAATGACTTTCTCGGAACAAGCCGGCAGCGCCAGCAAATACATTTGAACTGCGGGAGGTGAATTTATACACTGCACATGCTCAAACGGCATTTGCGCTTGTTCAAATATTTTAGTTCAGTGCGCTGGCAAAATATTAGTAAATGTCAGGCAACGTAAAAGCATTTGCATAGGTTGAACGGGCGCACCTCTAAACTTTTTTTTTTTTTTTAACGCTGGTTCACTTTGCGCGGCTCTAATGAAATGTCGGTCCGGCAAAACACATACAAAACAGCATTAAGAAAACAAACACAATTCAGAAAAAAAAATGCGTGGTATTCCCCCGAAATTCAATACCAGGCCCTTCAGGTCTGGTATGGATATTAAGGGGAACCCTGCGCCAAAATTTAAAAAAAAAATTGGCGTGGGGTCCCCCTAAAAATCCATACCAGACCCTTATCCGAGCACGCAACCTGGCAGGCTGCAGGAAAAGAGGGGGGACGAAAGAGCGGCCCCCCCTCCTGAACCGTACCAGGCCACATGCCCTCAACATTGGGAGGGTGCTTTGGGGTAGCCCCCCCAAAGCACCTTGTCCCCATGTTGATGAGGACAAGGGCCTCATCCCCACAACCCTGGCCGGTGTTTGTGGGGGTCTGCGGGCAGGGGGCTTATTGTAATCTGGAAGCCCCCTTTAACAAGGGGACCCCCAGATCCTGGCCCTCCCCCCTGTGTGAAATGATAAGGGGGTACTTCCTACCATTTCACTAAAAAACTGTCAAAAATGTTAAAAATGACAAGAGACAGTTTTTGACAATTCCCTTATTTAAATGCTTCTTCTTTCTTCTATTTTCCTTCACTTTCTTCTTCTTCTGGTTCTTCTGGTTCTTCTGGTTTTTCCTCCGGTGTTCTCGTCCAGCATCTCCTCCACAGCGTCTTCTTCCCTTCTTCTCCTCGGGCTGCTCCGCATCCATGGCATGGAGGGAGGCTCCGGCTCTTCTCTTCATCTTCTTTTCTTCTTCATCTTCTTCTCTTCTTCATCTTCTTCTCTTTTTCATCTTCTTCTCTTTTTCATCTTCTTCTCCGGGCCGCTCCGCATCCATGGTGGCATGGAGGGAGGCTCCCGCTGTGTGACGCTTCTCCTCTTCTGACGGTTCTTAAATAACGGGGGACGGGGCCACCGTCTGACGCATGGTGACTTGACGGGACTTCCCTGTGGCATCACGGGGAATGCCACAGGAAAGTCGCATCATGTCCTGTGCGTCAGAGGGGCGGGGTCACCGGGTGGCCAGGCCTCCCCCCGTTATTTAAGAACCGTCAGAAGAGGAGAAGCGTCACACAGCAGGAGCCTCCCTCCATGCCACTATGGATGCGAAGCGGCCCGGAGAAGAAGATGAAGAGAAGAAGATGAAGAGAAGAAGAGGAAGAGAAGAGCGGGAGCCTCTCTCCATGCCATGGATGCGGAGCGGCCCGAGGAGAAGAAGGGAAGAAGACGCCGCGGAGGAGATGCTGGACGAGAACACCGGAGGAAGAACCAGAAGAACCAGAAGAACCAGAAGAAGAAGATGAAGGAAGATAGAAGAAAGAAGCATTTAAATAAAGGAATTGTCCAAAACTGTCTCTTGTCATTTTTTTTTGTACTCCCTTACCATTTCACACGGGGGGAGAGCTGGGATCTGGGGGTCCCCTTGTTAAAGGGGGCTTCCAGATTCCGATAAGCCCCCCGCCTGCAGACCCCCACAACTACTGGCCAGGGTTGAGGGGATGAGGCCCTTGTCCTCATCAACATGGGGACAAGGTGTTTTGGGGGCTACCCCAAAGCACCCTCCCAATGTTGAGGGCATGTGTCCTAGTACGGTTCAGGAGGGGGGGCGCTCTCTCATCCCCCCTCTTTTCCTGCAGCCTGCCAGGTTGCGTGCTCGGATAAGGGTCTGGTATGGATTTTTTGGGGGGACTCCCACGTCATTTTTTTAAAAAATTTTGGCCGGGGTACCCCTTAATATCCATACCAGACCTGAAGGGCCTGGTATGGAATTTAGGGGGACCCCCACGTCATTTTTTTAAAAAAATTTGGCCGCGGTACCCCTTAATATCCATACCAGACCTGAAGGGCCTGGTATGGAATTTAGGGGCACCCCCCACGTCATTTTTTTTTTTAAATTTTGGTTCGGGGTTTCCCTGTGGGGAATTCCCATGCCGTTTTTATCAATGAACTTTTATGTGTATTGTCGGACTGGCAATTCATTAATAGCCACAAGTAGTTTTAAATAACTTTTTTTCCTTTGAAATGTCATTTTGCTGTCAGACTGTTCTAAACATGTGCCCCTTTACAGGCATACTATAGACACACCCAGCTACGAAATTTAAAGGGATATTACACTTTTATTGTTTCACTTTAAGCAGTATTTAAATCACTGCTCCCGAAAAAACGGCCGTTTTTAAAACTTTTTTTTGCATTGATACATGTCCCCAGGGGCAGGACCCAGGTCCCCAAACACTATTTATGACAATACCATGCATATAAGCCTTTAAAATTAGCATTTTTGATTTCTCCCATAGACTTTTAAAGGGTGTTCCGCGGCATTCGAATTTGCCGCGAACACCCCAAATTGTTCGCTGTTCGGCAAACTTGTGAACAGCCGATGTTCGAGTCGACCATGAGTTCGACTCGAACTCGAAGCTCATCCCTACATATAAGCCTTTAAAATTAGCACTTTTGATTATTCATGTTCGTGTCCCATAGACTTTAACGGTGTTCGTGTGTTCAAACACATTTTTTGCCTGTTCGCAAGTTCTGGTGCGAACCGAACAGGGGGGTGTTCGGCTCATCCCAAATTGCCGGACCGACATTTCATTATAGCCGCGAGCAGTTTTAAATAACTTTTATTCCTTAAGGGCCAGTTCACACCACATGCAGTCCAGTGCGTTTCTGCATCAAAAACGCACGGAAAGTAGGCTATATGGTTTTCAATGGCATAGTTCACACCAGTGCTTGCAGTTCCAGTGCGTTTCCAGTTCCCAAAAAAAAAGTCGAACATGCTGCATTTTTTATGCACTGGACTGTACTGGAACTCTGTAAAATGCATCAAAAATGCACTGGAATGCACCTAAATGCACCAAAAATGCACTGCAACACACTTGTCCTTATTTAGGCCTGATTTACAACTATGCATTTTTAGTGTTTTTTGCATTTTGCAGATTTGCACTACAGAACGTGTTCCAAAGGAAACCATGTTAAATGGACTGTAGTGCAGATCTGCAAAATGCAAAAAGCACTAAAAATGCATAGGTGTGAATCAGGCCTTAAGGTTAAGAATAAAGAGGGGGGGGGCACTGGACTGCATAAAAAATGCACCAAAAACGCACTGGAACGCATAAAAAACGTGCATGCAGAAAAGCACCTGGAACGCATCCGGACTGTGTTTCTATGGTGTGATCTTGCCCTTAGGGCCCTTAGGGCCAGTTCACACCATAGAAACGCAGTCCGGACGCGTTCCAGGTGCTTTTCTGCATGCACGTTTTTTATGCGTTCCAGTGCATTTTTGGTGCGTTTTTGATGCAGTTCAGTGCTTTTTTACCCCTCTTTTTTCTTAACCTTAAAAAAGGACAAGTGCGTTCCATTGCGTTTTTGATGCGTTTTACAGCTTTTCAGTACAGTTCAGTGCAGAAAAAATGCAGCATGTTCTACTTTTTTTTCTGGAACTGGAACGCACTGGAACGACAAGCACTAGTGTGAACTATGCCATTGCACACCATATAACCAAATTTCCATGCATTTTTAAAGCATAAAATATGCACTGGACTGCATTGGTGTGAACTGGCCCTTAAGCAATTTGGCATATTTAAAGGCATTTCTCCTTGTTTCGTTTTTGGGGTTGTCCAATTGGTGACATTGATATATGTCCCTTTGGGTGTGACCTGGGCCCCATACTCATTTTAAGGCCAATAACTAGAAGATAAGCCAGCCAAGTGGGGACTAGTAAAATTGCCAGGTCAGTTCCCTTAGACTGCAATGGTATTTGTTGAATAACTTTTGCACATGTTAGGCTCTATAGTTGCCCCCCTGGACTGGGGGGTGTTTTGTCCCATCTGTAATTTTGGTGCATACTGGATGACGTGCTTAATTTTGGACAGTGGGTGGCTTATTTTGTGCTAGCTACATTTGGGTTGTTCTGAGCATGCTCAGGGACTTTGTTTTTTTTTGGTGGTGCTTTTTGTGTGTGAACAGCACTTGGATGTTTCTGGGCATGCTCAGAGTGTGTTTTTTGGGTTAGTAATTTAAGGACATCCGTAACAGGTGTACCCACTTTCAAGTTCAGTCTCTACATTGGGTGAACTTGCATTTCCTGGTGCATCATGGCAGCATACATATGGGTTGTGACTCCGCCCCCACAACCTGATAGGACTGGATAACTCTAAATCAAAGACAGACCCAGCTCACAGCATTCTACTTTTTTTCCTCACCTGATCAAGACTGGAGTCATGAGGTATCCCTTACCGCTTGTTGCCCCAGCCAGGTTCAGCCTCTCCTGGGTGGAAGTCCTTCCTGTACAGCCTCTAAACGAAGTTATATGGTTGGAGCCCCATTCTGGTGGTCTGGGGGGCATATTTCAGCCTCTCCTGGGCAGAAGTCCTTTCTGTAGAGCCTCTAAATGAGCTAGATGGTTGGAGCCCCATTCTGGTGGTGCAGGCTTCTCAAAGAAAGCTTTAAACAAGCTTTGACGTAAGTGACAGCGTTTCCTTTTGTTTTCCATATGCTTTTTACTTCTTTTCTCTGTGTTATGGGCGTTTGCCATTTTCAAGATGGCTGCAGCAGTGCAAGTACACTCTGAGCATGAGAGGCAGGAAGTGATGCGGCCTCTGTTTCCTGGTTAGAGTTTTTCCAGGGTGGTGATCTGATCATGCTCAGGCACTGATAGCATCGCTAATGGCAAATGTGAGTTCTAAATGGTTTTATGGCATTTTTGGGCAACAAATGGTGGAGCTCTCTACTCATGCATGCTGGATGCTTATGTGGTCATTGTTTGCAGGTATGTTTTCCCTTTTTATGGCATTCACCTGTGTTTTTCCTATCTCCTTCTCAGTGTTCTAGGATCATTATGCTATTTATGGCCTTCACCTGGGCTCTTCTTATCCCCTTTTCTATGCTTTCTCTGGGATCACTGTGTTTGGGCTCAGTTTCCACTAGTTTGACTTGTCACTGCAAAGTCGCATGACAAGCCGTACCCAATGATTTCCAATGAGTACCGTTTATATCTGTATTCATAGACCTTAGGAATACACAGGCATTGTTTCAAGTTGCATCAAATTGCAGCAAAATCTTGCGACTTTCAGGTCGCAATAGTGGAGACTTGGCTTGTGCTGTTTTTCATTTCAGTCTGCTGCTTTGCTCTGTTTCTATGGGAAACCCTGTCCAGCCAGACCACCCATTGCTTCTAAGGTATAGGGATTAGGTAAGCAGTGAAGATTGAGAAAACGAGAGCCAACATCTATAGTCCTAATAGGACTACAAGATGGAGGGAGCCTTCTGACGGTCAAGACAAGTCACCAGCTAAGAACAGACATCGAGGCAATGTTGATTAAACTCATCAACTCACCCCTCATTATCATTGCACCCCGTTTACAAACATGACAAGTTACCAGCCCTAATAGTCGCTGCATTTGTGGTGGAAGGTCATTTGCCTGCCAAGCTAGTATGTCAAATCTGACTGGAGCAAGCACTATACAGCCCTGCAAAGACCTCAAGGGGAAGAGACCCTGCTAAAAGCCAGAACAGCCACAGTTCAAAGCAAAGACATACAGGCAACATTGATCAATGTCATCTTCTCACCTCTCATTTTGTTTGCTCCCCGTTTACAAACACCACAGATTACCAGCCCTAATGGTTGCTGCATTCGTGGTGGAAAGTCATTGCTTGACAAGCTACAGTGCATAAATTGCCTAGCACTTCCAACCAGAACCAGTAGGTGGTGTCCAAATAGGAAAGCTTGCACAAGCTTTGAAGATTTCCCAATAGAGACTTTTTTTTGCAAGGACCGCTAAGGACCCAATTGCCTGGGTTGAAGTAGAGGAAACTCTCCACAAGGTTAGAAAGTACTAATTTCCTTCACTGAACAACTGGAAGAGTTAATCCAGGAAGAATTGAAGGGGTCAGAGAAAAATGCCCTTATAAACAGGCTGTCAAAACTATACCCTGAAAAAGCTAAAGGTCAACCTGCTGCAGTCTTCTCTGATGATGGATGCATCATGAATGTAGCTGGCATGACATGGCACATTCAAGGAGGCTCTAGTCCGAAAATTAGATCTAGATCTGAAGTGCTACTTCATACTGTAGCATCTGCAGGTGCTGGCACACCAGCAATAACCAGCTCATGCACTGAATGAGTCTTAATGGGAGTGGTTTCATAATTGTCAACCAGCTGCTGTACCTGCAGGACTCTGTGGAAAGTGGCAGGGTCTGCATTCCTTTAGACATGATTCCCTTTTGGGAGTATCTTATCAAAAATGAAATTTTTATTGTGGTGGATGCCAAGGAATCTGACTTTTATCTTGGCGCAGACTTCTTGGAAATTATGTTTAGGGGGTAGTTATGTACACATTCTGTGTGCAGAGCACCTCCAGATGGTCATGTTTAATTGCAATTTACAGAAAACTGCAGCCACAAAAGACAAGAAAAAAAATAAAAATGTGTAACCCTTTAAATAAGCCCATCTTGGTGAAGAGACAAGGTGGTAACAGCTTTGTAATAGCTGAAATTGGTGGCATACTCCTGTGGTGGATGTGTCAGACATTAATTGATGTTTTTCAAGAGCGGTGTTCCCCGCGGTCACGGCAAGGAGTGCATTATGGCTGAAGCCATGGTTGGTGGATCCCGCCAAAAAAAAAAAAAAATGGTGCAAGACACCAGAACACAGATCCAATCTATTTGGGAGTAGACAGGATACAGCCACCTCAAGGGTGACCATTAGCAGGTCAGGGTGGATATCATCTGACAAAAACCAAAAAATTCAAAGGTCCAGCATACAGGTGGCGACTCCCAAGTAGACACCAGGAGGCAAGATCCTACAGACCGGGAAAAGGATTAGTAAACGAACCGGAGAAGTACCCAATCTTCATTATTGAAGCCTTAAAGCTCTAAGGCTCCTGTCTTAGAACAGCGGAAGTCCCTTTTTAAGGGTGCACTAATCCAGGGGGTGCCTGTGCAAAGCTTTATGCACAAACCTGGAGGGAAAACCTTCAGGATCAGTGGGCCATATCAGCTATATTGGCGTGACATTGGCGGAAGTTTAAGGGGGGTCTGCTTTTCTGGTACAATAATTTTTTATTGAAAAAGTATAACATGACAAACTCACCCATGCAGGGGCATAATTCAGTGAGCATACCGATCATCTAACATTGACAGGTGGGAAGTCCACCTTTCAATCTCTTCCAGTCAGCCAGGCTACCAGAGTTGATGGGAAAGTAAAAAATTCTGTTCCCGTTTGTAGCTGGATAGAAAAAAAAAAAGCAATCTTGAAGGTCCCAGTTACCCATGGGAGATGAGGATTCAGTTCACCTCTGTTCCTAGCAAAAATAAAAACTAAAAACCAGGTAATCTGTGCCCAGTGCTAAAGTTTAAAAAAAAAAAAAAAAAAAAAATTTGACAAGCAGCACAGGAAGTTAGAGTCGTGCAAGATGGAAAACCTCCAATCAATTATAATATTCATAAATCTGGGAGACTGTATTCTCCTGTAGGTTTATCAAACACCTACTTGTCCCAATTCATTTTCAAGGGAATTTCCATCCTCTGGTAGAGAAAGCCAAAGGTACTTTGGGAGTGAAGTCTCTTCCAGCAGAACAGTGCCGGAATATCCTTGGCTCTTCGTAACTGACAAATTATTTTCATATGGAACGTTATCACATCAGACCCCAGCTAGAAAGGTTGGGGGACTCATTTCAAAGACCAGGCTGCTTAAGGTCATGGGATGTTAAGCTTATGAGGAATAGTATTGAATTTCTTGAACCGAGTAGTGTTCAAAGCACTTCTGTCATTCACTCCTTTTAGCAAGAGGAGCAAGATTTGTACTGTGCCTAGGCAGCAGTGGAAGGGTAGAATTCTTAGGCTGTCAGTGGAGCTTCCTGTATCAATAATTGCAAATGTACCATTTTGGCTTAGGAGGTTCTAGTGTCTCTCTCTCCTACTCTTAAGCATTGAATCGCCACTGCCCCTTCCAGTAAAGACAGATTTGCTCTCTCATGGACAGTTTTGCCATCCAGCTCCAAGAGACTACTTTTGACTGCATGGAAGTTGAGAGGCATTGGCTACCAAGTCAAGTATGCTCAGTGCAGGTAGTGCCCACCTTGTGTCAAACCAGAGAGGTCTTCATGAAGATTTGCCTAAGAATATGGGAAAATGATGCAGATCTCACACAGCAAAAGCCTGGAGTCCTTTCTCACCTAAACCAGCCAAGGTTCCACAGTTCTTACAACTGGGGATGAACAGGGGCCTAGGTTCAAATATGTTTAAAGTTTGAAGTTCACCTTTGTCTGCACTTGCAGGGGTTTAAGGAGTCCTTAACCCTAAGTGATACAATTCTTAAAGGCTTGCATGAAGTTATAGGCCTACCAGGAAACCATTTCTATCAAAGACTCATTTCTATCCTACAGAATTGACTACGCTCTGCAAACCCTAAAGGCCATATTTCTGGTTGCTACAACCTCTGAGAAGGATGTCAGAACTACAGGCTTTGCACTCAAGGAGCCTCACTTAACATTATACCCGGACAGAACAGAATAGTCCTAAAACTCCAGACTGCTTTTATCCATGGGGTGTCTTTCTCCTTCCAATTTAACCAGGAAGTCAATTTCCTGTCTTTCTGGGTTGAGTGGGAACCACATGCCCTGTAGGTTGAGCTAATGCTGGTGACCTGCTTGGCAGCTACCCTTTCATTCAGGAAAGCTGAAATATGTACTTGGTTCCAGCATGGCTTAAGGAAGGGTCAGTCAGCATCAACACGTTCAGTCAGATTGTTCAAACAATTAAAAGAGCCTACTCTTCAAGGCCTTCCTGTTTTGGAGGTCTTAAGAGCACATTTAACTAGGACAGTGTCAGCTTTGTGGACAGCTCAGCGCTGAGTGTCTCCTGAGGTTATTTGCAAGTCAGCAATATGGTCCTCCCAGGACACCTTCATTACACCTTTTTTTTTTTTTTATAGGTGAACCCAGCTCACGACAGTAAAATTTGGAAAAATTCATGGTGCATACTTGCGCTACTGATGATTACAAAATTTTTCTTGCACCCTCCTGTATGGTGAGTTAGTCCCCATATGTATGCTGCCATGATGCACCAGGAAAATGGAAAATTGTATACTCACCTTTCCGTAATTTTCCTTTCCTGGTGCATCTTCATGGCAGCATACAGATACCCACCCAAATGGTGAGAGTTACAGAGAATGCTGTAAGCCGGGTCTGTCTTTGATTTTATAGTTAACCAGTCCTATCAGGTTGTGGGGGCGGAGTCACAACCCATATGTATGCTGCCATGAAGATGTACCAGGAAAGGAAAATTACAGAAAGGTGAGTATACAATTTTCCATTTTTGTGTGTTTAATGGACTGTCCATGTGTTTACAATTGCTTCATTAGCACACAAACCTATGTTATATAAAGCTTGCAGATAGCAATCTTTACTTTGCCCTCAAAAGAGGTGTGTGTGTGTGTGTGTGTGTGTGTACACATTTGGGTGTCCTTATCGAGTTTCTAATACATGTATTTTCTATTTGTATTTTGTTATGTTGTTGCAAAACAGATGTGTTTTTATGCAATTTATTTGTTACTTTGGTTTGCTTTTTTTTTTGGGTGGTGGTTATTTTACCATGAAATCTTTTTTATGTTGGCAATTTTTGTTTTTACGTTGTTCACTTTGATTTAACTGTCTGTGCTGCCTTATTTTTAAATTTTTTTTTTTTCTCAAGATGTTGTGCCTAATGTTGTTTTAATCCTTAATAGATGTCCATTTGTGGGTGCACTCCTTTTTAACTCCTGTTGATTTAGACTGCAAAAGGGTCAAACCTTTTCTGTTAGTGTCTCAAATTAACATACATGTGTGTATTTTGCTTTCCTTGCTTCTTTTCCAAGTCCTGTTGTTTTTTTTTTTTTTTTTTTTTTTTTTTTTTTTTGGATCAATAAAATTGTTTCAAATTGTTTTATGTGTTCTTTTTCATGCATCGGATTTCCCAGCTGCAGCTTAACTAGGCTGATTGGCATGTCTTGGGACAAATCCCTTTTTTCATTTTTTTTATTTTTAAGTTACTTTCCTGGTGCTTCATGGTAGCACATGCATGGATTGTGTGTATGCTGCCATGGATAGTGACCAGGAAAGTAACATTTCAGAGTGGTAAGTATTCAATTTTCTTTTTGAGCAGTGGTCTTCAGCGTCAGTCCTCAAGTACCACCCCGACGGGACATGTTTAGGAAATTATATCTTCTCTAAAATAGCTGTCTAAAATACAAAGCCATTGACTTTGATTTAAAGCACCTGTGCAAGATGAAGGTAAACTTGCAAACATGGCCCGTTGGTGGGTACTCGAGGACAGGGTTGAGAAGCACTGATTTGGAGCACTGAACTAAAATCAAGCTGAAGCAAATCCTTTTCCAATTGTGGACATTTAAGGGAAATCAAGTTTTTTTTTTTTTTTTTTTTTTTTTTTTTCTTTTTTTTAAAGGTTGGGCTTTGTCCCTTTTCTTAAAATTGGCTTCACTTCCTGTCATAGCCAAACAGGAAGTGAGAGTAAAACCCTAATTTTTCCTTGGGGACACACAGGTCAATCTAACTAGTGCCCCCATTATGCAAATTGCACTTTGTTGTGTACACCCCAAATTATTAGGTATTTTGGGGTTTATTAAAGGCAAATCCTTTCTGCAATACAAGTGTAGTTGATGAAAATCAGAAGGGTAGCACTGGTGATTTTATCATCCAATCATGTAGAGGCAAAGATGCTGTTTTTTTTTCTTTTCCTTGCATGTCCCCCTCGGATCTCCAGCAACTGAACTGCTAAGTGCACTTGTGGTGCAAAGTGGATTTACCTTTTAGTAAATAAACCCCAAGATACATAATAATTTGGGATGTACATGGCAAAATGCTAGAGTGCAATTTCCTGAATGGGGAAACTATTTAGATTGACCTGTGTGTCCCCAAGGACATACATTGGTAGGGTTTTACCCTCATTTCCTGTTTGGCTATGTGACAGGAAGTGAATAATTTTGAATGCGGAATTGGCAAAATTTGGTAAGTGTCTTCACCCTATCAGGGGTGTAGACATCCCCCAAAACTTATAATCCCTCTGCAGTCTATACCCAAGCAAAAATAAGAAAGGATTTTAATGAGTTTAACTTTGCAAAGACACATTCCTAAGTTCAACTGTGATGCATGTTAATGGCCCATTTAGACCTTTAATAGAAAGTAATCAGTTGCCTTTGACTGTATAAACATTTATTTTTGGCCAGTCCTAGAAATCTGCATCTGTTTTTCTATTAACCACTTGGTGTCTGTGCTATAGCCAAACGACGGCCACAGCGTGGACCTGAATTTCTGGGAGACTGTCATAGGACGTAGTCACTGAGACTCGGGTGATCACAGATTGAAGTAAGGGCCAATCTGTTTATTTTTTCTACTCACGCTGACGGCCTGAGGATAAAAATAAAAGCTGATCACCAGCTTAGGTGCAAGGGACATTGGTCCCGAAGAGGCAATTCTTGCCTCATCTGTGCCCACCAGTACCCTCTTCCAGTGCCACCTATCAATGCCCACCAGTGATCCCAAGCAGTGCTGACTATCCGTGTAACCAATCAGTGCCGCCTCATCAGCGTACATCAATGAAGGAGAAAAATTACCTGTTTGCAAAATTTAATATCAAAATATCCAGAAAGATTCCAAATTATTTTTAAAAATCTGTCTTTTCTTTTGTTTGAACAAAAGAAAAAAAACACACAGGTGATCAAATACCACCCAAAGAATGCTCTATTTGTGGGAACTTGAAAAAAAAAAAAAACATTTGGCTATGTATGACCGCGCAATTGTCATTCAAAATGGATCAGCGCTGAAAATTGGTCAGGACAGCAGGGGGGTTTAAGTGCTCAGTAAGCAAGTGCTTAATTTCCATGCCAACTATGGATTTCTGTAATAAAGATGTGTGCCCGCTGTGTATACGGCATGTGCATAAGCAAGTCACACACATATGAACGGTACCCATTGTAAATCATGGGGTACAACTTGTGATGCAATTTTTCAGTCCCAAGTGGCCTTAAGCTCTCTTTCCACTACTGCGAGTTGTTGTGCGACTTGACACATGTGAGGTCGCAGGACAAGTGAAAACACATGTATTTCAATGTTCCCCCGTTCTAATTGGTGCAACTCCAAAAAAATTTCCTGCACTACTTTGTTCCAACTTCAGTGCGACTTTTTCTCTGTTTTTATTTTGTCGCATGACACAGCATTAAGGCTCGGTTTCCACTATTGCAAGCCCAAAGTTGCGTGCTTTTTGCCGCAAGTTTCCCCCCAACTTTTTGCCAAAAACTTGAAGCAATGCCTGTGTATTTTTGAGGTCTATGGACGTCAAGTCGCATCAAAGTGGGACCAAAGTAGTTCAGGGACTACTTTGAAGTTGCTGCGACTTGAAGTCGCAGACATTTGAATGGTACTCATTGTAAATCATGGGGTAGAACTTGTGATGCACCTTTTCAGTCCCTAGTGGCATGACAAGTTGCAATAGTGGAAAACAAGCCGAAAAAGCACATTGTAAATCACGCAACTTTGGTGTTGAAATAGTGGAAAGAGAGCATTAGGCTAAAGCGGTAATAGGAAGATGCACTGTAAGAATTACTTCTAATTGTAGAAAATCAAACCGGCTCTTGTACTGAATATAATTTATGGAAGATCTAACTGATTGGCCAGTGTATGGTGACCTTTAAAGATATGAAACTTGAATTTCTGGTGTTTAAGCCTCATACACACGATGGGACTTTGTACCCCGTGTACGGAGCCTGCTCTACTCAGCAGGGGATCACTCAGCGGGGGATAACAGGTCTGACTCTGCACACTGTGCACAAAATGCAGCGTTTGCTTGTAAACGATTTTAATGGACCTGCATGCAAAACGCAAGTACCGTGTTTTGCATTTTTTTTTAAATTTTTTTTTTTTTTTTTTTTTTTACACTGTATATAGCTGGTTGCTAAGAAGGGGGCCGGAAAACCGGCCGCCGCATCCTTAACAACCTATGAGTCATCAGTTGACTTCCTGCTCAATGTAAAAAAAAATGCCGGTTAAAAAAAAAAATTCTTGAAAAAAAACAGTGTGGGTCCCCCCCAGGTCCATACCAGGCCCTTGGGTCTAGTATGGATTCGGAGGGGACCCCCATGCCAAAATTTAAAAAAAAATAGTGTGAGGGTCCCCCCAAAATCCATACCAGATCCTTATCCGAGCACACAGCCCGGCAGGTCAGGAAAGGGAGGGGACGCCCCCCCTGAACCATACCAGGCCGCATGCCATCAACATGGGGGATCTGCTCTGCGCCCCCCACCCCAAAGCACCTTCTCCCCATGTTGATGAGGACATGGGCCTCTTCCCGACAACCCTGGCCGTTGGTTGTCGGGGTCTGCGGGCGGGGGGCTTATCGGAATCCGGGAGCCCCCTTTAATAAGGGGGCCCCCAGATCCCGGCCCCCACCCTATGTGAATGAGTATGGGGTACATAGTACCCCTACCCATTCACCTAGGGAAAAAGTGTCAATAAAAAAACACACTGCACAGGTTTTTAAAGTAATTTATTAGACAGCTCTGGGGAGAGGGTCTTCTTCCGGCTTTGGGGGTCTTCTTCTGGTTCTTCGCCACTGTCTCCGGCCTTTACTCCCATTGTTTGACCTGGTGACCACGCCCCCTAAAATGTCACAGTCCCAGCATGCCCAGGGGCGGGGTCACCGCCTATATAAGTCAGAGCGGAGCGCCCAGAGAGCATTCAAGCCGGAGAGAGCGTTGTGTCAACATCGGAAGAAGAGGGCAGAAGGCAGCAGACCGGGCTCCTCGGCTATAGCAAAAGAGCGGCAAAAGAGCAGAAGATAGCGGAGGAGCCCGGCAAAGGACCCGGAGAGCGCGGAGAACAGCGCTGTCTAATAAATTACTTTAAAAACCTGTGCAGTGTGCTTTTTTTTTTTTTTTATTGACACTTTTTCCCTAAGTGAATGGGGGGTGCTCGCTCGTCCCCACCCCCTTTCCTGACCGGCCGGGCTGCGTGCTTGGATCGGGGTCTGGTATGGACTTTGGGGGGAACCCACGCCGTTCTTTCGGCGTAGGGGGTTCCCCTTGAAATCCATACCAGACCGAAGGGCCTGGTATGCCCCTGGGGGGGGAACCCACGCCGGTTTTTCTCGCGCAGCTTTAAAAGGAAGAGTATTTTTCCTATTGCAGCGAGTGCGAGATGTACCTCGCCGAGAACCATTCTTGCGTGCAGGTACTCCTGTGTCTGTGCTGGCTCACACGCTGGATTAAGGATTTATCCAGCGCACCAATTAAGGTCTGAACCAGCACAGTGCATTCATCTTAGTAAATGACCCCCATTGTTTATTATCGTACATATAGTTGCTGTAATTGGTCTCAGCAATCGCATGGTACCAGGGTCAATCACAAGGGCCCAGTCACATGATCGGTGATCTGCTGCATCACTGTCACTTGTAACTCTGTTGTGCGGCCCTGGAGGCGCACGTAAGCATATGCTCTGTCCTCTTGTCCTTCCCTGCTGTTTATCTACTGCGGCCGAAAGGGAGGTGGTTAAAATGTCAAGTTCATTTAAATTACATTAGTGGGGGGTGTCCTAATCCTGTCTTTGAAGAAGCACATCTGATGTAAAAGTACTGACATTTACAAAGGAAAAAAATGCCATTTGCATTGCTGGCTTCTTTGTTTTTTTTAAAAACAGAACACAGACCCATCCAAGGGCTTTCAATATATTTGGGGGGACCTTTTGGAGGGGGTTGTGTGTTTTATAAAAAAAAAAACAAAAAAAACTGCCATTGAATGTAATTTGCCAGCAATTTAAATTGATTGATTTTTTCTTCATAAATGTATTTTTTTTTTTTTACTGCAGTGCATGCTACAGCAAGAATGGAAAAAAAAAAGCATAGAGTGTCCCTAAAATGCATATCAGACTTTTTGAGTCAGGTATGAATTTTAAGAAGGTATCTCACTAATAAAGTAAAAAATAATAGATACCAATAAAAATCCATATCAAATCCTTAATCCAAGCATGTAGCCTGGCTGGAAAAGAAAGGAAGTAATGAGAATGCACCCCCCTCAAGCATACCAGGCTGCATGCCCTAAACTGGAGGGGAGCCTTGCCAGGAGGGACCACCCCTGGCAAAACACTTTGTCCCAATGTTGATTAGGACAAGGATCCTCGCAACCCTTGCCTGGTAGTTGTGGTGGTTTGCGGACAGGGGGCTTATTGGAATATGGAAGCCCCCTTTTATTAAGAAGCCCAACCACGTCAAGCAGTGTGGGTTGTAGCCTAGAAATACACCTAAATGATTGACAAGTCATTTAATAAAATGGTAAAAATCCCAAAAAGTCTCTCATTGTAAATCCATTGTCAGTCAGTATCATGCCTGCCACTGCCATGCTGAAAGAAAATATGGCAACTCGCTGCACACAACTGATCTCTGAAGAGAACACTAGCCACTTAAGGACTGCCTCACGCCGATATACGTCGGCAAGGCGGCACGGGCAGGCAAAATCACGTACATATACGTGATCTGCCTACCGCGGGTGGGGGGTCCGATCGGACCCCCCCCGGTGCCCGAGGCGGTCCTCTTTTGTCCCCCGGCGATCGGAGGTGAGGGGGAGGCCTTTCGTTCGTGGCCCCCCCTCGCGATCACCGCCGGCCAATCACAACATTTCTTTGCTGCTGTATGCTAAACAGCAGCAAAGGAAATGATGTCATCTCTCCTCGGCTCGGTATTTTCCGTTCCGGCACAGAGGAGAGAAGACATCTATGTGAGTGCACAAACACTACACACACAGTAGAACATGCCAGGCACACAAAACACCCCCGATCCCCCCGATCACCCCCCCCTGTCACAAACTGACACCAAGCAGTTTTTTTTTTTTTTTTCTGATTACTGTATTGGTGTCAGTTTGACAGTTACTGTGTTAGGGCAGTTAGGGTTAGGCCCCTGTAGGTCTAGGGTACCCCTCTAACCCCCCCTAATAAAGTTTTAACCCCTTGATCACCCCCTGTCGCCAGTGTCACTAAGCGATCATTTTTCTGATCGCTGTATTAGTGTCACTGGTGACGCTAGTTAGGGAGGTAAATAGTTAGGTTCGCCATCAGCGTTTTATAGCGACACGGACCCCCATATACTACCTAATAATAAATATTTTAACCCCTTGATTGCCCCCTAGTTAACCCTTTCACCACTGATCACTGTATAACTGTTACAGGTGACGCTGGTTAGTTTGTTTATTTTTTATAGTGTTGGGGCACCCGCCGTCTATTACCGAATAAAGGTTTAGCCCCCTGATCGCCAAGCGGTGATATGCGTCGCCCCAGGCAGCGTCAGATTAGAGCCAGTACCGCTAACACCCGCACACGCAGCATACGCCTCCCTTAGTGGTATAGTATCTGTATCAATATCTGATCCGATCAGATCTATACTAGCGTCCCCAGCAGTTTAGGGTTCCCAAAAACGCTGTGTTAGCGGGATCAGCCCAGATACCCGCTAGCACCTGCGTTTTGCCCCTCCGCCCGGCCCAGCCCACCCAAGTGCAGGATCGATCGATCACTGTCACTTACAAAACACTAAACGCATAACTGCAGCGTTTGCAGAGTCGGGCCTGATCCCTGCGATCGCTAACAGTTTTTTTGGTAGCATTTTGGTGAACTGGCAAGCACCAGCCCCAGGCAGCGTCAGGTTAGCGCCAGTACCGCTGACACCCACGCACACCTCCCTTAGTGGTATAGTATCTGAACGGATCAATATCTGATCAGATCTATACTAGCGTCCCCAGCAGTTTAGGGTTCCCAAAAACGCAGTGTTAGTGGGATCAGCCCAGATACCTGCTATCACCTGCGTTTTGCCCCTCCGCCCGGCCCAGCCCAGCCAACCCAAGTGCAGTATCAATCGATCACTGTCACTTACAAAATGCTAAACGCATAACTGCAGCGTTCGCAGAGTCAGGCCTGATCCCTGCAATCGCTAACAGATTTTTTGGTAGCATTTTGGTGAACTGGCAAGCACCAGCGGCCTAGTACACCCCGGTCATAGTCAAACCAGCACTGCAGTAACACTTGGTGACGTGGCAAGTCCCATAAGTGCAGTTCAAGCTGGTGAGGTGGCAAGCACAAGTAGTGTCCCGCTGCCACCAAGAAGACAAACACAGGCCGTCGTGCCCATAATGCCCTTCCTGCTGCATTCGCCAATCCTAATTGGGAACCCACCACTTCTGCAGCGCCCGTACTTCCCCCATTTACATCCCCAACCAAATGCAGTCGGCTGCATGAGAGGCATTTTCTTTGTCCTCCCGAGTACCCCTACCCAACGAACCCCCCCAAAAAAGATCTTGTGTCTGCAGCAAGCGCGGATATAGGCGTGACACCCGCTATTCTTGTCCCTCCTGTCCTGACAATCCTGGTCTTTGCATTGGTGAATGTTTTGAAGGCTACCATTCACTAGTTGAGTATTAGCGTAGGGTACAGCATTGCACAGACTAGGCACACTTTCACAGGGTCTTAAAAGATGCCATCGCATTTTAAGAGACCCGAACCTGGAACCGGTTAGTTATAAAAGTTGGTTACAAAAAAAGTGTAAAAAAAATATATAAAATAAAAAAAATAGTTGTTTTATTGTTCTCTCTCTATTCTCTCTCTCTATTGTTCTGCTCTTTTTTTACTGTATTCTATTCTGCAATGTTTTATTGGTATTATTTTTTATCATTGCTTTTCAGTTATGCAGTTTTTTATACTTTACTGTTTACTGTGTTTTATTGTTAACCATTTTTTTGTCTTCAGGTACGCCATTCACGACTTTGAGTGGTTATACCAGAAAGATGCCTGCAGGTTTAGGTATCATCTTGGTATCATTCTTTTCAGCCAGCGGTCGGCTTTCATGTAAAAGCAATCCTAGCGGCTAATTGGCCTCTAGACTGCTTTTACAAGCCGTGGGAGGGAATGGCCCCCCCACCCGTCTTCCGTGTTTTTCTTTGGCTCTCCTGTCTCAACAGGGAACCTGAGAATGCAGCCGGTGATTCAGCCAGCTGACCATAGAGCTGATCAGAGGCCAGAGTGGCTCCAAACATCTCTATGGCCTAAGAAACCGGAAGCTACGAGCATTTCATGACTTAGATTTCGCCGGATGTAAACAGCGCCATTGGGAAAGCATTTTATCACACCGATCTTGGTGTGGTCAGATGCTTTGAGGGCAGAGGAGAGATCTAGGATCTAATGGACCCCAATTTTTTCAAAAAAGAGTACCTGTCACTACCTATTGCTATCATAGGGGATATTTACATTCCCTGAGATAACAATAAAAATGATTAAAAAAAAATAATGAAAGGAACAGTTTAAAAATAAGATAAAAAAGCAAAAAAATAATAAAGAAAAAAAAAACACCCCTGTCACCCCCTGCTCTCGCGCTAAGGCGAACGCAAGCGGCGGTCTGTCGTCAAACGTAAACAGCAATTGCACCATGCATGTGAGGTATCACCGCGAAGGTCAGATCGAGGGCAGTAATTTTAGCAGTAGACCTCCTCTGTAAATCTAAAGTGGTAACCTGTAAAGGCTTTTAAAGGCTTTTATAAATGTATTTATTTTGTTGCCACTGCACGTTTGTGCTCAATTGTAAAGCATGTCATGTTTGGTATCCATGTACTCGGCCTAAGATCATATTTTTTTTATTTCATCAAACATTTGGGCAATATAGTGTGTTTTAGTGCATTAAATTTTAAAAAAGTGTGTTTTTTTCCCCAAAAAATGCGTTTGAAAAATCGCTGCGCAAATACTGTGTGGAAAAAAAAAAATGAAACACCCACCATTTTAATCTGTAGGGCATTTGCTTTAAAAAAATATATATAATGTTTGGGGGTTCAAAGTAATTTTCTTGCAAAAAAAAAAAACTTTTTCATGTAAACAAAGTGTCAGAAAGGGCTTTGTCTTCAAGTGGTTAGAAGAGTGGGTGATGTGTGACATAAGCTTCTAAATGTTGTGCATAAAATGCCAGGACAGTTCAAAACCCCCCCAAATGACCCCATTTTGGAAAGTAGACACCCCAAGCTATTTGCTGAGTCATGTCGAGTCCATGGAATATTTTATATTTTGACACAAGTTGCAGGAAAGTGACACTTTTTTTTTTTTTTGCACAAAGTTGTCACTAAATGATATATTGCTCAAACATGCCATGGGAATATGTGAAATTACACCCCAAAATACATTCTGCTGCTTCTCCTGAGTACGGGGAAACCACATGTGTGAGACTTTTTGGGAGCCTAGCCACGTACGGGACCCCGAAAACCAAGCACCGACTTCATGCTTTCTAAGGGCCTAAATTTTTGATTTCACTCTTCACTGCCTATTTCGGAGGCCATGGAATGCCCAGGTGGCACAAAACCCCCCAAATGACCCCATTTTGGAAAGACACCCAAAGCTATTTGCTGAGAGGTATAGTGAGTATTTTGCAGACCTCACTTTTTGTCACAAAGTTTTGAAAATTGAAAAGAAAAAAAAAATGTTTTTTCTTGTCTGTCTTCATTTTCAAAAACAAATGAGCGCTGCAAAATACTCACCATGCCTCTCAGCAAATAGCTTGGGGTGTCTACTTTCCAAAATGGGGTCATTTGGGGGGGGGTTTGTGCCACCTGGGCATTCCATGGCCTTCGAAACTGTGATAAGCAGTGAAGAGTGAAATCAAAAATTTAGCCCCGTACACGGCTAGGCTCCCAAAAAGTCCCACACATGTGGTATCCGCATACTCAGGAGAAGCAGCAGAATGTATTTTGGGGTGTAATTTCACATATTCCCATGGCATGTTTGAGCAATATATCATTTAGTGACAACTTTGTGCAAAAAAAAAAGTGTCACTTTCCTGCAACTTGTGTCAAAATATAAAATATTCCATGGACTTAACATGCCTCTCAGCAAATAGCTTGGGGTGTCTGCTTTCCAAAATGAGGTAATTTGGGGGGGGGGGGGTTTGTGCCACCTGGGCATTCCATGGCCTCCGTAACTGTGATAGGCAGTGAAGAGTGAAATCAAAAATTTACACCCTTAGAAATCCTAAAGGCGGTGATTGGTTTTCGGGGCCCCGTACGCGGATAGACTCCCAAAAAGTCCCACACATGTGGTATCCCCATACTCGGGAAAAGCAGCTGAATGTATTTTGGGGTGCAATTCCACATAGGCCCATGGCCTGTGTGAGCAATATATCATTTAGTGACAAATTTTTGTAAATTTTTTTTTTTTTTGTCATTCAATCACTTGGGACAAAAAAAATAAATATTCAATGGGTTCAACATGCCTCTCAGCAATTTCCTTGGGGTGTCTACTTTCCAAAATGGGGTCATTTGTACTGCCCTGCCATTTTAGCACCTCAAGAAATGACATAGGCAGTCATAAACTAAAAGCTGTGTAAATTACAGAAAATGTACCCTAGTTTGTAGACGCTATAACTTTTGCGCAAACCAATAAATATATGCTTATTGACTTTTTTTTTACCAAAGACATGTGGCTGAATACATTTTGGCCTAAATGTATGACTAAAATTGAGTTTATTGTATTTTTTTTTTTATAACAAAGTAGAAAATATCTTTTTTTTTTTCAAAATTTTTGGTATTTTTCCGTTTTATAGCGCAAAAAATAAAAACCACAGAGGTGATCAAATACTATCAAAAGAAAGCTCTATTTGTGGAAAGAAAAGGATGCAAATTTCGTTTGGGTACAGCATTGCATGACCGCGCAATTAGCAGTTAAAGCGACGCAGTGCCAAATTGGAAAAAGACCTCTGGTCCTTAGGCAGCATAATGGTCCGGGGCTCAAGTGGCTAGACAACTGACAGTACCGTACGCTGCCTTCAGCTAAACAAAGGAAAAAGTGCAGATAGAGATACAATTATTGCCCAAATATGGCCATGGTCCTAATAAATGTATAAACCCTTCTGCTCTGATGAATATAATAAATTGTGAGAAAATTATTATGTAAAACCGTGAACCAAATACCTTATTATTCTACCAATAGCGAGCAGCTAAGTTCAAATAAAACAACCCAACGGTGTAATGACTAAAAAGTTCCCAGCCTATCTCCCTTTAAGATTATCTAAAAACCTTATCCCATCAGGGAAAGACAAAAAGAGGGACTTTACTGGTACCCAGGAACGACACAAAAGTATTAAAATGTATGCATTTTATTTACAAAAAGTAAAAAAACAATGATCAGTAGAAATGGGGGCTGTATGTTCCCCAATATACAGTTACAGCGTCCTTATTTCAATTTAGAAGACTGCCAACATTTATAATAAAATGTAGAAAAAAATGGGGGTACCTTCATCCCAACAGAATAGAGAAGGTTTTTGGGGGAGGCTGAAATAGACTTTAATGGTAACATACAAAAGCTTGGAATAACAAAAATTAGTGTAAAAATGTAAATTTTTATTACAATCACAGTTTAAAATACATTGTTTAATCACTTGCAGACCGCTTCATGCCGATATACGTCGGCAAAATGGCAGCTGTGGGCAAATGGGCGTACCTCTATGTCCCCTTTAAGAGTCGGAGATAGCAGGCACGCGTGCGCACCCGCCGCATACAGCGTGACCGTGCCTGTGGGACTGGTGGACCCGATGTCTGCCGGTCTCCTGGCGATCATTTCAGAGCCTCAGAACGAGGAAGTGCCTATGTAAACAAGGAACTTCCCCGTTCTGGCTAGTGTTATGACAGAATCCACCGCTCCCTGTCATTGGGAGTGGTGATCGCTGTCATGAGACTTGAAGCCCATCCCCCCACAGTTAGAATCACTCCTTAGGACACACTTAACCCCTTCATTGCCCCCTATTGGTTAACCCCTTCACTGCCAGTGTCATTTACACAGTAAGCAAAGCATTTTTATAGCACTGATCGCTGTATAAATGACAATGGTCCCAAAATAGTGTCAAAATTGTCCGATTTGTCCGCCATAATGTCGCAGTCCCGATAAAATCGCAATATACACTTATTGCGATTATTATTTATTTTTTTTACCAAAAATATGTGGAAGAATACACATCGGCCTAAACTAGGGAAAAAATACTTTTTTATATATTTTTGGGGGATATTTATTATAGCAAAAAGTAAAAATGAATGTGTTTTTTTTTTTTTTTTTTTTTTTTTTTTTAAATTGTCGTTTTTTTGTTTATAGCGCAAAAAATAAACTGCAGAAGTGATCGAATACCACCAAAAGAAAGCTTTATTTGTGGGAAAAAAAGGACAAATTTTGTTTAGGTGCAACGTCGCACAACCGCGCAATTGTCATTTAAAGCGACGCAGTGCCGAAGTGCAAAAAGTACTCTGGTCAGGAAGGGGGTAAAATCTTCCGGGGCTGAAGCGGTTAAAAAAGGGGGGAGGAACACACAGCAAAGGCTCTATATGGTCATACATTAGTGTAGACACTCAAAGGATTATACCATGTAACAACTGGTCGCTCTACATGTTTCGCAGAAAAGATTTACAGCTTCTTCAGCAGCTTGTTTATGTACATGTATACACATTATATTATTATACAGGTTTTATAAAGTGCCAACAGTTTGCTCAGCGCTTAACAAAATAAGGCAGACATTACAGTTACAATACAATATGGTACAAGAGGACTCAGAGGGCCCTGCTCATTAGAGCTTACAATCTAAAAAGGAAGGGTCAATTGATACAAAAGGTAATAGCTGTGGGGGATGAGCTGATGGAGGAAGTAAAACAGTGTTAGTTAGAAGCAGGATAGGCTTTTTTTAAAGAGAAGGGTTTCCAGGGACCGTCTAAAGATGGATAGATTAGGGGACAGTCAGACAGATTGGGGTAGGGAATTCCAAAGGATGGGAGAAGCTCTGGAGAAATCCTGGATGCAAGCATGGGAGGAGGTGACAAGGGAGCTAGAGAGTAGGGATGAGCTTCGAGCTCGAGTCGAACTCATGTTCGACTCGAACACTGGCTGTTCGCAAGTTCGCCGAACAGCGAACAATTTGGAATAAAAATAAAAGTCTATGGGAGAAATCAAATGTGCTAATTTTAAAGGCTTGTATGCAAGTTATTGTCATAAAAAGTGTTTGGGGACCCGGGTCCTGCCCCAGGGGACATGGATCAATGCAAAAAAAAGTTTTAAAAACGGCCGTTTTTTCAGGAGCAGTGATTTTAATAATGCTTAAAGTCAAACAATAAAAGTGTAATATCCCTTTAAATTTCGTAGCTGGGGGGTGTCTATAGTATGCCTGTAAAGGGGCGCATGTTTCCCATGTTTAGAACAGTCTGACAGCAAAATGACATTTCGAAGGAAAAAACCCATTTAAAACTACTCGCAGCTATTGCATTGCCAGTCCGACAATACACATAGAAGTTCATTAATAAAAACGGCATGGGAATTCCCCACAGGGGAACCCCAAACCAAAATTTAAAAAAAAAAACGTGGGGGTCCCCCTACATTCCAGACCGAGCGCCGCTTTGGGGATCTTTCCCTCCTTGCCGGCGGCATTCCGGAACATCCTCGGATGTCCTCCGTCACTGCGCGTGCGCGGGGCCCCGCACGTGCGACGTGACGTCATAGACATCACGAGATTTCGGAGCGCTGCTCTTCCGGAACGCCGGGGAGACCACACTTGGCTGCCATGATGGCCGCCTTGCCGCCCGCCATGGGATCATCGCCGGATTGCGCACACCTGGATAGATAGATGCAAGGTACACACACCCCCTTAATTATGGGTATAAAAACCTACACTTGATGCATGTTCTCAATCTCCTCCTATCTGGTGAACTACTAACACACTCTGCTGCCTGTTACCACTCCTGCTGTCACTTTCGGCTACCACACAGTAAGTACACTCTCATAGCCATGTGTTATAGCATCGTATAGCCCAATAATCGGGGTTTACCGACCCCTATGATTGATAATATATTTTTTGACCACTGACAATATATG
Source organism: Lithobates septentrionalis (assembly GCA_037952835.1). Classification (NCBI taxonomy): domain Eukaryota; kingdom Metazoa; phylum Chordata; class Amphibia; order Anura; family Ranidae; genus Lithobates; species Lithobates septentrionalis. The sequence goes on along the minus strand of JBBDGP010000278.1, from coordinate 14,885,611 downwards.
TGGTCACACTTTTTACAATTATATACCTTGCTTATTTCTAGACTGGTTGACTCAGGTTTTGGATACTATCACCTGAGTCTTGCACAGCTTATGACCAATACCGGGTTGGCTAACAAGCAACAGTCTAATTATTTGGGACAACTTGATGCATCCACATGTGCTACTTAACATCTGTCTGAGGTAATAACAATACATTGTTCTGTTTCATACTACCACTCCCCAACGGTCCCCCCTCTCCCCCCTCCCCTTCCCCCATCCTTTCCTCTCCTTTTCCACTCACTTGCACCTGTTTGCACCTATTATGCTTTTTCACATTTTACCACATCTAGATTGTATGCTCCATCTCACTCCCTCATCCCCTTTCTCTACTTTCTTCTTACTCTACTACTACCATTTCTCTTCTAGCACAGATATAACACTTACCATAACTACCATATTTGTTCTCTATATGGTATTTCCTTTTAAACATACGCCAGATAAATAGGGTCCAGAACCCTCTCTTGGCCTGGGCCATATATTATATTTACAATGCCTTTGATCCTTCAGTGGCTTTTTTTAGCCCACGGATCAAACCTGACTACCTCCAATATGGGCTTTTAGTTATTTTTCTCGAATCGTCTTCCAGGGCAGCATCTGAGAGATAGGCTCCTCCTCCCTGAAACAGGAAACACATTAGTCCACCATTATAAATTTCATAGTCTTACCTGCGTGCCTCAGTTGTTTGTGTTTCCTCCGGACCCACAGGAGCTGCAAAAGAAACGTTTGTTATTTTACTTCAGTCTCTGTGCTAGTTGCAGGAGACTCCCTGCCAGCATCCCATCCAGCCCAGCGGGCCTTGGGAGGGCGAGCAGGGGCAGCATATTTGAGCAGTATTGCTCTGCCTGAGATTTCACTACAGAGGGGTCTGCAATCATCCCCCCAAGCTGCAATAATGCACTGACATTTCCCCCATGCCGCTGCTCACGGGACCTGCTGCAGTTTTTTCACCAGGGAACTCCATGTGCAAACTCTGGCAACATACTCCCAGACATGAAGAGCATACAGTGGTGTGGGTGCATGGATGCCTTACCCCCTGATTACAGCCGCTGCCGCGCCGGACCTGTAGGTGCCTCACGGCTTATTTTTTGTTCCTCTCCTACCCCCGTGATGTCCGCACCCGCCGCCCACTTGATTGCCGGTTTTTTTGCCGCAATCGGCGTCCTTTACACACCGCAAAACAAGCCTCTCCTCATGGAGGCTTGGTGGGGTGTACAAAGATGGCGCCAGAGACACTTCCGGGTTAGCGGCCATTTTCCTGGAGCCTGCTTCCAGGGATACAGAATGGGCTACAGTTACATCACTTCCGGGGGCAGAAATTAAAAAAAAAAAAAAAGATTTTTAATAATAGCAAATATATCAATATACATGCATACTGCAGCAGAGTCCCCCTCCCTTTTGGGCCCAGAAGGGAGGATACCAATTGCAGCGGCATGTGCAGGTATATCCACCAACCTGCACGGGGTCAGCTGGGGGCGGGGCCGGAGCTTAAGCAGGAAGCAGTTTAAAAGGCCCCTCTAAGCAGAGGATCCTGGTGGCTGACCATGTCTGACGCTTCTCCACCCTGCCCTGCAGATCCTGCAAGCCAGGACAGCTCCAAGGTAAGCCAGAATACTCAAGAGTCATCTCTGTCTTAACCTTACTGTAAAACTGCCTACTTACAGGCAGCCTTTACCCGCCTACCTCATGGGGACCTTTTTTGTGCTTGATTTCAGGCAAAGACCCCTGAGGAAAGGGAAGTGGAAAGCAACAAAACATGTGCTTTGTGCAGCTACCGGTTTTCCCCAGAATGGGGAAAAAGCAAAAACAAACCCTATATCAAAAATGTATAGATAAAATGGTGGCCAAAGAATCGCAAGGGTATCTGAAAGATCTGCTCAGCTCTTTCAAGAAAGAAATACAGAGCACCATGGCGCCTCTACTCTCAGCTATTAAAAAGTTAGAAGCGCCATCAAGTGTCAGTCAGACCAATACCCTGTCTACCACCGGATATGCGTTCCTTCAGGGAACAGACAGAACAAGAGGATTTGGATGAATCTGAATCGGAGAATGAACCTTGCTCAGACTCCGACGAGGAAGATGCGGTTTCAGAGGGCAACATTATTTCTATCAGGGGATACGAATAGCCTTCTAAAAGCCATAGCGGACACGCTAGGTATTAAAGAACATAAATCCGCATAACTTACAATACATGACAAGATGTATAAAGAGCTACAACCCAGAAAGCCTAATACATTCCCTGTACACCAAACTCATAAAGATATCTTTTAAAAAAAGAGTGCGAAGACCCAGAGAAGAAACTCTTCATGCCAGCCACAGTCAAACGCAGACCCGTTTGCAGAGACGGACACCAAAACCTGGGCTAAATGCCCCAAAGTGGATGGTTCTCTGGCAAAAGTCACAAATAAATCTGACTTGGCCTTTGACGACGCCGGTACATTAAGTGACCCCATGGAAATCCGGCAATAGCTTCCACCTGCACAGGCCGGACTTTATCAATCTGGCTAACCCAGCTTCAAGAACTTCTGGAGAGTGACACACCTAGGGAGGGCAGCACAGTGGTGTAGTGGGTAGCACTCTCACCTAGCAGTAAAAAGGGTTGCTGGTTCATATCCCAACCACGACACTACCTGCCTGGAGTTTGCATGTTTACCCTGTGCCTGCGTGGGTTTCCTCCAGGTACTCCGGTTTCCTCCCACACTCCAAAGACATGACATCCTTCCACGGGAGACATTTATGGCGACAATAGACCTATAGGATGCCTACCTACATGTCCCCATAAAGGAGGGTCATCCAAAAATTCCTGAGGTTCGCAGTACAAGGGCCAGCAACTACGCCGCACCCTCAATACACAGCTCTCCTTTTCGGCATCTCCTCTGCACCAAAAATCTTCTCAAAGATAATGGCAGAAGCGTTAAAAGGTCTAAGACAACTAGGTATTGGCATAATACCATATTTAGACAATTTACTGTTCTTTGCGGACTCAGCAGAGGCCCTAGAAAGCAACCTGTGCACAAGTATGTCCTATCTGCAAAACCGGGGATGGATAATAAATGCAAAAAAATCACAGATGACCCCAAGCCAGTGAGTGGTATATTTGGGCTATATACACTGGACTCCAGACTAACGAAAACCTTCCTAATGGAAGAAAAGAACGAAAAAATCACACAGGCAGTAACCTTCCTAATAAGGACCAACGCCATAACATTCAGACAAGGTATGACTGTACTAGGACTGATGACGTCTTCTATTCCAGCTATCACCTGGGCACAGATTCACATGAGACCTCTACAGAACTACATTCTGTCCCAGTGGGATGGCAGCCACTCATCCCTAGACAGGTCCTTTCCTGTTCCAACCACAGTCAAACTAACACTACAATGGTGGCTCAATCTACTTCGATACATCGAAGGACGCAAATGGGCCCAATCCAAGCCAATCGGGATCACCACCGATGCCAGTGCCCTAAGCTGGGGGGCACACTTGGAGGGCCTCTGCTCACAGGGAAAATTGACCTCCAAATGGTCCCAAGCCTCCAAGCATGAGAGAGCTAAAAGCGGTGGGGGAAGCATTAAAAGCGTTCAAACCAGCAATACAGGGGAGAAACGTAAAGTTACAATCGGACAACGTCACGACTGTGGTATACCTAAACAGGCAAGGTGGGACAAAGTCCCGAAGCTTGATGAAGCTGACGGAGAAAATCCTACTATGGGCAGAATCAAACAAAGTCAATATCAGGTATCTATCTGAAAGGAACAGACAATACGCTGGCAAACTTCCTGAGCCAGAAGACCATAAAACAGACGGAGTGGTCTCTGAACCAAGCGACCTTCGCACAAGTCACTCAAAAGTGGGGAGTACCCGAGGTAGATCTATACGCCTCCAAAGCGATTGCAAAATCACCAACATTCTTCTCTCTGGACCCCATAGATGGCAACAGCGGCGTAGACTCCTTCAACCAGAGCTGGGTATGGCAACTATGCTATGCATTCCCTCCAACTGCCATAATACCAAGGGTGATTCAAAAAATAAAGGCAGAGAGAGATCAATGGTGATACTAATAGCACCGCACTGGCCACAAAGGGCATGGTTCAGCCACTTGAAAAGCCTCAGCATCCAGCCTCAGCTGACACTGACGGACCAACCAGATCTCCTATCGCAGGGCCCAGTCAACCACCCGAACCACAGAATCCTGAAGCTTTCGGCCTGGGTACTGAAGGGGTGAGACTTCAGAACAAAGGATTGTCAGACAATGGGATCGATACCATCCTAAACAGCAGGAAGCCCGTAACTAGGGCGATCTACGAGGAAGTGAGGGAAAAAAGTTTGTCTCCTGGAACAGAAACAAACCATATTCCAAAAGAGGAATAATCCCAACAATCCTGGATTTTCTACAAGATGGAGCAGACAAAAATACTTCCCCAAGTACGCTGAAGGTACATGTTGCAGCACTCTCTCCTCGTTCATAGACACAAGACTAGCAGAGGACCCGCTGATAAAGCGATTCCTGATGTCACTCAAAAGAGCTAGACCAGCCAAAATGAATAGAACTCCAACTTGGGACATGCCCACAGTACTTAGAGGATTTCTTTCCCCTCCATTTGTACCGATGGAAGATAGCTCAGACAAAAACCTCATCTTAAAGACTACTTTTTGTGGCCCTAGTATCAGCCAGAAAAGTGAGCGAAATCCAAGCACTGTCTATAATGGAACCATACTGCCTAATACATTTAGACAAAATAATTCTCTCTCCAGACCCGGCCTTTCTGCCCAAGGTCCCCTCAACATTCCATAGAACCCAAAATATCATCATACTTTTGCTTCCAAAAACTATGGCTAGCGAAAAGAGACACTCACAACAAACGCGATGTAGGAAACATACTTTGAAAGAACGAAGGATTGGCGAAGAATGACCTCCCTTTTTTGTCCTTTTTTTTATGCAGGAGTCAACAACGGGAAACAGGCTTCCAAGAATACCATCAGCAGATGGATAACAATGGCCATACAGACGACCTATGAGGCACAAAGCCTCACTCCGCCAAGCGGGATCAGAGCACACAACCAGAGCCTGGGCTACCTCGGTCGCAGAGAAAGCAGGGGCAACTCCGGAGCAGATCTGCAGGGCAGCGACATGGTCGAGCTTCAGTACCTTCGCAAGGCACTACCGCATAGACCAGCTGTCTGACCAAGACCAGGCACTTGGTCGCAAGGTGCTCCAGTTTCTATCCCCACCCTAGTAAGTATTGCTTGATACATCCTCTCAGATGCTGCCCTGGAAGACGATTCGAGAAAATAGAGTTAGGTACCTGGTAACTCTTTTTCTAAGAAGTCTTCCAGGGCAGCACTAGTTCCCACCCTTGAAAAGACAAATACCAGGTACAACGGGGGAGCTTTTAAGATTTACTGAGATTTCCTTCGGTGCTTTAATACAACTGAGGCACACAGGTAAGACTGTGAAATTTATAATGGTGGACTAATGTGTTTCCTGTTTCAGGGAGGAGGAGCCTATCTCTCAGATGCTGCCCTGGAACACTTCTTAGAAAAAGAGTTACCAGGTACCTAACTCTATTTTCCTTGCAAATCCTTATCGCAGGTGATCTGGGGTTTTCCGGCCGGTTGTCTGCCCTGGCGGGCGGTGCTCAAAAGTGTGACTTTTGAGCCACGTTGCTTCTCACCATCCTGGTCTGGGTTGTGGCGGTGGTAGAGGAGGTCGGAGTCCCCCCCCCTGCTGGAGAAGAGGACAAAGCAATATATCTTTTAAAGGGATCTCCATGTGGGAACCTGTGTTTTTCCTTGGACATACTCCTACTTGGTAACTATACTGTATTGATGTATTGCATAATCAATGTAGTTTATGTTATACTTATATGAACGGAACATGTATATGTATATCAACCTTATTTTCGTGTTCTCCCCAGCAGACTGATCCTCTGAAGAAGACCCCCAACTATAGGGGTTGAAAAGCGTCAGGTTTAATGTTCATGATATAAAGTATTGTTATGAACAAATGTCTGCTTATGTATGTTCAGCCATTTATTCTTTTAAAATAATTCCCACTGGAGCTCATTGTTTTTAACTCTGATGGTACATTATTATCCAATAAAATTGTTATTTTTTCATACAACATTGATCATATCTGTTATTGTGCTGCCTAAAAGCCCCAATGTGGGGAAACCTTCCTTTTTTTGTTGGATTTTAAGGGGAACCCCGCGCCAAAAAAAAAAAAAAAAAAACGGCGTGGGGTCCCCCCAATAATCCTGACCAGACCCTTATCCGAGCACGCAACCTGGCAGGCCACAGGAAAAGAGGGGGGGATGAGAGTGCGCCCCCCCTCCTGAACCGTACCAGGCCACATGCCCTCAACATTGGGAGGGTGCTTTGGGGTAGCCCCCCAAAACACCTTGTCCCCATGTTGATGAGGACAAGGACCTCATCCCCACAACCCTGGCCGGTGGTTGTGGGGGCCTGCGGGGGCTTATCAGAATCTGGAAGCCCCCTTTAACAAGGGGACCCCAGATCCCGGCCCCCCCGTGTGAAATGGTAAGGGGGTACTTACCCCTACCATTTCACTAAAAAACTGTCAAAAAATGTTAAAAATGACAATAGACAGTTTTTGAAAATTCCTTTATTTAAATGCTTCTTTCTTCTATCTTCCTTCATCTTCTTCTTCTTCTGGTTCTCGTCCAGCATCTCCTCTGCAGCATCTTCTATCTTCTCCTCGGGCCGCTCTGCACCCATGGCATGGCCGGGAGGCTCCCGCTCTTCTCCATCTTCATCTTCTTCTCTTCTTCTCTTCTTCTCTTCTTCATCTTCTTCTCCGGGCCGCTCCGCATCCATGCTGGCCTGGAGGGAGGCTCCCGCTGTGTGACGGCGTCTCCTCGTCTGACGGTTCTTAAATAACGAGGGGCGGGGCCACCCGGTGACCACGCCCCCTCTGACGCACGGGAGATGGCGGCACTTCCCTGTGGCATTCCCTGTGACGTCACAGGGAAGTCCCGTCAAGTCACCGTGCGTCAGAGGGGGGCGGGTCATGGGGTGGCCCCGCCCCCCGTAATTTAAGAACCGTCAGACGAGGAGATGCCGTCACACAGCGGGAGCCTCCCTCCATGCCAGCATAGGTGCGGAGCGGCCCAGAGAAGAAAATGAAGAAGAGAAGAAGAGAGGAGAAGAAGATTAAGAGAAGAGCGGGAGCCTCCCCCCATGCCATGGGTGCGGAGCGGCCTGAGGAGAAGAAGATGGAAGATGCCGCGGAGTAGATGCTGGACGAGAACGCCGGAGGAAGAACCAGAAGAGCCAGAAGAACCAGAAGAAGAAGATGAAGGAAGAAAGAAGAAGCATTTAAATAAATGAATTGTCAAAAACTGTCTGTCATTTTTGACAGTTTTTTTGTGAAATGGTAGGGGTACAAGTACCCCCTTACCCTTTCACACAGGGGGGAGGGCCGGGATCTGTGGGTCCCCTTGTTAAAGGGGGCTTGCAGATTCCGATAAGCCCCCCGCCAGCAGATCCCCACAACCACCGTCCAGGGTTGTGGGAATGAGGCCCTTGTCCTCATCAACATGGGGACAAGGTGTTTTGGGGGGCTACCCCAAAGCACCCTCCCAATGTTGAGGGCATGTGGCCTGGTACAGTTCAGGAGGGGGGGTGCTCTCTCGTCCCCCCCCCCTCTTTTCCTGTGGCCTGCCAGGTTGCGTGCTCAGATAAGGGTCTGGTATGGATTTCTGGGGGGAACCCACGCCTTTTTTTTTTTGGCGCGGGGTTCCCCTTAAAATCCGTACCAGACCTGAAGGGTCTGGTATGGAATTTAGGGGGACCCCCGCGTCATTTTTAAATTTTGGTTCGGGGTTCCCCTGCCGTTTTAATCAATGAACTTCTATGTGTATTGTCGGACCGACAATGCAATAGCCGTGAGTAGTTTTTAAATGGGTTTTTTCCTTCGAAATGTCATTTTGCTGTCAGACTGTTCTAAGCACGGGAAACATGCGCCCCTTTACAGGCATACTATAGATACCCCCCAGCTACAAAATTTAAAGGGATATTACACTTTTGTTTGACTTTAAGCATTATTAAAATCACTGCTCCTGAAAAAACGGCCCTTTTTTTTAAACTTTTTTTTGCATTGATCCATGTCCCCTGGGGCAGGACCCAGGTCCCCAAACACTTTTTATGACAATAACTTGCATATAAGCCTTTAAAATTAGCACTTTTGATTATTCATGTTCGTGTCCCATAGACTTTAACGGTGTTCGCGTGTTCAAACAAACTTTTTTCCTGTTCGCATGTTCTGGTGTGAACCGAACAGGGGGGTGTTCGGCTCATCCCTACTAGAGAGCAAGAGGTCTTTGGAGGACTGAAGAGAGCGGCTTGGTTGGTATTTTGGGACTAGGTTAATGATGTAGCTGGGGCAGAGTTATGGATGGCTTTGTAAATCATTGTTTGTTAGTACTTTGAATTTTATTTGTTGGGTGAGTGGAAGCCAGTAGAGGGATTAGCAGAGAGGGGTGGAGGACACTGAATGGTTGGTAAGGTGCATGAGTCTTGCAGCGGCATTCATTATGGACTGAAGGGGGGACAATCTATTTAAAGGTAATCCAATGAGGAGGGAGTTGCAGTAGTCGAGGCGAGATTACCAGGGAGTGAATTAGAAACTTGGTGGTGTCATTAGTTAAAATGGGGCATATTCTGGAAATGTTGCTGGGGCTAAAGCGGCATGATTTGGACAAGGATTGTATGTGGGCCTGAAAGGACAGTTCAGAGTCTAAGGTTACCCCTAGCACCCTGGCATGTGGGGACAGACTGATATATGTGCAATTGATCTTGACAGAGAAGTCAGGGGAAGGGGCACGTGGGGGAGGAAATATTAAAGCTCAGTTTTAGATCCGTTTGAGGAAGTGGTTTGACATCCAGGCTGATATGTCTTTTAGTAAATCAGTGATGTGTGGGGAGATTGATGGGGTGAGCTGAGGAGCAGAGAGATAGATTTGGGTGTCATCAGCATATAAATGGTAGTGGAAGCCATGGGAGGCTATCAGCTGACCCAGTGAGGACATGTAGATCGAGAATAGTAGAGGTCCAAGGACAGAACTTTGGGGGACCCCAACGGTAAGAGGAGTTGGAGAGGAGGAAGTGGAGTTGTAAGTGACACTGAAGGTGCGATGAGATAAGCAAGATTCAAACCAATGGAAAGTGCAGCCATGACCAAGCAAATTGAGTTTTTGTTGAGGAGGGGGTGGTCAACTGTATCAAAGGCAGTGGAAAGGTCCAAGAGTAATGCCCCGTACACACGGTCGGACTTTGTTCGGACATTCCGACAACAAAATCCTAGGATTTTTTCCGACGGATGTTGGCTCAAACTTGTCTTGCATGCACACGGTCACACAAAGTTGTCGGAAAATCAGATCGTTCTAAACGCGGTGACGTAAAACACTTACGTCGGGACTATAAACGGGGCAGTGGCCAATAGCTTTCATCTCTTTATTTATTCTGAGCATGCGTGGCACTTTGTGCGTCGGATTTGTGTACACACGATCGGAATTTCCGACAACGGATTTTGTTGTCGGAAAATTTTATCTCCTGCTCTCCAACTTTGTGTGTCGGAAAATGTCCGATGGAGCCCACACACGGTCGGAATTTCCGACAACACGCTCCGATTGGACATTTTCCATCGGAAAATCCGACCGTGTGTACGGGGCATAAGAGTACAGAATAATGACCATTGGTTTTGGCTGTTAGTAAGTCGTTTTGAGTTTTAGGAGGGCAGTTTCTGTGGAGTGCTGTGGGCGAAATCCAGACTGAAGGGGATCAAGAAGGTTATTCTAAATGAGGTGGTCGCTCAGTCGGTTGTAGACTAAACGTTCAAGGCAAATAGGAGTAAAGAGATGGGTCTTAGGTTGTTAAGATTGGTGGGGTCTAGTAAGGCCTTTTTGGTATGGGAGTGACTAGTGCATGTTTTACAGAGTTGGGGAAGATGCCAGTAGAGAGTGAGAGGTTGAAGATATGAGTTAAAGAGTGTAGGATAGAGTCAGATGGTGACCGTAATATTTGAGAAGGAACAGGGTCCAGGGGGCAGGAGGCTAGGTGGGCGTTAAAAAAAAGTTTAGTGACTACCTCTATAGTAGCTGGGTTAAAAGAGGGAAGTATTGATTGTGCAGGAGGACAAGGAGTGTAAAGTGAGAGCGGAAATCTCGAAACAAATTGTCTCAATCTTATTTTGAAGTGATTAGCAATCTCCTAGGCAATGAGTGAGTTAGTTCAAGGTAATGGAGGACGAAGTAGAGTGGTAAAGGTAGAAAAGAGTTGACGGCGAGCTGCTGCATATCCTCAGTGCCCACCTGTGCCCCCTACCAGTGCCACCTAGCAGTGCCCACAATCAGTGCCTCAACAACAGTGCTGCACATTAGTGCCACCTATCAGTGCCGCCCATCAGTGGTACCTATCAGTCCCCATCAGTGCCACCCATCAGTGCCGCCTTAACTGTGCCTATCCACGCCCATCAGTGCAGCCTATAAGTGCCCACCAGTGCCACCGCATCAGCGCATATCAATGAAGGAGAAGAATTACCTGTTTGCAAAATTTTATAACAAACTATGAAACATGATTTTTTTTTTTTCAAAATGTTCCGTCTTTTTTTGTTTAGCAAAAAATAAAAATCCCAGCTGTGATTAAATACCAAAAAATATGTGAATAAAGCAGCGCTAGCGACACTTAACCAAATAATAAATATGTTACCGCTGCTGTAAAAAAAGTACCAATACTTGAGAAATATAAAGCAAAACACATACAGCACTGGTAAAAAAAATATTATAACCACACCATGGATATACTATATATAAAGTGCTCTGTGCAATTTTGCTAAACGTAAATCCATAAATAACATAGGTAGTAAATGTTAGTATACAGTGGGTGCAATACACAGATCAGCTGCTACTTGCCAATAAACCACATACATAAAGTGCAAATTTCAATAGATACGCAATCGGTGCTACCCAATTACTGGTGAAATGGTGAAATATATATTGTGTACTAACAAAGTTAGAGTAATATAGTGCTGATAAATAGTCCTAAATAAGTACCATCAGCTGGGCTACTACACAGGGCTCTTAATAGCAGTCTCACTGGAAAGCAAACAGCATCTCTTCAGCCTGTGTTGTCAATCAATCACCATGGATGTTGTAAAGTGATGCCTCTGATGTAGATACCGATATGAATGGCTGATGTTCATAACAGGTCATATACTTGCGGATGTCAACCCCAAAAAAAGAGGCAATATGGTGAAGTATTGTGGAGCTAAAAAATCACTTGCGCATCATGGCGCTACTCACAGAATCCACGGTTGCAATCAGTCATGTCAGAAAACTTCAGCGATCGCCGCTTACAGCGCGCGTTCCACGGAAACAGGAAGAAGCGTCACTGGTTAGACGTGAGCCAGATGTTTCGTCGACATGTTTCGCCCCTCCCCCAGGGCGTCATCAAAGACTTAACATCCAACCCACGGATATTGGGATATATAAGGTGTATGGACACCTCCCAATAAGGAAATGAGAAAAGTGACAGCCAATCAAGGCTAGTGGGAAACAAACACCACCATTTGTCCTGATTCATCATATCCTGTTGCAACACCAAAAAACTTTATTGTAAAAAATAAATAAACAGCATACAATTGGTATACATAAAGACTTAAAATACGTAGATAAGATATGTCTCACATCATTAATATAATTTGTTTAATTGGACAAACAATAAACGTATTATTTGGATAGGAGTATTGGCGATATCTATTACCAAAAAATGGAATAATAATGATAAAAATAAAAAATAATAACAATAAAAAATAATAAAAATAAAAATACATTTTTTTTAAATAAAATTGAAAATGAAAAATAAGAATAAAAAATAAAATAGAAATATGAATAAAAATAAAAATAAATAAAAATGAAAATAAAAATAAAGAAAAAGTGAATAAAATAATTTAATTAAAATGAAATGAATTATGAAAATCCATTCAAATTCTACCTTAAACAGAAAATATAAGAACTTTGATTCTACATTGTATGAAAAACGCAACAACATATGGGAGGGGATAGGTGTACCCTACTCCCTACTACCTCCCAATCTAGAATATACTCCAATCAACAATATAAAAACAGATATCTAAAATATCAAAATATAACCATATAAAATGGATATAATGAAACCAATTATAATCTGGAAGAAAATGACCAATTGGATAGGAAACAATTCAGATCTAGCTTAATGTTGAGCCCATGAGGATGCAAAGTACGAAGCCTATGGATCCATTGAGTTTCGTTCTGCGAAATGGCTCTCTTGAGATCAGAGCCTCGCCAATGGTCCTCAACTCTATCAATTCCGCAGAAGGTTAATAAGCTGGGGTCCCTATTATGGAATAGCCTAAAATGATTTGAGAGGCCATGATGTTTGTAACCTTTCTTAATTCTATTAACATGTTCTCTAAGTCTAACCCCTAACTGTCTGGTGGTCCTCCCCACATACTGCAGGTTACATGGGCAGGACAGTAGGTAGGTGACATGCGTAGTACTGCATGTGATAAATTTCTTAATTTCAAAAGCCCTTCCTTCGGATAATGACCTAAAGTGGGTGATTTTTTTCTTGCAAAATTTTGAAGTCCTGCATATCATACATCTTCCACAGCTATAGAACCCAGTCCTATCCAAAAAAGTTCACACCTTCCTGGGTGGGTTCACCACATTATGTGCCAGTTGTAATCTAAGTGTGGGTGGCTTTGTGTAGATGAATTTAGGCCGAGTAGGTAGGATCTTCTTCAAATCTGTATCTTCCAGGAATAGAGGCCAATGTTCTTTAATCATTTTTTCAAATTGACGATATTGCCTATTGAAAACTGTCATGAATGCTATACCATAATCATTTTCTTTTATGACTTTAGGTTTGAATAAATCCCTTCTATCCATTTCACCAACTGTCCTTTTGGTACGTTCCAAATCTTCCAATTTTTGTATCCCTTGGCTCGAAAGCGTTCCAGAATGACATTGGCTTGGGAATTGTAGTCATCTTCTTTGCTGCAATTTCTTCTGACTCTAAGCATTTGGCTTTTTGGAATACCCCTCAGCCACCTTGGATGATGACAGCTGGTCAGCGGAATGTAACCATTCCTATCAACATCTTTTAAAAAAGTGCGCGTGCATAATTTGTCACCTTCTCTGAAGACAGTGAGATCTAGAAAATTGATCTCTGTATAGCTGAAACTCTCACAAAAGGAAATGTTGAAAGAATTTTCACTAATTTACTTTAGAAATTCACAAAAAGATTCTGGTGATCCTGCCTAAATTATAAAAATGTCATCAATATACCTTTTGTAGAGTCTGAGCTCCGGTATATTGGTTTGGTATATAGCTTGACTTTCCCAAAAACTCATGAAAATGTAGGCTACTGAAGGGGCATACTTAGCCCCCATTGCCACACCTTTAGTTTGTCTATAATAATCTTTTTCATGCCAGAAAAAATTATGACTCATCGCCATATCGAGTGCTTTTATAAGAAATTCTTTCTGCTTAGATTTAATATTGGTACTTCCCAGAGCCCATTCAACAGCTTGAAGGGCATGTTTCTGCTGGATGTTTGTATATAGCGAGTTAACGTCAATACTTGCCAACAAACAATCTCCAGATACTATCATTGGGCTGATCAATTCCATAAGTTCCTTACTATCTTTGAGGTAAGAGGGGTATTTCTTGGTGAGTGGCTGCAAAAAATAATCCAAATATTCCCCAAGCCTAGAGAACAAAGAACTGATTCCACTGACTATGGGTCGGCCCGGCGGTTTCGTTGAGTTCTTGTGTATCTTCGGTAACTGATAGATCACCGGTGTTCGTGGAGCGTCCGGGATCAGATATCTTGCCTCCTTCCTCTTTAAAATTCCTTCTTCCTTAGTCACTTTAATCAAATCTTTTAGCTGGGCTTTATTTCATCGTAGGATTACTTTTTAGCTTTTCATATGTTTCTCAATCACCAACCAGTTTGTTCAATTCTTCCAAGCAATCTGTCTTATTAAGTATCACTACTCCCCCACCCTTTTCCGCCGATCTGATTACTATGTTCTTATTCTTCTCTAATGCCCTCAAACCCTTCTCTAAATCAAACTGGTTGGTGATCGAGAAACATATAAAAAGCTAAAAAGTAATCCTACGAAGAAATATAAAGCCCAGCTAAAAGATTTGATTAAAATGGCTAAGGAAGAAGGAATTTTAAAGGAGGCAAGATATCTGATCCCAGATGCTCCACGAACACCGGTGATCTATCAGTTACCGAAGATACACAAAAACTCAACGAAACCGCCGGGCCGACCCATAGTCAGTGGAATCGGTTCTTTGTTCTCTAGGCTTGGGGAATATTTGGATTATTTTTTGCAGCCACTCACCAAGAAATACCCCTCTTACCTCAAAGATAGTAAGGAACTTATGGAATTGATCAGCCCAAAGATAGTATCTGGAGATTGTTTGTTGGCAAGTATTGATGTTAACTCGCTATATACAAACATCCAGCAGAAACATGCCCTTCAAGCTGTTGAATGGGCTCTGGGAAGTACCAATATTAAATCTAAGCAGAAAGAATTTCTTATAAAAGCACTCGATATGGCGATGAGTCATAATCTTTTCTGGCATGAAAAAGATTATTATAGACAAACTAAAGGTGTGGCAATGGGGGCCAAGTGTGCCCCTTCAGTAGCCAACATTTTCATGAGTTTTTGGGAAAGTCAAGCTATATACCAAACCAAAATACCGGAGCTCAGACTCTACAAAAGGTATATTGATGACATTTTTATAATTTGGGCAGGATCACCAGAATCTTTTTGTGAATTTCTAAAGAAAATTAGTGAAAATTCTTTCAACATTTCCTTTTCTGAGAGTTTCAGCTATACAGAGATCAATTTTCGAGATCTCACTGTCTTCAGAGAAGGTGACAAATTATGCACGCGCGCTTTTTTTAAAGATGTTGACAGGAATGGTTACATTCCGCTGACCAGCTGTCATCATCCGAGGTGGCTGAGGGGTATTCCAAAAAGCCAAATGCTTAGAGTAAGAAGAAACTGCAGCAAAGAAGATGACTACAATTCCCAAGCCAATGTCATTCTGGAACGCTTTCAAGCCAAGGGATACAAATTGGAAGATTTGGAACGTACCAAAAGGACAGTTGGTGAAATGGATAGGAGGGATTTATTCAAACCTAAAGTCATAAAAGAAAATGATTATGGTATAGCATTCATGACAGGTTTCAATAGGTAATATTGTCAATTCGAAAAAATTATTAAAGAACATTGGCCTCTATTGCTGGAAGATACAGATTTGAAGAAGATCCTACCTACTCGGCCTAAATTCATATACACAAAGCCACCCACACTTAGATTACAACTGGCACATAATGTGGTGAACCCACCCAGGAAGGTGTGCACTTTTTTGGATAGGACTGGGTTCTATAGCTGTGGAAGATGTATAATATGCAGGACTTCAAAATTTAGCAAGAAAAAAATCACCCACTTTAGGTCATTATCCGAAGGAAGGGCTTTCGAAATTAAGAAATTTATCACATGCAGTACTACGCATGTCACCTACCTACTGTCCTGCCCATGTAACCTGCAGTATGTGGGGAGGACCACCAGACAGTTAGGGGTTAGACTTAGAGAACATGTTAATAGAATTAAGAAAGGTTACAAACATCATGGCCTCTCAAATCATTTTAGGCTATTCCATAATAGGGACCCCAGCTTATTAACCTTCTGCGGAATTGATAGAGTTGAGGACCATTGGCAAGGCTCTGATCTCAAGAGAGCCATTTCGCAGAACGAAACTCAATGGATCCATAGGCTTCGTACTTTGCATCCTCATGGGCTCAACATTGAGCTAGATCTGAATTGTTTCCTATCCAATTGGTAATTTTCTTCCAGATTATAATTGGTTTCATTATATCCATTTTATATGGTTATATTTTGATATTTTAGATATCTGTTTTTATATTGTTGATTGGAGTATGTTCTAGATTGGGAGGTAGTAGGGAGTAGGGTACACCTATCCCCTCCCATATGTTGTTGCATTTTTCATACAATGTAGAATCAAAGTTCTTATATTTTCTGTTTCAGGTAGAATTTGAATGGATTTTCATAATTCATTTCATTTAAATTATTTTATTCACTTTTTCTTTATTTTTATTTTCATTTTTATTTATTTTTATTTTTATTCATATTTCTATTTTTTATTTTTTATTTTTATTCTTATTTTTCATTTTCAATTTTATTTTAAAAAAAAATATTTTCATTTTTATTATTATTTTTATCATTATTATTCCATTTTTTGGTAATAGATATCGCCAATCCTCGTATCCAAATAATGTTTATTGTTTGTCCAATTAAACAAATTATATTAATGATGTGAGACATATCTTATCTATGTGAGACTTAGGCGTCTACGTATTTTAAGTCTTTATGTATACCAATTGTATGCTGTTGATTTATTTTTTACAATAAAGTTTTTTGGTGTTGCAACAGGATATGATGAATCAGGACAAATAATGGTGTTTGTTTCCCACTAGCCTTGATTGGCTGTCACTTTTCTCATTTTCTTATTGGGAGGAGTCCATACTCCTTAACATCCAACCCACGGATGTTGGGATATATAAGTCTTTGACGCCCTAGGGAAGGGGCGAAACGCGTCAACAAAACATCCGGCTCACGTCTAACCAGTGACGCTTCTTCCTGTTTCCGTGGAACGCACGCTGTAAGCGCCGATCGCGGAAGTTTTCTGACATGCCTGATTGCAACCGTGGATTCTATGAGTAGCGCCATGATACGCAAGTGATTTTTTAGCTCCACAATACTTCACCATATTGCCTTTCTCTTTTTTTGGGGTTAACATCCGCAAGTATATGACCTATCTGTTCTGAACATCAGCCATTCATATTGGTATCTACATCAGAGGCATCACTTTACAACATCCATGGTGATTGATTGACAACACAGGCTGAAGAGATGCTGTTTGCTTTCCAGTGAGACTGCTATTAAGAGCCCTGTGTAGTAGCCCAGCTGATGGTACTTATTTAGGACTATTTATCAGCACTATATTACTCTAACTTTGTTAGTACACAATATATATTTCACCATTTCACCAGTAATTGGGTAGCACCGATTGCGTATCTATTGAAATTTGCACTTTATGTATGTGGTTTATTGGCAAATAGCAGCTGATCTGTGTATTGCACCCACTGTCTACTAACATTCACTACCTATGTTATTTATGGATTTACGTTTAGCAATATTGCACAGAGCACTTTATATATAGTATATCCATGGTGTGGTTATAATATTTTTTTACCAGCGCTGTATGTGTTTTGCTTTATATGTGATTAAATACTACCAAAATAAAGCTCTATTTGTGGGAAAAAAAATTATAAAAATTTAATATGGGTACAGTGTTGTATGACCACGCAATTGTCATTCAAAGTGCGTCAGCGCTGAAAGCTGAAAATTTGTCTGGGCAGGAGGGGGATTTAAGTGCCCAGTAAGTAAGTGGTTAATGGGGCTGTTGAAGTCACCAAGAATGATTGTTGGAATTATAGAAGAGAGAACTTAGGGTAGCCAGGCAGAGAAGTTGTCAAGGAAGTTTGATACCGGTCCAGGGGGGCGATAGATCACAGCAATTCTTAATGAAACTGGAGAAAATAGACGAATACAGTGAGCTTCAAATGAGGAAAGGGACAGAGAGGGGGTGGATGAAGAACCTGAAAAGAGCTTGGAGGGGATAGGAGGATTCCAACACCACCTCCTTTTCATCCACTAGGCCTGGGAGAGTGAGTCCACAGGAGGCCACCATAGGAGAGAGCAGCAGGAGAAGGAAGGTCAGATTCTTGAATCCAGGTCTCAGTAATTGCAAGTAGGTTCATAGAGTTTGTGATAAACAGATCATGGACGGTGGTGAGTTTGTTACAGAGTGGGCATTCCAAAGGGTACAGGAGAAGGGGAGGCTGGTTCTAGGCTGAAGAGGAATAGAAATGAGATTAAGTGGATTGCGACTGCTATCAGAGCATGGGGGGTGCTGGGTATGTTGACCGAAGGTAAATGATGGAGGTCCAGGATTTGGGGAAATATCTCCAGAAGTTAGGAGAAGTAGAAGGGTGCTTACACATAATGATATAGAGCAATTGTCAATGTCAACCAAGACACACCCCAGTACACGACTGGTGGAGGAGGTCTATCCCGGCAGGCATGGGAGCCCCACATGCAGAGGACACTGATCAGATATCATAACAGTCACTGCATAGCTCTGAACAAGAGGCTTCTATGGTATTTCAAAAGCACACAGCTGTAGCACACTACTGCAATAGATAAACCGCAAAGCTGCAAGTGGGATGTTTTAAATATGCAAGTACATAGAAGATTCATGCCGAAAAATCTGTATGATTTAAAAGTATCATCAAGGGTATGGTCACTTGGGGGGCGCGGCCGGATGTGATCGAGGCAGCAAGTGTTTCCCAGAGGCTCTGTTCATCCTGACAAAATCCGTGCATTTGGAGCATTCCTTTTACCACCCAAATTTAATAATCAGGTGGGGGAAGAAGTCAGGAGCAGAATGATGCATTCCACGTCCTCAAAGAAGCAACAGAAAGCTGCGAACGAACAGCGCCATACCCGCTCTATGAAAGACGGAACAAAAGACTCCGCCCCCGCCACCTTGCCAGCACAGACATCAGCAAAGCGCGCCACGCTGACTTCTGGGAAGATGGCGACGGAAAGTGAAACTGCTGAGATGGAGCTAGCAGAGGATCAAGCAGAGGAGTCTCAGGGAGCTGTGGATACTGACGCCATAATTCGTCCGATCCTAGAAGCCATAAACGCCAGTAAGTCGGAACTTATGGGTAGAATCGATCATCTATCATCTGAATGTACCTTGATAAGGCACGATCTAGACAAGATCCGGGGGCGGCTTACCACGGTAGAAACGAGGGTCTCAGATGTGGAAGATATTACGCACTCTCAGGGGACAAATATAGCGGAACTGAAGGATATGGTGCACGCCTTGCAGCGTAGAGCCATAGATGCAGAAGACCGTCAGCGGAGAAATAACATCAGAGTGGTGGGCCTACCTGAAGGGGCAGAGGGGGACAAGCCTGTTCTATTTGCTGAAGGTTTCTTCAAACAACTCCTATCGCTGAAAGATTTGCCCCCAACCTATGTTGTTGAAAGAGCCCACAGGGTACCAACAGGGCGCAGACCGCCGGGAGCGTTCCCGAGACCCCTATTGGTCAGGTTTCTAAATTATAGAGACCGGGATATGATTTTGGCCAAGGCCAGACAAGTTCCGGAGCTGAAATATGAAAATGCAAGAGTAATGTTTTTTCCTGATTTTTCGGCAGCCACGCAGCCGCAACGCAGGTCTTTTAACGATATACGCAAACGATTGAGAGACAAAGAGATCCAATACAGCATGCTATACCCGAGTAAGCTCAGGATCCAACATAAGGGCAGCGTGAAATTCTTTGAAGATCCTGGAGAGGCCAGTGATTAGCTAGACAAGGAACTTTCCTAAAACTACATGAGACTGAATTCAATCGTAACTGAGCTGCAAGTTGCACCTGTTGTGCGTTGTTGCGTGGCACAAGTTAATATCCTTTAATACCCAGGAAATCGAGGAATAAAGAGCAAGTAGAATTGCAATCACCCCGGATTGCACGAAGTCGGATCTCACAGGAATCCTCTATACTTCAGAGAATCTCTACATAGAGCCAGGATCCAGCTATACAGGAGACCTGCGGGACAGAGTATCAGGAGGTGAGCAAAGATCACACGCCAATACGACAGAGAAAAGCTGGGGATACAGACGGCGTTCACAACCACTAACTCCAGACAGAGGACGACTTCATGGAAATTCTCTACATTTTCACAAGGAAGGAAGGCTCTTTCCCGCCATGTGCAAAGGTACTTTTTTTTTTTTATGCTAATTATTATTATTTTTTTATTTTACGTTTTTTGGATGCTCCAAAACAACAATTTTTTTGAAAAGGAGCGAAGAGGAAACAGAAAGAGTAGACATCGAGCTGCAGAACTGTTGATTGCAATGACCAGATTCCACAAGAAGGTTTTTTTGTTGTTTTTTGGGATGAAGCTACCTACCAGAACTGTTTTTGAGTTTAGTTGGGGACTTTTTTCTGGTATAATAGCAGGGGGGGAAGGTACATTTGTCACAGCCCAAAGGTCTAAATTTTCTGAATGGTATGGAGATCTATTAATGTATGTGGATGTGGGAAGCACCGCTGGGGAGAGAAGATTGGGTCCCCTGATGTTCCACATTAATGGACATTTAAACAGGACAAATCATGACGGATAAAATAAATATAGTGTCCTGGAATGTCAGGGGACTCAATAACAAGTTCAAGAGGGCCTCAGTCTTTCATTACTTAAAACATTACAAACCTCACATAGTGGTACTGCAAGAGACCCATCTAGAGGGAAGTAAGGTGTTAGCCCTACGTAAAAGATGGATACAAAGAGCTGTTCACTCCACATATTCCACGTTTGCAAGAGGAGTGTCCATTCTCATAAGTAGATCTGTTTCCTGCACTATTCACCACGTAATTACTGATCCAGAGGGCAGGTATGCTGCAGTGATAATGGACATTCTTAATAGTCAAATGTTGCTAATAACTGTATACGGACCTCCACCTTTCCAGGTCCAAATTCTATATGACATGGTAACAAGACTGGCACAATTTTTACACTTGCCCCTGGTGGTGTTGGGGGATTTCAATGCTGTGTTACAAGCGGCCTTGGACTCCTCCAACCCAGGCAGGACAAGCTCTGAAGACCTAAAGGGTTGGGCCTCCACGGTTGGAGTAGAGGAGATATGGAGATGGAAACATCCAGCTGAAAAATGTTTCTCCCACATATCGACAGCACATGGCTCCTCTGCGAGAATAGACTTGGCTTTTGGTAATAACTCCATGTTACAATATGTGTCTAGTATAGAGTACCTAGCTGGGGGTCTGTCGGATCACAATCCCCTCCTCCTCACCTTGGCCGTAAGAACGGGGGGGGGGAGGGGGAGTTGGCGCCTATCTCCTGAATGGTTGCAACACGAACAGGTTGCTGCCCAGCTGGAAGAGGCAACAAAAAACTACTGGCAGTGCAATGTTGATTCGGCAGAGCCATCAGTGGTCTGGGACGCCTATAAGGGGGTAGTCAGAGGGGAATCCATATCGGCTATTAAGACAGCCAGGGTAAATGAAAATGAGGAATATAAAAATATCCAACAGGAAGAGAATGAACGGGCCAGGGCATATGCAGCAGCCCCATCGAGGGAATTGTTTGAATCCCTCCTTGAGGTCAGAAGACGTCTGTCACTGCAGGTTAAAGGACAGACAAAAATAGAGGAATCCCAGAGGGCACATAAAATTTTCGCTGAGGGAGATAAAAATGGGAAGCCATGTTGGTAGCGGATCACCCTCCGATGGCTCACATCCCGGTTATCAAAAATAGGAATGGGACGCTGGTCAGTGATCTGGTACTTATCATGCAAGAATTTGTGGACTTTTTCTCGTCGCTGTATTCTCCCATTCCTCCATATGACAGGGAGGAATTGGATAATGTAATGCGAAATCTACCGATACCTAGATTATCGGAGGAGGACTGCAACATTCTGGAAGCTAAAATAACAAAAAAAGAAATAGAGGCCGCAATATGCGCTTTCCCGCCCAATAAGGCCCCGGGGCCGGATGGTATACCGGCGGACTTTTACAGGGCCAACATTGAACAACTAGCAGGTAGATTCAATTGGTTATTGGAACATTGTCTAGAGCACTCCTCCCTTCCTGACTCAATGATGGAAGCCTATATGATTCTCCTACCAAAACCAGGGAAGGATCTGACAGAGTGTGCATCATATCGTCCAATTGCCCTTCTAAATTCAGACCTAAAAATCTTAACTAAAGTACTAGCAACCAGACTGGCCCAGGTTATACAGACTATAGTGAATATAGATCAAACTGGCTTCATGCCAGGAAAATCGACGGACACAAATCTTAGGAGACTGTTTACACTTCTACAGCTTCCCTCCATAGACTCTGAATCAAAAATAGTAGTATCCCTCGATATAGCAAAGGCCTTTGATTCGGTAGATTGGCAATTCATGAGTAAGGTGTTGGAGGTCATGGGATTTGGACCACAATTTCGTAAATGGGTTTCACTGTTATATAGTAACCCCAAGGTGGCGATCCGTATGGGTAGGAGGGTGTCTCCTTTTTTTGGAATAGGAAGGGGCACGAGGCAAGGGTGCCCTTTGTCCCCCTTCCTTTTCGCTCTTGTGATAGAGCCATTGGCCATTGCCTTAAGGGTCTCCGGGAGGGTTCAAGATATTAAAGTGGGCACCATACACGAAACAGTTGCACTCTATGCAGATGATATGCTCCTGTTTCTGTCAGACCCGAAAAATTCACTAACTGTGGTACTGGAAATCCTGGATGATTTTGCCAGGTTTTCGGGGTTACAAGTGAATTGGAACAAGTCCTCAATACTTCCTTTTAGATGATAGAGCAAGGGAAGGGGTTGACCCGGATCTGCCACTACAATGGGTAACGTCCATGAAATACCTTGGGGTAAAGATCACAGCAAAAATAGAAGATTACATGCTCCTTAATGTTATTCCACTGATAGCCTTTCTCAAACAAAAAACGCAGGCGTGGTCTAGACTTCCATTGTCTTTGATAGGCAGGATCAGCCTACTCAAAATGAAGGTCTTGCCGGTGATATTATACTTTTTGAGACATGCTCCAGTGTGGATACCAAAATTTTTTTTTTCGTCAACTAGACGGAATAGTGGGCTCCTTTTTGTGGGCTCCAAAACTTCCCAGGATAGGGATTAAGGTACTTCAGGAACCGGGAAACGAGGGGGGTCTGGCCCTCCTAGATTGGCACAAGTACTATCTGGCAGGGCAGATGGTTTTTGCCCGTAGATGGCTAATCATGGACGAAGGGGACGCTGCCACGGTGTTGGAGGCGGCTCACCTGGGGTCCTATGAAAGTTTGCGTATGGCATTGTTCAGGGGGCTTAAGTCTGAATTACCATTGACTATAACTATGAAGGCTATAATAAAAGCGTGGGACATGGCGATACATTTGGCATCACCAAGCTATCAGGGTCATTCACCCACAACGCCGCTGTGGATGAATCCTGTGCTACAGCACTTCTACAATATACCTGACCCCATGATATGGGCAATAAAGGGGATTAAGACATTAGGTGACATAACAGCTTTTGGAGACCTTCTGACGTTCCCTCAGCTAAAATCAAGACACAATTTAGAAAACGCCTATTTATTCCGTTACTTACAACTTCGACATGCCTATCAGTCGCAATTCAGGGTACGTAAAGTAGAGTCTTTGACATCCAATCTTGAGTCAATGCTATCAGAGGAGGCTCTGGACAAACCTTTCTCCAAATCATACAAAGAATTTTTTAAAATTGCACCAAAAGCTATTGCGAAGACCAGAAGTAAATGGGAAATGGAAGTTCCGGAGCTCCAGGGGGAGGACTGGGAGGAGGTATGGGATCAACCATTTAAGCATCTGGTATCAGCCAGAGATAGGCTGATTCAATTTCATTCACAGGAGTTATTACACTCCGGCAAGATTAGGGAAAATTTTTGGGCTGACATCAGCGGAGTGCTGGAGATGCACTTTTTCCCCGGCAGATGCCGGCCACATTTTCTGGGACTGTCCACAAATAAAGAGATATTGGGAGGAGGTCCTTTCATGTATCTCGGGCCTCCTCACAATACCTATTCCATTAAATATTAAGGTGTGCCTGTTGGGTTTGGTACAAGAGGTGGTACAGACCAGAGCATTAAGAACACTGCTCACTATTCTGCTTTTTTTATGCCAAGAAGGCCATCCTACTGAAATGGAAGGATCCCCAAGCACCAGATGTCGTATTTTGGAAAAAGTTGGTAAATAATATGATGCCTTATTATAAATATACGTATCAAGCTAGAGGATGTAAAAATAAATTTGACAAGGTATGGCAGGCTTGGTATGGAGATGATAATACTTTAGGGTAATCATACTAATATACTGTTAACAATGACAGGTAGAGGGTAACTTATTAATGTGGGGTAACGCTAATTAACGCAGAAACAGGAGGATTGTTGAGAGAATGAGGGATTGGGGAATTATAAGGTAATAAACCACTCTGACCCGGCGGTGTGACAACTTCTTAACAACTTCATGCTACAGGAGTTTTAAGTATACGTTGCTACTCTGAATTGGAAATGGGCTGTGACAGTGAGGGAGGCGGGAGGGGGTTTTCAGGGGGAGGGTGGAGGGGATTAGGGGGTAAGACTCATTGTTGGGCCCTGCGAGGCCAAATCTGGGCTCTGCCATGTTGGCAGCCTAGAGGTTATTGTATAAATGAAAAACTTCAATAAAAAGAATTTAAAAAAAAAGGGTATGGTCACTTACTGCTATAATAGATTGCTGGGTAAAAAGGTACAGGCATCCATTATAGATCCCACATAAGGGCCCATCTGCATAAGCTGATTCCCACAGGGGTATGGCGGCAATAGCATTAGAGGGGATGTGTGTTTTTTTAAAGCGTGTATTTTAAACTGTGATTGTAATAAACATTTACATTTTTACACCAATTTTTATTATCCCAAGCTTTTGTACGGGTACCATTAAAGTCCATTTCAGCCTTCCCCAAAAATGTCTTCTCTATTCCTTATTTGAATATCGCCCAAAAAATAGTACATAACTTTAAAGCGACAGGCTGAAAAGGTCAACGTGTTTTGCAAGATTGCTTCCTCAGGACTTTGGTATGTCTTTAAGGAAGTGTATTTAAAAAAAAAACACATATTACAACCATACAACATATATTTTTATTACATAAATATAATTCCATGCTATTCCGCACTTACAGTACATGTCCATCCAGAATACCTGGCAAAGAACTGGTGGCAATTAGTGAAAGCTTGCAAGCCCAAGCAATACAGGTGATCTACTGTATATACAGTGGCTTGCGAAAGTATTCGGCCCCCTTGAACTTTTCAACCTTTTGCCATATTTCAGGCTTCAAACATAAAGATATAAAATTTTAATTTTTTGTGAAGAATCACCAACAAGTGGGACACAATTGTGAAGTGGAACGAAATCTATTGGATATTTTAAACTTTTTTAGCAATTAAAAAACTGAAAAGTGGTGCTTGCAAAATTATTCGGCCCCTTTACTTTCAGTGCAGCAAACTCACTCCAGAAGTTCAGCGAGGATCTCTGAATGATCCAATGTTGTCCTAAATGACATATGGTGATAAATAGAATCCACCTGTGTGTAATCAAGTCTCTGTATAAATGCACCTGCTCTGTGATAGTCTCAGGGTTCTGTTGAAAGCGCAGAGAGCATCATGAAGACCAAGGAACACACCAGGCAGGTCCGTAATACTGTTGTGGAGAAGTTTAAAGCCAGATTTGAATACAAAAAGATTTCCCAAGCTTTAAACATCCCAAGGAGCACTGTGCAAGCGATCATTTTGAAATGGAAGGAGTTTCAGACCACTGCAAATCTACCAAGACCTGGCTGTCCCTCTAAACTTTCAGCTCAGACAAGGAGAAGACTGATCAGAGATGCAGCCAAGAGGCCCATGATCACTCTGGATGAACTGCAGAGAACTACAGCTGAGGTGGGAGAGTCTGTCCATAGGACAACAATCAGTCGTACACTGCACAAATCTGCCCTTTATGGAAGAGTGGCAAGAAGAAAGCCATTTCTCAAAGATATCCATAAAAAGTCTCGTCTAAAGTTTGCCACAAGCCACCTGGGAGACACACCAAACATGTGGAAGAAGGTGCTCTGGTCCGATGAAACCAAAATTGAACTTTTAGGCCACAATGCAAAACGATATGTTTGGCATAAAAGCAACACAGCTCATCACACTCAACACACCATCCCCACTGTCAAACATGGTGGTGGCAGCATCATGGTTTGGGCCTGCTTTTCTTCAGCAGGGACAGGGAAGATGGTTAAAATTGAGGGGAAGATGGATGCAGCCAAATACAGGACCATTCTGGATGAAAACCTGTTGGAGTCTGCAAAAGACCTGAAACTGGGACGGAGATTTATCTTCCAACAAGACAATGATCCCAAACATACAGCAAAATCTACAAAGGAATGGTTCACAAATAAACATATCCAGGTGTTAGAATGGCCAAGTCAAAGTCCAGACCTGAATCCAATCGAGAATCTGTGGAAAGAGCTGAAAACTGCTGTTCACAAACGCTCTCCATCCAACCTCACTGAGCTCGAGCTGTTTTGCAAGGAAGAATGGGCAAGAATTTCAGTCTCTCGATGTGCAAAACTGATAGAGACATACCCCAAGCGACTTGCAGCTGTAATCGCAGCAAAAGGTGGCTCTACAAAGTATTAACGCAAGGGGGCCGAATAATTTTGCACGCCCCACTTTTCATTTTTTTATTAGTTAAAAAAGTTTCAAAAATCCAAAAGATTTCATTCCACTTCACAATTGTGTCTCACTTGTTGGTGATTCTTCACAAAAAATAAAAATTTTATATCTTTATGTTTGAAGCCTGAAATGTGGCAAAAGGTTGAAAAGTTCAAGGGGGCCGAATACTTTCGCAAGCCACTGTACATAAATATAAGCTACTAATGACATTAGTATGCTGATTTAACAGCACCAACATCAAAACTTACTAGGAAATGTATATAGGTGACCATCCAGTCACAGCAGGGGAAAAGGCATAAAGGATCATGTCAGGATAACAGGAAAGTAGCTAGACAACAACCAATAACATATCATGTAGAAGGTTCCAATGTATGAGAACCTGGCAGGAAAAAAAAAATTCCTATAGTCCTGTTTATTCATAATTGCAGTTACAACTGCCATAGGAATTATTAAACAAATATAGTACCAAAATAGTGATCCTAATTACCTAAGATATGGTAACAGACTCCTAACTGCTGACCAAGATTCCAAATCCAGTCAAGTATCAGTGACCTCTGATAAGCTACAAAGAAGACATAGCACACAAAATGAATAGCAAAGACACAAATAGCAAAGCCACATATAACAAAGAAATTAGCTGGGAATAAGATAAAAGACATCACATGCATTGCCTGTTCAGATAAGCCTATCGAGAAAACAAAAGAGCATATCCTGGAATAGGAACCTATACATCCAAATGGCCAGAAGTTTTGCCAACCTACAAGCATTAGAAAATAGAATGAGCTTCTCTCACAAGGCTGGCCATCCTCCAGCCAGCCATCCCATACATTCCATCTGGCATGTTCTCACCTCATAAAGACATCATCCTCATAAGAGCCACTGCACTTCAACATTACATCTCTACCACCTTATTTTTGTATCTTACCTTCTGCCTTTCAGCCCCAGTGAACTGTCCCAGCCCCTCTGGCACACCTAGCTCAGTGGTAATTAGAATAACCTGATAATAATACACAACACAGTTCTGTTCTGTTAGTTTACTTGGAGAAAAGTAAAGTTTAGGTTAACATTAGTCAGCCAAGAGCTGTATAAATATCCAGGACTTGGTTGAAACAGTCTAAAGAAACAGTCAGTAACACTGTGACAGACCTAGCCGGGAAAGAGACTTTTGGAGGGGACTGAATGCTAGCCTCTTGCCAATCGATCGGGGGCCCTTGCATTTGGGGGAACGGTGCTCTTTGTGAGCTGTATGCCTGGGGACCCTTGAGGTGGTATTACTGTGGATTCGGGTCCTGGTCCCCCAGGACACACAGACTCTGGGGACCCTGGATTTGCCATATTGGAATAGTGGCTGATTCATAATGCTGGGACAGATACTGTTAGGAGATGCTGATGTAAATTCCAACACCTGTCTGTCTATTGTTTGCTAAAATGTGTATTGTAAATAAGTCTACTATGGGATCTAAGAGTCATTAGATCCCCATTGTTATTTGTGTTAATTAACTCTGCTATTGTGTGAAGAAGAGTCTATGTTGATTGTGATAATGTTGATTGGATTTTCTGAACTACAAGACGGCCAGTCTGGCCTAACGGTCATGTCTGAGTCATCTAGGCTGTCTAAAGGAATTAGTTAATTAGCTCATGTTAGTTAGGTTAATTAGGTTACAGCTGTATTGTTAGAGTAATATGAGCAGGAGGTCTGCACCTCCACTTTTAGTGTATAAAAGCCTGTATTTTGCAATAAAAGAGATTCCTGTTTGAACTTACATACAGCCTGCCTGGTGTTTTATCTGAGTTATCACAACTGGACTAGAACGGCACAGACCTGTAGTTCTAGTCCTGGAGCATCGGATTATCGAACCATCAGACGTTGCAATCTGATTCAATAGCTGCAGAGGAGTGTCGGGAGAGTGGAACCGAGTGAGCAAAGAGGCTTGTTACATTGGTTGGCAGCCGTGGGATTTGCTCTCCAGTTACTGGGACACTCCAAACCAGCCTGCAGGAGAGCCACGCTGAAAGACTTACTTGAGAGCCATGGAGGGAATGGTGGGATCGTGCTTCCTTCCTGTGAACACATCCAAACCATCACCTGGATCCAAGGTAGCAGGATAGCAGGAGAGGAGAGATACCAGCCACCATGGATGAGGAATTCAGAAGGAGGTTGCGAGAGAAGGAGATACAGCACAGAGGACCAGTATCAGAGCAGGTCCTGCTAGGATGGTTTGATTCTATCCGCTGTGAACTCTGGAAGGAAGCGCTAGCCCGTGAGCAGCGACACCAGGGAAAAGTTCTCCCCTCCATCCATGTGAGGTACTGGTCGCAGTATGAAGTGCGAATGCTGTTTTTGGGGGAACAGCCGAACCAGGAGTGGACAGCCGAGTTAAGCAGGCTGATCTGGGCAGAAATGCGGTTGGACGAGAGCTACAGAGCCCTCCAGTGGCACGTAGCCCAAGTGTGCCCATGGACAGCGGATGACAGCCCCACGGAAGGCTTTGACTACGATGGCCTGGGATTGTTATACTGGAGGCTGTCCAGGGACCCTGACTTTGGAAGTGATCAAGAGTGGCGTTTGGAGGAAATAATGGAGCACAGAGAGCGGAGACTGAATGTCTCAGAAGTGCACTGGAAGATTTGGAGTTTCTGGCCGTTCAGGAATGGGAGTTGGAGATCGCCTACAAACAGCTGTTAGACTCTGCTCAGCAGCAGGGTGGTGCTCCCTTTGCCTGGGACTATCATGAAATACCAGTTGACAACTCTGAAATCCTGGCTGAAGAGTTGACAATGTGGCAGAGTAACGGTGTGCTTTGCCAACCTGCACCCGCAGCTATGGAGGCGGAGGTCTTATGGCGGATGCAGCAAGTGCTGACTGACCTTGATTAACCCGTTTCTGCATTGGATGATCTTGGATGGAGGAATGTGCCTGTCCAGCAGAATGCCAGAGAATCGGCAGTGGAAAATCTGAAGATTGCCGTCCCCAAACCTGAAGTGCTGACAACAGGGTAGAGCTCTGCTAACCTCTGCCCAGCACTGATAGCATCTTCTGGGTTCCATGGAGAGGAGATGGTGAACCTTTATCCCCAGACACCAGTTGCAGAGACAGGGGATTTGATAGACTTTTCTGCTGAGGAAGAACAACCTGATGAGCCTCCAGCAGAAGAGGAGCTGTTATTAGGGCCAAACTTCACTGTGCTCTGCCCAGCACCAACAGAAGTATCTGTGAAGTTACAAGGAACTTCCCCAGCTGAAGCGCTGGCAACCGGACAGAGGTTCCAAGATCTCTGCCCTACACCTGCGGCGGTTCCGGAGGCTCAGGGTGAGAAGGAGGTGGTCACTTCCCAGCAGCAGATCAGGATACAGGGGGAGAAGGGAGAGGAGGTGTTCGTCGTCCCTCCCCAACAGTTAGCCGGAGCAGATGGTGTGGGGTTTCCAGCAGAAGGGCTGGCAACAGGGCCGAGTACTGCTGGACACTGCCCTCAACTAAGAGGATGGATGTCCTGTGAAGGTGGATGGGACTTCAGTCTCCACCTGTATACCCCAGGGATGCTGGGAAGTCGGCCCAGATCCCCAACAGCATGACAGAGTGAGCCCAGACACCCTGTCTTCTCTCCAGCGGCAAAAAACATTCCGACAACAAAATCTATGGATTTTTTACCGACGGATGTTGGCTCAAACTTGTCCTGCATACACACGGTCACACAAAGTTGACGGAAAATACAATCCTTCTGAACACGGTGATGTAAAACACGTACGTCAGGACTATAAACAGGGCAGTAGCCAATAGCTTTCGTTTCTTAATTTATTCTGAGCATGTGTGGCACTTTGTGCGTCGGATTTGTGTACACACGATCGGAATTTCCGACAACTGATTTTGTTGTCGGAAAATTTTATAGAAAGCTCTCAAACTTTGGGTGTCGGAAATTCCTATGGAAAATGTGTGATGGAGCCTACACATGAACGGAATTTCCGACAACAAGGTCCTATCACACATTTTCCATTGGAAAATCCTATCGTGTGTACAGGGCATTATACTTTTCTCATTTTATGTATTAGGAACTCTATGTCTAGTTCTATGCCATTATCATCCCCACAATCCTTGAGTCTATGAAACATTAACCCCTCCCATTCTGTACCAATATAGCCTGTGATGCCCTTTAACTTTACAAGATAGTGGGGGGCGGGCTTTGAGATGGGAGTTCACCAGTGGCTCGCCATTCTCGCAGTGTGCTATTGCCCATGCGTGGCCAGAGGAGGAAGGATTTGGGCGATTCTTCCACCAGTGCTTGTTTTCCCTGGGCTGCCGGATTGCGCAGGCACGCATGCAGGTGCTGGCGTGGCCCTATGAGGTCACAGCTGGCATCTTTTGCCGCTGTGATGTGCCAGGTGTCTCCAATTATTGGAGACATGTATAAGGTGGTAGAGCTGTAATGTTAAGGTGCAGGGGCAATTATGGGGATGATGTTTTTATGGGGTGAGAACATGCTATCTATGAGATGTATGAGATGGTCAGCTGGGGTAATAGAGCCTTGTGAGGGAAGCTCATTTTATTTTTTCACACTTGTAGGTTGGCAAAAGTTCTGGCCAATTGGTTGTATAGGTTTCTATCCCAGGATATGCTCTGCTGCTGTCGGCCCAGATCCCCAACAGCATGACAGAGTGAGCCCAGACATCCTGTCTTCTCTCCAGCGGCAGAAAGGACTCCAGGGAGAAGGGCCAGTCCAGGCCTCTCCCCAGCGGCAGATATGTTCTCTGAGAGAGGCAGAGGTTGGCTGGGTGAGTAATGCTCTGTTTGGAACAATTTGTTTGGGGTACTGTGTGGGTACAGGCATTAGAGGACTGGAACTACTGACTAACTTTGGAGTCAACCCGTCTGGGGTCTCCACCTGTGTTAGTCTCCTGCCGAAAGGGGAGAAATGTGACAGACCTAGCCGGGAAAGAGACTTTTGGAGGGGACTGTATGCTAGCCTCTTACTGATCGATCGGGGGCCCTTGCATTTGGGGGAAAGGTGCTCTTTGTGAGCTGTATGCCTGGGGACCCTTGAGGTGGTATAATTGTGGATTTAGGTCCTGGTCCCCCAGGACACACAGACTCTGGGGACCCTGGATTTGCCATATTGGAATAGTGGCTGATTCCTAATGCTGGGACAGATATTGTTAGGAGATGCTGATGTAAATTCCAACACCTGTCTGTCTATTGTCTGCTAAAATGTGTATTGTAAATAAGTCTACTATGGGATCTAAGAGTCATTAGATCCCCATTGTTATTTGTGTTAATTAACTCTGCTATTGTGTGAAGAAGAGTCTATGTTGATTGTAATAATGTTGATTGGATTTTCTGAACTACAAGACGGCCAGTCTGGCCTAACGGTCATGTCTGAGTCATCTAGGCTGTCTAAAGGGATTAGTTAATTAGCTCATGTTAATTAGGTTAATTAGGTTACAGCTGTATTGTTAGAGTAATATGAGCAGGAGGTCTGCACCTCCACTTTTAGTGTATAAAAGCCTGTATTTTGCATTAAAAGAGATTCCTGTTTGAACTTACAGCCTGCCTGGTGTTTGTTCTGAGCAATCAAAACTGGGTTAGAACGGCACAGAGCTGTAGTTCTAATCCCAGAGCATTGGATGACCGAACCATCAGACGTTGCAATCTGATTCAATAGCTGCAGAGGAGTGTCGGGAGAGTGGAACCGAGCGAGCAAAGGGGCTCGTTACAAACACTATGCAACAAAGAACGAGTCAAAAACAATGTGCTCAAATCAAATGGACTCCCCAAACAAGCTTTGGTGTATGTAGAATGCTATGGCTAAAGGGGGAACCCCAGGCCGGCCTATGATACCACTAATAAACACAGTGAAGTAATTTCAACACCCGTGGTGTGTCCCCTTTAAGAGCAACAGTGGTAATGTTCTATGAGCAAGGCTTTGCATTTGTTATCTTCACTGGCAATGTAGGAGCTCTGTGAACAAGGATCCTTCAATATAACAGGGTGATGAGACGTAATGAGCAGTAGCTGGTGGTGTAATGTGGCATTCCTCTGTGTGATTCCAAATAATAAGTGTCTGTGCACATTATTAAGATGTGGTATTTTAAGGAAGGCAATAAAGGTTCCTGGGCAAAGCCCCCTCACCAATCCGGTATGCAATCAGCGGTCCTCTACAGAGCGATCGAACGATGGTCCTGGATGCAGGGGGTGTCGCAGTGGCGTTCAGTCTCTGAGCTGCTGCAAAGTCCTCTTCTATGACATACCGTGCTGCTGCAGGGCATCCTTCTCAAGCATGGACAATCTGTTCCTCTGGGCTGGAGCTGCAGACTGTGTGCCCCTTGGTAGGCCGCGGTTCCCCTCACACACAACAGCCGAGGAGCTGCTCTCCTAGTGGGTTCCTGGAATGAAGAGGCTCTTGGCCTAGTTCCTGTGTGCTTTGTAGCCTCTCCCACAGACTTCCAGATACACGCAATGCACTCTGGGATTTGCAGTCCTGCTACACACTTCAGTCAGTCAGGCTGCATTGTGCTGGACTTTCTATTCCACAGTGCTTTGCTGCTGCCTGATGATTGGCTCAGTTTTTGCTAATAGGGAGGTTCTGAGTGTCTGTGTGAAGAGAGGGGGGGTTGAAAAGCCCACGCAGCTGCGGCAGATAGTTCTCTCATGTATTCCAGCAGCCTTGAGAGTTACCTGCTATATATATATATAGCCATACATGTCCAGCTGGATAACTGGTGTAGAATAATTTCCACCCCATATATCCAAGGAGGTGGAGATGAGGTGGAGGCAGCTTGGCTGGGCCTTGGGATGGGAGTTAACCAGTGGCTCGTTGTCCCTGCAGTGTGTTACTGTGCATGCGTGGCCGGGGGAGATGGGATTCAGATGATTATTCTGCCCAGCTGTTGTTTTCTTTTGGCTGCTGGATTGGATATTTTCTGTGTGTGCAAATTAATGCATTCTGGGTTTGCATTTTTTTAATTTCCAGGTCATAATCCTTAAATAATCCTTAAGTTATTTATCGTGGCTCCATCATCATCATTCCATCTGAAAATCACCATTTACCTCCCATGGATTGGGAAAAACCTGGATTCTCAGTCCTCGAGGGTTTAAATCCTCCCTAAATCCTTTGAGGAAGTTAATATGCCAACATAAGTTGGATTTGCGCTCTAATGCCCTGTACACACGATGGTACATTGATCAGACATTCCGACAACAAAATCTATGGATTTTTTACCGACGGATGTTGGCTCAAATTTGTCCTGCATACACACGGTCACACAAAGTTGACGGAAAATACAATCGTTCTGAACACGGTGATGTAAAACACGTACGTCAGCACTATAAACAGGGCAGTAGCCAATAGCTTTCGTTTCTTAATTTATTCTGAGCATGTGTGGCACTTTGTGCGTCGGATTTGTGTACACACGATCAGAATTTCCGACAACTGATTTTGTTGTCGGAAAATTTTATAGAAAGCTCTCAAACTTTGGGTGTCGGAAATTCCTATGGAAAATGTGTGATGGAGCCTACACATGAACGGAATTTCCGACAACAAGGTCTTATCACACATTTTCCATCGGAAAATCCTATCGTGTGTACAGGGCATTATACTTTTCTCATTTTATGTATTAGGAACTCTATGTCTAGTTCTATGCCATTATCATCCCCACAATCCTTGAGTCTATGAAACATTAACCCCTCCCATTCTGTACCAATATAGCCTGTGATGCCCTTTAACTTTACAAGATAGTGGGGGGCGGGCTTTGAGATGGGAGTTCACCAGTGGCTCGCCATTCTCGCAGTGTGCTATTGCCCATGCATGGCCAGAGGAGGAAGGATTTGGGCGATTCTTCCACCAGTGCTTGTTTTCCCTGGGCTGCCGGATAGCGCAGGCACGCATGCAGGTGCTGGCGTGGCCCTATGAGGTCACAGCTGGCATCTTTTGCCGCTGTGATGTGCCAGGTGTCTCCAGTTATTGGAGACATATATAAGGTGGTAGAGCTGTAATGTTAAGGTGCGGTGGCAATTATGGGGATGATGTCTTTATGGGGTGAGAACATGCTATCTATGGGATGTATGAGATGGTCAGCTGGGGTAATAGAGCCTTGTGAGGGAAGCTCATTTTATTTTTTCACACTTGTAGGTTGGCAAAAGTTCTGGCCAATTGGTTGTATAGGTTTCTATTCCAGGATATGCTCTGCTGCTTTCTTGGTAGGTGTATCTGAACAGGTAATACATGTAATATCTTTTATCTATTTTCCAGATAATGTCTTTGTTATTTGTGGCTTTGCTATCTGTGATGGGAGTTATTTTGGGTGGGGGCTCATGGAACTCAACTTACTTTAGAAAGGTTGGGAAACAGCTTAACAGGCCCCTCTTATGTCTAAGTTACCCTGTGTCTATTAGGGGCACAGAGTGACCGAGAAAAGGATGGACAGCTACTTAACCACTTCAGCCCCGGAAGGTTTTACCCCCTCCCTGACCAGAGCACTTTTTACAATTTGCCACTGCATCGCTTTGACTGCTAATTGCGCAGTCATGCAATGTTGTACCCAAGCAAAATTTGTGTCCTTTTTTTACCCACAAATAGAGCTTTCTTTTGATGGTATTTGATTATTATTTTTGTGCTATAAACGGAAAAAGACCGAAAATTTTGAAAAATAATGACATTTTCTACTTTTTGTTATAAAAAAAATCCAATAAACTCAATTTTAGTCATACATTTAGGCCAAAATTTATTCAGCCACACGTCTTTGGTAATAAAAAAGTCAATAAGCGTATATTTATTGGTTTGCGCAAAAGTTATAGCGTCTACAAACTAGGGTACATTTTCTGGAATTTACACAGCTTTTAGTTTATGACTGGCTATCTCATTTCTTGAGGTGCTAAAATGGCAGGGAAGTACAACCCCCCCCCCAAAATGACCCCATTTTGGAAAGTAGAAACCCAGAGGAAACTGCTGAGAGGCATGTTGAGCCTATTGAATATTTTAGTTTTTTGTCCCTAGTGATTGAATAATGACAAAAAAAAAATTACAAAAAGTTGTCACTAAATGATATATTGCTCACACATGCCATGGTTATTTGCAGAATTGCACCCCAAAATACGTTTTGCTGCTTCTCCTGAGTACGGAGATACCACATGTGTGGGACTTTTTGGGAGCCTAGCCGCGTACGGGGCCCCCGAGAACCAATCGCTGCCTTCAGGCTTTTTAAGGGCGTAAATATTTGATTTCACTCCTCACTACCTATCAGTTTTGAAGGCCATAAAATGCCAAGATGGCACAAAACCCCCCCAAATGACCCCATTTTGGAAACTAGACACCCCAAGCTATTTTCTGAGAGGCATGGTGAGTATTTTGCAGCTCTCATTTGTTTTTGAGAATGAAGAAAGAAAAGAAAAATGTATTTTTTTTCTTTTCTTTTTTAAATTTTTAAAACTTTTTGACAAAAAGCAAGGTCTGTTAAATACTCACCATACCTCTCAGCAAATAGCTTGGGGTGTGTAATTTCCAAAATGGGGTAATTTGGGGGGGGGGGTGCCATCTGGGCATTCCATGGCCTCTGAAACTGTGGTAGGCAGTGAGGAGTGAAATAAAAAATTTACACCCTTAGAAAACCTGACGGTGCTTGGTTTTCGGGGTCCAGTACGTGGCTAGGCTCCCAAAAAATCTCACACATGTGGTATCCTTGTACTCAGGAGAAGCAACAGAATGTATTTTGGGGTGTAATTTCACATATGCCCATGGCATATTTGAGCAATATATCATTTAGTGACAACTTTGTGCAAAAAAAAAAAAAAAATTGTCTTTTTCCTGTATTTTGTGTCACAATATAAAATATTCCATGGACTCGACATGCCTTTCAGCAAATAGCTTGGGGTGTCTACTTTCCAAAATGGGGTCATTTGGGGGGGTTTGAACTGTCCTGGCATTTTATGCACAACATTTAGAAGCTTGTGGCACACATTACCCACTCTGCAAGAAAATAAAGCAAAGGCCCTACAGATTAAAATGGTGGGTGTTTCATTTTTTTTTTCACACAGTATTTGCGCATCGATTTTTCAAACGCATTCTTTTGGGAAAAAAAAAACACTTTTTTTTTAATTTTAATGCACTTAAACACACTATATTGCCCAAATGTTTGATGAAATAAAAAATATGATCTTAGGCCGAATACATGGATACCAAACACGACATGCTTTAAAATTGCGCGCAAACGTGCAGTGGTGACAAACTACATACATTTTTAAAAGCCTTTAAAAGCCTTTACAGGTTACCACTTTAGATTTACAGAGAAGGTCTTCTGCTATAATTACTTCCCTCGATCTGACCTTCGCCGTGATACCTCACATGCATGGTGCAATTGCTGTTTACATTTGACGCCAGTCCGACACTTGCGTTCACCTTTGCGCGAGAGCAGGGGGGGGACAGGGGTGTTTATTTATTTATTTTTTTCTTTATTATTTTTTTTTGCTTTTTTATCTTATTTTTAAACTGTTCCTTTAATTTTTTTTAATCATTTTTATTATCTCAGGGAATGTAAATATCACTATGATAGCAATAGGTAGTGACAGGTACTCTTTTTTTAAAACATTGGGGTCTATTAGACCCTAGATCTCTCCTCTGCCCTCAAAGCATCTGACCACACCAAGATCAGTGTGATAAAATGCTTTGCCGATTTCCCAATGGCGCTGTTTACATCCGGCGAAACCTAAGTCATGAAATGCTCGTAGCTTCCGGTTTCTTAGGCCATGGAGATGATTGGAGCCATTCTGGTCTCTGATCAGCTCTATGGTCAGCTTGCAAAATCACCGGCTGCATTCTCGGGTTCCCTGTTGGGACAGGAGAGCCAGAGAAAACCATGGAAGATGGTGGGAGGGGGGACATTCCCTCCCACTGCTTGTAAAAGCAGTCTAGAGGCTAATTGGCCACAAGGATTGCTTTTACATGAAAGCCGACCACTGGTTGAAAAGAATGATACCAAGATGATACCTAAACCTGCAGGCATCATTCTGGTATAACCACTCAAAGTCCAGCACCATACGAGTACGTTGCTGGTCATTGTTGGGCATATATTGTAATCTTTTTTTTTTTCATGCAGCCTGTGGGTATGCCCACCATTAGAATACCTCCCTTCATCCACCCACTTCTAATGATGGGCATACATGCACCATTTACATATGCCAAAGCTTATGGGGGCATCCGCCCCAAAAGTTAGGAGCAAATCGCTCCTCCGCCCCTGCTGCCCCCATGCTTCGGCATATATGCTCTTTTTTTTTTAACTGTGGAGGTGAAATCACCCCCTACAGCGCTGGAGTCTGAATGGAGTACCTCCTAAGCAAATGATGGTTAACAATAAAACAAAGTAACATTACAGTATAACAGTAAGACATACCATACCTGCAAAGCAAATACAAAAAAAAATAGTAAAAAATAAAACATTTTTTAA
The DNA here is from genome assembly GCA_037952835.1 of Lithobates septentrionalis. Taxonomy (NCBI): domain Eukaryota; kingdom Metazoa; phylum Chordata; class Amphibia; order Anura; family Ranidae; genus Lithobates; species Lithobates septentrionalis. The sequence continues at coordinate 14,847,664 of JBBDGP010000278.1, read as the reverse complement.
CGCAACCTGTGCCTAAAACATATATATGCTGAAGCATGGGGGCATCCGCAAAAGGTAGGAGCAAATCGTTCCTCTGCCCCTGCTGCCCCATGTTTCGGCATATATGCTCTTTTTTTTAACTTTGGTGGTGAAATCACCTCCGACAGCGATGGAGTCGGCTTAATGTATCGTGGGAGCAAACACTGTTGCTGTCAAGATAAATAAATCCACGCTGAAACTGAATGGCGTACCTGCTAAGCAAATGATGGTTAACAATAAAACAAAGTAACATTACAGTATAACAGTAAGACTTACCATACCTGCAAAGCAAATACAAAAAAAATTGTAAAAAATAAAACATTTTATAACGCAACCTGTGCCTAAAATATATATATGCTGAAGCATGGGGGCATCCGCAAAAGGTAGGAGCAAATCGTTCCTCCACCCCTGCTGCCCCCATGCTTCGGCATATATGCTGAAGTATGTAACTATGGTGGTGAAATCACCTCCAACAGCGCTGGAGTCACGGCTTTATGTATTGTGGGAGCAAACGCTGTTGCTGTCAAGATAAATAAATCTGCGCTGAAGCTGAATGGCATACCTGAAAAAAAAAAAAAAAAAAAGGTTGACAATAAAACACAGTAAACAGTAAAGTATAAAAAAATTACATACCTGAAAAGCAAACATGATAAAACATAATAACAATAAAACATTGCAGAATAGAATACAGTAAAAAAGAGCAGAACAATAGAGAGAGAATAGAGAGAGAGAGAACAATAAAACGACAACTATTTTTGTTTTTTTGTTTTATATTATTTTTGTGTATTTTTTTTTTTACTGTAACTTTTGTAACTGTAACCGGTTCCAGGTTCAGGTTTCTCAAAATGCGATGGCATCTTGGGAGACCCTTTCAAAGTGTGCCTAGTCTGTGCAATGCTGTACCCTACGCTACAACGCAACTAGTGTATGGTAGCGCTTAAAACATTCACTATGCAAAGACCAGGATTGTCAGGACAGGAGGGACAATAGTAGCGGGTGTCACGCCTATATCCGCGCTTTCTACAGACACAACATTTTCTTTGGGGGCCTCGTTGGGTAGGGGTACTCGGGAGGACATAAGGAAAATGCTTACTGCATTTGGCTGGGGAAGGTGAGGTGGAGCACCGTCTGGAAACAGAAGGGCTCTGACGATCTCTTCCTGATATTTAAGGAAGGATCCAGTCCGTCCTGACGCTCTGTATAGCACATGAGCATTCAGCAAAGCCAATTGAAATAGGTATACAGACACTTTTTTATACCAGCGTCTGGCCTTATGGGCAACTAGGTACGGTGCCAACAACTGGTCGTTGAGGTCCACCCCTTCTATATTTTGGTTATATATTTGTGGACACAGAGGGGTTTCTCCACAACACCAGTCACCGTAGTAATTTGGACAGTTGTGTCTGCATGAAGGGAGGTAAGAATGAAAACATTCTTATTATCCCTCCACTTCATAGCGAGCAAGTTGTTACACTTCAAGCAGGCTCTCTCCCCCAGCCTAAGATGGGAATCTACAAGCCGCTGGTGAAAAGCCCTGGTGGTTAGATCGCACGGTGCCACATGCTCCAATCGATGATCAAACAAGTGACTAAAAAGTGGCACGCTCATGTAATAATTGTCCACATACAAATGGTACCCCCTTCCCAATAAGGCTGACACCAAGTCCCACACAATCTTGTTAGCGCTTCCTATGTAGTCAGGGTAGTTTGTCGGCTCTACGTGACTATCTCTTCCCTTGTAAACCATAAAACTACATGTATAGCCTGTGGCCCTGTCACAGAGCTTATACATCTTGACCCCGTACCTGGCACGCTTGCTGGGAAGGTACTGTTTGAATGACAAGCAGCCAGAAAACTTAATCAGGGACTCATCAACGCAGACAACTTGATGGGGAGTAAACAAGTCTGCAAAACGTTGGTTAAAGTGGTTTACGAGGGGCCGAATTTTGTAGAGCCAATCGTATCCAGGGTCTCCACGAGGACGACAAAGTTCATTGTTGTTGAAGTGCATGAACCGCAAAATCTGCTCCTATCGTGCCCTGGCCATGGAAGCAGAGAACACGGGCATATGGTGAATTGGGTCAGTGGACCAATATGACAACAACTCACTCTTTTTGGTTAGGCCCATGAGATAGGCCCAGAAAGATCTTAAATTCTGAAACCGTAATTGGTTTCCAATCTCTGGCAAGGGAGGACTGGGGAATAGTGGTGATGTGTTGACCAGCGTACAAATTGCTTTGGTCCACAATAGATCTATAGAGATTTTCGGTGAGAAACAGCGAATAAAAATCAAGTGACGTAAAATCAACTGTTTTCACATGAATGCCGGGTTGGCCAGTGAATGGGGGAAGTATGGGTGCTGCAGAAGTGGTGGGTTCCCAATTAGGATTGGCAAATGCAGCAGGAAGGGCACTATGGGCATGACGGGCCTGTGTTCGTCTTCTTGGTGGCAGTGGGACACTACTTGTGCTTGCCACCTCGCCAGCTTGAACTGCACTTATGGGACTCGCCACGTCACCAAGTGTTACTGTAGTGCTGGATGTAAGACCAGGGTGTACTAGGCCGCTGGTGCTTGCCAGTTCACCAGAAGGAATAGCGGCACTAGTACTTCTCTGCTCCATACAAGAGCCCTGCGGTTCTTGCACCTCAACAGCAGAAGAAGATTGGGATCTGGTACACCTAACATTGGCAGGGACCACAACTCCGTCATCAGAGCTATCTGTCATAGAGCCGCTGCTGTCTACAGGTTCGTATTCTGAGCCTGCATCTGACAGATGAGTGACTTCCTCTTCACTATCTGTCATGCTCAGAAACGTGTAGGCCTCTTCACTAGTGTACCTTCGATTTGCCATTTTGGGCTTTAAATTTAGTGGTACACTAGTGAGACTCACAGGCAAAAAAGCTCCTGACTGTTAGCGACTGTATCAAAATGCTACCAAAAACTGTTAGCGATTGCAGGGATCAGGCCTGACTCTGCGAACGCTGCAGTTATGTGTTTAGTGTTTTGTAAGTGACAGTGATCGATTGATCGATACTGCACTTGGGTGCTGGGCGGAGGGGCAAAACGCAGGGGCTAGCAGGTATCTGGGCTGATCCCGCTAACACTGCATTTTTGGGAACTCTAAACTGCTGGGGACGCTAGTATAGATCTGATCGGATCAGATATTGATCCGTTCAGATACTATACCACTAAGGGAGATATATGCTGTGTGCGTGGGTGTTAGTGGTACTGGCAATAACCTGACGCTGCCTGGGGCGACGCAGACCATATCTGACCCTAAAACCCAACTTATATCACCCGCCGGGCGTTTAGGGGGTTAAACCTTTATTAGGTAATAAACGGCGGGTGCCCTGACACTCTAAAAATCTAACTAACTAACTAACCACCGTCACCCATAACAGTTAAACGGTGATCACTGGTGAAAGGGTTAACTAGGGGGCAATCAGGGGGTTAAAACCTTTACTAGGTAATATATGGGGGTCCCTGATGCTATAAAACGCTGACGGCGAACCTAAATACTGACCTGCCTAACTAGGGTCACCTGTGACACTAATACAGCGATCAGATAAACGATCGCTTAGTCACACTGGCGATGGGAGGTGATCAAGGGGTTAAAGCTTTATTAGGGGGGTTAGGGGAGTACTCTAGACCTAAAGGGGCCTAACACTTATAACTGTCACAAAATGACACCAATGCAATAATCAGAAAAAAAAAAACTGCTATTGGTGTCACTGTGACAGGGGGTACAGGGGGTGATCGGGGGTGAAAAGTGTGCCTAGAGTGTTCTACTCTATGTGTAGTGTTGGTGCAAACTTACTTGATGCCTTCTCTCCTCAGAAGCCGGAAGGAAAAGGCTTCACGAGGAGCGATGACATCACTTACTCTCCCGCTGTTTACATTACAGCAGCAGAGGAAGATTCTCATTTGCCAGGAGTGATCGTGAGGGGTGGTCATGAATCAGTGGCCTCCCCCTCACCTCGGATCGCTCCTGACGCTAATCCGACCGCCGCAGGCACCGGGGCGGGTCCAATCAGACCCCCCGGGCAGGGGGCAGGCAGGGACGTACAGGTAAGCCCTTATGCCTGCCCGTGCCATTGTCCGGAGGTACATCGGCGTGCGGCGTGCGGCAACTGGTTAATGGACACTGAGAATGTGGTTTGGAGTACTTCAAATGAGTCTGTAATATTTATCAACAATATCCCTCAAGAAATATATAAAGACTATTCCTGGTTTGTTTGATTCTGAACTATAAATGTTTATAAAAATAACTGGTTACATTGATCTCTTTAATAAAGGTGCCGGACAGTCTGCTACTGAAGTCTTCTGCTATAGTCTGTTGCCTACTAGGCTGAGGAGGGGGGAGATCACTGTTTGTATTATTAATTGTGCTAATTGGAACAACTTTTGTCTCTCCTAGCAAAGATGCATTGTGTTTATTGTTGTAGGGACAGAATAGTCTAGTCACCTAGGCTGGTTAAAATGACTAGTAAATTATATTTCTGGTTTCAGTTGTATTGTTAGGGCAGTATGATCAGGAGGGCGGGGGGGATTGGGTAGTCCTTGTGTGGTGTATATTTTGTGTGAGTGTGTTCAAATAAACATTCCATGTCCCTGCAAGCTAGTGTTGGCTAGTGTTGTATGAATGGCTATAATATCTGATCTCTGATGTTCAGCTGGAGGAGGCTGTATACTGACGGAAGCACTCAAGCAGAGTGTGGAAAATTCTGTTACATACCGCCATGGAAGAGGAATTCGGAAGAAGGTTATGAGAGATGCAGATACAGCACAGAGGACCTGTATCAAAGCAGGCCCTGCTGGGATGCTATGATTCTGTCCACTGGAAGGAAACACTAGCCTATGAGCAGTGCCACCATGGAAAAATTATGGTCACAGTATGAATTGTGGGTGCTGTTTTTGGGAGAAAAACGCACAAGGAACAGACAGCTGAGTTAAGCAGGCTGGTCTGGGCAGAGATGCAGTTGGACAAGAGCTATAGAGCCCTCCAGTGGCATGTATCCCAAGCATGCCCTTGGATAGCGGATGACAGCCCAATGGAAGGCTTTGGCTACGATATCCTGGGACTGTTGTACAGGAAGCAGTCAAGGGACCCTAACTTTGGGAGCGATCTGGAGTGGTTGTTGGAGGAAATAATGGAGGGCTGGAGATCGCCTACAGATGGCTGCTAGACTCTGCTCAGCACCAGGGCTTGGCTCCCTTCACCTGGGACTATCCATAAGTACCAGCCGACAGTCCTGAAATCAAGACTGAAATGTTGGAAATGGGGCACAGTAACAGTGTAATTTGCCCATCTCTGCCTGCAGCTATGGAAGCGGAGGTCTTATGGTGGATGCAGCAAGTGTTGACTGATCTTGACTAGGGACGAGCTTCGTGTTCGAGTCGAACCCATGTTCGACTCGAACATTGGCCGAAATCCGAACGTTATGGGCCGTTTGCGCCAAATTCGTGTGGCGCGTCATGGCCCATAATTCACTGCGGCATCGCAGTGCATTGCTGGCTGATGATTGGCCAAGCATGCACTATGACCCGCATGCTTGGCCAATCACAGCGCCATCGGGAGAGAGGGCTGTAATTGGCCAAAGCCAGGGTGGCTTTGGCCAATTATGGCTCAGGGGGTTTAGAACACGCCCCACACTATATAAGGCCGCCTGCATGGCGGCACTGTGTAGTGTGTGTTCCGGCGTTGAGATACATAGATAGACAGAGAGACAGTGTCATTTTATTTGAGTTAGCTAGATTAGGCAGGATAATCAGTGAGTTAGCTGCACTTACAGTGTATTGTGTATATATATGCATCCCAGGTGTTGCATATATATATATATATATATATATATATATATATATATATATATATATATATATATATATATAGAGATAGATAGATAGATATAGATAGATATATATATATATATATATATATATATATATATATATATATATATATATATATATATATATATATATATATATATATATATATATATACACTGTATTCAGTTTAGCTAGATCCGTTCCTGTTATCTTCCTACTGACAGGCAGGCTTGTCTTGTTACAGTATATACAGCTACCTGAAGAAAATTGCTGGTGTTATTTCGATCCTTTTAGTACCACAGTCAGGCAGCTAGACTATTTACAGTTGGTGTAGTGTGTCCTGCTCACAGTGTTCAGCTAAAACTACAAGTTAGTGTAGTGAGACCTCTGCACAGTGTTCATCTAAAGCTACAAGTTAGTGTAGTGCGTCCTGCTCACAGTGTTCAGCTAAAACTACAAGTTAGTGTGGTGCGTCCTCCTCACAGTGTTCAGCTAAACCTACAAGTTGTTTTTTGCGAGCTCTGCACAGTGTTCATCTAAAGCTACAAGTTAGTGTAGTGCGTCCTGCTCACAGTGTTCAGCTAAAACTACAAGTTAGTGTAGTGAGACCTCTGCACAGTGTTCATCTAAAGCTACAAGTTTGTGTAGTGCGTCCTGCTCACAGTGTTCAGCTAAAACTACAAGTTAGTGTGGTGCATCCTCCTCACAGTGTTCAGCTAAACCTACAAGTTATTTTTTTGCGAGCTCTGCACAGTGTTCATCTAAAGCTACAAGTTAGTGTAGTGCGTCCTGCTCAGTGTTCAGCTAAAACTACAAGTTTGTGTAGTGAGACCTCTGCACAGTGCTCATCTAAAACTACAAGTTAGTGTAGTGCGTCCTGCTCACATTGTTCAGCTAAAACTACAAGTTAGTGTGGTGCGTCCTCCTCACAGTGTTCAGCTAAACCTACAAGTTATTTTTTGGCAAGCTCTGCACAGTGTTCACCTAAAGCTACCTGTAGAAGATTGGTGGTGTTTTCCTGATCCTATCACTACCGCAGGCAGCTAAAAAAGCTACAAGTTAGTTTTTTGCGAGCTCTGCACAGTGTTCAGCTAAAGCTACCTGTATAGAAGGTTGGTGGTGTTCTCATACTACAGGCAGGCAGTTGATTTTGCTAGCTGCAGTATCAGTACATATCTATATATCTATATCCCAGCTTAGTGCAGATACAGTCCATTAGTATGTCTGGAAGGCCAAGAAGGAGAGGCAGACAGTCACAAGCCAATAAAAGAGGGCAAGCAGGCTCTGTGTCTAGTGCTGGTCGTAGAGACGGTGCTTCCTCATCAGCACGTGGCCGTGGGACACGCTTGGCCTTTTTTTGGCAGCTGGCCGTGTTGAGCCGCAACATGCGGAAGACTTGGTCGAGTGGATGACCAAGCCGTCCTCATCCTCCTCATGCTCTCTCACCCATGCTCAGGGTACTTTGTCTGGCAAAGCAGCGGCCTCTTCCCTCGGATCAATGTCATCAGTGACTCCTTCCCTAGCCCCACCATGTCCTCCTCAGGAGTCCCTCAAACTGTTTGACCACAGTGTTGGGTACATGCTCCAGGAGGATGCCCAGCGTTTGGAAGGCTCTGATGATGATACTGAGCTTGATGAAGGCAGTAACATGAGCACAGACAGAGGGGGTGCCCAAGAAGGACAGCAATCTGGCAGTCATGCTCCCCCTGCTGCAGCATACTGCCAAGTTTGCTCCAGTGATGAGGAGGGAGGGGATGATGAGGTCACTGACTCAATGTGGGTGCCTGATAGGAGAGAGTAGGAGGAGGTGGCACATCACCAATGAGGCAGGATTCCCTCCAGGGGCCAGCCTAAGGGCAGCACACTGACTGCATCACACCCCAAAGCTCCACATGTGCAGGGCGCTGCAGTCTCTGATCAAAAAGTTCTTTGGTGTTGGCTTTTTTGAGACGAGTGCATCAGATCGCACCGCTGCTATTTGCAACATATGTCTCAAGCGTATCTCGCGTGGTCAAAACATCTCCGCTTGGGTACCACATGCTTGACCAGACATATGTTGACCTGCCATGCAGTTCGTTGTCAAGCGTATCTAAAAGACCCACACCAAAGAACAAAGAGGACCTCTCCTTGCTCCTCATCAGCTGAGATCTCCAACCCCACTATACCTTCAGTCCTCTCTGAGACCTGCACTGAGAGGAATGAAGGTGTAGAACTAGGTGTGTCACAGCCAAGTACTTGTGGGCAATCTGCTTTCGGTACACCGATGTCAGATTGTACCAGGTAAATTTTCCTGCCCCAGCTGCTGCACCGCCGAAAGAAGTTTGCTCCCAGCCATCCACATGCCCAGCGGTTGAATGCTAGCTTGGCAAAATTGCTAACACTTCAACTGCTGCCTTTTCAGTTGGTAGACTCTACCCCCTTCTGTGAGTTTGTGGAATGTGCGGTTCCTCAGTGGCAGGTACCCAAACGCCACTTTTTCTCACGGAAGGAGATTCCGGCTCTCTACCGGCATGTGGCAGGCAATGTCCATGCCTCGCTGGACAGGGCGGTCAGCGGTAAGGTGCATATTACCGCTGACTCATGGTCCAGCAGGCATGGATAGGGATGTTACCTAAGTTTCACAGCGCATTGGGTGACTCTGCTGGCAGCTGGGAAGGATGCAGGACAAGGTGCAGTAGTATTGGAGGTTGTTCCACCACCACGCCTCCAAAATGCCACTACTAATGATTGTGACACACCTCTCTCCTCCACCCCCTCCTCTTCTTCCTCCATGGCCTCTTCCTGTGCTTTGTCCTCGGAACCAGCGGTCTTCCGTAGCCGTTCAAGGGGCTACGCAAGTACGCAGGCCAAAAGATGCCATGCGGTGCTTGGGCTGGTGTGCTTGGGGGACAGGAGCCACACTGGGGCAGAGGTTCTGTCAGCTCTGCAGGGGCAGGTTCAGAGGTGGTTGACGCCACGCCAACTTAAGGCGGGAATGGTGGTTTGCGACAATGGCACCAACCTCCTCTTTGCCCTCCGACAGGGACAAATGACCCATGTGCCCTGTTTGGCTCATGCTCTTAACTTGGTGGTGTTGCGGTTCTTGGGCAGGTACCCGGGCTTACAGGTTGTCCTGAGGCAGGCCAGGAAAGTCTGTGTGCATTTCCGCTGGTCATATAATGCCAGTGCTCGGCTGGCGGACCTCCAAAAGGAGTTTAACCTGCCCAAGAACCGCCTAATCTGTGACATGCCCACCAGGTGGAACTCAACATTGGCCATGCTGCAGCGGCTGCACACGCAGCAGAGGGCCATCAATGAGTACCTGTGCGACTATGGCACCAGGACAGGGTCAGGGGAGCTTGTTTTTTTCCCCAAGCCAGTGGGCCATGATAAGGGATGCATGCACTGTCCTGTCACCATTTGAGGAGGCCACGAGGATGGTGAGCAGTGACAGTGCATGCATCAGTGACACTGTCCCCCTTGTCAACCTGTTGGAGCACACGCTGCGTGGAATAATGGACAGGGCACTTGAGGCAGAACAGAGGCAGGAAGAGGAGGACTTCCTTATCTCTCAAGGCCCCCTTTATCCTGCGTGCCCGCCGATCACACAGGAAGAGGATGAGGAGGAGGAGGAAGATTGTGTCAGTATGGAGGTGGAGCCTGGCACTCAGCATCATCAGCAGTCTTTAAGGGATCAGTCCCAAGAAACACATGGACTTGTACTTGGCTGTGAGGAGGTGGCTGCGGACCATGTCATCCTTAGTGACCCAGAGGACTCCGGACCGAATGCCTCAGCAAACCTACGCTGCATGGCCTCCCTGATCCTGCAAAGCCTGTGTAAAGATCCTCGTATTCGTGGTGTCAAGGAGAAGGACCAATACTGGCTGGCAACCCTCCTTGATCCACGTTACAAGGGTAAGGTTGTGGACCTTATCTTGCCATCGCAGAGGGAGCAGAGGATGAAACATCTTTGGGAGGCCTTGCAGAAAGGTCTGTGCAACGCGTTCCCAGAGACTGGAAGGTTACAAACTCCTGTTTCTGGACAACGTGTTGCTGAGGCTTCGGTCAGTCAAAGAAGGAGCATTGGAGAAGGTGGCCGTCTGACCAATGCGTTCAGACAATTTTTTGGTCCGCAGCCCCAAGGTATGATCGGTTCCAGCAACCATCGCCAGTGTCTGTTTTACATGGTGCAGGAATACCTAGGGGCAAGATCTGGCTTGGACACCTTTCCCACTGAAAATCCTCTGGGTTACTGGGTCTTGAGGATGGATCACTGGTCAGAGCTTGCACAGTATGCAATTGAGCTACTGGCCTGTCCTGCATCCAGCGTTCTTTCGGAACGCACATTCAGTGCTGCTGGAGGCTTTGTAACCGATCACAGGGTGCGTCTGTCCACCAACTTGGTCGATCGACTGACCTTCATAAAAATGAATCAGACTTGGATCACCACCAGCTACCAAGCACCTGATGCTGATGTAACCGAATAATTTTTTTTTAAATCTCAGATCCCTTCAAAGACTGCCTATGCTGATGCTGAGTGACTAACCCTGAGTAATTATCCTCTTCCTCCTCAATGATCACGCTGATAGCTTGTAAGAACATTTTTGGTTCTGGGCGCCACCACCAGTGCCTAAGGCCCAATTTTTCAGCCCCTGTTTAACAGGAGCGTGTAATTACAATTTTTGATACAATACTTTACAGCAGGGCTCGTTTCTGCGTTCCAACTAGAGTATCTGTGAGGGGTTGCAGTGTTGGGGCACCAGCACCAGTGCCTAAGGCCCAATTTTTCAGCCCCTGTTTAACAGGGGCGTGTAATTACAATTTTTGATGCAATACTTTGCAGCAGGGCTCGTTTCTGCGTTCCAACTAGAGTATCTGTGAGGGGTTGCAGTGTTGTGGCACCAGCACCAGTGCCTAAGGCCCAATTTTTCAGCCCCTGTTTAACAGGGGCGTGTAATTACTATTTTTGATGCAATAATTTGCAGCAGGGCTCGTTTCTGCGTTCCAACTAGAGTATCTGTGAGGGGTTGCAGTGTTGTGGCACCAGCAGCAGTGCCTAAGGCCCAATTTTTCAGCCCCTGTTCAACAGGGGCATGTAATTACAATTCTTGATCTAATATTTCACAGTAGGGCCCATTTCTGCACTCACCAAGAGCGAGTGAGGACTTACAGTTTTGTGGCACCAGCACCACCAACACCACCACCAAAGGCCCAATTTTTCTGCCCCTGTTCAACAGGGGCATGTAATTACAATTCTTGATCTAATATTTCACAGCAGGGCCCTGTGAGGGCTTACAGTGTTGTGGCCACAACAACACCTAAGGCCCAAATTTCTGCTGAGTATATAGGGCAGGCCCCTACTTTCAAACATCTAACTTACAAACGACTCCTACTTGCAAATGGAAGGAGACAACAGGAAGTGAGATAAAATCTACCCCTAGGAAGGGAAATTCTCTCCTGTAAGAGTTAATATGGGAAAAACATTTCTCCTTTCCACTGATGCTTTCCAATCCTTGTTCCACAAAAAACCCCAAATTTTCAAAAGACATTTGTCATTGGGACAAAAAGTGAGGTGAAATCTTCTGAAGAGGAGGACAGACAGCAAAACAAATGTCACAGGGGTGATAACCCTTCCCTATGTTTTCCAAAAAGCTTAAAAAAGATTTTTTGGCTGGAGCTAAATACGTTAAAAATGTACCCGTTCAAAATTACAAACAGATTCTACTTAACAACAAACCTACAGTCCCTGTCTTGTTTGCACCGCCTGTATACTGCTGTTCAGAGTATATAGGGCCTGGTGGCCCCACACCTTTCCTTATTTTAATTTGGATGCGGGGTTCCCCTTAATATCCATACAAGACCCAAAGGGCCTGGTAATGGACTGGGGGGTACCCATGCCGTTTGTCTCACTGATTTTCATCCATATTGCCAGGACCCGACATTACATTAAAGCCGCAAGCAGTTTTAAATGACTTTTTTTTCCTTTAAAAATGACATTTTGTGCAGGGACTGTTCTAAGCACGGGAAACACGCGCCACTTTACAGGCATACTATAGACACCCCCCAGGTACGATATTTAAAGGAATATTTCACTTTTTTTTTTTTACTTTAAGCATCATTAAAATCACTGCTCCCGAAAAAACAGCAGTTTTTAAAAGGTTTTTTTTGCATTGATACATGTCCCCTGGGGCAGGACCCAGGTCCCCAAACCCTTTTTAGGATTAGCCTTTAAAATAAGCACTTTTGATTTTGAACGTTCAAGTCCCATAGACGTCAATGGGGTTCTAACGTTCGTGCGAATTTTCGGTCCGTTCGCAGGTTCTGGTGCGAACCCAACCGGGGGGGTGTTTGGCTCATCCCTAATCTTGACGAACCTGTTTCTGCACAGGATGAGCTTGGAGGGAGAAATGCATCTGTCCAACGGCAGTTCAAGGGCTCGGGAGAAGCTGTCCTCATTTCTTAGCCATGAATCACAGAAAGCATGGATTTACATGACTTTTCCCCGGAGGATGTTATGGATGATGAGTCACCTGCCAAAGTGTTGGCACTGAGTCCAAGGGCAACCAGCCCATGCCCTGGACTTTCAGAAATTCCAGAGACTTGGGATTTACAGTGCCTTGAACAAGTATTCATACCCCTTGAAATTTTCCATTTTGTCAATTTACAACCAAAAACATAAATGTGTTTTATTGGGATTTTATGTGATAGACAATGACAGCCCAACGGAAGGCTTTGGCTACGATATCCTGGGACTGTTGTACAGGAAGCAGTCAAGGGACCCTAACTTTGGGAGCGATCTGGAGTGGTGGTTGGAGGAAATAATGGATTGCAGAGAAGAGATGCTGAACATCTTGGAAGTGCTATTCATACCCCTTGAAATTTTCCATTTTGTCATTTTATAACCAAAAACTTAAATGTGTTTTATTGGGATTTTATGTGATAGACAAACACAAAGTGCCACATAATTGTAAAGTGGAAGGAAAATTATAAATGGTTTTCCATTTTTTTTACAAATAAATATCTGAAAAGTGTAGCGTGCATTTGTATTCAGCCCCCTTTACTCTGATACCCCTAACTAAAATCTAGTGGAACCAATTGCCTTCAGAAGGCACCTAATTAGTAAATAGAATCCACCTGTGTGTAAAATAATCTCAGTTTAAATTCAACTGTTCAGTGAAGCCCTCAGAGGTCTGTCAGAGAACCTTAGTGAACAAACAGCATCATGAAGGCCAAGGAACACACCAGACAGGTCGGGGATAAAGTTGTGGAGAAGTTTAAAGCAGGGTTAGGTTATAAAAAAAATATTTTAAGCTTTGAACATCTCACAGAGCACTGTTCAATCCATCATCTGAAAATGGAAAAAGTATGGCACAACTGCAAACCTATCAAGACATGGCCGTCCACCTAAACTGACAGGCCGGGCAAGGAGAGCAATAATCTGAGAAGCAGCCAAGAGGCCCATGGTAACTCTAGAGGAGCTGTAGAGATCCACAGCTCAGGTGGGAGAATCTGTCCACAGGACAACTGTTAGTCGTGGACTCCACAAATCTGGCCTTTTTGGAAGAGTGGCGAGAAGAAAGACATTGTTTAAAGAAAGCCATAAGAAGCCCTGTTTGCAGTTTGAGAGAAGCCCTGTGGGGGACACAGCTAACATGTGGAAGAAGGTGCTCTGGTCAGATGAGACCAAAATTTTACTTTTTGGCTTAAAACCAAAATGCCATGTGTGGCAGAAAACTAACACTGCACATCACCCTGAACATACCATCCCCATCGTGAAACATGGGGGTGGCAGCATCATGTTGTGGGGACGCATTTCTTCAGCAGGGACAGGGAAGCTGGTCAGAGTTGATGGGAAGATGGATAAAGCCAAATACAGGGCAATTTTAGAAGAAAACCTGTTATGCCGCGTACACACGGTCGGACTTTTCACCTGCAAAAGTCCGACGGACGCCGCCGGACAAAGTCCGGCGAAAAGTCCGACCGTGTGTGGTCTCCATCGGACTTCTGACGGACCGTTTCGGTCGGATTTTTGCGGAAATCCGACGTACTTTAGATTTGAAGCCTGCTTCAAATCTTTACGTCGTACCTCCGCCGGACTCAGTTCCTGACGGAAAGCCCGTTCGTCTGTATGCTAGTCCGAAGGACCAGATGCGACGGAGGAGCAGGTTACTGCATCTCGCGCTCGCTGCAATAGGAAAAACAAATCTTCCTATTGCGGCGAGCGCGGGGCATACCAGGCCCTTAGGTCTGGTATGGATTATAAAGGGGAACCCCTACGCCGAAAAAACGGCGTGGGGTCCCCCTAAAATCCATACCAGACCCCGATCCGAGCACGCAGCCTGGCCGGTCAGGAAAGGGGGTGGGGACGAGCGAGCGCCCCCCCCTCCTGAACCGTACCAGGCCGCATGCCCTCAACATGGGGGGTGGGTGCTTTGGGGGAGGGGGGCGCCCTGCGCCCCCCCCCCAAAGCACCTTGTCCCCATGTTGATGAGGACAAGGGCCTCTTCCCGACAACCCTGGCCGTTGGTTGTCGGGGTCTGCGGGCGGGGGCTTATCGGAATCTGGGAGCCCCCTTTAATAGGGGGGCCCCCAGATCCCGGCCCCCCACCCTATGTAAATGAGTATGGGGTACATGGTACCCCTACCCATTTACCTAGGTAAAAAGTGTCAGTAATAAAACACAACACAGGTTTTTAAAATAATTTATTAAACAGCTCCGGGGGGGGGGTCTTCTTCCGTCTTCGGGGGTCCCTCCGCTTCATCTTCTCCCGGGGTCCGGTTGGTTCTTCTCCGCTCTCTTCTCCCGGTGTTCCAGTTCTTCGGCCGGCTCCTCTGCTGTGTTCAGATAGCTCTCTTGCCAGCAGAGGTCCGGACTTCTGAGCTGCTGAGCTGCTGGGCTTCTTGTCTTCTCTTCTCTTCTCTTCCCCCAGATGTTGACACGACGCTCTCTCCGGCTGGACTGGTCTCCGAGGGCTGCGTTGTGACTTATATAGGCGGAGACCCCGCCCCCATATGATGTCACAGTCCCTGGGCATGCTGGGACTGTGACGTTTTAGGGGGCGTGGGCGTGTACCATGTACCCCATATTCATTCACATAGGGTGGGGGGGCCGGGATCTGGGGGCCCTCTTATTATAGGGGGCTCCCGGATTCCGATAAGCCCCCCGCCCGCAGACCCCGACAACCAACGGCCAGGGTTGTCGGGAAGAGGCCCTTGTCCTCATCAACATGGGGACAAGGTGCTTTGTGGTGGGGGGGGGCACCGTAAGGCGCCCCCTCCCCCAAAGCACCCCCCCATGTTGAGGGCATGCGGCCTGGTACGGTTCAGGAGGGGGGGGGCGCTCGCTCGTCCCCACCCCCTTTCCTGACCGGCCGGGCTGCGTGCTCGGATCGGGGTCTGGTATGGATTTTGGGGGGACCCCCACGCCGGTTTTTCGGCGTAGGGGGTTCCCCTTAAAGTTCCATACCAGACCTAAGGGCCTGCGACGGGGCTCGCAAGGTTTCAATCTCGCCAAAAAAAGCGGCGAGATTGAATTCCTTTTCTAGTCCCGTCGTACCCGAGTCACGTTCAAAATGAACGGACTTGTCCGTGTGTGGGAAAGTCCGTTCATTCTGAAAGTCTGGCGGAAGTCCGTCGGGAAGACCGGATTCCAGAAAGTCCGGCCGTGTGTAGGCAAGTCCGGCCGTTCAGAAAGTCCGGCGGTAGTCCGCCGGAAGTCTGGCGGCAAGTACGTCGGACCTAGCTTTCTAGAAAGTCCGACCATGTGTACGCGGCATAAGAGTCTGCAAAAGACTTGAGACTGGGGCAGAGTTTCACCTTCCAGCAGGACAACGACCCTAAACATACAGCCAAAGCTACAATGGAATGGTTTAGATTAAATCATATTAATGTGTTAGAATGGCCCAGTCAAAGTCCAGACCTAAATCCAATTGAGAATCTGAGGCAAGACTTGAAATTTTCTGTTCACAGACTTGAGCTATTTTGCAAAGAAGAATGGGCAAAAATGTCACTCTCTAGATGTGCAAAGCTGGTAGAGACATACCCAAAAAGACTTGCAACTGTAATTGCAGTGAAAGGTGGCTTTACAAAGTATTGACTCTGGGGGGGCTGAATACAAATGCACTCACACTTTTCACATATTTGTAAAACATTTAGAAAACCATTTATTATTTTCCTTCCACTTCACAAATATGTGATACTTTGTGTTCGTTTATCACATACAATCCCAATAAATTACATTTATATTTTTGGTTGTTACATGACAAAATGTGGAAAATTTCAAGGGGTATGAATATTTTTTCAAGGCACTGTAATAGACTTTTCTGTAGAGGAGGAACCACCTAGCAAACCTCCAGCAGAAGTGCTAGCAGCAGGACAGAGTACTGCAGACCCCTGCTCCACACCCGCAGAAGTTTCAGAGGTCTGAGGTGAGAAGGTGGTGGTTCTTCCTCTCCAGTGGATTTCAGAGATGCAGGGAGGGGAAGCAGCCATTCCCCCCTCCCCAACAAGGATCCGTGCACCTGGGAGACAGTACCAGAGAAAGGGCATCCCAGCATCAAAGAGCGCCCCAGAATGATGACACCAACCCAGAAGAAGAGCTGGCATCATGTCAGAACATCACTGAGCTCGGCCCAGCACCAGCAACAGCTTCAACCTTGCTGAGAGAAGAGGCAGCCAGCATTTCTCCCACAACACTGACAGGAGCATGGGATTTCATGCCAGCAGCATTTGTGGAGTTACAAGAAACTTCTCCAGCTGAAGCACTGACAACCGGACAGAGGGTCCAAGGCCTTTGCTTCACACCTGCAGCAGATTCGGAGGCCCAGGATGAGAAGGTGACAGTCACTACCCAACATCAGCTACACAGTTGGGGGGAGAAGGGGGAGGAGGTTTGCACCCTCCCTCCCCAACAGTAGGCCAGGGTGGAGGAAATTGTCCTCTCTCCCCAACAGTTATCTGGAGTTGATGATGTGAGGTTCCCAGCTGAAGCACTAATGAAGCAGTGCACTGCTGGCCTCTGCCCTAAACTAAGGATGGATTTCCTGTGGAAGTGGATGGGACTGGGGTCTCCACCTGTATACCCCAGGGATTCTGGGCAGTCGGCCTAGATCCCCAACAGCATGATGGATTAAGCCCAGCCACTCTGTCTTCTCTTCGGTGGTTGAAAGGACTCCAGGGAGAAGGGCCAGTACACACTTCTCCCCAGCGGTGGGTATGTTCTATGAAAGAGGCAGAGGTTGGCTGGGTGAGTAATGATCTGTTTGAGACAATCTGTTTGTGGGGCGTGGCTAGCTGGCGCGGTGTATGGACGCTCACTGAAAGAGCTCCTCTCTGCCAAGGGCCATTAGACACTAAAACAGCGACTTTCAGCCTAGGAATTTCACAGCCACCTAAGCGGTTCAGCTGGGGGAACATCAGAGATGACTTCCAGGAAAAGAAAAGAGGACATTTACCCCAACAAGCTGCCTGATTACTTCATGTGGCAGCGGCGGTCTCCTGAACAAGATGGCGGCGGCAAGCAGGGGAAAGGCACACAAGGCTCTCACTCACAAAACGGCGCTGCACAGGGGAGAAGATCAAGCAGAGCTTACACTTCACCCACCGCTGAGCAGTACTCCCTGCCTCCATCAGCCTCATCCAGCCCAGCCAAAAGCAAGCCAAAGATGGATCATACAGAGGAGGATGATGATGAGGTAAGCTTGCACTCATCTCAGGATGACACCAGAGAACTACAAGACTCCATAACTGATTTCCCTACCGCCAATACACCGATTATGGACACTACACTTAAAGACATGCTGATATCTCTCAGATCCACACTGCATGCTGACATTCAATCACTGACTAGACAATTTAAATCTGAAATATCTTCAGTAAACAAGAGATTATCGCATGTTGAAAAAAAGATGGGTGAATTCGCCTGCACCTTTAATGATCTAGTTGATGCCCACAATGATAGAGTTGATGACATGATGCAACTGAAACTAAAATTAGCAAATTTAGAAGATAGATCCAGAAGAAACAACGTTAAAATACGTGGAATACCTGAATCAGTTAAAAATCCTGACCTGAAACCTCACTTTATTCAAATGCTGAAATCTGCCCTCCCAGAAGTCCCTCATGAGGAACTAGTAGTGGATCGTATCCACAGGTTGCCAAAGCCTAAACATGTAGCCGCCCACCTTCCCAGGGACACTATTGTCAGAATACATTTTTATCATGTCAAAGATCAGTTTATGGCAGCCACAAGAAACCGTGATTCCCTTCCAGAGGAGTTCCAAGAACTTTCCTTTTACACTGACCTATCAGCATTCACCATGCAACAGAGGCGTCAACTAGCATCTATCACAAAGCTATTGAATAATCACTATATCACCTATAGGTGGATATACCCAGCAAAACTCATGATAACAAGAGAAGGAATTACACATGTGATCTCTAACATCAAAGATGGCCTCAGCCTCCTGCGAGATTGGCAAATCATTCTCCCTGATGCAGACGATCAAGTCAACCATGGCTAGACAAATAAAAGGTCTACAAACCAGATCTACCTCTAGGCAACCGCTACTGCTATTTTATCCCTAATGGCCCCGGGGATCGCCACCTTCGTTTACCTGTTAAACACCCCTCGATTGAGCGGTTATTCCTACCGCACTGATTCCTTTAAGAATCAAGTTCTGTTTGTTACTGTTAACTGTTTTCTTTTCTCCAAGAAGTTTCCAAGAATAGGATCCATCCCTGCACAATCCAAGGAACCGTGTACTACATCACCTGAACAGAAATTCCACCCGCAGTACCTCATCTCAGCATCCACAACAGCTACCACCTGAGAGTTCCCGATACTGCAAGCCCCACCTAACGGACCACCACACTGCCAGCATTTGGTCATCGTCTTCTGGATCAGACCAGTGTCATCCATTGGCCTTAAGGTAACAAGCATCTACATAGCTATCAAGCCTTATAACTAAGAATAACAGGAATCCACACCATGCCAATCAAAATTGTATCCCTCAATGTAAAAGGCTTAAACAGCCCATACAAATGGCAAATGGCCTGGAAAGAAGCTAAAAGTCTTCACTGTGATGTGATATGTTTCCAGGAAACCCACTTTGCAGCAAATAAACTGCCTAATTTTCAAAACCGCCAGTTCCCACACATCTTCCAAGCAAATTTTACCTAAAAAAAAAAGGGGTGTCGCCATAGCTATCAAAGACACTGTGCAATTCCAAAGTCTAGATATACATTCGGACATTTCAGGCAGATTCATTATCTTAGTATGTGAACTGAACGGCAAAAAATTCACCTTAGTGAACATCTATCTTCCAAACACCAAACAGCTATCTTTTCTTAAAAAAGTATGGAAAAAAGTCTCATCGATGCAACAGGGTCATACCATTTTGTGTGGAGACTTTAATGCTGTCCCTAACAGAGATCTAGATGTTACCAGCCAGACCAAGCTTTCAAGAAACAGAGTGACTCTGAAAGATTTCATAACATCATCCGGTTTGTACGATGTGTGGAGGTGCCAACATTCCTCAGAAAAGGACTTTACTTTTTTTTCCAGCGTTCACCATACATATTCTCATATAGATTTGTTTTTAGTACCTTATATACTCGAGTATAAGTCGAATTTTTCAGCACATTTTTTTGTGCTGAAAGTGCCCCCCTCGACTTATACTCGAGTCAAGCACTTTTCTGCAGCAAAAAATTTCATTTTCCAAACCGACTTTGGGGCCCCGTATCTCAGGGCCACTGGGTGCTAGGAACCCCAAATTTGGTGTGCACACCCAGTGGAACTGGTACCATAACATATCCAAAGCTGAAGTTCTTAGCATTAAGTGGCCCAGAGATACGGGGCCCCAAAATCGATTCGGAAAAAGTCATTCTCTGCTGCAGAAAAGTGCTTGACATTTTCTGAACCGATTTTGGGGCCCCATATCTCAGGGCCACTTGGTGCTAGGAACCCCAAATTTGGTGTGCAAACCCAGTGGAACTGGTACCATAACATATCCAAAGCTGGGGTTCCTAGCACCAAGTGGCCCTGAGATACGGGGCCCCAAAACCGGTTCAGAAAATGTCATTCTCTGCTGCAGAAAAGTGCTTGACATTTTCTGAACTGATTTTTGGGGCCCTGTATCTCGGGGCCACTTGGTGCTAGAAACCCCACGTATGGAAATTTTATGGTGCTCCACTGGGTTTGCACACCAAATTTGGGGTTCCTAGCACTAAGTGGCCCCGAGATGCGGGGCCCCAAATTCGGTCAACTGTGTCCATCTGCAGCAATGTCATTTCGGGACCCTTTGGGTTCAGAGACCCCAAATTTTGGCTGCAGCTAGGGGGCATCTAGGAACCCTCAACTACCAAGTTTGAAGTTCAGGGGCCCTATGGCTGCCAAATGGGCACAGTGAGGCTGCAAATGGGCATTGTTGACCCTCTTTTCCACTTACAGTAGCTGTACATTTCTCACCCTCGTCTTATACTCGGGTCAATACGTTTTTCCCATTTTATTTGTGGTAAATTAGGGCCTCGACTTATACTCGGAACGACTTGTACTCGAGTATATACGGTAGATAAATTTATCCTACAACAGATTACTAAATCTGAACTGCATTGTATTACGTGGTCGGACCATGCTCCGATATCGGTGATCGTGGGGGATCGCTGTGCAGAGACCAGGGCTAACAGATGGCGCAATGACATTTTCACACTATCCCAACCGCAAAATCTAACGAAAATCGAAAAAGCAATTAAAGAATTCTTTGCCATCAACGCCCCCTCGGTCAGCGACCCCTTCACACTATGGAATGCTCATAAAGTTTATATAAGAGGTCTACTTATACAGATGAGTGCTAGAGCTAAAAGACAAAGACTAGAAAAACTCAATACTATATTAGCCCAAATCCAACAGTTAGAAAACTTAAATAAACAACATACCACACAAAATACAAGAGAAGCATTGTTCATGTCCAGGCAAGAACTGCGTACTCTCCTAATATCACGCCACAACCATCAATTGAGATCACTTAAAGCCCAGACATATAGATACGGGAATAAAGCAGGAAAGTCCCTAGCCACACAATTAAAAGAAAAAACTATTAAACAAAAAATCTCCTACCTAACTAACCCCAAATCCAACAAAAAAGTTAACAACCCACAAGAAATAGCCGATGCATTTAGCGATTACTATGAAGAACTATATAACCTTAAAAAGGACCCAGATACTTTCCAGCCCAATGACACAGTGATTTCAGAATTTCTGGAATCAATACATCTCCCTAAAATATTACCGGAGGATCTGGCATATATAAACCAACCATTTACGCTAAAAGAAACAAATGACGCCATCAAACGTCACCCCCGCAACAAAGCCCCAGGCCCGGACGGTTACTCTTCAGAATATTATCAACTATTTTCCCCCATCCTAACCCCCCACTTACTCCCTGTTTTTGAAGCTGCAACATCCACAGCGAAATTCCCCCCAGAAATGCTTACAGCCACAATCATAACTCTCCCTAAACCAGGCAAAGAACCTAACCTTCCACAAAACTTTCGGCCGATATCCTTATTAAATGTAGATGTTAAACTGCATGCAAAACTGATAGCAAACAGATTATCACGCATTTTACCCTACTTGATAAACTATGACCAGGTGGGATTTGTAATGGGTCGCCAAACCACAGATGCCACCAGAAGAATGTTAAATCTTCTTCATTTGGTAGAGGAGAACAAAGAGCCTTCTCTGCTTCTAGCCTTGGTTGCAGAGAAGGCCTTTGATAGAGTGCATTGGGGATACTTGTCCAAAGTCATGGATAAGTTTGGTCTGGTCGGTCCATTGCAAAATGCAATAATGGCACTATATTCCTCACCATCCGCATTTGTATATACAGAAGGCATGTTCTCTAAGCCATTTCTCATTACAAACGGAACAAGACAGGGGTGCCCTCTATCCCCCATAATTTTTACTATGCTTATGGAACCATTAGCGGAAAAAATAAGGTCCCATCCCTCCATACATGGTATCACGTCACAAGAACACCACCACAAGATCTCATTATTTGCAGACGATGTTATTCTAACCTTATCGAACCCAGACAAATCATTACCCACAGCACATGAAGTCCTTGCACAATTCAGTAAAATATCTTATTATAAAGTTAATGCATCCAAATCCAGCATATTAGGAAGACATATACATAAAAAAACTTAACTCAAACACTCCCTACCATATCCCTGGACAAACGAATCAATCAATTACCTAGGTATTAAGCTCACCTACCCAGTATCAAAAACATATTCCATTAATTATAACCCACTTCTCTCCTCCCTTCAGCCAGAACTATCTAGACTAGGGAAGCACCACTTGACGTGGCTAGGCCGAATAGCAGCATACAAAATGCTCATCCTACCGAAACTAATATACATATTCAGAGTTCTACCAATACCAGCTCCAGCATCATTCTTTAGATCAATGCAAAAACAATTAGCTAACTTTGTATGGGCAGGAAAAAGACCAAGATGCTCCCCTGAAATTCAAACAAAAAACAAAACGGTGGGAGGCATGGGTTTACCAATTCTGAAAGACTATCACACAGCGGCAGTTCTGGACCAACTTAAAAACTGGTTCTCTAACCCTATTACTAAACCATGGTGTCAATTGGAAACTGCACGTTTCAACAAGACGTCACCATTATCATTTCTAATGGCTAATAAAGCACATAAGAAAAATAGAAGACCCATCCCACTAACAATGCAAGGGATACTACAATCTTGGGAAGAGATCAACATTACAGGGAATGAATTTTACCCCTCAACATAGAACAAGCTATTCTAGGACTAAATATGGACCATTTTAAACCTGAACATAGATGTATAGTAACACAAGTCTTGCTGGCAGCAAGAATGGAACTGATATATAGATGGAAATCTGTTGATGTACCCACTATTAAAGATATAAAATTAAAACTTAACACCATAATAGAATATGAAAAAATTCTAGCATACAGGGATGGTGCCTTTTCAAAGTTTGAATCTAACTGGTCCCCATGGAAACTTCTTCTCTCTTCTAATTATCTGTTTTATTTATTTTATTTACCATTTAAACTAGCTGTAGCTAGTAAGCTATGCAAGTAACATATCTCAGTGTTCCCCGAATCATACTGACCTTTTTTGGAATGTTTACTGGATTGATAACACATTTTGGGGGGGTGATTCCTGTGTGAGCACAGTGTGTTCCCATTGGGGTGCCCAGGAATCCCCCTTTCCCTTTATATATGCTTGGTACTTCCTATTACGCATCCAATTTACTCTTGGGACACAAGCAACTAATCTTACCTCACAGTTTCTTTATAGCAATAAAGCAATGCTATCTAAGATATGTTAACAATGCTACGTGCGTATTTAAAGTGTATATTAAAATTTGTAAGTATTACCATTTTTGATTGCTCTCTGTACAGATAGTACAGGTTTGTTTCATCTACTTCCTGTATGATTGCATTTATATGTATTTGTACTAAAAAAACTTTTTCAATAAAAATTATTTGAACGAGACAATCTGTTTGTACTGTGTGGGTACAGGCTTTGGGGGACTGGAACTACAGACTAGTTTCGGAGTCAACCCGTTTGGGGTCTCCTCCTGTGTAAGTCCCCTTCCGAAATGGGAGATATGTGACGGGAGTCACTTTGGGTGGGGGCTTATGGAACCCAACTTACTTTAGAGAGGTTGGGAAATAGCTCAACAGGCCCCTCTTATGTCTAAGTAACCCTGTGTCTATTAGGGGCACAGGGTGACCGAGAAAAGGATGGACAGCTAGTTAATGGACACTGAGAATGTGGTTTGGAGTACTTCAAATGGGACAGTAACATTTATCAACAATATCCTTCAAGAAGTATATAAAGACTATTCCTGGTTTGTTTGATTCCGAACTATACATGTTCATTGAAAAAACTGGTCACATTGGTCTCTTCAATGTAGGTGCCGGACAGTCTGCTACTGAGGTATCCTGCTGTCTGTTGCCTACTAGGCTGAGGAGGGGGGAGATCACTGTTTGTATTGTTAATTGTGCTAAGATGTAGGCTAGATATAGGCAACCACCAACTGTAACCTCCATGTATCCCACACAGTATGATGAAGAGTGAACTGGAAAATCCCCAGCCAGAGAGGTTAAATATTCCATAGCCTGAACCTCAGCTATAGCAATAATAAGATGGTTTTGAGAAGGGAACTCTACCATTTTCCAGGGCCTTGCAGCCTTGCAACAGTTAGAAAATATGTACACTCCATTTTTTGAACTTTTAGGTATCCCCTTAAATAGAAGACCTAAAAGATAAATGTAAGGGATGAAGGGGCAAAGCGACCTCCAAAACCTGTTCCAATATTTCCCGAACTATGACTCAAAACCTTTAAATCTGGAGGCAAAAAACAAAAAATTTGGGCCAAAAATCTTGTATCCCTAGAATATTTCCAACATCTCTTAAATATAGATTGATTAGTAGCATGTAAAACTACAAATACCAATGCATCAGGATTTTGTATATATTTTCCTTATAGATTACACATCAGAAGTTTTGAAGGCGGCTTCCCAATTCATATGCCAACTGACTAGAGATATGTTGAGAGTGTCTGCCCATTTCCACGTGTATATGTGAGTATCTTCTTCCAAAGGGGCTATATCCTGAAGTACTCTATATAGCGTGGAAATCAAATGCGCCTGAGCTGGACCCTGCATACATATGCATTCAAAGTCCATAGGGCGGTCTAAGGATAAAGAGAGTTTTAGGGTATGGAAAAAGTGACAAAACTGGAGATAGGCATAATGAGTTTGGGGAGGCAAGGATTTTTTCTGGGCCCTTAGTTTCTCAAATGAAAACAAATAAAAACAAATTGTGGGTAACTGGGTTAACTAAATGGTGTAATTGAAAAATGCCTGTTTGTGCCCATGGCAACATCTGAGTACAAGACAAACGGTCAGGTATGGCAGGAGTAAACAAAACATTTGTTGAGATAGAGCACAAACTCTTATTATACTCACACTATATCTTAACTGTAAAACTCATAGAGTTAAGCAAAGTGGTGTGGGATTTTAATTTAGGTAACATCTCAGAGGTAAAAAGGAGTTGGGGGAAAGGATCCCAAATAGGAAGTCACAGCAGGACCATACAGCTTAATCACTGGATAATTTTATTGAATTACCAAATACAAAAAACTTCTGGGTAAAAACACCACCATCACCTTCACCTTGGTGAAAAATTAAAAAGACAAGGTTGTCTAGGTTAAACGCAGCTGCAAACACATAGTGCACACACATACAGATCATACCCAGAAGTTTTTTGTATTTGTTAATTCATTAAAATTATCCCGTGATTAAGCTGCATGGTCCTGCTGGGACTTCCTATTTTGGGTTCTTTCCCCCAACTCCTTTTTACGTGCATTTCGGTCACTTGGATCACACCCTAATTTGAGGTGAGTCAGCAATCACCAGGGATGCTGTTTAGTTGGCTTATTAAAGCCTGACAGTGACAATGACTAGTGAGACTGGCTATTTTCCTTTTTTCCTATTTAAACATCTCAGAGGTTCCCAGGAGGGAGGAGGGATGAATAGGGAATGACTGACTCATCTCAATCTTTGACCAGCGGTTGCATGGAACCCTAACCGCCCATTAAAAAGTCTGCTGTAAATAAGAAGTTAGATAGTACTTAATTAAATCCAGAGCTCCCAGGTCTCCTCTGGATCTAAGGGAAAGAAGAATGGATCTCGCTATTTTTGCTATGCTAGATAAAGCTGAAAAAGAGACATTTTAGGGCGCGTAGTTGGGATTTGGGTATAGCAACTTGCAATACAGCCCCTATTTTTAATTATCTTTATTTTTTTTACTTTTTGTAGGTAAAATGTATGAATTTTAATACTTTTGTGTCGTCCCTGAGTACCAGTATAATCCCTCTTATTGTCTTTTTCCCTAATGGGATAAGGTTTTCTAGATATTAGATTCTGCGATGTGGTATAGTTTTTGGCAACAATTTTACTCACTATAAGATTAAGCAAGCACAGCTTGTATTAATTCTAAAGATATTGCAAGTAGGTGCAACCCACTTTAGGGGCTAGTTTACACTTGCTTCAAAACATGGCTTCGGACACCCGTTGTTAAAGCTCTCTGAATGCCAGTCAAAGCCCCTGTCACTAAATAAAATGGTTAGCTTGCAATCCTGTTTACACCTTGCTTTTGCTTGGTGCTTCAATTAGGCTTCAATGAGGCTTTGGTAGAGCTTCGATGGGGCTTTGATGAGCCTTTGGTGGGGCTTTGGTGGGGCTTTGGTGGTGCTGCAGTAGGGCTTCAAGCAAGCTTTGCCATAGACTTCTATGGAGGCTTTGAAGACATTTGAAGCACCATTAAAGCTACATGCGGTATAATTTTTCAAGTGAAGCCATAGCAAAGCAAAGCAAAAGCAAGGTGTAAACAGGACTGTAAGCTGACCAATTTATTTAGTGACAGGAACTTTGACTAGTGTTCAGAGAGCTTTGTCAAAGTATGTCCCGAAATCTTGTTTTAAAGCAAGTGTAAAATAGCCGTTAATGTGTGTTGAAGCCAAAGCAAGTGTAATGAGCCCTAAGGCTTCACCTTCACTGCTGTCCTCTCCCCATTCAGTAGACATGTGCATTAGTTTTCGTCTGAATGCATTTTCGTCCGAATTTCAGGTATTTTCATTATCATTTTAACAAATGATAACGAAAGTGCAGAATCCAAAAAACGAAAGATCCAACATAAACAAATGCTTTATTTTCGTTTTCGTTGCTACAACAGTTCGATATAGATAGGAGATTTGACATGATGCTGACAATAACAATCTGTGTCCATCAAACCTGTGGTTGAATGTGCCTAACCTTAACTCTATTAGTCCAAGATTATTCTACATAGAGAGAAAAGATTTGACGTAGAGAGAAAAGATTAGATGTAGAGAGAAAAGATTCGACATAGAGAGAAAAGATTTGACGTAGAGGAGAAAAGATCGCTGCTGGAATTGGGTGGGGGAAGTAAAATAAATATAATGATGATGATGAATGTTATTGGCTGATTGTAACCAAAGAGGAGGAGCAGTAAAATAGCTAGAACTAAGTACACACGTACTTTGGCTTATGGTGTCTGTTGAAAGTTCTAAGAAGATTCGACGGAGCAGGTAAACTATACGGCGTTGTAGAGTTTAGCTGCTCCGTCGAATCTTCTTTGAACATTCGACAGACACCATAAGCCTTCAATGACAGATTCGACCTTAATTGATTTGGATTTTCGGACGAATGCAATTTTTAACGAAAAACAAAATAAATAAAAACGAATTTTGGGAGTAACTAAATGTATTTTTCGGACGAAAACGAAATTCCGAAACAAAATGAAATATTTCAGTGTGCACATGTCTACCATTCAGTGGGTAAATTTCAAAGCCAGTATGAAAATAACAAAAAACAGGCTCCAATAGTGTAGTATCTTAAACATCCAAATGTATTTGACACAAGTAATCAAGGTACTCACATAAGCTGTTTAGGCATGAGCCTAAAATCAAGCATATACTGTAGATGTGTTGGCAAAGACATACAGAAAAGCTGCTGGCCATCAGCCACTTCAATCCTTTCCAGCTCACAGAAGCAGCAAAAATAACAGGAAAAAGTAACTTATGTTTGGACTGAACACTGAGCTCATCTCTATTTATCATCTTTTAAAAATCTTCCGGCTGTGTCGGAATTCAGGTGCTGTGCACCACCTGAAAAGAAGTAATTTTATGAACATCTTACTAACATATTGTTTGTGGTATTCTGGCATAATGAAGTGCATTTTAAAGTCTAATGCCACCAATATATATACAGTGCCTTGCAAAAGTATTCACCCCCTTGGCATTTTTCGTGTCTTGTTGCCTCACAACCTGGAGTTAACATGGATTGTTTGAGGATTTGCATCATTTAATTTACAGAACATGCCCAAAACTTTGAAGATTTTTTGTTTTTTTATTGTGAAGCAAACAACAAATAGGACAAGATAACAGAAAAAGGCAATGTACATAACTATTCACCCCCCTAAAGTCAATACTTTGTAGAGCCACCTTTTGCAGCTATTACAGCTCCAAGTTGCTTTGGATAAGTCTCTATGAGCTTGTCACATCTTACCACTGGGATTTTTGCGCATTCCTCCTTGCAAAACTGCTCCAGCTCCTTCAAGTTGGATGGTTTGTGCTTGTGAACAGGAATCTTTAAGTCTGACCACAGATTTTCTATTGGATTGAGGTCTGGGCTTTGACTAGGCCATTCCAACACATTTACATGTTTCCCCTTAAACCACTCAAATGTTGCTTTTGTAATGGATGTGATCATGGTGAACTGTCTATTCCAATACCTGCTTTATATACCTAACATATATAAACTCAGCTTCTATGCTTATTAAGCCTTAAGACATTTACAGATATTCTGCAAAGCTCAAAGCTTGCTTAAGAACTGGACTGACTGCAAAGAGTTAATCAAAAAGTTTGCGCCTACTTCCCAGAAGACACATTCAGAATATAACAGCATAACTCACAATGGAGCAAGAGAATGCTGCACAAACAATAATTCACTTCTGTAAATGTGCATCAGCTGAAAGCCAAAATTGTGTCACATATTTGTATTTTTATATTTGTGGTTTGTATGCGCCAGTCTTGTTGACAAATCTCAATCTTCAATAGAATTGTATAAAAGTCTTGAAAAGCGGAGATATTAAACAGAAAGTAATTTGACTCTGAACTAAGCAGTCTCAGTGTGAGCTTACTTGAAGCATGCATGCTTTTGTATTCAACAATCTGATCGGGGGGTAGATATAATAATATCGGAACTTTTGTTCTGAATCCAAAACATTTTGGCGCCCAACATGGGTCTCGAGGCTAGGATCCCAAGGGATAGCTGATCCAGAAGGGACCGGGACAAGCCAACATGGAGAGACAGGATATGGAGACTGATCACCTCTAAAAACGGTAAGACACTTTTGATATCTCGTATATCTAGTCTATTGTTTATCCTGTACCCGTGGCTGGTCAACCCCTGGGCCCATATCGGCTTCCTGCGGCCCTCAAAGACAGGTATTTATCTTGCCTCGAGTCTGTTTATAAATTAAGGAACCTGCAATTATATCTACGGCCTGTTTTTTTCTGTTCTGTTTTGTTGATCGATCTTGTGTTTTGTGGTGGCTGTTGGGAATGAGGGCTTGCTTATATAGTCACGGATGAAAATAGGTGACGTGGTTAAACTTCCCCTGGGGGAAATAATTGTGCGGTAAAGCATGGGTGCACGGAAGTGCATGGGTAACATAACCAGGAGGGGGCGTCAGGAATAATGCGCCCAGTGGTGGCGTGGGGATCCCGTGGGATCTGAGCAATCCTGTATTCCTCTACGGTTGTCACACATTGTGTTGTTGGTCACATTTTTGTTGTTGGTGGTAATGTCGTGTCCTAAGTGTGTTTGTGGTCTGTTAATTGCCATACAAGAAGAGGGCTGGGGGTTGGTTAAAGTGGTAGTGCCAGGATATAGGGCTGAGTTTCTTGGTTACAAACCCCTACTGCCACATACTGCGCATTTATTGGTATTCAGATTATTTATTGGTATTCAGATTAAATGTGCATTACCCAGTCAAACTTGAGGTTGGCAAGTCACTAGGGATGAGCTTCGAGTTCGAGTCGAACTCCTGTTCGACTCGAACATTGGCTGTTCGCAAGTTCGCCGAACACCGAACAATTTGGGGTGTTCGCGGCAAATTCGAATGCCGCGGAACACCCTTTAAAAGTCTATGGGAGAAATCAAAAGTGCTAATTTTAAAGGCTTATATGCAAGTTATTGTCATAAAAAGTGTTTGGGGACCTGGGTCCTGCCCCAGGGGACATGGATCAATGCAAAAAAAAGTTTTAAAAACGGCCGTTTTTTCAGGAGCAGTGATTTTAATAATGCTTAAAATCAAACAATAAAAGTGTAATATCCCTTTAAATTTCATACCTGGGGGGTGTCTATAGTATGCCTGTAAAGGGGCGCATGTTTCCCGTGTTTAGAACAGCCTGACAGCAAAATGACATTTCGAAGGAAAAAACTCATTTAAAACTACCCGCGGCTATTGCATTGCCGTCAATACACATAGAAGTTCATTGATAAAAACGGCATGGGAATTCCCCACAGGGAAACCCCGAACCAAAATTAAAAAAAAAAAAAATGAAGTGGGAGTCCCCCTAAATTCCATACCAGGCCCTTCAGGTCTGGTATGGATATTAAGGGGAACCCCGGCCAAAATTTTAAAAAAAAATGACGTGGGGTTCCCCCTAAATTCCATACCAGACCCTTATCCGAGCACGCAACCTGGCAGGCCGCAGGAAAAGAGGGGGGGGCGAGAGTGCGCCCCCCCCCTCCTGAACCGTACCAGGCCACATGCCCTCAACATTGGGAGGGTGCTTTGGGGTAGCCCCCCAAAACACCTTGTCCCCATGTTGATGAGGACAAGGGCCTCATCCCCACAACCGTGGCCAGTGGTTGTGGGGGTCTGCGGGCGGGGGGCGGGGGGCTTATCGGAATCTGGAAGCCCCCTTTAACAAGGGGACCCCCAGATCCTGGCCCCCCCCTGTGTGAAATGGTAAGGGGGTACTTACCCCTACCATTTCACTAAAAAAGTGTCAAAATAGTTAAAAATGACAAGAGACAGTTTTTGACAATTCCTTTATTTAAATGCTTCTTCTTTCTTCCTTCATCTTCTTCTTCTTCTGGTTCTTCTGGCTCTTCTGGTTCTTCCTCCGGCGTTCTCGTCCAGCATCTCCTCCGCGGCGTCTTCTATCTTCTTCTCCTCGGGCCGCTCCGCACCCATGGCATTGGGGGGAGGCTCCCGCTCTTCTCTTCATCTTCTTCTTCATCCTCTTCTCTTCTTCCTTCTTCTCTTCTTCTCTGTTTCTCTTCTTAATTTTCTTCTCCGGGCCGCTCCGCATCCATGCATGGAGGGAGGCTCCCGCTGTGTGACGGCGTCTCCTCATCTGACGGTTCTTAAATAACGTGGCCGGGCCACCCGGTGACCCCGCCCCCTCTGACGCACGGGACATGACGGGACTTCCCTGTGGCATTCCCCGTGACGTCACAGGGAAGTCCCGTCAAGTCACCGTGCGTCAGAGGGGGACGGGGTCACTGGGTGGCCCCGCCCCCCGTTATTTAAAAACCGTCAGATGAGGAGACGCCGTCACACAGCGGGAGCCTCCCTCCATGCATGGATGCGGAGCGGCCCGGAGAAGAAGAGAAGAAGAGAAGAAGGAAGAAGAGAAGAGGATGAAGAGAAGAGCGGGAGCCTCCCCCCAATGCCATGGGTGCGGAGCGGCCGAGGAGAAGAAGATAGAAGATGCCGCGGAGGAGATGCTGGACGAGAACGCCGGAGGAAGAACCAGAAGAGCCAGAAGAACCAGAAGAAGAAGAAGATGAAGGAAGATAGAAGAAGCATTTAAATAAAGGAATTGTCAAAAACTGTCTCTTGTCATTTTTAACTATTTTGACACTTTTTTAGTGAAATGGTAGGGGTAAGTACCCCCTTACCATTTCACACAGGGGGGGGGACCGGGATCTGGGGGTCCCCTTGTTAAAGGGGGCTTCCAGATTCCGATAAGCCCCCCGCCCACAGACCCCCACAACCACCGGCCACGGTTGTGGGGATGAGGCCCTTGTCCTCATCAACATGGGGACAAGGTGTTTTGGGGGGCTACCCCAAAGCACTCTCCCAATGTTGAGGGCATGTGGCCTGGTACGGTTCAGGAGGGGGGGCGCACTCTCGTCCCCCCCTCTTTTCCTGCGGCCTGCCAGTTTGCTTGCTCGGATAAGGGTCTGGTATGGATTTTTGGGGGTACCACGCCGTTTTTTTTTTTTTTGGCGCGGGGTTCCCCTTAAAATCCATACCAGACCTGAAGGGTCTGGTATGGAATTTAGGGGGAACCCCACGTCATTTTTTTTTAAATTTTGGCCGGGGTTTCCCTTAATATCCATACCAGACCTGAAGGGCCTGGTATGGAATTTAGGGGGACTCCCACTTCATTTTTTTTTTTTTTAATTTTGGTTCGGGGTTTCCTTGTGGGGAATTCCCATGCCGTTTTTATCAATGAACTTCTATGTGTATTGTCAGCAATGCAATAGCCGCGGGTAGTTTTAAATGGCTTTTTTTCCTTCGAAATGTCATTTTGCTGTCAGGCTGTTCTAAACACAGGAAACATGTGCCCCTTTACAGGCATACTATAGACACCCCCCAGGTATGAAATTTAAAGGGATATTACACTTTTATTGTTTGACTTTAAGCATTATTAAAATCACTGCTCCTGAAAAAACGGCCGTTTTTTAAAACTTTTTTTTGCATTGATCCATGTCCCCTGGGGCAGGACCCGGGTCCCCAAACACTTTTTATGACAATAACTTGCATATAAACCTTTAAAATTAGCACTTTTGATTATTCATGTTCGTGTCCCATAGACTTTAACGGTGTTCGCGTGTTCGAGCGAACTTTTTTCCTGTTCGCATGTTCTGGTGTGAACCGAACAGGGGGGTGTTCGGCTCATCCCTACAAGTCACCATAGGCTATAGAAAGTGAAGTTAGAAGGAGAGGACACGCAGCCGAAAGGTGCCCCTTGCAACCTGAACAACCGGAAGGGTTAGAAGAAAGGTAAGAAGACAGAGTGAGAAGTTTGGGTTTTGAGTTGGAACATGTAAATAACATTTGAAGTGGTACATTATTGAATATTAACTGCTGTACTCCTTATCTGTTTGATAAGAGTCTTGCTGAGAGGTTTTTTCTCTCTTTCTCTCTCTCTCTCTCACTCTCACTCTCTATCTCTCTCTCTGGAACGATGGGGCAAAAGTTAGCCAGGCCCAAAGAGGGCAGTTTGGCTTGTGACTTAGTATTAGAGCGGGAAGGATAGGGTGCTGTCAAAAAGGGAAAGAAATTGGCTAAAGTGTGTGGTTGATATGCATTTGGGTGGAAAGCTACAGGTAGATGAATGGCGTACTGTTTTGAAACGTAAAAAAGGTCTTTTGTCAGATCATGGGTTGCTACGAGCAGGAGATGCTTGGTTTAAAGTTGCAAAAGCTATTCATGAAGAGGGGTGGACAGAGCAAGAAATGGGTCAAAATGGTGGAATTGTATATGTGTATAAAAAAAAACAGAAAAGAGGAAGATAAGTAGTCATCCACCGCCCTATAATGGTGTCTGGACCCCAGGAAGTAGACACTCCCCTTTGTCTACTGCCCCTCTCTTCCTAGTGACAGAGGAGTCTCTGACACCTCCCCCGCCGTGCTTAACAGTAGACAAGGCACACTTGTCTGTGTACGGTTTGGGTGGTTGCTGCCACACACACCTGACCCAAACTGTACCACCTGCACCACCGCCCACACCGGAACCTACCTACATGTATCCGGTGATAGACCAGTCCTCGGGATCGTATTACAAGGCCCAACCTACCCTATTAATGACAAGTGTACATTCTGGGGAAGACTCGGACAGCTCCCAGGGGGGAAACCCAGACACTCAAGCCTCAGGAGGTTCCTCCCTTGGTCCTCCTACCCTAACAGACCTGCGACTAGGGACTCAGCATAACCTAATGCTAATAGACCAGGGGACCCAACCTCAGCTCCAACTCGGTCCCTCCTCTCAAAGTCCCGACCAGAGTCACGCCAGCCCTGCCAGGATGCACCAAGCTGACAGACAGTCCGAAACAGGTACAACCCCAAAACGACAGGCTTTTTCATTTCAAGGCACACCCCGCATTGGATCCATCCCTATGTATGACTCATCAGCTGGGGCAATGGGTTCCTTCACGCCACTATCCAATGACCCATTTGACCACCTATATGGTGACACACATTTACAGTCCCTCTTACGCCCCTTGCAATCCAATATTACAAATCCAGCAGCCATTACCCCGTACTCTCCCTAAACCCTCCTTTGAATGGGTTCCTGGACCCTCACACCACCAAAAACAACGGCCCCAATACGGCCCCTTCCCTTCATCACCGAGAGTCTGACTTTAAGGCAGTTTCTCTAATAACAGTAAATGTAGCAAATGTGCTATATTTATGCAAATGGTTTTAATTGTGTTAAACTGTATTAGCAATAACTGGTTTAAAATGTAGTTTAAAATGTTCAATTTCAATATTTAAGTGTATTATAAATAAAGAGGAAGTTTATATATTCTGGGCTTTATGCTAGGAGAAGAACGAAAGAGGAAGTGCTTTCCTTGCTTAAATCTATATCTAGATTTAGGACCCATTCACATCTGAGTGTTTTGTAGTGTGAAAAAAAAAATTATTCTGTATGTATTCATATCTCCACTCTAAAATGCCTGAAGTCAATATGTGTACAAGAGTTCACACAAGAAAAGGCGAATCTGTTGAGAAATATCACAAGACGTTTACTGATTTGGGTTTTAGCGTGCTGAACAGAGTGTATAGACACATGTTAGCTGCCGCACTTATTTCAGGTCTTAAAGATTCAATCCAAAAGGGTCTGAGTATAGAGTAGTGGAGCTTGAGATGTTGTTATTAGTAGTTATTAGGTTCAGAATCCTCACAGAGCAGTAGAAAGTAGCTCCTCTCATGATGGCCTCTGACACACCCTATCTGCTCCCACCAGTACCAACTCCACGTGCCTGCTACAACTGCGGAAGACTCGGCCACTCCAGAAGGGAATACCGAAGCCCATGGAAATTCACCCACAGTCAACCAAGCCCCAACTGTGGCCCACAGGAAAGCGCCCAGTACCAGGGACATTACACTTCACCTCGCCTACCACCTCTCCCACCTCTACGGATCACATGGGCCTTCTCCACAAGGATTCAGCAAGCCTGTGTCACCTGCTAGCTACACCTGGACAATTATGCCACAAGGTGCCCAGAACTCCCCCTCCCAATTCGCCAAGGCAATGGCCCTCATTCTGGACACCTGGATGAAATTACACCCAGACATTGTACTCCTTCAGTATGTAGATGACCTCCTGCTTGTGATTGCCTCAATCTTCTCTGAAAGCCTCCTCCACTACCTGGTTGAACAAGGTTGCAAGGCCTTAAAGCAAAAAGTCCAGAGAGAAGGTGATTTTCCTAGGCCTCTGCATCTCCCAAGGCACCTGACATCTCATTGAAGAAAAAGTTGCTGCAAGCAAGGGCACCCCTTTGCCTCAAGGTCAAAAGCCCCTTCATGCCTTTCTAGGATTAATCTCCTACTGCCGTCCTTGGATCCCAGTTCCAGAAGCCTCCCTTTCGATGCAATCCCTTTATAATGCCCTTAAATCTGACCCTTTCCTGCTTTCACCAGAAGCTGTGGACAATTTTGAAACTCTGAAGGAGATCCTCTCAACAGCCCTTTGGGCCTCCCAGACTAAAAGACTTTCAAACTGTTTGTCTCAGAGAGTACCAAGTACAGCCCTGTCCCCAGCAAGACACCTCCTCAGACTCCAGTGTCCCTTGCTTCTCCCCAATAACATCACTGTCCTCCCATGTGATACCCTTAAACCATCCACTCTGCTTCCTCTTCTCGAGGGGGGAACCTCTTTGGAGAATAATCCTCATCTCACTGCTTATAACTGCTTCGAAGTGATTACAGCCCTTGGGAATCCTGACTTGACAATTTTTGTGGATGGTTCCAGGTATGCAGACAGTACTGGATGGTACCACACAGGATACGCAGTCACCACCGAAGATACAGTTCTTCAAGCTTCAGCATTGCTCTCCTCCATGTCTGCCCAGGAAGCAGAACTCCAGGCCCTAACTATGGCATGCAAATTGTCAGAAGGACATTTTGGGATCATCTGGAAAACCAGAGGGTTCCTGACAGCAGCAGGAACACCTGTAAAACACAGCGCAGCTATCAAGGACTTAATGGATGTCCTACTCCTCCCAGCACAAGTGGCTATACCTAAGGTAAAGACGCATGGCAAGCTGGTTTCCCAAGAAGCACGAGGCAATCACCTGGCAGATACCGCTGCGAAACAAGCTGCAGATTGAACGCGAGAAGTTGTCAGCAGAGTGAATGCACCTATCCTGGATGAAACTGTAGAAACCACTGTGATTCTAAAAAACACTCCTGTAAACAGGACCCACCTCAAGGAACAACAAGAGACAGCTAAAAAGAAGAAAAAGAAGTGTGGATCAAAAAAGGAGCCACAGAAGTTGAAGGAATCATGGAATTAAACAAGAGACCGTGTCTGCCACGTAGGCCGGAAGCCTATCTTGTTAGCAACATGAAGGCAAAGACCACAGCTAAAAGACTTTTAACAGAATTAGTGTGCAGATATGGTGTCCCAGAGGTCATAGAGAGCGATCAGGGGCCGGCTTTCACGGCCTCAGTAACCAAGGAGATATGGACAGCTTTAGGTAGGGGTCACACTAGCTTTCCACACCCCACACCGTCCTC
The DNA here is from genome assembly GCA_037952835.1 of Lithobates septentrionalis. Lineage (NCBI taxonomy): Eukaryota > Metazoa > Chordata > Amphibia > Anura > Ranidae > Lithobates > Lithobates septentrionalis. The sequence continues at coordinate 14,811,428 of JBBDGP010000278.1, read as the reverse complement.
AGAGCAGTGGGAAGTTGGAAATATTGAATGGCACAATAAAATCTAGAATGCTAAAAATGTCTCAGGAAACGGGAATGAGTTGGCCAGACAGCCTACCCATTGCCTTATTCAGTGTTAGGTACACTCCAAGGGGAAACCATGGTCTGTCATTCTATGGGATATTGTTTGGTTCAGCCCTCAGTCTAGGTTGTTATTTCCCACAACAGTTGCAGCTCCAATCTGATGTATTAACTGATTATGTGACTGTTTTATCTCGAGAATGAACCCATATCCATTTGGAAGTGTTTTCTTCCTATCCAGATCCTGAGCTAGATACAGGAACGCACAAGCTGGTTCCTGGTGACTGATAAAGAAGTTTGTGAGAAAACATACTCTTGAACCCAGATGTGATGGTCCTTTCCAGGTACTCCTAACAACTGCCACATCAGTCAAGGTGGCCGGGAAGAAGACGTGGACACACGCCTCCCACTGCAAGAAAGTCCCTGTACCTGAGGAAGAGGCCGAGGGGACCAAATGATTCTGTATATCCTTTTCATAGTAATCATTGCCCAGGTGCAAGAGGTAGCCATCAAACAAAAAGATGGTATAACCCAGTTCTGGTATAACTCATCCAATACACATGTTGCCACTTTTGCATCCTCTTATGAACAGATAATTCCAGGTACTAGCTACAAGATCCGGACCTGGGATGAAGCAGTAAGACCCATGACTGTGTATGTATGCGTCACTGACACCTATTGGGGTAACAACTGTGATTCCTGGGGAGCAGTGGGTTGGAACACTGGGGGTACAAACTGGGGGTACAAACCTGAGAACACCCAAAATAGGAAAGACAAAAATGGGAAGTCACTCTTAGATAGAATGACAATCAATAAACACACAGATCCGCCTTACACCAAAGAGTTCAGGCTGACCATTGAGAATCCTAGCCCAGAAGACAGTGGGACCTATGTTCTGGGCCTATGGTGGGGAAGTGGGTATTCTGGTTTTAGAAAGCCTTTCCAACTGAAATATATGTTAAATAACCCAGAGTGGGGAGTTCCCTAATCTCCATCTAGCTCAAACCCCCATTTACAGACATTAAAGGACATGGTGGCCATAGCAGATCCTACCTTTGAGGATACCATGGCTGCAGAAACCAAGTTCTCAGATGTCAACTTGTGGCTCGAGTGGACGAGGTACAGTGCAGGGAAACACAATAAGACCAATTGCTATGTGTGGGGGGGCTAGACCACACTTAGGAATGGTACCCCTAAACATACCCCCAGAACATGGGACATGTTTCCTCAGCCTATTTACCAACACAACCACGGACCACTCCCTGTGTGAAGGAATATCCCATAGTTGCCAAGACCCCCAAGCCAGGTGAAGGTATCACACATGCTATGGACGGTATCAGGGAGTGGGGAAACCTCTTGGGAATTTCACCAAGGGTTACTGTGGATCTTATAGTGAGGTGTCTGCAAATCTAGTGCAAAATAAAGTCCAGTCTTTGGGAAACATGTACTGGATCTGCGGAGACATGAAAATTAGAAGCAGATTGACAGGACAGCGGACAGGAGAATGTGCATTAGCCAAGGCCATAATGCCTCTACATATTCTCTCGGAGAATCCAAGGCCAAATACAAACAATACACCCCGACCTAACAGGAGGTGTAAGAGTGCCCCAGCAGGAAGCTTTGACCCTCATGTATACATAGATGCCATAGGGGTCCCTAGAGGGGTCCCAGATGAGTTCAAAGCAAGAGACCAAGTAGCAGCAGAATTTGAGTCCCTGATCCCCATCATCACTGTAAACAAGAATGTAGACTGGATAAATTACATCTTCTACAACCAACAAAGGTTTGTTAATCACACCAGAGATGCACTCCGAGGTTTAGCCGAACAACTAAAAGCCGCTTCCCATATGACCTTCCAAAACCATATGACCTTAGACATGGTCCTAGCTGAAAAGGGGGGTGTGTAAGATGTTACCTGAAACTAGTACATGCTGTACTTATGTCCCAAATAACAGAGGCCCAAATGGTAAAGTGACTTTAGCCATCCAGAAGCTTGAGGATTTGTCCAAAGAATTAAAGAATTCAGGGCTCTCCAACCCCTGGGATCATTACTTCACCTGGATAAAGGAGGGATGGCAGGGAATTTTAACACAGATTGGAATAGCCATTCTGATAATTCTAGTGACCCTAGCTGTCATGGTCTGCTGTGTTCTCCCCTACTTTAAGAAGTGTGTAGAAAAAGCTGTTGACCAATCTACGCCCATGTTTTGTGAACCAGGAAATAACAGACTTGATGATGATTATGTGTTGCGCTCCGTTATAGTCACATCCTCCCGAGATGCATAGGATTACAGGGACAGACAGTACCTGATTGCCCCTCCAAGCTGTATCGAGGGGGGTAGTGAGTTAGTGAGTTAGTCACTGCTCTTCTCTATATACAGCTGAAAAGAGTTGCAGAGGAGAGGGCCAGGGTAGTGAGTAGGACTTTTTAGTATGAGGGACAGTTTGAAATAGACAGCTTCAAGGGGAGACTGTAATGGAGGTGATCATGGTGAACTGTCTATTCCAATACCTGCTTTATATACCTAACATATATAAACTCAGCTTCTATGCTTATTAAGCCTTAAGACATTTAAAAATATTCTGCGAAGCTCAAAGCTTGCTTAGGAACTGGACTGACTGCAAAGAGTTAATCAAAAAGTTTGCGCCTGCTTCCCAGAATACATTCAGAATATAACAGCATAACACAATGGAGCAAAAGCAAGAGAATGCTGCAAAAACAATGATTCACTTCTGTAAATGTGCATCAGCTGAAAGCCAAAATTGTGTCACATATTTGTATTTTTATATTTGTGGTTTGTTTGCGTCAGTCTTGTTGACGTACCTCAATCTTTAATGGAATTGTATAAAAGGCTTGAGAAGCGGAAATATTAAACAGAAAGTAATTTGACTCTGAACTAAGCAGTCTCAGTGTGAGCTTACTTGAAGCATGCATGCTTTTGTATTCAATAGGGATGAGCCGAACACACCCCGGTTCGGTTCGCACAAGAACCTGCGAACGCACCGAAAATTCCCACGAACGTTAGAACCCCATTGACGTCTATGGGACTCAAACGTTCAAAATCAAAAGTGCTAATTTAAAAGGCTAATTTGCATAGTATTGTCCTAGAAAGGGTTTGGGGACCCGGGTCCTGCCCCAGGGGACATGTATCAATGCAAAAAAAACTTTTAAAAATGTCCGTTTTTTCGGGAGCAGTGATTTTAATGATGCGTAAACTAAAAAAAAAAAAAAAGTGAAATATTCCTTTAAATATCGTACCTGGGGGGTGTCTATAGTATGCCTGTAAATTGGCGCGTGTTTCCCATGCTTAGAACAGTCCCTGCACAAAATGTCATTTTTAAAGAAAAAAAAGTCATTTAAAACTGCTTGCGGCTTTAATGTAATGTTGGGTCCTGGCAATATGGATGAAAATCAGTGAGACAAACGGCATGGGTACCCCCAAGTCCATTACCAGGCCCTTTGGGTCTTGTATGGATATTAAGGGGAACCCCGCACCCAAATTAAAAAAGGAGAGGTGTGTGGCCCCCAGGCCCTATATACTCTGAACAGCAGTATACAGGCGGTGCAAACAAGACAGGGACTGTAGGTTTGTTGTTAAGTAGAATCTGTTTGTAATTTTGAACTGGTACATTTTTAACGTGTTTAGCTCCAGCCAAAAAAATCTATTTTAAGCTTTTTGGAAAACACAGGGAAGGGGTATCACCCCTGTGACATTTGTTTTGCTGTCTTTGCTCCTCTTCAGAAAATTTCACCTCACTTTTTGTCCCAATGACAAATGTTTTTTGAAAATTTGGATTTTTTTGTGAAACAAGGATTGGTGATAAAGCATCAGTGGAAAGGAGAAAAGTTTTTTCCCATATTAACTCTTACAGGAGAGAATTTCCCTTCCTAGGGGTAGATTTCATCTCACTTCCTGTTGTCTCCTTCCGTTTGCAAGTAGGAGTCATTTGTAAGTTGGATGTTTGAAAGTAGGGGCCTACCCTATATACTCTGCAGAAATTGGGGCCTTAGGTGTTGTTGTGGCCACAACACTGTAAGCCCACACAGGGCCCTATCGAAATACAGGACATCATAGACAGAGTGTACAGATCATAGGCTAACGAGCTATGAGTAAGCACTTGGACAAGTGTGAAACGCATTAGCCTATGGTCTGTACACTCTGTCTATGATGTCCTGTATCTGATGTGTTCCTGATTTTAAAGAAACTTGGATTATTAATTTCTGGAGTACGGCTTTTCAGATCTTCTCGTTTTCACATAGTCTCTACTAGCGTGAGCCAGCACCTGGAACCTGTCACGTACCTGGTAGGTGGAGCCCGGAATGCAGAGAACGGCCTCTCGTATGCCTCCGACTTAAGAGCCCCTGAAGGTGTAAACAGGGACTCGAAAGTACAGAGGGGCACAAGTGCCTGACTGGAACACTGAAGTAGAAGGCAGGATCCTGTAGTCAACAGGGAGGTGCACCGTAGTCCTGTAGCAGGTTGCAGACAGCAGCGAGGTGCACTGTAGTGCTGTAGCAGGGTGCAGGTAACAGGGAGGTGCACTGTAGTCCCGTAGCCGGATGAAGACAGCAGGGAGGTGCACTGTAGTCCTGTAGCAGGTTGCAGACAGCAGAGAGGTGCACTGTAGTACTGTAGCAGGATGCAGATAGCAGGGAGGTGCACTGTAGTCCTGTAGCAGGTTGCAGACAGCAGGGAGGTGCACTGTAGTACTGTAGCAGGATGCAGATAGCAGGGAGGTGCACTGTAGTCCTGTAGCAGGTTGCAGACAGCAGGGAGGTGCACTGTAGTATTGTAGCAGGATGCAGATAGCAGGGAGGTGCACTGTAGTCCTGTAGCAGGTTGCAGACAGCAGGGAGGTGCACTGTAGTACTGTAGCAGGATGCAGATAGCAGGGAGGTGCACTGTAGTCCTGTAGCAGGTTGCAGACAGCAGGGCGGTGCACTGTAGCAGGATGCAGATAGCAGGGAGGTGCACTGTAGTCCTGTAGCAGGTTGCAGACAGCAGGGCGGTGCACTGTAGCAGGATGCAGATAGCAGGGAGGTGCACTGTAGTCCTGTAGCAGGTTGCAGACAGCAGGGAGGGGCACTGTATTACTGTAGCAGGATGCAGACAGCAGGGAGGTGCAGACAAGCCGGGTCAAGGTACTGGCGGGCAGATCAGGTACAGAAGGGTAAACCAAGAGAATAGTCAGAGTCCAAGCCAAGATCGGGACGGGCAGCAAGCAGGTAAGTCAGGAACAAGCCAAGTAAGTACTGGATACAGGAAAACTGGAAACAAGGTAGCAGGGGTCTCAGGAAACACTGTAGACGGGACAGCAAGGCAGCATTGGAACAGTCTTCTTTAAATAGCCTATCTTTGGCGCCAAGTGTTGTTCCTATTGGCGCTATTGCCCATGCGCGTACGTTTGTCAGCGCTATTAGCGCTATTGGCGCTAGTGCGTGCGCGCGAGCGCCGGATGGCGCTTCTATGCACAGGCATTAGTTTAACCCTCAATCTGCTGAGATAACTGCAAGAGGGCTTTTCCTGACAGAACCTCTCATCTCTGGAGAGCAAGATCAGCTTTACACCTGGTGAGACTTAAACTAGTGCGGGGATAACTTTTGCCTCACAGGGCCCTGCTGTGAAATATTAGATCAAGAATTGTAATTACATGCACCTGTTGAACAGGGGCAGAAAAATTGGGCCTTTGGTGGTGGTGTTGGTGCTGGTGCCACAACACTGTAAGTCCTCACAGATACTCTTGGTGGGCATAGAAACGGGCCCTGCTGTGAAATATAAGTTTAAGAATTCTAATTACATGTCCCTGTTGAACAGAGGCTGAAAAATTGGGCCTTAGGCACTGGTGCTGGTGCCACAACACTGGAACCCCTCACAGATACTCTAGTTGGAGCGCAGGAACTAGCCCTGCTGCAAAGAATTGCATCAAAAATTGTATTTACATGCCCCTGTTAAACAGGGGCTGAAAAATTGGGCCTTAGGCTCTGGTGCTGGTGCCACAACACTGCAACCCCTCACAGATACTCTAGTTGGAGCGCAGGAACTAGCCCTGCTGCAAAGAATTGCATCAAAAATTGTAATTACATGCCCCTGTTAAACGGGGGCTGAAAAGTTGGGCCTTAGGCACTGTTGGCGGGACTGGCGACGCCCAGAACCAAAAATGTTCTTACAATCTATCATCATGATCATTGAGGAGGAAGAGGATAATTACTCAGTATATCAGGATAGTCACTCAGCATCAGCATAGGCAGTCTTTGAAGGGATCTGACATTTAAAAAAAAAAATATTCGGTTACATTAGCATCAGGTGCTTGGTAGCTGGTGGTGATCCAAGACTGATTCATTTTTATGAAGGTCAGTCGATCGACCGAGTCGGTGGACAGACGCACCCCGTGATCGGTTACAAAGTCTCCAGCAGCACTGAATGTGCGTTCCAAAAGAACGCTGGATGCAGGACAGGCCAGTAGCTCAATTGCATACTGTGCAAGCTCTGGCCAGTGATCCATCCTAAAGACCCAGTAACCTAGAGGATTTTCGGTGGGAAAGGTGTCCAAGTCAGATCTTTCCCCTAGGTATTCCTGCAGCATGTAAAACAGACGCTGGCGATGGTTGCTGGAACCAATCATACCTTGGGGATGTGGACTAAAAAATTGTCTGAACGCATCGGTCAGACGGCCACCTTCTCCACTGCTCCTTCTTTGACTGACCGAAGCCTCAGCAACACGTTGTCCAGAAACAGGAGTTTGTAACCTCCCAGTCTCTGGGAACGCGTTGCACAGACCTTTCTGCAAGGCCTCCCGAAGATGTTTCATTCTCATCTCCCTCTGCGACGGCAAGATAAGGTCCGCAACCTTACCCTTGTAACGTGGATCAAGGAGGGTTGCCAGCCAGTATTGTTCCTTCTCCTTGATACCACGAATACGAGGATCCTTCCGCAGGCTTTGCAGGATCAGGGAGGCCATGCAGCGTAGGTTTGCTGAGGCATGCGGTCCGGAGTCCTCTGGGTCACTAAGGACGACATGGTCCGCAGCCACCTCCTCCCAGCCACGTACAAGTCCATGTGTTTCTTGGGACTGTAAATGATCCCTTAAAGACTGATGCTGATGCTGAGTGCCAGGCTTCACCTCCATACTGACACAATCCTGTCCATTATTCCACGCAGCGTGTGCTCCAACAGGTGGACAAGGGGGACAGTGTCACTGATGCATGCGCTGTCACTGCTCACCATCCTCATGGCCTCCTCAAATGGTGACAGGACAGTGCATGCATTACTGATCATGGCCCACTGGCATGGGGAAAAAAAAACAAGCTCCCCTTACCCTGTCCTGGTGCCATAGTCGCACAGGTACTCATTGATGGCCCTCTGCTGTGTGTGCAGCCGCTGCAGCATGGCCACTGTTGAGTTCCACCTGGTGGGCATGTCACAGATTAGGCGGTTCTTGGGCAGGTTAAATTCCTTTTGGAGGTCTGCCAGCCGAGCACTGGCATTATATGACCGGCGGAAATGCACACAGACTTTCTTGGCCTGCCTCAGGAGATCCTGTAAGCCTGGGTACCTGCCCAAGAACCGCTGAACCACCAAGTTAAGGACGTGAGCCAAACAGGGCACATGGGTCATTTGTCCCTGTCGGAGGGCGGAGAGGAGGTTGGTGCCATTGTCGCAAACCACCATTCCTGCCTTAAGTTGGCGTGGCGTCAACCATCTCTGAACCTGCCCCTGCAGAGCTGACAGAACCTCTGCCCCAGTGTGGCTCATGTCCCCCAAGCACACCAGCTCAAGCACCGCATGGCATCTTTTGGCCTGCATACTTGAGCAGCCCCTTGAACGCCTACGGAGCACTGCTGGTTCCGAGGACAAAGCACAGGAAGAGGCCATGGAGGAAGAAGAAGAGGAGGGGGTGGAGGAGAGAGGTGTGTCAGAATCATTAGTAGTGGCATTTTGGAGGCGTGGTGGCGGAACAACCTCCAACACTACTGCACCTTGTCCTTCATCCTTCCCAGCTTCCAGCAGAGTCACCCAATGTGCCGTGAAACTTAGGTAACGTCCCTGTCCATGCCTGCTGGACCAGCGGTCAGCGAGTCAGCGGTAATATGCACCTTACCACTGACCGCCCTGTCCAGCGAGGCATGGACATTGCCTTCCACATGCCGGTAGAGAGCCGGAATCGCCTTCCGTGAGAAAAAGTTGCGTTTGGGTACCTGCCACTGTCGAACCGTACATTCCACAAACTCACGGAAGGGGGCAGAGTCTACAAACTGAAAAGGTAGCAGTTGAAGTGCTAGCAATTTTGCCAAGCTAGCATTCAACCGCTGGGCATGTGGATGGCTGGGAGAGAACATGTTTTGGCGGTGCAGCAGCTGGTTCAGGGAAATTTGCCTGGTACAATCTGACGTCGGTGTGCCGAAAGCAGATTGCCCAAAAGTACTTGGCTGTGACACACCTAATTCTACACCTTCATTCCTCTCAGTGCAGGTCTCAAAGAGGACTGAAGGCATAGTGGGGTTGGAGATCTCAGCTGATGAGGAGCAAGGAGAGGTCCTCTTTGTTCTTTGGTGTGAGTCTTTTAGATACACCTGCTAACGAACTGCATGGCAGGTCAACATATGTCTGGTCAAGCATGTGTTGCCCAAGCGGGAGATGTTTTGGCTACGCGAGATACGCTTGAGACATATGTTACAAATAGCAGCAGTGTGATCTAATGCATTCGTCTCAAAAAAGGCCCACACCAAAGAATTTTTGGAATAATGCGCAGAGACAGCAGCGCCCTGCACATGCGGAGCTTTGTGGTGTGATGCAGTCAGTGTGCTGCCCTTAGGCTGGCCCCTGGAGGGCATCCTGCCTCGTTGGTGATGTGCCTCCTCCTCCTCCTCTTTCCTATCAGGCACCCACGTTGAGTCAGTGACCTCATCATCCCCTCCCTCCTCATCACTGGAGCAAACCTGGCAGTATGCTGCAGCAGGGGGAGCATGACTGCCAGATTGCTGTCCTTCTTGGGCACCCCCTCTGTCCGTGCTCACGTTACTGCCTTCAATTAGCTCAGTATCATCATCAGAGTCTTCTAAACTCTGGGCATCCTCCTGAAGCATGTACCCAACACTGTAGTAAAACAGTTCGAGGGACTCCTCAGGAGGACATCGTGGGGCTAGGGAAGGAGTCACTGATGCCATTGAGCCGAGAGAAGAGGTTGCGTTGGCAGCTGCTTTGCCAGACAAAGTACCCTGAGCATGGATGAGAGAGGATGAGGAGGATGAGGACGGCTAGGTCATCCACTCGACCAAGTCTTCCGCATGTTGCGGCTCAACACGGCCAGCTGCCGAAAAAAAGGCCAAGCGTGTCCCATGGCCACGTACAAGGGGACCCCCAGATTCCGGCCCCCCCTGTGCGAAATGGTAAGGAGGTACAAAAGTACCCCTACCATTTCACAAAAAAGTGTCAAAAATGTTAAAAATGACAAAAGACAGTTTTTGACAATTCCTTTATTTAAATGCTTCTTCTTTCCATCTTCTTTCTTCTATCTTCCTTTTGGTTTCTTCCTCCATCTGCTTCTTCTTCTTCTGGTTCTTCCTCCGGTGTTCTCGTCCGGCATTTTCCTCTGCGGGGTCTTCTTCCCTTCTTCGTCCTCGGGCCACTCTGCATCCATGATGGGAGACTCCTGCTGTTTGATGCTTCTCGTCTTCTGACGGTTCTTAAATAACGGAGGGCGGGGCCACCCGGTGACCCCACCCCCCTCTGACACACGGGGACTTGACGGGGACTTTCCTGAGGCTTTCCCCGTGACGTCAGAGGGGGCAGGATCACCCGTTACATAATAAGCCCCCCGCCCGCAGACCCCCACAACCACCGGGCAAGGGTTGTGGGGATGAGGCCCTTGTCCTCATCAACATGGGAACAAGGTGCTTTGGGGGAACCCAAAGCACCCTACCAATGTTGAGGGAATGTGGCCTGGTATGGTTCAGGAGGGAGGGGCGCTCTCTCAACCCCCCTCTTTTCCTGCGGCCTGCCAGGTTGCGTGCTCGGATAAGGGTCTGGTATGGATTTTTGGGGGGACCCCCGCCTTTTTTTTTTAAATTTTGGCACGGGGTTCCCCTTAATATCCATAGCAGACCTCAAGGGCCTGGTATAGAATTTAGGGGACCCCCACGCCATTTTATTTTAAATTATGGTTCGGGGTTCCCCTGTTGGGAAATCCCATGCCGTTTTTATCAATGAACTTATATGTGTATTGTCAGACCGACAATTCATATAGCCGTGAGTACTTAAATGACTTTTTTTCCTTTGAAATGTCATTTTGCTGTCAGACTGTTCTAAACACGGGAAACATGTGCCCCTTTACAGACATACTATAGACACCCCCCAAGTATAAAATTTAAAAGAATATTACACTTTTATTGTTTCACTTTAAGCATTATTAAAATCACTGCTCCTGAAAAAACGGCCGTTTTTAAAACTTTTTTTTGCATTGATCCATGTCCCCTGGGGCAGGACCCAGGTCCCCAAACACTTTTTATGACAATAACTTGCATATAACCCTTTAAAATTAGCACTTTTGATTATTCATGTTCGAGTCCCATAGACTTTAACGGTGTTCGCGTGTTCAAACAAATTTTTTTCCTGTTCGCATGTTCTGGTGCGAACCGAACAGGGGGGTGTTCGGCTCATCCCTACTTCTGGCACATGGATTCCTGTTTAACAATTTCATGTGTTTTATTATACAAATGAAGCTATTTTTGATCTCATATTTTGTTTGTAGACACCAAATACATCCCCCTCTTCTAATCTACCATATGGGAGAATTGGAAGTTTGCCTTTTCTTTCCATTTGAAATAACCATATACTGCATCTTGTCCCAAGACTTCGCAATTCATTGCAAAACCGTAGCTTGATCAACATGGGCATAGAATATGAAACTGCTAATTGAGGTTGTCAAGCATAACAATTCATACACCTAAAAAATGATACAAATTACTTGAGAGTGGAAAAATAAATCACATTTAATAACCATATACCAAAAATCTTTAAAATAAAGGAGTCTCATTCCACTAACCTGGAGATTAAAAACTCATGTAGTCATAAATATGAGCTTATTTCAGATATGTCTATTAACAGTCATAACTGTATATCAAATATATGATGATCAACAAGATTTTATATAGATTGAAAATTACAACTAAATATAGTATACATGATCAAAACAGGGTGTACCATGTGTCTACGCATTGCTCAGATCGTGCACACTTCTTCAAGATAGGGGAAACCCAAATAGAACAGCACATGATTTCATACAATGCATCCTAGTGTCAGAATGTGTACAGAAGATCAGTATCTGAAAGACCAAAAAGACAAATGCAATATTTATAGATCCAAAGTATATTATCTTCATTGAAACACTTGTATTTAACGCATTAAACTCCATACCATTCTTTTCCACTAATCAATTGCTATCTTTTAAAATTCAGCAGTAAGGCAATCCTATCAATCAAAGTAATTTAAAAATAGAGATTAAACACAGCCCTAACTGAGCCCAAATACAACATTAACAACTTCAGTCCCGGAAGGATTTGCCCCTCTCCTGACCAGAGCACGTTTTACAATTTGGCACCGCGGTGCTTTAACTTGTAATTGTGCGGTCATGCAATGCTGTACCAAAACAAAATTTGCGTCCTTTTTTTCCCACAAATAGAGCTTTCTTTTGGAGGTATTTGATAACCTCTGTGTTTTTTTTTTTTTGTGCTATAAACAGAAAAAGTTTGAAAAAAAAAAGATATTTTCTGCTTTTTGTTATACAAAAAATACAATAAACTCAATTTTAGTCATACATTTAGGCCAAAATGCATTCAGCCACACGTCTCAGGTAAAAAAAATTCAATAAGCATATATTTATTGGTTTGCACAAAAGTTATAGCGTCTACAAACTAGGGCACATTTTCTGGAATTTACGCAACTTTTAGTTTATGACTCATTTCTTGAGGTGCTATAATGGCAGGGCAGTACAACCCCCCCCCCCCCAAAATGACCGCATTTTAGAAAGTAAACACCACAAGAAATTTGCTGAGAGGCATGTTGAGCACATTGAATATTTTATTTTTTTGTCACAAGCGGTTGAAAAATGACAAAAAAAAGCTGTCAACAAAATGATATATTGCTCAAACCTGCCATGAGCATGTGAAATTACATCCCAAAATACATTCTGCTGCTTCTCCTGAGTACAGGGATACCACATGTGTGGGACTTTTTGGGAGCCTAGCTGCGTGCAGGACCCCGAAAACCAAGCACCGCCTTCAGGCTTTCTAAGGGCGTAAAATGGAGATTTCACTCCTCACTACCTATGACAGTTTCGAGGGCCCTGAGATGTCAAGATAGCACAAACCCCCCCAAATGAGACCATTTTGGAAAGTAGACACCCATGCTATTTGCTGATAGGTATGTTGAGTCCATGGAATATTTTATATTTTGTCACAAGTTTGTCACAAGTTTTGGGAAAATTACAAAAACATTTTTTTTTCACAAAGTTGTCACTAAATGATATATTGCTCAAACATTCCATGGGCAAATGTTAAATTACACCCCAAAATACATTCTGCTGCTTCTCCTGAGTACAGGGATACCAGGTGTTGGACTTTTTGAGAGCTTTTTTTTCCAAAACGGGGTCATTTGGGGGGATTTGTGCTATCTTGACACTTCAGGGCCTCCGAAATTGTGATAGGTAATGAGGAGTAAAATCACCATTTTACGCCCTTAGAAATTCTGAAGGCGTTGATTGTTTTTTGGGGTCCTGTACGTGGCTAGGCTCCCAAAAAGTCCCACACATGGGGTATCCCTGTACTCAGGAGAAGCAGCAGAATGTGCTTTCAGGAGAAGCAGCAGAATGTATTGCGAGGTGCAATTCCACATATACCCATGTCAGCAATATATCATTTACAAAGTGACAACTTTGTGTAAGAAAAAAAATTGTAATTTTCCCGAAACTTGTGGCAAAATATAAAATATTCCATGGACTCAACATGCCTCTTAGCTAATAGCTTAGGGTGTCTACTTTCCAAAATGGGGTCATTGGGGGGGGGGTTTGTACTGTTCTGGTATTTTATGCACAACATTAGAAGCTTATGCCACACATCACAGACTCTTCTAACCAGTTGAAGACAAAACCCTTTCTGACACTTTTTGTTTACATGAAAAAAAAAAAAAAATTGCTAGAAAATTACTTTGAACCCCCAAATATTATATATTTTTTTAAAGCAAAGGCCCTACAGATTAAAATGGTGGGTGTTGCAATTTTTTTTTTCACACAGTATTTGTGCAGCGATTTTTCAAACACAATTGTTTTGGAAAAAAACACTTTTTTGAATTTTTATGCACTAAAACACAGTATATTGCCCAAATGTTTGGTAAAATATAAAAGGTGATCTTATGCCAAGTATATAAATACTAAACATGACATGCTTTAAAATTGCGCACAGCTGTGCAGTGGCGACAAACTACATACATGTTTTAAATCCTTTAAAAGCCTTTACTGGTTACCACATTAGATTTACAGAGGAGTTCTACTGCTAAAATTACTGCCCTTGATCTGACGATCCTGGTGATACCTCACATGCCTGGTGCAATTGCTGTTTACATTTAACATGAGACCGACGCTTGCTTTCGCCTTTGCACAGGAGCACGGGGGGACAGGGGTGCTTTTTTTTTGCTTTTTTCTTATTTAATTATTTATTTTGCCTTTTTAATTTATTTTTACACTGTTCCTTTCTTTTTTCTTTTTTTTTTAATCATTTTTATTGTTATCACAGGGAATGTAAATATCCCCTATGACAGCAATAGGTAGTGATAGGTACTCTTTTAAAAAAAAAAAAAATTGGTGTCTATTAGACTCAAGATCTCTCAATTACCCTCAAAGCATCTGACCACACCAAGATTGGTGTGATAAGATGCTTTCCCAATTTCCCAATGGTGCTGATTATATCCAGTGAAACCAAAGTCATAAAATGCTCGTAGCTTTCAGTTTATTAGGCCATAGAGATGATTGGAGCCATTCTGGTTTTTGATCAGCTCTATGGTCTGCTGGCGGAACCACCGGCTGCATTCTCAGGTTCTCTGGTGGGACAGGAGGGCCAGAGAAAACCATGGAAGACTGCGGGGGGGGGGACGTTCCCTCCCACTGCTTGTAAAAGCAGTCTAACAGCTAATTAGCCGCTAGGATTGCTTTTACATGAAAGTCGACCGCTGGTTGAAAGGAATGATACCAAGATGATACCTAAACCTACCAGTATGTTGCTGGTCCTTGTTTGGCATATATTGTAATGTTCTTTTTTTTCATGCAACCTGTGGGCTGAACGAAAAAAAAGATTGATCGGTGGGTACGCCCACCATTAGAATACCGCCCTACATCCACCCACTTCGAATGATGGGCATACATGCACCTTTTTTTATTTCAATCTGTTTTTATTGAGATTTAAAAAAAAAAAACATAATGAAGACAGAATAATGCAAAGGTTACCAAAGTGTGATTACAGAGCGTACAGATTTCCATGGGTTAGGAACATTCATACATCGGGTAGGCAGTAAAGCATGTTACTAGTTAGGATAATTCAATCACTTAACGATTCATCAATGTTATCCTTACAAGGGAACGTATGTCCATTTGAAGTATGTGTCCCGTAGACTTCCAGATGGGATGTTAAGTCTAGACATACCTTATGGAACAGTGTTATGTTCATTACGCTCTTGCCCCTTGTGCATCGGATGACTGTCTTGTTCCCTACCAAGGTGGGCTCTATTATGTGTTTTTAACTAGAACTAGGGGGGATTTTACTTTCTGAACTTGGTAACCCTTTATACAAGGTAAAAGAGAGAAAAGGATGGAAAGAAGAGAAAAGAAGGGTAGAAAAGAGAAAGGGTAGTAATAGATCAGGTGGAGAGGATGATGAAAAAGAGAAGAATAAGATGTCCTGCCGGAATGCTACTCTTAACAAATTTTGATCAGGTCCTATGAAGGTGTTAGGGATACGTGCATGTAGTCAGCCCACGGTTCCCAGGTGGGCTTACATTTTTCAACTATGTCTTGGAGGATACTGACCATAATTTCCTGGGCCATGATCCATGATATTTTTTGTTTGGCCTGGGTACTTGAAACAGTGGGCTGTTTCCATGCTTTCGCTATCGTCAGGTTGGCTCCTAGGAGGATGAAGTGAATGAGGCTCCTATTACTTTTAGTGGTCCTTTCGATTGGAAATTCAGCAATGTTATGTGAGAGGGCTTAGGAATGGACAGACCAGTGGTCTTTCTAATTATCGTAAAGATTCTGTCCCAGAACCCTCTTAGCTTTGGACATTCCCACCATACATGGACCATGGAATCTATATGTGCGAAAAAAATTGGGTAAAGAATACCGCGCCAATCAGAAAGATTAAACAGCAGCCAACACTACAAAATGACCAAATTGTGCAAAGTACTTGAATGTAAAAAGTGTAGCGCTAAAGTGCAAAACCTCTATGTGAAAGAAGTTACAAAATAATAAAACAATTCAACACTTAAGTGAAAAATGACTATATCCAGTCTCAAAACTATACCAATAAGCAAACTCAATTCTAAATGTATAGTCTGATAGCATATAAAACGCTCATTCATGGATAGTGAGGGAAACGTGAGCACTTAGAAAGATATAGTAAGTAAACATGAACAATCGTTAAAAATATATATAGTAAAGTGAAAAAGGAATGTAAGTGAAAAAAAATTGGTTGTGACCCAATGGGTAATAATTAGAATGTCCGCCTTATAGATGGAGAAAAAATGCAGCAAATAAACATAGCGATGATAATAAAATGTCCACAAATCTAATAAGAGGTGTAGCCATCAAATGAAGCATGAAACTTGTCTAGTCCCAATATTACTTCATGTAAATAAAGTGAATTCAATACAATGCGGATGATACTTTGATAACTCCTCTGCAGTACTCTGAATCAACATAAGGGATAAAGCACTCTTACCGACTTGGGTGGACTCACAGGCCGTCGGCGGTGAGTCAAAAAGGCTTGCACTGTCTTAAGATGAACGACAGTATGGGTGTGGACCGTGCACTGGTGGACTTCCTCCTCAGATGGGGGACCCGGATCCTACCCAGATGGTCCAGACGATCACCGACCTTGTCAGCATTGATAAACCATGTGTAGAGAAAAAACAACAAAGAGCCTCCACATGGTGTAAATCCAAATAGATCAATTGCCGTTTATTTGATCAATTACAATCATCAGAAAATCCATAAAAGCGTATAAAAATGGTAGAATCGATTCCAACAGTAAAAAGTAAGCGGGGTGTGGGTGGCTGGGTACAGCAAGGAGGCCCGACGCGTTTCGTCTGAAGAGACTAACATATATTTGATCTATCCTGGTGGTAGATGCACCCATAGATAAGGAATGTTATTCTCATTCCATGAAAATAGAAAGTAGCTTTTTAGCTGGGAGACTAATACTAATGAGTCTGGAAGATTTATGTTGAGGGCCTTTGACTTTGACATGTTGACTAGGAGTCCCGAGATTTTTCCAAAGTCGTCCAATAAGCGGCAGACATTTGGTAAGGAGATAAGTGGTGATGTGATGAAGAGGAGGCGATCATCTGCAAAGAGTGCACAATTGTGTGCGTTTTGGCAACAACGTACACCATATATATCCGGGTGGCTCCTTATTGCTATTGCTAAAGTTTTGATCCCTATTGCGAAGATCAGGGGGGATAGGGGGCAACCCTGTCTTGTCCCTTTGGAAACCAGAAAAGGCTCTGAATAGTATCCCTGAAGCCATACACAGGCTTCGGGAAATGAGTATAATGCTCTTAGAATGTTGGTGAAGTTCTGGCCAAACCCCCAGCATTGTAAGATATTAAATAGATAAGGCCAGAAGACAGAATCAAGGGCCTTTTGCAAATCTATAGATAAAAGAAGTGCTTCTTGTGGTTGCCCCCATCCCATCCTGAGCGCAACAGCGAAATAAAGTCTATTTTCTGTCTAATCTGATCTGGACCTTGTCTTGATGAACCCTACCTGGTCTTTGTGAATATATAAGCTTATGAAGGACGAAACTCTGCTAGAATCTTGGTTAATATCTTCAGGTCATTATTTATCAGCGATATGGGTCTGTAGTTACTAACCTACCCTGGGTCTTTCCCTGGTTTTGGGATTATGGTGATAAAGGCTGAATTAAGTGAGCGTTCCAGGGCAGCTCCCTTTCTTAATGCATTAAACAAGCGTGCTAAGTATGGGGAAAGGATGGGTGCAAATGTTTTATAGTAGGGATTTGAGAAGCCATCAGGTCCAGGGGCAGATCCCGTTTTAAGTTTTTGATAACCAGGGCTACCTCTTCAGCCGTTATTGGAGATTCTAATTCCTTTATATGGCGGTCTTCTAGTTTGGGGATAGGTAGAAAGTCTAAAAAGAACTCCATGCTAGTGCGGTCTTCCTGTGCCCCTTCGCTATAAAGATTTTTTATAACAATCATGGAAGGCACCCATAATTCTCTCTGGGTTATGTGTCCCAGAGCCATTAGGGAGGAAAATTTTTGGAAGAGTGTGAGAGCGACGTTTGGGAGTAAGACCGGCAGCTAGCATCGAGTCCATTCTATCCCTCATGTGATAGAATCGGGCTCCACTCCATCGTAGAATCTTTTCCGCCTTGGAGGTAAGAGCTAGATTTAATGCTAATCTGGCTTCGTCTAGTTTAGCTGCAGGTATGGCCTCTTATGTTGCTTACGAATATTAAGGAATTCCTTTTCTAGTTTGTCTATGTCCAGTCTGTGTGCTCTGCGGATTTGAGAAGAGATCTGAATACGTTTCCCTCTAATGGTGGCTTTATGGGCCGCACATAATGCTTCTGGGGCTACACCTTCCATGTCATTTAGGAGGAAATAGTCATTGATAGCTCTCACTCAACTTCAGTAGTTCTCACCGGGTCACTAAGGATTTGTCATTAAGCCTCCAGTGACTGTTTCCTCTAGGGCCTAGTGACTGTTTCCTCTAGGGCCTTGGGGTCTTTGTAAAAGAAGGAAAACTATAGATTGGTTTGACCACACTGAGTATCTTATGAATGATTTGGGCGCTAGAGGTATGTGTTTAATGGACAAGAAAATGTGGTAAATTCTGGAAAAGGATTGGTTCGGGTGTGAAAAGTACGTGAAGTCTCGTGTTTGGGGATTGAGTTCTCTCCAGATATCTGTTAGTTTTTGTTGGTGAATGAGCCTAGCTATTCGGAGGCTATGTTTGGGAGGACGAGTTGTTTGGGCTACTGGCAAGTGCTTTTTAGTCCTGAGTCAAAAGCCATGTTAGAATCCCCCCAACTACAATTGTGCCCTCGAGCAAGGGTCCCAGCTTCTGGAACATGCACTCAAAGAATTTTGCCTGTCCTTGATTGGGTACATAGTAAGATAGAAAAGAGTAGAGCTGGTCATCTAGTACCCCCTTGAGCAGGATGAATCTACCGTCCTGGTCTTTAAATTCCATCTGCAGTGTAAATTTTGAGAAAAGAGTATTGCGTCCCCCTTTGTTTTATCTTCTGCTGTAGCTAGGAAAAAAGTAAGGTATTTAGGGTGGATGAACTTAGGGTTGTACGATCTTGGTAAGTGAGTTTCCTGAAGCAAGATCACATCTATCTTTTGGTTGTGGTAATATTGAAAAATGTTCCGTCTTTTGACCTGAGAATTCAGACCCTGTGTGTTGTGGGACGCTATTCGTAAAGGTGGAGGTGGTTTTGTTAACCTCAGCCATGGAGCAGATAGGGAGGGAGCACAATCGACATATAGTCACTTACCTGCGGGTCTTGTGAAAGGGAGTCAGATGAGTTGCCCAGGTGCTTAGGATTCAGATCAGGTAGGACGCAGAAGTGAGAGTTTCCGAACAGCAAACAATTTTGGGTGTTCGCGGCAAATTCGAATGCCGCTGAACACCCTTTAAAAGTCTATGGGAGAAATCAAAAGTGCTAATTTTAAAGGCTTATATTCATGGTATTGTCATAACAAGTGTTTGGGGACCTGGGTCCTGCCCCAGGGGACATGGATCAATACAAAAAAAAGTTTTAAAACGGACGTTTTTTCGGGAGCAGTGATTTTAATGATGCTTAAAGGTAAACAGTAAAAGTGTAATATCCCTTTAAATTTTGTACCTGGGGGGTGTCCATAGTATGCCTGTAAAGGGGCGCATGTTTCCCGTGTTTAGAACAGTCTGACAGCAAAATGACATTTCAAAGGAAAAAAGGTCATTCAAACTACTCACGGCTATTAATGAATTGCCGGTCTGACAATACACATAGAAGTTCATTGATAAAAACGGCATGGGAATTCCCCACATGGGAACCCCGAACCAAAATTTAAAAAAAAAATGACGTGGGGTCCCCCTAAATTCCATACCAGGCCCTTCAGGTCTGGTATGGATATTAAGGGGAACCCCGGCCAAAAAAAAAAATGGTATGGGGTCCCCCTCAAAATCTATACCAGACCCTTCAGGTCTGGTATGGGTTTTAAGGGGAACCCCGCTCCAAAATAAAAAAAAAAACGGCATGGGGTCCCCCCAAAAATCCATACCAGACCCTTATCCGAGCACGCAACCTGGCAGGCCGCAGGAAAAGAGGGGGGGACGGGAGAGCACCCCCCCTCCTGAACCATACCAGGACACATGCCCTTAACATTGGGAGGGTGCTTTGAGGTAGCCCCCAAAACACCTTGTCCCCATGTTGATGGGGACAAGGGCCTCATCCCCACAATCCTTGGCCGGTGGTTGTGTGGGTCTGCGGGCGGGGGGCTTATCGGAATATGGAAGCCCCCTTTAACAAGAGGACCCCCAGATCCCGGCCCTCCCCCCGTGTACCCCTACCATTTCACTAAAAAAGTGTCAAAAATGTTAAAAATGACAAGAGACAGTTTTTGACAATTCCTTTATTTAAATGCTTCTTCTTTCTTCTATCTTCTATCTTCCTTCGGTTTCTTCCTCCATCTTCTTCTTCTGGTTCTTCTGTTTTTTCTGGTTCTTCTGGTTCTTCCTCCGGTGTTCTCGTCCGGCATCTTCCTCCGCGGCATTGGCGTCTTCTTCCCTTCTTCTCCGGGCCGCTCCGCATCCATGATGACATGGAGGGAGGCTCCCGCTGTGTGACGCTTCTCTCTTCATCTTCTTCTCTTCATTTTCTTCTCTTCATCTTCTTGTCTTCATCTTCTTTTCGGGCCGCTCCCAACCAACCCCCCCCAAAGAAGATGTGTCTGTAGGAAAGGCAGATACAGGCGTGACACCCGCTTTTATTGTCCCTCCTGTCCTGACCAACCTTCCAACCTGGCTCAGCCCTTCCTTCTCTGAGCTGGCCACTCAGCTGTCGGCTAATTGCCATCTCCTATCTCTCCACAGTGACTCACCTGTTGATGATATCCTGCTCATCAGTCATGCCTACTTAAGACGTCCAGCCCAGATGATCTCTGCCTTCGCCTTGGTCACATCACAGAGACTATCTCCTGCTTGCTGTTCTACTACGCTGATCCCTGGCTCCCCAAATTTCTGGCTTGTCTGACTATCCGTTCTGGTTACTGAATTTTGACTATGTTTTAACTACGTTTGTTCTATTTACTTTTATTATTAAACAAGCGTGATTTAACTTTACTTCTGTCTCGGTCTGATTCATGGCTTCTGACAATAGGCAAAGGCCATGAATTCACAAGATGCAGTCAATCCACTTGTTGGTAATATTTATTCCAGATTGGATGAGCAGGATCACCACATAGATCAGTTTGCCATGGCGCTACAAACGCTCCTGAGTCGCACGGCTCCCCTGGAATCTCCCACTGTGGCTGCTTCGGTACAACCTGTGTTGCAAGCTGCCCCTGCTGCTGCTCCAGTCTCTGTGCAGGCACCCACCTCAAGTATTACCTCTATGAAAGGTATGCCTGGTTCCGCTCCATTTCCCCAGCGATTTGGGGGTGATCCAGTCCAGGTTGAAATATACTTTGAGATGCTGCCCCAGGCATTTCCCATGGACAGAAGCAAAGTAGATTTTGTGATATCTTTGCTTTCTGAGAGAGCCTTGGCCTGGGCAAACCCTCTATGGGAGACGCAAAAACCTGTTGTCTTGAGTTAACATGAGTTTGTGACTTGTTTTAAAAGGGTATTTGACATTCCTGCATGCTCCGCTTCTGCTGCCAAGTGCCTCATGTCCATCAAAACAGAGTTATGCCGCGTACACCCGGCCGGACTTCCCGACAGAAAAAGTCAGATGGGAGCTTTCGGTCGGACATTCCAACCGTGTGTATGCCCCATCGGTCTTTTTCTGTCAGCATTTCCGATGGACTCACATATAGAACATGTTCTAAACCTTTCCGTTGGAAATGCCGAAGGAGTTTAGCCCAGCCGTGTGTACACGGCATAAAAGAACTGTTGCCGATTTCGCCATTGAATTCCATACTCTGGCAGCAGAGTTTGCTTGGAACAATGAGGCCCTCGTGGCTACTTTTTTTCATGGTCTCTCGGATACCATCAAGAATGAGATAGCAGCCCAAAATATACCCACTGAGCTGGAGAAGTTGATAATGTTTGCCATCCTCATTGACTCCAGACTCAGAGAAAGACTCTCTATTAAGGAGCACTTGTGGAAGCCTCCTGTACATTTGTCTCCGAGGTTTGCAGTGCCACCCTACCTCCCTCACCTCCCATGCCTCCTGGTACCGAATCAGTCAGGGAAGATGAATCCCTTTCTTGGGCTTCAATCATCTCTCTGTGAATGAGAGAACCCTTAGGAGGAGGGGGAGATTGTGCCTTTATTGTGGCTAGGCAGGTCACTTTTTGAAGTCTTGTCCTACTCGTCCAGGGAATCCCCAAACCTTGAGGTCCTGTCACGGACAGACCTTAGGTGGCGTTGTTTCATCCCCAGTTATCCAGAAGGATAAGCCCCTGGTCTTGGTTACCCTTTCTTGGGCTGAGTCATCTGTCGAGATACAGGCTCTAATTGACTCTGGGGCTGCAGGCCTGTTCATTGATGCTGCCTTTGTATCGAAGCACTCGATTCCGCTGCAGCTGTGTGACACTCCTCTTGCCATTGAGGCTCTTGACCAAAGACCTCTACAGACTGCCCATGTGACTCATGAGACTGTTATATTGTCCATGGCCGTAGGGGCTCTTCACCATGAGATAATCCAATTTCAAGTTATTTCCTCACCTAAGTTTCCGCGATATTAGCAATGTCTTTGACAAAGGTCAAGCCGGTAGTTTGCCTCCACACAGGTCGTATGATTGCGCAATTGACTTTCAACCTGATGCCATACTCCCTCGTGGCTGGGTTTACCCTTTGTCAGTCTTGGAGGATAAGGCCATGGAGGATAAGGCCATGGAGGAGTATGTTGCAGATGCACTTTCTCAAAGTTTTATCCGCAAATCCTTGTCTCCTGCTGGTGCTGGTTTCTTCTTTGTGAAGAAGAATAGGGATGAGCCCGATGTTCAAGCTGAACCCAAGTTCGACTCGAACATCGGGTGTCCGCCTATTCGCCAAACAGCGAACAATATCCGGTGTTCGTGGCAAATTCGAAAGCCATTGGAACACCATTAAAATCTATGGGACACTAACATAAAAAATCAAAAGTGCTAATTTTAAAGGCTTATATGCAAGTTATTGTCATAAATAGTGTTTGGCGTCCTGGGTCCTGCCCCAGGGGACATTTATCAATGTAAAACATTTTTTTTAAAAAGGGCAGTTTTTTTTTGGGAGCAGTGATTTATTTAATGCTTAAAGTGAAACAAAAAAAATGAAATATTCCTTTAAATATCATGCCTGAGGGGTGTCTATAGTAGGGATATGCAATTAGCGGACCTCCAGCTGTTGCAGAACAACAAGTCCCATGAGGCATAGAAAGACTTTGACAGCCACAAGCATGACACCTAGAGGCAGAGGCATGATGGGACTTGTAGTTTTGCAACAGCTGGAGGTCCGCTAATTGCATATCTCTGGTCTATAGTATGCCTGCAAAGTGGCACATTTTTCCAGTGTTTAAAACAGTACCACAGCAAATACCATATCTAAAGGAAAAATTGTCATTTAAAACTGTTAGCGGGTGTAATGAATTGTTGGGTCTCGGCAATATAGATAAAACTCATTGAAAAAAAAGAGCATGGGTTCCCCCCCCAGTCCATTACCAGGCTCTTTGGGTCTGGTATGAATATTAAGGGGAACCCCGAACCAAAATTTTTAAAAAATTTGTGTGGGGGTCCCCCTAAAATCCATACCAGGCCCTTCAGGTCTGATATGGAAATTAAGGGGAACCCTCCTCCAAAATTTTTAAAAAAATGCCGTAGGAGTCCTGCCAAAATTCATACCAGACCTGATTTTAAGGGGAATCCTGTACCAAAATTAAAAAAAATGACATAGGGGTCCCCCCAAAATCCATACCAGACCCTTATCCAAGCACGCAACCTGGCAGGATGCAGGAAAATAGGGGGGATGAGAGAGCGCTCGCCCCCTCCTGAACCATACCAGGCCACATGCCCTCAACATGGGGAGGGTGCTTTGGAGTAGAGGAGGGGTTATTGAGGAGGGGGTACTGTCAGGGCTGGGCTCAGCCCTTCCTTCTCTGAGCTGGCTGCTCAGCTGTCCGATAATTGCCAGCTCCTATCTCTCCACAGTGACTCACCTGTTGATGATATCCTGCTCGTCAGTCCTGCCTACTTAAGCCATCTAGCCAAGATGATCTCTACCTTCGCCTTGGTCATCATCATAGAGACTATCATAGAGACTATCTCCTACGTTCCTGTTAAAGACTTGCTTGGCTGACATTCCTTCTGGCTTCAGATCCTGCTTGCTGTTTTACTACGCTGATCCCTGGCTCCCCGACTTTCTGGCTCGTCTGAATATCCGTTCCGGTTACCAAATTTTTATTTTTTTTGAAAATGTATTATTGAGGTTTACATACGGTAGTATAAACATGTGTAATACAGTATTGCCGAGGCAGGTTAACTCCTATATATACGTATAGATGCATACAGCTCTGTATATAATTATAAAAAAAAAACTAAATTCTATAGAAGAAAAAGGGGGGGTATGCCAAGCGAGTTATATTCACCTATAGAACAACAGCCAAAGAATGCTTTTTACATTTCGATGGGTACTTGTATCTTTGTACCCTCAGGAGTGGAAGCAAAATGCAGAAAACATTGTCCGATGTTGATGCAATGTGGGTTAATTGTAACATTGTAGGTTGCGAGAGTTACCAGTGGCAGAGATACAGGGGACATGGAAGTCAAGGAGTTGCAATGACCATTAGATGATTTATGGCGGTATGGGGATCTGTCCGGGTAGGAATTTTGCCCGGTGAATATGCAATATCTCTTTTCAAGTACCAGTCTGTATATCAGAATGGAAACATGACATTTTGTAGAGCATTCTGGCTTAACGTGGCTTCTATATATTTACGCCATTTCGTGAAGAAGCGTGAGGTAGAGCGAAAATTCAGTGTTATGGTATCTAGCCTCTCCATGTAAAAAAACGACACCATAGCATTTTTTACTTTGTTGAAATCCAGTGATTCATTATCGTTCTGCGAGCTACTAGAAGGAATAGGTGTGCCCATTGAGGAATATTTATAGGTCCTTTAGCTGTTGGAGAGGATGATTGGGTTGTGTATCCAAATAGGCATAACAATTGATCCTTTGGGATCTGTGTTTTACTGATTTTGCCAATGTAATCCAATACAGAGTTCCAATATGTGGTTATAGCTGTGCATTCCCAGAGACGGTGGAGTAAGGTGGGATGGGGTACAGAACACCAAGGGCATTTAATTTGACCTGGACTGTCCTTGTTGAAGTAGAATGGGTAGTAAGCTCTGTGTATGATCTTGAATTGGGTTTCACGCCACGTTTCCGATATCGTAAGTTTGCGAACGTGTCTATATCCTTCTAGAATCTTTTCTGGCAGTTCATCATCTCCAAAGATAGCAGACTATTTTTGAAATGGTTTGAGGTGGTATTTTGCAGATTGGTGTTGGATGAGGTAGGAGTATAAACTGGCGATGGTGTAGTCATTTTTCTGTAGAACCGTGTCTATGAAGGATTTCTGAAAGAGATCAGATTTGGGCCCATAGCAAGATTTCAGATAATTGGTTAATTGATGGTAAAAGAAGATGTGTGTCGATGGTAGGGAAAACTCCCTTGATAGTGATCGGAAAGGTTTGAAGCCTCCCGATTTACCTTGGTACATAGATGTTACTTTCATGAGGCCGTTTGATCCCCATTGCTCAAATGCTTTTTGTAGTGTGGGTGGGAGAAATATAGGGTTGCCTTGGATTGGTAAATGGCTTGAAATATTTGATGGTAGCCCCAGAAATTTCCGTATTTCTCTCCAAGCAATGATAGTATCTCTGATGAGTATATTTGACTTGAAGTGAGGCGGTAGAGCATTGACATTAGAGTGGAGGACAGCTGATAGGGCGTGTGGCGAGGTCATTGCACCTTCGAGGAGAGTATTGCAATATTTAGACTTTCCTGCCAGCCAATCCAGCCCCTGTCTAAGCAAGCATGAGAGATTGTAAAAACGAATATTGGGCAGACCCGCCCCACCCTCGGACTTCGGGAGGCTTAGTTTTTGCAGTGCAATGCGTGTTTTTTTGCGAGACCATAGAAAAGCCGTTAATGCTTTATGAATTTTGTGCGCATCGGAATGTTTTAGTAACAAAGGTATGGTCTGCATTGGGTAGAGGAGGCGTGCAAATGATACCATTTTGAATAGGTGGCATCTCCTAAAGAGCGAGAGGGGGAGGGCTGCCCAAGCTTCCAACTCCTGTAAATCTTAGTTATTAAAGGGGGGTAGTTTAGTACATAGAGAGAGCAAGGTTCACGGCTAGGGATGAGCTTTGTGTTTGAGTCGAACCCATGTTCGGCTCGAACATCATCTGTTCGCCCGTTCGCTGAATTGCGAGCGATATGGGCCGTTCGCGCCAAATTCGTGTGGCATGTCACGGCCCATAATTCACTGCGGCATCGCAGTGCATTGCTGGCTGATGATTGGCCAAGCATTCACTATGACCCGCATGCTTGGCCAATCACAGCGCCGTCTGAACAGAGAGCCATAATTGGCCAAAGCCAAGGAGGCTTTGGCCAATTATGGCTCAGGGGATTTAGTACACGCCCCACACTATATAAGGCCGCCTGCACGGCGGCCCTGTGTAGTGTGTGTTCCGGCGTTCATAGATAGAGAGAGAGAGAGACAGACAGTGTCATTTGATTTGAGTTAGATAGATTAGGCAGAACAGTCAGTCAGTTAGCTGCACTTACAGTGTATTGTGTATACATATGCATCCCAGGTGTTGCATATATATATATATATATACACTGTATTCAGTTTAGCTAGATCCGTTCCTGTTATCTCCTTACTGACAGGCAGGCTTGTCTTGTTACAGTATTTACAGCTACCTGAAGAAAATTGCTGGTGTTCTTTTGATCCTATTAGTACCACAGTCAGGCAGCTAGACTATTTACAGTTAGTGCAGTGCGTCCTGCTCACAGTGTTCAGCTAAAACTACAAGTTAGTGGGATGCGTCCTGCTCACAGTGTTCAGCTAAACCTACAAGTTAGTGGGGTGCGTCCTGCTCACAGTGTTCAGCTAAACCTACAAGTTAGTGTGGTGTGTCCAGATCACAGTGTTCAGCTAAACCTACAAGTTAGTGCGGTGCATCCTGCTCACAGTGTTCAGCTAAAACTACAAGTTAGTGCGGTGCGTCCACCTCACAGTGTTCAGCTAAACCTAGAAGTTAGTGCGGTGCGTCCTGCTCACAGTGTTCAGCTAAACCTACAAGTTAGTGTAGTGAGACCTCTGCACAGTGTTCATCT
Organism: Lithobates septentrionalis; assembly: GCA_037952835.1. Lineage (NCBI taxonomy): Eukaryota > Metazoa > Chordata > Amphibia > Anura > Ranidae > Lithobates > Lithobates septentrionalis. The sequence goes on along the minus strand of JBBDGP010000278.1, from coordinate 14,784,550 downwards.
AAAGCTACAAGTTAGTGCAGTGCGTCCTGCTCACAGTGTTCAGCTAGATCCGTTCCTGTTATCTTCTTACTGACAGGCAGGCTTGTCTTGTTACAGTATTTACAGCTACCTGAAGAAAATTGCTGGTGTTCTTTTGATCCTATTAGTACCACAGTCAGGCAGCTAGACTATTTAGAGTTAGTGCAGTGCGTCCTGCTCACAGTGTTCAGCTAAAACTACAAGTTAGTGGGGTGCGTCCTGCTCACAGTGTTCAGCTAAACCTACAAGTTAGTGTGGTGCATCCACCTCACAGTGTTCAGCTAAACTTACAAGTTAGTGCGGTGCGTCCTGCTCACAGTGTTCAGCTAAAACTACAAGTTAGTGCGGTGCGTCCTGCTCACAGTGTTCAGCTAAAACTACAAGTTAGTGCTGTGCGTCCTGCTCACAGTGTTCAGCTAAAACTACAAGTTAGTGTAGTGAGACCCCTGCACAGTGTTCATCTAAAGTTACAAGTTAGTGCAGTGCGTCCTGCTCACAGTGTTCAGCTAGATCCGTTCCTGTTATCTTCTTACTGACAGGCAGGCTTGTCTTGTTACAGTATTTACAGCTACCTGAAGAAAATTGCTAGTGTTCTTTTGATCCTATTAGTACCACAGTCAGGCAGCTAGACTATTTACAGTTAGTGTAGTGCGTCCTGCTCAGGGTGTTCAGCTAAAACTACAAGTTAGTGTGGTGCGTCCACCTCACAGTGTTCAGCTAAACCTACAAGTTAGTGTGGTGCGTCCTGCTCACAGTGTTCAGCTAAAACTACAAGTTAGTGTGGTGCGTCCACCTCACAGTGTTCAGCTAAACCTACAAGTTAGTGCGGTGCGTCCTGCTCACAGTGTTCAGCTAAAACTACAAGTTAGTGCTGTGCGTCCTGCTCACAGTGTTCAGATAAAACTACAAGTTAGTGTGGTGCGTCCACCTCACAGTGTTCAGCTAAACCTACAAGTTAGCGCAGTGCGTCCTGCTCACAGTGTTCAGCTAAAACTACAAGTTAGTGCTGTGCGTCCTGCTCACAGTGTTCAGCTAAAACTACAAGTTAGTGCGGTGCATCCTGCTCACAGTGTTCAGCTAAAACTACAAGTTAGTGCTGTGCGTCCTGCTCACAGTGTTCAGCTAAAGCTACAAGCTAGTGTAGTGAGACCTCTGCACAGTGTTCATCTAAAGCTACAAGTTAGTGCAGTGCGTCCTGCTCACAGTGTTCAGCTAAAACTACAAGTTAGTGTGGTGCGTCCACCTCACAGTGTTTAGCTAAACCTACAAGTTAGTGAAGTGCGTCCTGCTCACAGTGTTCAGCTAAAACTACAAGTTAGTGTGGTGCGTCCTCCTCACAGTGTCCAGCTAAACCTACAAGTTATTTTTTTGCGAGCTCTGCACAGTGTTCAGCTAAAGCTACCTGTAGAAGGTTGGTGGTGTTCTCATACTACAGGCAGGCAGTTGATTTTGCTAGCTGCAGTATCAGTACATATATATATATATATATATATATATATATATATATATATATACCAGCTTAGTGCAGCTACAGGCCATTAGTATGTCTGGAAGGCCAAGAAGGAGAGGCAGACAGTCACAAGCTAATAAGAGAGGGCAAGCAGGCTCTGTGTCTAGTGCTGGTCGTGGAGACGGTGCATCCTCATCAGCATGTGGCCGTGGGACACGCTTGGCCTTTTTTTCGGCAGCTGGCCGTGTTGAGCCGCAACATGCGGAAGACTTGGTCGAGTGGATGACCAAGCAGTCCTCATCCTCCTCATCCTCTCTCACCTATGCCCAGGGTACTTTGTCTGGCAATAAATATAAAAATAAGTGCAGCGCTATAGATTATACAAAAGTGAAGTGATAAATGTAAATATCAACATATAATATCCTAATAATAATAATAAATGTCCATTTTCAATAAATCAAAGTCCATCATTCTGTGAAACCATTGTAATCACCACGTGGATATAGGACTGAATTAGTGACCAAACCATCCCCAAAGTAATGAAGGCGTACCATAAATTTTGGACCTAAGAATAGCATATGCTACATAGGTCAAAAACAGGCCTTTACTGCCCAACGGCAATAGTATAGACGATGGAGCCCACCGGAAGATATGTGGTCTTGGAAGCCTTCTCAGGAATTTAGTGTATGAAAACCAAACTTGTGCAGATACCACCACCCAAATGAATGGAGGCTTACCAGAAGGTTGGGACTCAAAACAGCCATTGGGATGTATGAGTCAAGCAAGCTTAAACTGCCCACTGGCAATGGAGCGGAGATCCCAATGGCAAACTGGAAAAGAAGTCCCAGGGGTGCCTCACTGGAGTACTTTCTCCATGTAGATGTTATAGACGTCCTCGAGCATAACCCACATAGGATAAAAAGGGGCCATATAGTGTAATTCCGTAAAAATATGAATTTTATTAAAAAAGAGAAACATTTACATTTCAGAAGTGAACAAGCGCTTGTATGTAATATAATGGCGGCAGTGGAGTCCTCCAGACGAAGTCCTATGTGACGAAACGCGTCGGGAGGACTCCACTGCCGCCATTTTATTAGATACAAGCGCTTGTTCACTTCTGAAATGTAAGTCTTTCTCTTTTTTAATAAAATTCATAATTTTACGGAATTACACTATATGGCCCCTTTTTATCCTATGTGGGTTACGCTCGAGGACGTCTATAACATCTACATGGAGAAAGTACTCCGGTGAGGCACCCCTAGGACTTCTTTTCCAGTTTGCCATTGGGATCTCCTCTCCATTGCCAGTGGGCAGTTTAAGCTTGCTTGACTCATACAGCATACGCTGTTTTGAGTCCCAACCTTCTGGTAAGCCTCCATTCATTTGGGTGGTGGTATCTGCACAAGTTTGGTTTTCATACACTAAATTCCTGAGAAGGCTTCCAAGACCACATATCTTCCGGTGGGCTCCATCGTCTATACTATTGCCGTTGGGCAGTAAAGGCCTGTTTTTGACCTTTGTAGCATATGCTATTCTTAGGTCCAAAATTTATGGTACGCCTTTATTACTTTGGGGATGGTTTGGTCACTAATTCAGTCCTTTATCCACGTGGTGATTACAATGGTTTCACAGAATGATGGACTTTGATTTATTGAAAATGGACATTTATTATTATTATTAGGATATTATATGTTGATATTCACATTTATCACTTCACTTTTGTATAACCTATAGCGCTGCACTTATTTTTATAATTATGGTTTACAGCAAAAATTCTATTTGCAGTGTTAGCTGCTTGCACTTTTGAGTTAGAGCAAAGTTATTTTGTTTTTTCTGTACTTTGTCTGGCAAAGCAGCGGCCTCTTCCCTTGGCTCAATGTCATCAGTGACTCCTTCCCTAGCCCCACCATGTCCTCCTGAGGAGTCCCTCGAACTGTTTGACCACAGTGTTGGGTACATGCTCCAGGAGGATGCCCAGCGTTTGGAAGGCTCTGATGATGATACTGAGCTCGATGAAGGCAGTAACGTGAGCACGGACAGAGGGGGTGCCCAAGAAAGACAGCAATCTGGCAGTCATGCTCCCCCTGACTGCAGCATACTGCCAGGTTTGCTCCAGTGATGAGGAGGGAGGGGATGATGAGGTCACTGACTCAACGTGGGTACCTGATAGGAGAGAGGAGGAGGAGTGTAATAATCGAGTTATTTCTGTATTAATAACTATATTTCAATAATTCATATTGATGAGAAAAGTTCCAAGAAAAATCTGTTAAGTTCTCGTGTAAAACCTCCAAAATTGATTTAATGATCAATTAGCAAAATGTTACAAAAACAATGTCAAAATGTAGAATACAAAAATAGATTATTCTTAAAATAAAGTTTAAATCAGATATGTCTGTGTGTATATCTTGAGATCTGTGTGTGTGTGTGTGTCTTGATGCAGAGTTGCAAAGAATCTGTCCCTCTCCCCACAGCCTGTCTGTACTCCTACAATTAACTCCCACCTTTTTCCATAGAGGCTGGCTTAAAAAAGGTTCATTATACTTATAGTCCCACAGAAAAGACCGCAAAATTTGAATTACTCCTTCCAACATTCCTAAGGGTGGGGCTATGAACGAAGTGAGAAAAGCTATCTTTTAAGAATCATTTAACTTACAATATATACATTTCCTTTAAACATATAAAATCCTACATATCAGTATACATATATGTAAAATGCAGTGTTCTTATTAATACCCTAATCAAGAAATATAGTAGTGTAAAGAAACAGCTTATATTCTTAACATAATGAAACTTTGTGTCTTTGGAAAGACTGTAATCTAATCTTCTTACGATGGGGGAGGTGAAATGGTCTACACTAAATTGTATCCATATGTGAGACGAATCTCTCCCAAGCAATGCATTCAAAGCCTATACCAGCATAAACTTTCATGAGTATAAAAACCTATACCTGTATAACTTCACCTTTTCCATACATAGAAGATATATATATATTTATATATATATTTATATATATAATTCAATTATCACAAGAACTCAATCATTCATAAATTCTGATATTCTAACATTCCCCTCTCAAAATGATTGATTTAACCAATCTGATCATTTTAAATTAAATCATTAAATAAATCTGAATCTAACTCTAAATCCATTTATACCTCAAACGCATCACATTCGTATTCATCCATCCTCAAAGAACTTAAGATAATTGACGTAAATATATATTTTCAAATTTGATTCTATATAAGGAAAAGTGATTTCATAACCCTTCATCTTCATATACCATAAAAAATATTTTCACCCTTATTATTTCTTTTTCTTTTACCAAATAAATCCCCTTAATTTCGTGATTCATAAATGTAACATTGTTGTACAATACTTTGAAATATAGATATCACTTCAAAAATTTGTTTCATATTTTCCCTCCAAATTGTGTTTAACATAAATCTATAATCCATAAAACCTTTCTAATAACCTTGTCAAAATTAAACATAAAATATGTTCTTAACTTCAATTTGTTCATATAAGTGAGATGATTTCAAAACTAAATACATGTTACAATGTAAAGTTAATCCTATCTTGTTTATGTACCTTTAAGAAAAATGTACTCTGTCTTAATTAACACCAGATGTTCCCTCTAACTAGAATGACTCTATTGTAGGGATGTTTAACCCTTTCAACTCTGAAAATACACTATATATGAGTGTAAAAATGATGTGTAAAAAAATATCTCATCTTGATATAATAAACATGTCCTGTCACATAAAAATGATATATAAAAACTGCAATATATCTGATGGATAAATGATTTCATCAGTAGTCAAAAAAACTAAAAAGTCCATTGTTTTTAGAATGTCCTCTCTTATCAGAGGTTCTCGAGAATTTTTCTTCTTCTTCTTCTTCCTGCACTCTGTAAAGTTGGAAAAACTTTATTGAACATTAAAATGACAACAATAATTATAACGAATGAATCTCTTCTGTTAATTCTTCTCCCAGAACTGATATTCTTAAACTTCAATATTTTGTTCCCATCTGGAAGGTCTAGAAATATTAAATTTCTTTCTTTTGGTGACTTACAAGTCAGATCCTAAAAAAGAATGCAGTATCATTATTGAGAATTTAAATACATGCAAAATATACCTTCATTTACTTATTCATTTTACATACCAAAATTCTAATATTTTATTATGACATACAAACCATATTTTAATAATAACATTTCTAATTACCTTACTTTGCTCTATTTTTCTTAAAATTACCTATACTCTAATTTATTATTCTGTTTATTTAAACGACAGGACGCAATTTCTCTTTTTTTAGTCATAATATAAAATCGTGTTTTCATAAACTAAATAAAGATTTTAAATTACCCCAGAAGACAAAAGCGAATTATATATTCATTCACTTCTCCTCTATAATATTTCAGAGTAATGCGTGCTGTACTGTACTTCTAACATTTTCAATTCAGCATTTTCTGTAGAATTTTTGCTGAATAGTATAACCATTCTTTGGGTAACACATAGAAAGACCTGTTGAACAATTCTTAATATTATTGACAAATCCTGTCTCAAAGCATCTCTCAGCACTTGTTCTAACAATCCAATTTATAGGCTTTCTGAATAAATTCAGCTGAGAATGTTCTGTTATCACATCTACCTCTATGGGTTTAGATTTTAAAGTTTTAAAAAATTGGCAATATTTGTCATATAATTCTCCTGAATGAATTCTCTTAAAAAGAATTTTTAATGACAGATCAGGTGTCCGTAATATGATCATCCTAGATCTCACAATCTTTTCTGTTACTTTGACTGCAAAATAAACACTTAACAATTGCTTCATATTTGTGTCAAAAGTCTTTTCCATATTTGTCAAACCTCTGGAGGAAAAACCTATTATTTTCGGTTCACCATCTTTTAGCTGAAATAAAATTACTGAGATGGAATTCTCAGATACCTTAGACAATAAAACAGGCATAGACATTCCAATTTCGATTGTATGCAATGAAACAGCATTCTGCAAATCTTTTTTCAACATTGCAAAAACATCTGTATGGGTTTGAGACCATTCATCAAACACAACATCTTTTTGTTTCAGGAAATCAAATAATGGTTTAACTTTATCATCATATTCCTGTAAAAACTCTTTGCAAGAATTTAACTCACTCAAAAATTGATATAATGCCTTGTAAGATGTTGGAACTGGAATAGCAGAAATGTTTCTAACTTTTTCCTGTGATAACATTCTCTGTCCATGACTAATTTGCATATGAAGAAAGTTAACTTTATCTTTCATTAACTGAACTGACTCTGTGTTCAATTTCAATCCTGCTGTTTGTAACAGAGTAAATAACTCTGTCAACAGAGTGACATGTTCCTCTGTATTTTGAGTAGACAACAAAATTTTGTCCACGTGTTGGAAAATACATTTTGGTCTAGAAAATTTTGATAAAACTTTCTCCAAGCACTCGTGCACTATTCCGTCACTGATTTCCATTTCTGGAATTATTCTAGTGAAGGCATAAGTTTCTTTATTGAAACTGAAGGCAAGTTTATAATGACAGCTGTTTGTTACTGGTACTGAAAAATGACTATTGGAAATTTCCAGTACTGAAAATACTTTGGCCTTGGCATCCATTTGTGACATTAAATTTAAATTAGGAACAATAGGTTTGTTATTTGTAATGCATTTATTCAGTGATCTTAAATCAACTGATAAAGAATACGAATCATCAGCATTCTTGATAGGCCAAATACAATTATTTACCACTGATTGTGCCTTCTTTAATATTCCTTGTTGTAAAAATGATTGTACAATGTCAGAAACTGGACCTATTGATTCTTGTGGCAACTTATTTTGAATTTGGGGTTCAGGGTCTCGTCCCTCAATTTCTATCTCAATATCTTTAAACAAACCTGTATCCATTTTGTTCTGACTCCAAAGACTTTTATGTGCTCTTACCGATTGTTCCAATTCGAGATTGGTTCCTGTGTGTGACCAATTAAGATCTGAAGAAATGTCAGCGACTGCTGTACAAATACTTCCAACATTATTGCACATGGAAGAATCTATTAACCTAGATTTGGGCCTAGATGAATCTTTCCATATAGTAGAATTACTTAAATCAATAATCCAATCTAATTTACTAATCACATCCATGCCTAAAATATTCTCTGTATTTTGGCAACACCAGATGTCCATTCTAGTTTTTAAAACTCCCGGAATCTCGAAATTCACACCAGAAACTTTAGCTGCAACTGTATTTCCTTTTCCATTGAAACCAATTAAATTACATTTTGGAGAATCAATATTCACATGTAATTTGTTTTTAGTTAAACTGAGTTTAGATCCTAAATCTATTAACCATTTAGTATCCTTGCCATTTAATAAACCATGTAACCATGGCCTTCCACTTTCATCTAATAAAAGTGAAGTCACATATTTTAATGTTGGAGATGACTCAGAACCTTTTTTTCTAAATCCTGATGGTGATGGAAGTAATCCATCCCTCTCATTTTCATCATTGTTTTTCAAATTGATTGAACTGTCATTAACAGTCAATGTACTGATCTGTTTGACTTCTGAAGCATAAGGCAAATCAGTCAAACTATTGTTTGAAGAAGAAAGAATATATTGCTCAGAAATATGTTCTGTATTTTCTACTTTCAAAGTTTTCCTTTGTGTAGTATGTAGGGAAGTATTTCCTGTCTGCTCTGAAACTTTAGTTCTGCCTGTGACGTGTATCTCACCATCTCTGGGTGTGGCCTTACACGTGGCACTCTGAACACCATTTTGTAATATATCTAAACGGCGTCTGCATTCAGCAGCTTTATTCAATATTTTTGTTTTAAGCAAAACTTCATTTTCCTGGTCATCAACCTTGAAAAATCGCATATCTTGTACAAAAGGCTCCTGCATAGAATCTGCAGTAACATTCATAGAGTCTGCATTAACATTAATCTCTAAACTCTTGCTTGACTCTGCTTTAAACTTTACATTATTCTGTAACTCAGACAACTGAATATCCTTTATTTGAATTGCACTCTGCAAATCATTTATCCTTTCAGTCAAAATCTGACAATTAGTACATAAACTATTGTCCTTTATTTCCTCTTTTGTACCAACTACATTGCTTTCAAAAACTCCTGATATCATTGTATCATAAACTTTAATCAACTTAATCAAATTCCTAACCTGTTTGCTGAATTTCTTAAATGCAAATTTAGACTTTTGTATTTTCTTATTAGCCTGTAAGCATTCATTGAACATGTAACACCATAATTCATCATCTTTAACAAACTTTGACAAATTTTTAAATTCTAAATCACTCTCACTGGATAATTCATGAATTAAATCCATAACTTACCAATGTAAGACGGCTTCCTTCATGTAACACGCGTTCCCTCTCTTGGCGGGAAATTACGTCATCAAGAAACAGATTTTTCTTGTACGTGCACAAACGTCTCACTGATTCTGATCTTTCTTTTCCTTCCAAGTTCAATTCAATGATGCCGAAAATGAGCTTTTTCGATTTCTCCTTAAAGCTTGTCTAAATAATCACTGTTTTTGCTGATATTCCCTCTCGACAAGCGGAAGGAGAAATTATTGAAAAAAATTTCGATATTCGGACAAAAAGAATCTGGCAAATGGCTCGCCACTGTAATAATTGAGTTATTTCTGTATTAATAACTATATTTCAATAATTCATATTGATGAGAAAAGTTCCAAGAAAAATCTGTTAAGTTCTCGTGTAAAACCTCCAAAATTGATTTAATGATCAATTAGCAAAATGTTACAAAAACAATGTCAAAATGTAGAATACAAAAATAGATTATTCTTAAAATAAAGTTTAAATCAGATATGTCTGTGTGTATATCTTGAGATCTGTGTGTGTGTGTGTGTGTGTCTTGATGCAGAGTTGCAAAGAATCTGTCCCTCTCCCCACAGCCTGTCTGTACTCCTACAATTAACTCCCACCTTTTTCCATAGAGGCTGGCTTAAAAAAGGTTCATTATACTTATAGTCCCACAGAAAAGACCGCGAAATTTGAATTACTCCTTCCAACATTCCTAAGGGTGGGGCTATGAACGAAGTGAGAAAAGCTATCTTTTAAGAATCATTTAACTTACAATATATACATTTCCTTTAAACATATAAAATCCTACATATCAGTATACATATATGTAAAATGCAGTGTTCTTATTAATACCCTAATCAAGAAATATAGTAGTGTAAAGAAACAGCTTATATTCTTAACATAATGAAACTTTGTGTCTTTGGAAAGACTGTAATCTAATCTTCTTACGATGGGGGAGGTGAAATGGTCTACACTAAATTGTATCCATATGTGAGATGAATCTCTCCCAAGCAATGCATACAAAGCCTATACCAGCATAAACTTTCATGAGTATAAAAACCTATACCTGTATAACTTCACCTTTTCCATACATAGAAGATATATATATATTTATATATATATTTATATATATAATTCAATTATCACAAGAACTCAATCATTCATAAATTCTGATATTCTAACAAGGAGGAGGAGGCGGCACATCACCAACGAGGCAGGATGCCCTCCAGGGGCCAGCCTAAGGGCAGCACACTGACTGCATCACACCCCAAAGCTCCACATGTGCAGGGTGCTGCAGTCTCTGCGCGTTATTCAAAAAGTTCTTTGGTGTGGGCCTTTTTTGAGATGAGTGCATTAGATCGCACCGCTGCTATTTGCAACATTTGTCTCAAGCGTATCTCGCGTGGCCAAAACTCTCCCGCTTGGGTACCACATGCTTGACCAGACATATGTTGACCTGCCATGCAGGTCGTTGGCAAGCGTATCTAAAAGATCCACACCAAAGAACAAAGAGGACCTCTCCTTGCTCCTCATCAGCTGAGATCTCCAACCCCACTATACCTTCAGTCCTCTCTGAGACCTGCACTGAGAGGAATGAAGGTGTAGAATTAAGTGTGTCACAGCCAAGTACTTGTGGGCAATCTGCTTTTGGTACACCGACGTCAGATTGTACCAGGCAAATTTCCCTGCCCCAGCTGCTGCACCGCCGAAAGAAGTTTGCTCCCAGCCATCCACATGCGCAGTGGTTGAATGCTAGCTTGGCAAAATTGCTAGCACTTCAACTGCTGCCTTTTCAGTTGGTAGACTCTGCCCCCTTCCGTGAGTTTGTGGAATGTGCGGTTCCTCAGTGGCAGGTACCCAAACGCCACTTTTTCTCACGGAAGGCTATTCCGGCTCTCTACCGGCATGTGGAAGGCAATGTCCATGCCTCGCTGGACAGGGCGATCAGCGGTAAGGTGCATATTACCGCTGACTCATGGTCCAGCAGGCATGGACAGGGACGTTACCTAAGTTTCACGGCGCATTGGGTGACTCTGCTGGCAGCTGGGAAGGATGCAGGACAAGGTGCAGTAGTGTTGGAGGTTGTTCCACCACCACGCCTCCAAAATGCTAATGATTGTCACACACCTCTCTCCTCCACCCCCTCCTCTTCTTCTTCCTCCATGGCCTCTTCCTGTGCTTTGTCCTCGGAACCAGCGGTGCTCCGTAGCCGTTCAAGGGGCTACGCAAGTACGCAGGCCAAAAGATGCCATGCGGTGCTTGAGCTGGTGTGCTTGGGGGACAGGAGTCACACTGGGGCAGAGGTTCTGCCAGCTCTGCAGGGGCAGGTTCAGAGGTGGTTGACGCCACGCCAACTTAAGGCAGGAATGGTGGTTTGCGACAATGGCACCAACCTCCTCTCTGCCCTCCGACAGGGACAAATGACCCATGTTCCCTGTTTGGCTCACGTCCTTAACTTGGTGGTGCAGCGGTTCTTGGGCAGGTACCCGGGCTTACAGGATGTCCTGAGGCAGGCCAGGAAAGTCTGTGTGCATTTCCGCCGGTCATATAATGCCAGTGCTCAGCTGGCGGACCTCCAAAAGGAGTTTAACCTGCCCAAGAACCGCCTAATCTGTGACATGCCCACCAGGTGGAACTCAACGTTGGCCATGCTGCAGCGGCTGCACACGCAGCAGAGGGCCATCAATGAGTACCTGTGCGACTATGGCACCAGGACAGGGTCAGGGGAGCTTGTTTTTTTTCCCCACGCCAGTGGGCCATGATCAGGGATGCATGCAGTGTGCTGTCACCATTTGAGGAGGTCACGAGGATGGTGAGCAGTGACAGTGCATGCATCAGTGACACTGTCCCCCTTGTCCCCCTGTTGGAGCACACGCTGCGTGGAATAATGGACAGGGCACTTGAGGCAGAACAGAGGCAGGAAGAGGAGGACTTCCTTAGCTCTCAAGGCCCCCTTTATCCAGACAGTGTTCCTGCGTGCCCGCCGATCACACAGGAAGAGGAGGAGGAGGGGGAGGAGGAGGAAGATTGTGTCAGTATGGAGGTGGAGCCTGGCACTCAGCATCAGCAGCAGTCTTTAAGGGATCAGTCCCAGGAAACACATGGACTTGTACGTGGCTGGGAGGAGGTGGCTGCGGATCATGTCGTCCTTAGTGACCCAGAGGACTCCGGACCGAATGCCTCAGCAAACTTATGCTGCATGGCCTCCCTGATCCTGCAAAGCCTGCATAAGGATCCTCGTATTCATGGTATCAAGGAGAAGGGCCAATACTGGCTGGCAACCCTCCTTGATCCACGTTACAAGGGTAAGGTTGCGGACCTTATCTTGCCATCGCAGAGGGAGCAGATGATGAAACATCTTCGGGAGGCCTTGCAGAAAGGTCTGTGCAACACGTTCCCAGAGACTGGGAGGTTACAAACTCCTGTTTCTGGACAACGTGTTGCTGAGGCTTCGGTCAGTCAAAGAAGGAGCGGTGAAGAAGGTGGCCGTCTGACCGATGCGGTCAGACAATTTTTTGGTCCGCAGCCCCAAGGTATGATCGGTTCCAGCAACCATTGCCAGCGTCTGTTTTACATGGTGCAGGAATACCTAGGGGCAAGATCTGACTTGGACACCTTTCCCACTGAAAATCCTCTGGGTTACTGGGTCTTGAGGATAGATCACTGGCCAGAGCTTGCACAGTATGCAATTGAGCTACTGGCCTGTCCTGCATCCAGCGTTCTTTCGGAACGCACATTCAGTGCTGCTGGAGGCTTTGTAACCGATCACAGGGTTCGTCTGTCCACCGACTCGGTCGATCGACTGACCTTCATAAAAATGAATCAGTCTTGGATCACCACCAGCTACCAAGCACCTGATGCTGATGTAACCGAATAATTTTTTTTGAAATCTCAGATCCCTTCAAAGACAGCCTATGCTGATGCTGAGTGACAATCCCTGAGTAATTATTCTCTTCCTCCTCAATGATCACGCTGATAGCTTGTAAGAACATTTTTGGTTCTGGGCGCCACCACCAGTGCCTAAGGCCCAATTTTTCAGCCCCTGTTTAACAGGGGCGTGTAATTACAATTTTTGATGCAATACTTTGCAGCAGGGATCGTTCCTGCGTTCCAACTAGAGTGTCTGTGAGGGGTTGCAGTGTTGTGGCACCAGCACCAGTGCCTAAGGCCTAATTTTTCAGCCCCTGTTCAACAGGGGCATGTAATTACAATTCTTGATCTAATATTTCACAGCCTGGCCCATTTCTGCACCCACCAAGAGCGAGTGAGGACTTGCCCTGCCTCCTTCCCTTAGTTGGGGGTATCGAGTCAGATACGAAGTCAGGGGTGACAAGGCGCGCTGTTGGAGATGCATACATTTGTTGAAGAAATCTCAAGATTGGACCCGTGAAGCCAAACTGTTGCATCACTCGGAATAGCCAGGACAAACTGACGTTGTCGAAAGCTTTTTCGGCATCGAGTGATATAATAGAGACGTCTTGATCAGGTAGCGTAATGTAATGTCATAAGCCCTTTTTGTATATTTAAAGTGGCTGATGGACCTGGAACGAATCCAGATTGGGCCGAGTGTAGTAAGGAAAGGGATAGGGGGGCTAAGCGCGACGCAATGATTTTAGAGAGGATTTTGACATCTACATTTATTAGGGAGAAAGGGCGGTAAGAGCCTGGCAGTTGGGAGTCTTTCCCTTTTTTAGATATCAGTTTGATGTGGGCCTGTATCCCCATAGGAAGATATGGCCCCCCTCCCACATGGCTGCGTATACATGTTTTAATGTGTCAGGAAGAAAGTCGTTGGTCATTTTATAGAATTCGGCCATGTATCTGTCTGGGTCTGGGGCTTTAGCTGATGACATATTTTTGATTGTTTGCCGGATATCGTCGCTTGTGATAAGAGCATTGAGTGTCTCTAAGTGTGTACTTTGAAGTTTGGGCAGACATACTTTGTATAGGAGAGCTTCAGCAGTGGCTTGATCAGTTTGGTTGGCTGCATTTAAATCTGTGTAGTATTTTGTGAGTATATTACTGATTACGTCAGTTGACGTAGCTAGGGATCCATCTGCATCTCTCAAAGTAGAAATGCGAGTGGGTCGTCTCGGTCCCGAGCATAGTTTAGCCAGTAGTTTGCCCGCCTTATTATCATACCTGTGAAAATGTAATTTAGAGTATGACATTTTAGCTGTGAGTTAGTCGCCAAGTATCCACATATTGCATGGAAGCAATGGTTTGTGCTAGAAGAGTAGAGTCGGGTGTTAGGGGAGTCGAATTATGCGTTCGGCGGGTTGGGTCTTTTGTGCGGTCTGCTAGTGTGCACATGACCGAATTGAAATCCCACTAGATGCATGGTTTCAGGTGCGGAGAGTATCCACTGTACCATGTCTTGGGAGAAGGAGATGTCTGTCGAGTTAGGAACATAAATGTTAGTGATAGCCACGTGTCTGGTGTCTAAAGTCGTATGTAGAGTCATTTTGCAGCCTGTCTAATCAATCTTAACATCTCTCACTGTGTGCTTTAAATTCTTGTGTGGCAGGATAGCCACACCAGCTTTGCGACCAAGTGCTGGCGAACCATACACCGTGCCCACCCACAGTTTGCGTAGATGGGTTAGATCATCTGCCGACAGGTGTGTCTCCTGCAGTAGGGCCACATCTGTCCGGACACGCTTCAGATGTCTAAGGATGGCCATGCGTTTACATGGAGAGCAAAGCCCCTTAACGTTCCATGAGATAAACTTTTAGTGGTTCCCACTGGTTGAAGAGGCCATGTCTAATTTAAAGAATCATATTGGGTTGAGGGTTTTTAGTAGGGCCCCCAGTTAGACAATGCATCTGCAATCTGGGAGTCGCTAAAGTTTCCTGAGGGTACAAGTACTGAACAGGTGAATACATTTGATATAAAAACATAACTATTGGAGAGGAAAAACAGCTTGGCTAAGGTTAGGTGGGAGAAATTCTTAACATTTGTCATAAACTTCACTTTTTTCCACATGAGGTTCGACTACCTATCTTGGCTTCCATCAATCTCCCACTCCTCTCCCGGCAGCAGGGGTTAAGCCAGAGGGAGGGGGGTAGATGGGAAAGGGGGAGGGGATGTGGGCAATTTTACTTTTAATAGATGTTTATTGATTTTAACAAATGTATACAAGGTACAGTTGTGGCATATTAAACTTCTCCGGGGGGAAGTCCTCCGAAGTGATACAAAAACATACAAACAATATAAGATAGTAGATGAAAGAATCAACAACTGAGATAAAAAGTATGGGTGGGTCGTCTTTATGTCTCTCTTGAGAATGTAGACACAACAGCAAGATAATGGCTGGGCCCCTAGAGTAGTGGGGGTCCACCCACCCCCAGCACCCCTGTCGGGATCAAGCTGTGCCGGGGATAGAGTCCCCCCACCCCCACCAGGCGCCCACCTCCGTCATGTCAAGACAGCTGGGTAGTGAAGACTGGGCCATAACGGTAAGCACAGCATCCGTTGGACAGACCCTTTCCAGGGTCAGAGAGGGGATGAAGAGGGGGAGAGGTAATGGGAAGTGGGTTGAGGGAGAAGAGTATCGACGAAAGTGCCTATGGATGTTATGCTATACTATGAAACCAGGAATAAGAGAAGTTCCCAAATAGTTGGCCCATGGTTCCCAGATCTTCCGAAATTTACCACTGGTATTTGTTAATATGCTGGATAGCTTTTCTTGTGTCATAATCCACAATATTTTCCTTTTGACTGCTTGTATGGATGGTTTAGGTTTTTTACATGCTTTAGCGATTGTGATTTTAGTCCCAATTAGAATAAAGTGGATTAAGGAGAGGGTGGCTTTGGGAAGATGTGGAATGTGTGCATTGAGGATGGAAACTTCAGGAGATCTAGGGATCTGGCAACCCGTTACCTTATTGATCATGTTAAAGATCAATCTCCAAAACGTGCGGATCTTGGGGCATTCCCACCATATGTGAGCCATAGAGCACAGTAACTTGCATCCTCTGAAGCATAGGGGATCTGGAAAGATGGCTGCTAGCCTAGTGGGGGTGAAATACCATCTAGTTAAAATTTTTATTTAAAATATTTTTATTGATTTTGCATAGAAAGAGGTTTACAAGCATGTAAAAGCAGACCTTGAAACCAAACACAGTGACAAGGTATTACCAGGTACAAATACCTAGGAAAGGCATCCTGAGGAGAGCACAACAAGTTTCTAGACCTAGAGATAGCATAAACAGTAAATGCAACATTTAATGGCTAAAGCATATTGAAACAGAGATTTGAATACATCAATAGGGGTGTATTCCTTCTGGTGATAGGGCCCAACCTGTAGCGTCCTCCTGCTCTCTAAACACCTAATGTGAACTATCTGGGGTTCCACGCACATCCCACCCCACTGGGAACTTTCTGTGGAAGTGTGCGTGGCGTTCCCCGTTTCACAACCCCAGAGTCTAGGGTCTGGTGAGACGTAGATTGTTGGAGACAATACCGGAGGGGCCCTTATGAACCTTAACCTTTCCGTGGAAGGAAATATAAACCTAAAATTATCCATTAAAGGATGATGGGCCCCCGATGGGCTAATGGAGTCCACCGGGGTGAGCCTTGATAAAATAAAAAAATAAACGAGGGAGTTCAACGCCCTGCTTGAAAGCAAAGAGATAGGGACAAGAGAGTCCAAAAGAGGGGTAAAAAGGAAAGCGAGGTGGGAGGAGAAAGGGAGCAAGAGAGGGGGAAGGTGGGTTAATGAGAGTTAAGTCCAGAGGGAAGGGGGGGGAGGGATCCTCCTCCTGTCAAACCTGGTATGAGGTTGATGTTCTGGAGGGTCGCCCACGGTTCCCAAGTGGACATAAATCTCCCAACTTTATCGTTAAGCTTAGCTACAAGATGCTCTTGAGACATAATCCATGAAATTTTATTAATACAGCTCCTGAAGGGAACCGAAGGTTTTTTCCAACTTTTAGCTAAGGTAATTTTAGCTCCTAGTAAGATAAAGTAAGAAAGGCCTTGCGCTTGTTTCGATAACCCTGGTATATGTTGGTTGAGAAGGGCGTAGTGAACATTGGGGTAGACCTGTACTTTGAATAAGGACCTAATCATCTTGAAAATTCTATTCCAGAACGATCTAATTCGGGGACAAGACCACCAGATATGAAACATTGATCCCTCCAGTTCGCATCCCCTGAAACATAAGGGGGATGTTCCCTGATACATCGACGCCAGTCTGGCTGGAACGTAATACCACCTAGATATGACCTTAATGCTTGCTTCAATGAGTGATATGTTACATATACCTTTAAAGGAGCGGATCCAATATTTATGCCAATCTTCCGCAGTCCTCGTCTGGGTGGTCTCCTCCTCCCAGGACCCTGTGTAGGCTGGTTTGTCCGATTTTGTAATCAATGCCGAATAGAACAGGGAGATGCCCCCTTTCTGATCCTGAATATTAGCACACCAATGTTCGTAAGGGGTGATGGATAAAGAGTTAGAATTGTTGTGCCGGATTGAATGAAGGAAATGTAAAATTTGTGTGAACCTGAATTTCTCGGATTCAGGCATCTCTAGAGTGTTCTGGCAGTAAGTTAAGGTAATTGGGCCTGTTGCCGTGAGAAAGTGTCCTATGCGGTAGAGTCCTTTATCTGTCCACCATTTGAATGCTTTAATGTTTAGTCCCGGAGGGAATACAGCATTGTGGAAAATGTGCGCGAGGGGTTTCATTGGCGAGGTCAGAGATGACTGCTTAAGTAATCTAGTACTTAGAGAGATGGAATGAGATAAAGTTGGTGACATGATTGCAGGTCTGACTTTGGGGTCACACCACAAGAGGTAGTCTAAGGTGTGATGAGGGGTCGCTCTTCTCTCTATAGCGAGCCAATCTGGTTTTGGGCCTTGTGAAAATAACATGGAGAATTGGGCCAATTGTGCCGCTTGATAATATGCCCAGAGATCAGGTAGCCCCAATCCGCCCTGGGATTTTAAACGTAGTAGGATACTAGAAGGGCATCTATATCCCCTTCTACCCCATACGAAAGCTATCATCTCCGACTGTAATTTCCGGAGAAACCTTTTCTTGATTGGGATGGGAAGGGAGCGGAACAAGTACAGGAGTCGTGTGAGAAGAGTCATTTTGACTGCATGTACCCTTCCCAGCCAGGATAGACCACACTTTGCCCATTTATCTAGTTCAGCCCTGCATTTACTAAACATAGGTATGTAGTTCGTTTTAAAAAGGTCCCCGATGTCCGCTGTGAGGTTGACTCCCAGATAACGAATGAAATTCGGAGCCCACGGGAAGTCAAAAGTGCTCGTGAGTTGGGGTAGAATGTTGTCCGGGACCGAAATGTTTAACGCTGTGGACTTACCCATATTGACCTTCAAGCCTGAGACTGCGCTGAATGCATTGAGGGTTTTGTATATTTCCGGGACGGAGATAAGCGGGGAGGTTACATGAATCATAAGGTCGTCAGCGTAGAGGGCACATTTGTGTTCCTGCTCTCCGCTCTGAACCCCCTTAATGTCTGGGTTTGACCTAATAGCTATAGCTAGGGTTTCGATCGCTATCGCAAAGAGGAGTGGAGAAAGGGGACAACCTTGTCTGGTGCCCCTGCCTATTGGGAACGAGGTGGAGTATCTGCCCATCAGGCGAACCTGCGCTGACGGGTGTGAATACAGGGAGCGAATCAGATTCTGACAATTTGGACCAAAGCCCCATTTATGTAAAGTATCAAATAGATAAGTCCAATCTATGGAATCAAAAGCCTTATGAAGGTCTATTGATAAAAGGAAACCGGATTGGGGAGGACTTCCATCCCAGTGTGACTTTAACAGTGAGATAATGTCTATTGTACGTCTGATCTGATCCGTCCCCTGACGTCTAGGAATAAACCCCACCTGGTCCCTATGGATGTATGAAGGGATAAAGCTTGACAACCTGTTTGCCATTATTTTTGTAAGAATCTTAATGTCATTATTGATTAATGATATTGGGCGATAATTACCCACCTCACTGGGGTCTTTTTCTGGTTTGGGGATCATTGAGATATAGGCTGAGTTTAGATCTGTACTTAAAGGGGTACCCTTCCTAAGTGAATTAAAGAATTTTGCAAGGTGCGGGGCTAGAGTTGGAGCAAATTTTTTATAGTATCCCGTGGAAAATCCATCCGGGCCCGGGGCTGAGCCTAGTTTCAAAGCTTTGATTGTGTCTACGATTTCTGTCTCGGAGAAGGGGCTCTCCATCAGGTCGCTATGCTCTTTCAAGATGGAGGGTAGGTCTATGGAATTCAGGAAATCCTGTTGTGATTTGGAGATATGAGGCTGGTGCGGTTGATATAAGTCCGCATAGTAATGGAGAAAGGCCTCCATTACTTTAACGGGGTTCTGAGAAAGGTCCCCGGACCGAACCTTTACTTTAGGGAATGCTAGAGATCTGGGTTTGGGGCTAAGCTTTATCGCCAGTTTGGAGCCTATTTTGTCTTTTTGGGAGTATAATTTGGCTCCCGACCATCTAAGTTGTTCCTCTGCTGACGTAGTTAGTATCATATTCAACCGAGCT
This sequence comes from Lithobates septentrionalis, assembly GCA_037952835.1. Classification (NCBI taxonomy): domain Eukaryota; kingdom Metazoa; phylum Chordata; class Amphibia; order Anura; family Ranidae; genus Lithobates; species Lithobates septentrionalis. Next base: position 14,765,206 of record JBBDGP010000278.1, on the reverse strand, counting down.
CGGGCCTTATCTAATTTGTCTAAAAGATCAGGGGACGGGTTTAATTTGTGGGCTTTTGAGAGAGCCTGGAATTCTGCTGTGAGTTTACGTGCGTCTGCTTTATGTGCTGACCTCAACTGGGACGTGATTTGAATTATTTTCCCCCTAAGCACTGTTTTGTGTGCCGCCCATACGGTTTCGGGGGAGACCTTGTCTGTGGCATTTATGGTAAAATAATCCTTAATGGCTCCCTCTATGATGGTGCATTGAACGGGGTCACTTAAGATGGATTCCTGCAGTCTCCATCTTGGGGGGTTTGAGCGTTCCGAGGCTCTTTTAGTGATTAGGGTGACCATAGAGTGGTCCGACAGGGAGGTGTCCACGATCTTGGATTTTAAAATCAGCGGGATCGTGTGTGGGCTGGTAAATATGTGGTCTATCCTGGCATAGGAGCTATGGGGGGCTGAAAAGTGGGTGTAATCTTTAGAGCGTGGGTTCAGTTCCCTCCAAATGTCTATTAAACCCTTATCATGCAGGATTTTAGCTATTTTAGAACTTTGTTTGGTCGGGCGTTTGGGTCTAGGTATACCGGAACTTGACTTGTCCAGTGCGAAGTCAAATGCTGTGTTGGAGTCCCCACCAATAAATACTGTGCCCTTCAGCAGTGGTTGTATCTTATCCAACAGGGCAACCAAAAAGGTCTTCTGGCCCTTGTTAGGTGCATAATATGAGACAAAGGTGTATAACACCCCATCTATAGTCCCGGAGACCAAGATGTAACGACCCAGGGGGTCCAACACAACCTCCGAGTCCGCTAAGTTAATGTGTTTTGCAAAACATATTGCAACCCCCTTCGTTTTTTTTTTGACTGAGGCAAGGAAAAATTGAGGGAAATGATGATGTATGAAAGAGGGTTTGTAAGAGGAAGGGAAGTGAGTCTCTTGAAGAAAGAGGATATCTGCGTGCATGGACTTGTAGAGCTGAAAAAGCTTTCTACGTTTTGTGGGGGAGTTGAGGCCCTGTGTGTTGTGAGAGATGATCTTAAGGGAATCCGACCCTAGGGTAGAATTAGCCATCCAGTGGGGTTATGTGGTGTACTCTGCAGATAAAGGACTTACCGGACTGACGAGTGCCCAGGGGATCCAAGTAATAGAGTAAGCGCCAGGCTATCTTGTTAGGTCCTGGGAGGAGCGACCGAGACTGGACTCTGCGTCTGTAAATATGGGGGAACAGGAAGAGGGAAAAAGAGTAGGAAAAAGATGAGCATTAGAAGAAAAGAAGATACCAGCGTTAGTTTAACCTTCAATATTCTCAATGATTGAACGTGCAAGAGACAATGCATATAACTTGGGGGGGCTCTAGGCTTCCCCCTTATCCCAGGGTAAGACGGGAAACTCCCCCTTACCCCTAAATCCTGAGAAGACCGGTGTACCATTCCTGGAAGCACCAGTAAGAGAGCCAAAGGCAAAAAAAAAACAATTGCCTTTGGGTCCAAGGGGAGGCGCAATGTTGCCACCTCTACCCCGCCACCTTGAAAAATAAACCATAATGGAGGGGGAAGAGAACTGGATTTCCTCCTCTCTTCAACTGTTAGAGCGAACCAGTGAAAGTGCTATGGAAAAAAAAAGGATAAGCTAAGACAAAAAGTAAAAATACAGACCTCTGAGAAGGGTATGGAGGCAGTGAAACAAAAACTCTCAGTGATGCAATTTCCAGGGGTCTGGAGAGTTAGGGGGGGACCCCTCCAATAGCAGCTAATAGCAACCTATTTAGCGACAGACTATACCTCCCTCCCAAGAACCGTGCCCCCCCCCCAACCCCATGCAAAGGCAATAGCCCCAAAAAGTCGGAACCCCGAGTCCCAGAGTGCCAGGGGGGTGGACCCCTATCCCCCTGAGAGCCGGGGCCGAACCTCTCCCCCCCAACCAACTGTAAATTGAGATTGAAAAATAAAAAAAGAAAAGTAAAAGTCCCGGTTGGGTCGTGTTGACCGAAGCTGGTCCTGAGGACCAGAGTCCAGCTACGCTATGGTGATCCTGGAGTCATCCGCTGTACCTAAGTGCTGATGTTCGCGGACAAAGAAGGGAGGTGTATCTTCGGAGGGAGTGGGACACAACAGTGTTTCTGTGTTAGAGAGGTCCTCCAAATTAGGACCCTTGATGGGAGTAGGGATAAGGAGGGTCTGAGAGTTCGAATCAGGCCGGTGTGGCCAAAGGAGAGAGTCCGGACCAGGGCCCTGATCCTGCTATGTAAGCGACATCAAGTTGGAAAGTTTTCTTTGGATCGTTTATACCCTTGCTTCAGCCAGGAGGGTTGTAGTGGGCTTGCTGGAGGAGGACGTTTCGTGGAAGCGGGTGTGTTTCTGCTCTGCGTATGGGGTGTCGGGTCGTGAGAGATGAGACCCAGTTGGAGGAACAGGCGTTCTCCTTCAGGGAGGGTAGAGAAGCCAAAGCTCTTGTTTTTATAAGCAAAATTGAGGCGCCGAGGGAAGGACCACCGGTAGGAAATTTCTTTCTCTATTATGCATTGGATCAATGGTTTAAGGGAGCGCCTTTTCTGGACCGTGTAAGGGGATAAGTCCGCAAAAATTTGAATCCTGTGGCCTAGCAGCTTGAGGTCGTCTGAGGCCCTGGCTTTCTTCATGACCTCCTCCTTAACTGAGTAAAAATGAGGCTTCACGATTATATCGCGAGGTAGACCATCTGAACGTGGGGGCTGTAGTGCTCTGTGCGCTCTGTCAATCTCCAAACGGTGATCTGAGATGTCAGGGATAAGGTTTTTTAGCAGTCGTTTGACAGCAGCGTGAGTGTCCTTTTCGGTCTCTGGAAGACCCCTAATACGGAAATTGTACCTTCTTGATCTATTCTCGAGGTCGTCGATTTTGGAGAAGGCAGATTCAAGTTGGTCCTGCAGGTCCTGTATTCTGTCTGAGTTTTGGTTGATGCGGGAAGCTGCCTGGTCAGCTTTCTGCTCTATGTGATCAATCCTCTGCCCCAATTGCTGTAAGACCGCATATATGGAGGAAGTAATTTGAGCAGCGTTCTGGGCCAGGCTTTTGGAGAGTAAATGAGTAAAAGCCTCCATCATGGAGGGGAAGTCTGTGGGCACAGGGATGTTTGCAGAAGCTTCCGTTACTGTTAGCAGCATCCCTGTATGTGGGTCAGTCACAGGGGTAGATGGATAGCCGGCTCCCATCCGCCCCAGCAAAGATTCGGTCGATGAGGGAGAAGTGGTCTGAGGCAGTGGGGGAAAGTCCATACCTGGGGAGGATGGGGACTGATTGTCCTGATCTGCAATGGATTCCTCCAGAACTCCTGTGCTGAGGGGAGAGCCTCGTGGGGCCGCCGCCATCTTGGCATAACTGACCGGAGCTGCTGCCGCCGTCATCTGGACCGTCAGGTTTCTCCTGACAAGCGCCGTTTTTAGGGGTTATGTGCTCGGGGGCTTCCCCCACCTGTATATCCTTATTTGGTGCCTGGGGGTTCACTCAGGACGCTATGGTGGCGATCGAGGGGTAGCGGTGGAGCGGAGCTCTAGCAGCCGGTGGCCATCTTAGCCGCTGCCGCGCATGCGCCTCCTAGTTAAAATTTTTATGTTAGCTTCCATCAAAGAAACATTTTGGAACCCCCTATAGGATTTATCGAATGCCGCTTGCCAGGTCTCTAGATCCCACTTGTAATTAAAGTCAGCCTCCCAGGCCAACATGGAAGGGGTTTTTCTGTCCAGGCGAGTGAGGGCAGAGTAGATCACTGATATACCTCCCCTCCACGGCTCCTCCACACCACATCTCATATGCCGTAAATTTGGGGGGCAGAGGTTTGTCTTGCCATATTTTGTTTAAGAAGTGGGAAATTTGTCTGAAGCGAAACTGTTCTGATTCTGGAAGCTCTAGGTTGTTAAGACAATAACTTAGGGTAATGGGGCCACTAGAGGTAAAGTAATGACCTATCCGATATAGCCCCTTGTCCAACCACCATCTGAAGTCTATGATGTCTAATCCAGGCGGGAAATCAGGGTTGCGGAAAAGGTGTGCGAGGGGGCGTCCAGAGGAGACCAATGAAGGGTTTTTCCTAAGACTGTCCCAGAGGGTGTAAGAGTGTAAGAGTGTGAGAGAACTGGAGATAATATGGGCGGTCTGGTTTTCTGAGGGCACCAAAGGAGATAATCTAATGTGTAGCCTGGGGTAGCCTGTCTTTCGATTTTTACCCAATCTGGTTTTTCATATCTGGAGTAAAGTATGGAAAGTTGGGTCAGTCTGGCCGCAATAAAGTATTTGTATAAGTCAGGAAAGCCCAGCCCGCCCCTGCGTTTATGTATAAAGAGGGTGTTCTGGGGAACGCGATACCCCGAGTTTCCCCATGTGAATTTCAATATTCTACTTTGCAGTGAGCGTAGATGTTCTCTTTTGATGGCGATGGGGAGGGACCGGAAGAAGTAGAGGATTCTTGGGAGTAATGTCATTTGAACTGATCCTACCTAACCAAGAAAGTCCATGTTTGGACCATAGTTTGAGATCTGCCTCTAATTTCTTGTATAGTGGGGGGTAGTTGTATGTGTATAAGGTTTCTATTGTAGCCGTCAACGAAATTCCTAAGTAACGAATCGTATAATCGTGCCAATCAAATTTAAAAGATTTTTTCCGTTTCAGAGATACCGTCTGTGGAGTAAGAGAGATGTTAAGGGCTTGTGATTTAGAGTAATTGACTCTGAGTCCCGAGATTCTAGCGAATTTTTCTAATGAGTGATAGAGGTTGGGGAGAGAGGTGAGGGGGGAAGTCAAGAACAATAGGATGTCGTCGGCAAAAAGAGCACATTTGTGCGTCTGATCTCTGCAGATGACTCCTTTAATGTCAGGGTTCTGACATATCGCAATCGCTAAGGTTTCAATCGCTATTGCAAAAATTATTGGGGATAGGGGACACCCCTGTCTCGTCCCTCTGGCGATGTCTATAGGTTTGGAGTAGTGACCTTGTAACCTAATGAGAGCTTTTAGTTGTGAATAGAGGGCCTGTAGGATACCCATAAATCTGGCCCCAAAGCCCCAGCGCTCCAATAGTGAAAAGATGTAGGGCCAGGATACAGTGTCAAAGGCCTTCTGTAGGTCCAATGACAGAATGAATCCCTGTTGTTTGGTCCCCCCCTCCCAGTTCGATTGCAGGATTGATATCAAGTCTATTGCCCGTCTGATTTGGTCGGGGCCTTGTCTACCGGGATTAAAGCCCACCTGGTCTTTATGTATGTATTGGCTTATGAAAGAAGCCAATCGGTTTGCTAATATTTTGGTGAGAATTTTAGGGTCATTATTGATGAGGGATATTGGGCGATAATTGCTGATGTCTTCATGTTTTTTTCTGGTTTGGGGATGACTGTGATATAAGCTGTATTCAGGTGAATATCTAGGGGGTCACCTTTGCTTTTAGAGTTAAAGAATTTGGTCAGGTGTGGCGTTAGTAGTAGGGTGTGGATAGGCCATCTGGGCCTGGGGCTGTCCCCGTTTTGAGGTTCTCGTTTACCTCCCTAACCTCCTCCTCTGTGATGGAAGAGTCCATCATGTCCTTATGGACATCTTTCAGGGAGGGGATGGATATACCCTCTAGGTACCGTGAGATTGCATCTGTGTGGGTTTGCGTGTCTGGGCTGTATAATTTCATGTAGAATCCTTGGAAGGCTTCAAGAATTTTGACTGGATTGGACGTGGGGGGTTGACCCCCTATCCTGATTTCAACAAAATCCTATAATTTCACAAAGTGACAGGATTTTGAGAATAAGTTTTTAGTTTAGAACTTTAGTTTTGTTATCTGCGCTGGATAGATAGAATTGCAGGTAATGTGAGTGAAGGAACTTGGGGCTATATCGGGCAGGGAAATGTGTTTCTTGTAACATAATTATGTCTAGTTTTAGTGATTTATAGTAATTTAGTACCTTTCTCCTCTTAATCGGGGAGTTAAGGCCCTGAACGTTGTGGGAGGCTATGAGGATTTTGGTGTCTGGAACCTTAGCCATGGAGCAAGAGGAAGAAACAACGGCATGATCCACCCCCACTCACCTTGAGCAGTGTTGAGGTCAAGTTGGTTTTGGTGGTTACTCCTTTGGGATTGAGGGAAGTCTCATAGTTCAGGTCTCGGTCGTCGATGTGGTGGTCTGCAAAAGATAATGGAATTAGGCACTTTGTCAGGAAGTAGGGGTAGAGGGGGAGGAAGAAAGGGGGACAGAGAAGAATAGAAAAAAGAAGTTCTCCTAAGTAAGATAACTGGACTACAGGGGGGAGATGCCCTCCGTAGACCGTGAGTGTTACAAAAGTCGAGTCTGCCCCAAGTGGGCGCAGACTACCCATCCCCCGGAGACCATCGGGTGTCCAAGGGTTGGGTGGAAGCGCAAGTGTTCCAGTCCGAAACAGGACGCCCTAATATATTAAATAACTTGCTAGTTAATGATGAAGATATGCACAGCCATCCAGGGATTCGGCTAGAGAGAAGTTCCATTCTTTAACCGACTCCCTAATGGACCCCCCGCAGTAGAAGCGGGAAGGAGCTCCACAGGGCTCGTTCAGCATATGTCGACCCTGGGTGTTGGTGTGAAGGAATACTTTTCAATCCTCCAGTCTCCCGCGGCAGGGTAATCATCTGGGTAATATAGAGAAGGTCCTTCTAAAGTGTATGGGTGCTAACCCTACTTAGGGTGTGGAAAGTTCCATATTGAGTGGACCGGATTAACCCGGAGAGTCTCGGAAGTCCTGGAGTAATCTCTGGGCCGTTCAGGAAACTTGAACAGGAAACAACAACTTTTAAATTGAAAAAATTAACGGTGAGAGTTCTACAGAAATCCTGTGACCAGGGCTAAGGATAGCCCACAACAGTAAGGTCACAAGACTCCCGGATCGAAGTTTAGGACCAGAAAAAGAGGGGGTCGATCTCTGAGGGAGCTTGCTTCAGGGGGGTCCGTTGTCCTTTGCCTTCTTTGCTTTACCTTTGGTCCATAGGGGGGACTGTGGGCTGGTAGGTACAGGTCTTTTGTTGCAGCCAGAGCCAGTGTTGGAGATGTCCATATCGGATTCTTGAGAAATGAGCTTCAGGTGAAGGAGTAGTCTTTCACCTTCCGGTAGGGTGGAAAAAGGGTATTGTCTCCCTTGTTCAGTGAATTTGACTGCAAAGGGGAAGGGGTTAAAGCATGCAGCAATGGTTTTAAAGCTCTTCTCCTCTCAATCGTGGATGGGGAGAGATCTGCAAAGATCTGTACTTGGTGGCCCCCTGCATAACACAGAAGGCGCAGATCTAGCACGTTTCATTACTTCCTCTTTTACAGAGTAGTGATGGGGTTTTGCGATGATGTCCCTTGGGGTGCCATCCTTCCTGGGGGGTCTGAGGGCTCTTTGGGCTCTGTCAATTTCCAGGCGGTGGGGAGGGATATTGGGGATCAGGGTTTTGATTAAGTCCTGCACTGCCCCTGGTATATCTGTAATGGTCTCCGGGAGACCTCGGATACTAATATTGTACCGCCTGGATCTGTTCTCCAGGTCATCGATATGAGATATGGCCAGATCCAGTTGCTCCTGTACTGTGTGAATGTGCTTGGAGTTTTGGTTCGTCACCGCTATCGTTTCCTCTACTTTGTTTTCGATCATATCTATTCTATTGCCCAGATTGTGGAAATCCATTTTTAAATCCCCTGTGATTTTTGCGGCCGTTTGAGCCAGTCCTTTATCTAAAAGTTCTGAGAATCTATGAAAGAGATCCTCCATTTGGTGATCTGGGTCTTTGGTCTGGGTTTGGTGAAAATGACAGCCTGCTTGTGGGAGCGCAATAGGCCCCAGGGCCGATAGAGGGAAGTCCGTCATTGATCGTTCGATGAGGGACACAGTGGATGCAGGGGATGGTGTGTCAGACATCAAGAATTCTGTGTGCATCCCTGGGGTGAGGTATTGAGGGATGAGAGGAGGCTCTGACCTGAAATTCGCTTGTCCCTCCATGCAGGGCTCCTGTGTCTGAGGAGATGCTGCGGTGGCCATCTTGGATTTCTCTGCTGTGCCCGCCGTCTCTAATTGCAGCCGAAGATTTTGTTTTGCCACTGAACCAGGCATTCAGGAATGTGCCCGGGTGTGTGAGGGACACTCCTCTTTATTTTGTAGAACCCTGGGACCGCTGTGCCATGTGCTATGGGCGCCGCTGCTGCGGTCTGGAGCGGAGCTCTTGGCTCAGGCGGCCATCTTCTGAGCTCCGTGCATGCGCACACAGGATGTGGGCAATTTGTAAGTCATATGGACCGAGGTTAGAGATGGAGCGGAAACTTTTAGGAGAAGGCCTAAGCTGCCCCTGTAGAAATGGGATTTTTAGGGGAGACAATAACATCTGTATAGCAAGGTAAGCACAAAATCATTGGGATTTGTTTAAAAAATTAAATTTATTAATGCAAAAATATAATACCCTGTTTCCCCGAAAATAAGACCTAGCGGGATTGTCAGTGATGGCTGCAATATAAGCCCTACCCCCCAAATAAGCCCTACCCTGTTTCCCCGAAAATAAGCCCTACCCTGAAAATAAGACCTACAAGGACTTTAACTAGGGCTTATTTGGGGGATAGGGCTTATATTGCAGCCATCACCGACAATCACGCTAGGTCTTATTTTCGGGGAAACAGGGTATATAGTATCATATAAAATCACAAGGTTTACATAGTACAAAGTTTGTGATTAATACTAGGATGTACTATTGCACAAGATGCTTGGATATGCTGAAGGCCGACATGTTTCGCAGTTTCCTGCTTCTTCAAGGGCGTCGCATGCATCTGTAGATTCATCTAAATTGCATAAAACAACATTAGAACCATAGTTTATTCAATACATAGCCAATATGTGTTTCCCTGGAAACATGTGAGTGCTTACCCAATCTGAGATTACAAGTGCTTTAAAGAAAGGACGTGTATAGCGAAAATTCACAATCAGGGCCCAGTTAGCAATATCAGCCAACCAAGATCATTACCCTGTCGAAGCCAGATCCGTGAGGATTGGATAGTGGGATGTCAGATCATGCAGTGGCCAAAATCTCAGAAGAGTATTGCCAGTGCCATTAATCTAAAAATAAATAATAAAAAGATAAATAATAATAAAGATAATTTTTTACAAAGGATATCGCGATGATAAAGGAGCACGACCTTATACCACAATAATATGTTCTAGTTAATAAGTTAGATCATGTACCCCCTATATGATTATAGAAATGGTTTGAATGGCAGGGCAGTATTGAGTCCCGGTGGATAGGTGGCTCTTTGGTTAAAGATCCATCTGGCTTCTTGTTTGAGGATTCTTTTGTCAAAGTCCCCTCCTCTCTCGTATTCCGGTATCATCTCCAATGCGAAGAATGATATAAATTATCTTTATCTCTTTTCCCCGTCCACTTACCGGTCATTATAAGGTATGATTAGTGCTAATACAATATTCATATCCTGACTGGGAGTTCTGCTAGATGTGGGTATATACCTATATATATCATTTCTCTTGCTAAGTGGACATACTATCATATATTCAATTAAATCTACATCTCCCCTTGTGGGCTGTAATGTTTTTTTATAAGATCCAAGTGGCAATTTCCTATATTCCTTGCCCCTGTTTTCTCCCCCTCCACATCCCTGTCCTATTCATCAACACCCCCCCTCCCATTCCCCTTGTTTGTATTATTTTGTATTTATGTAGTATAACCAGTGGATATTTGGATACTTATGTAAAATCAACTGTTAAAGTTTGGTTATTTTTTGAATTTTTTTGGTATTTTTTCTTTTTTTCTTCTCTGTTATTGCTGGTGCTGTAATAACTGTGTGGCGCTTCAGACTCTGGGCTCAGTGATTCAGCTTCCCGGGATCAGGACATTAGTGGTGCTGTTTGGGCGCCCCTGGTGGAGGGCAGGGAATCTGCACTTCCCTCCCTCATTCCCTTCGCACGTATCCCTCTGCGTTGTGGGCGCGGGCGCGACGCTGGCCGGTTCAGGTCTCCTAGCACATGCGCCATGCAGGGGCTCCCGCTCCGGAAGTAAAGTCAGGGGTCATCATGGACCCTTTACTTCCGGAGGGATCATGCACACTTAAGGAGACTCTGTGAGAGCGCTCTCACCGTCACTCACCTGCGATAGCGAGTGCATCACACAGCGGGTGTGAGCTCCTCCGCTTTGAAGCCGCGATTTATCAGAATCCCTCACAGGTAATGGGCTGTACTTCTTCTCTTATATCATACAACTAGAGCATTTTTACATACCTTAGTGGATACGTTACCTGGTCCATCTACCTGCCTGGTTAGGCAGGCTAGAAAATGCCACCATAGACTTATTGTCTGTAAGAGTAAAGATCCTAATATAGTATTATGGGTTTGTCCTCTAATCACAGTTGTACACTGTTATAGATTTTTTGTACCTCTATATTATATAGGCTGCTATGTTAAATCTTTGGTGCCTTATCATCTTTGTCGCATTTATGGCCCACTATCAGTATTATATATATATATAGTTTTTTGTGGATACATTTCGATGAATTAATTAAGTTACTAGTGCCTTATCTCACTAATATGATAAAAAATAGATTTTTATATATATGGATAGAATCAACTTAACTCTATGCAGTAACCATGTTTTCGCTGAGTGCCACTGGTGGCCCGTGTTGGGTCACTTTTGATCCACACCATGGACCGTGACTACTGTGAAATTACGGGTATAGTGGGTTAGGGGGCTAGCATTATTAGTACTCCACTACCGACCCACTTATATTAAACAAATGGTTATTTTCCACAAATCCCTTTTTATTTATTTTTAGATTAATGGCACTGGCAATACTCTTCTGAGATTTTGGCCACTGCATGATCCGACATCCCACTATCCAACCCTCACGGATCTGGCTTCCATGGGGTAATGATCTTGGTTGGCTGATATTGCTAAATGGGCCCTGATTGTGAATTTTCGCTATACACGTCCTCTCTTTAAAGCACTTGCAATCTCAGATTGGGTAAGCACTCACACGTTTCCAGGGAAACACATATTGGCTATGTATTGAATAAACTATGGTTCTAATGTTGTTTTATGCAATTTAGATGAATCTACAGATGCATGCGCCGCCCTTGAAGAAGCAGGAAACTGCAAAACATGTCGGCCTTTAGCATATCCAAGCATCTTGTGCAATAGTACATCCTAGTATTAATCACAAACTTTGTACTATGTAAACCTTGTGATTTTATATGATACTATATATTATATTTTTGTATTAATAAATTTAATTTTTTAAACAAATCCCAATGATTTTGTGCTTACCTTGCTATACAGATGTTATTGTCTCCCCTAAAAATCACATTTCTACAGGGGCAGCTTAGGCTTTCTCCTAAAAGTTTCTCTTCTATATATTACCAGGGATTGGAGACATTTATCTGTATTTGGAAATGATCCAACAATACTTATCTTTTCGTTAGAGATGGAGCGTATTGACTCCATACCGAGGGGAAAGTGTCAATGAGTGGGAATATAGCCTGTGAGTGAGGTCTGAAAAAAGGGGGGATCAGTGGAATAGATTGGTAACTGAAGCCTCTGTGGTGATCATAAAACTAAACCATTAAACAGTACGGTATTAACAGATACATGTATCTATGGTTCACGAATCAAATATGGATTGAACATAACTATGCCTAGATATAGCAGCATGTTGTAACGCTAACTGCGGTACTTCGCTTAGGCATATAGAGTGTAGAAGTGTGAAAAATAACACAAGGAAGGGGGAGAGGGAGCAAATGGGGGGAGTAATACTACCCGTCTCCCATGCAAGTGTAACAACATCTGGTCCTTGTGGTTCATCAGCGATTTCCCGACCGATCCTCTTTTTGGGTAACACAGATGAGTTTGTACGGGGGTTTGGTTGGACTACATTGAGGCTTAGAAGATGTAGATGGAGAAATCATCGATGATGAAGTAAAGCTCTCTTATATTTTTCCGCTTCATCGGGCGTGGCAAAAGTGAGTTTTTTCCCTTTGTGCGTTTGATCGCTGAGGGTTGCCCGGTAGGCTAAGGAGAATCTGATCTGATTGTTGTGTAAAATGGAGCATATCGGAGAAAATGAGAAAATGCCTTGGGCCTATTCATGACCTCAACTGAGTAGTCCGCGAATAATAGCAGTTTTGCGCCATCTACTGTCAGTGAGCGAGTGCGGCGAAACTTCTGCATGATGGCGTTCTTGTCAGCATGGTTCAAATATTTGACTATAACATGGCGGGGTTTGGCACAGGTTTCCGAGTACTGTCCAATGCGATGCGCTCTTTTAAATAAATTTAAAAGAGCGAACAAAAGTCCTGGATGGCTTAACTCCAATGTAAAAATGCATATAAAAGCAAAGGAGAAGGCCTTCAAAAAATACAAGGTTGAGGGATCATCCTCAGCATTCAGACTTTATAAAGAATGCAACAAGAAATGTAAGGGTGCAATTAGGACGGCTAAGATAGAACATGAAAGACACATAGCAGAGGAGAGCAAAAAAAATCCCAAGAAATTCTTTAAGTATGTAAACAGTTAAAAAGGGAGGACAGACCATATTGGCCCCATAAAGAATGAGGAAGGACATCTGGTTACAAATAATGGGGAAATGGTGAAGGTATTGAATTTATTCTTCTCCTCAGTCTTCACAAATGAATCGGGGGGCTTCAGTAACCAAAACTGCAGTGTTTATCCTCATGACACAACACAGGAAGCACCTCCATGGTTAACAGAGGACAGAATTAAAATTAGACTTGAGAAACTTAACATTAATAAATCACCAGGAACAGATGGCTTGCATCCGAGGGTACTTAGGGAACTCAGTCAAGTGATTGCCAGACCGTTGTTCCTAATTTTTACAGACAGTCTACTGACTGGAATGGTACCAGCTGATTGGAAAAAAGCCAATGTAGCACCAATATTTAAAAAGGGCCCAAAATACATCCCTGGGAATTACAGACCAGTTAGCCTAACATCAATAGTATGTAAACTCTTGGAGGGGATGATAAGGGACTATATAGAAGATTTTAGCAATGAGAACGATTTCATTAGCAGTAATTAGCATGGATTCATGAAGAATCATTCTTGCTAAACCAATCTACTAACCTTCTATGAGGAGGTGAGTTGCCATCTAGATAAAGGAAGGCCCGTAGATGTGGTGTATCTGGATTTTGCAAAAGCATTTGACACAGTTCCCCATAAAAGTTTAGTGTACAAAATAAGGTCCCTTAGCATGGACCATAGGGTGAGTACATGGATTGAAAACTGACTACAAGAGCGAGTTCAGGGGGTGGTGATAAATGGGGAGTACTCAAAATGGTCAGGGGTGGGTAGTGGGGTTCCCCAGGGTTCTGTGCTGGGACCAATCCTATTTAATTTGTTCATAAACGACCGGGAGGATGGGATAAACAGTTCAATCTCTGTATTTGCAGAGGATACTAAGCTAAGCAGGGCAATAACTTCTCCGCAGAATGTGGAAACCTTGCAAAAAGATCTGAACAAATTAATGGGGTGGGCAACTACATGGCAAATGAGGTTCAATTTAGAAAAAATTTAAAAAATGCATTTGGGTGGCAAAAATATGAATGCAATCTATACACTGGGGGGGGAGAACCTCTGGGGGAATCTAGGATGGAAAAGGACCTGGGGGTCCTAGTAGATGATAGGCTCAGCAATGGCATGCAATGCCAAGCTGCTGCTAACAAAGCAAACAGAATATTGGCATGCATTAAAAAGGGGATCAACTCCAGAGATAAAACGATAATTCTCCCACTCTACAAGACTCTGGTCCGGCCGCACCTAGAGTATGCTGTCCAGTTCTGGGCACCAGTCCTCAGGAAGGATGTACTGGAAATGGAGCGAGTACAAAGAAGGGCAACAAAGCTAATAAAGAGTCTGGGGGATCTTAGTTATGAGGAAAGGTTGCAAGCACTGAACTTATTCTCTCTGGAGAAGAGATGCTTGAGAGGGGATATGATTCAATATACAAATACCGTACTGGTGACCCTACAATAGAAATAAAACTTTTTCGCAGAAGAGAGTTTAACAAGACTCGTGGCCACTCATTAAAATTAGAAGAAAAGAGGTTTAACCTAAGTAGAGGGTGCTTTACTGTAAGAGCGGCAAGAATGTGGAATTCCCTTTCACAGGCGGTGGTCTCAGCGGGGAGCATCGATAGCTTCAAGAAACTATTAGATAAGCACCTGAATGACCACAACATACAGGGATATACAATGTAATACTGACACATGATCACACATAGGTTGGACTTGATGGACTTGTGTCTTTTTTTCAACTTCACCTACTATGTAACTAATAGTGCACGGTATGCGGAGACCCAGTTGTTTGGGAATGATCTTTGCACATATATTTGTGAGATGGGGACTAGTGATTGATTCTGGGAGTCCTATTATCCATAAATTATTTAGTCTCGAACGATTCTCCAAATCATCGAGTTTGTCCCAGATCTCTTTGTGTGTGGTGTTCATACGTGCCACCGCAGCAGATGTGGCAGCAGCTTCATTCTCCAGAGATGAGATCCGTTCCTCAGTGTGTGTAAGCCGCTGCGCCTGTGCCTGTACTTCTATATGTAGCAGCTCCAGCCCTCTGTTAACTGCTGTGTCCACAGTGGCGGAAAGTGTAGGGCCTAGCAGTGCAACTTCTGCTTGAGCTATTCCTTCAGGAGAGGCAGGGTCAGCGGCTATCATTCCCGGAATTGAGGAAGGCTGTGTAGGCGGCTGTGGAGGCGACTACAGCAGTTCTGCTGAGGAGATTGCGGCCGCCATTTTGGCTGCGCTTGTCTCTGTCCCTCCTGTCGGGTGTTAGCGCGGAAGATGCGGTTCGCGCATATAATCGCTCCACAAAATGATCCATATGTGCCCACCAGTTAGCAGGTGGAAAGGGCGGTCTCCCCAAGGCGTTTGCGGGTATTTGCGGCCGGTTAAGCGGGGAGTGTGGCGGGAGCTGAGGGTTCCTACCTCCTCCTCATGTGGCGCCTGAACCGAAAGTTTGGCTATGTTTTGACTACGTTTGTTCTATTTACTTTTATTATTAAACAAATGTGATTTAACTGTACTTCTGTCTCAGTCAGATTCATGGTTTCTGACACAGAAAGGCTGTGATGACCTCTTCCTGGGATTTAAGGAAGGATCCAGTTCATTCTGACGCCTTGTATAGCACATAAGCGTTCAGCAGAACCTATTGAAATAGGTATGCGGACACTTCTTTGTACCAGCGTCTGGCTCTACAGGCAATTAAGTACGGCACCAACAAACGGTCGTTGAGGTCCACCCCTCCCATATTAAGGTTGTATTCGTGGACACAGAGGGATTTCTCCACAACACCAGTCGTCGTTGGAATTTGGACTGTCGTATCTGCATGAAGGGAAGTCAGAACGAAAACATTCCGTGAATCCCTCCACTTCACTGTGAGCAAATTATTACATCTCAAGCAGGCTCTCTTCCACAGCCTAAGACTGGAATCTACAAGCTGCTGGGGTAAGCCCTGGCGATTAGATCGCATGGTGCCACATGCGCCAATTCCACAATCAAAAGGGTGACTAAAAAGTGGCACGCTCCAAATAAGGGTGACACCAAGTCCCACACAATCTTACTAGCGCTCCCTATGTCTGGGAAGTTCTCTGGCTCCACCTGACTATCTTTTCCCTTGTAAACCATAAAACTATATGTACAAACTGTTGCCCTGTCACAGAGCTTATACAACTTGACCCCAAATCTGGCATGCTTGCTGGGAAGATACTGTTTGAAAGACAAGCGGCCAGAAAACTTAATCAGGGACTCTTCAATGCAAACAACATGATCGGGAGTAAACAAGGCTGCAAAGTGTTGGTTGAAGTGGTTTATGAGGGGGCAAATTTTGTAGAGCCAATCAAATCCAGGGTCACCCTGAGGACAACAGAGTTCATTGTCGTTGAAGTGCATAAATTGCAAGAACTGCTCCTATCTAGCCCTGGTCATGGATGCAGAGAACACGGGCATGTGGTGAATTGGGTCAGTGGACCAATATGACCGCAACTCACTCTTTTTAGTTATGCCCATGAGGAGGGATAGGCCCAGGAAGGTTTTAAATTCGGAAACCTTAATAGGTTTCCAATCTCTGGCAAGGGTCAACTGGGGATTTAACTGCGATGAATTGACCAGCATACAAATTGCTTTGGTCCACAATAGATCTATAGAGATCTTTCGTGCAAAACAGCAAATAAAAATCAAGTGATGTAAAATCAACAATTTCCACTTGAATTCCGGGTTGACCAGTGAATGAGTGAAGTATGGGTGCTGCAGAAGTTGTGGGCTCCCCGTTAGGATTGGATTGCAGCAGGAAGGGCACTATAGGCTTGACGGCCTGTGTTTGTCTTCATAGTGGCTGCGGGATGAGTGGCACTAGTACTGGCTTTCTGCTCCATACGAGAGCCCTGAGGTTCATGCACCTCAACAACAGCAGAAGAATGGGGTCAGGTACGCTTGACCTTGGCAGGGACCACTACTCCGTCATCATAGCTATCTGTCAGGGTCCCGCTGTTGTCTACAGGTTTGCATTCTGAGCCTGAATCTGACAGATGGGTGACTTCCTCTTCACTCTCATCTGTCATGCTCAGAAACGTGTAGTCCTCTTCACTAGTGTACCTTCGATTGGACATTGTGGCCTCTAAATTTACTGGTACAACTAGTGAGACTCACAGGAAAAAAGGAGCACCTGACTGTCAGCGACTGCTTCAAATGCTACCAAAAAACTGTTAGCGTTCACAGGTATCAGGCCTTAATCTGCGAAACCTGCAGTTATGTGTTTAGTATTTTGTAAATGACAGCGATCGATTGATACTGCACTTGGGTGGGCTGGGCTGGGCTGGGCTGGGCGGAGGGGCTTAACACAGGTGCTAGCAGGTATCTGGGCTGATCCCGCTGACGCTGCATTTTTGGGAATCCTAAACTACTGGGGACACTAATATAGTTCTGATCAGATGAAAGCTATTGATCCCTTCAGACACTATACTACTAAGGGAGGTGTATGGTGCATGCGTGCGTGGATGGTAGCGCTACCGGCGCTGGGTGATCAGAGGGTTAAATCTTTATTAGGTAATATACGGTGGGTACCCTGACGTTATAATAAAAAAAACTAACTAATCAGCGTCACCCTTGACACTAATGCCCTGTACACACGATCGGACATTTATCGGACATTCTGACAACAAAATCCATGGATTTTTTCCAACGGATGTTGGCTCAAACTTGTTTTGCATACACACGGTCGCACAAAGTTGTTGGAAAATCTGATCGCTCTGAACGTGGTGACGTAAATCACGTACGTCAGGACTATAAACGGGGCATTAGCCAATAGCTTTCATCTCTTAATTTATTCTGAGCATGCGTGGCACTGGAATTGTCCACACACGGTCGGAATTTACGCAAACTCATTTTGTTGTCAGAGAATTTTATAGCCTGCTCTCAAACTTTGTGTGTCGGAAATTCCGATGGAAAAACTCAGATGGAGCCCACACATGGTCGGAAATTCCGACAACAATCTCCGATCACACATATTCCGTTGGAAAGTCCGACCGTGTGTGCAGGGCATAATAGGGTGATCACCGGTGACAGGGGGTGAAAGGGTTAACTGGGGATGATCAAGGGGTTAAAACCTTTATTCAGTAATATATGGGGGTACCCTGACGCTATAAACGACTCATGGTGAAACTAACCAACTGGTTAACCCGTGACACTAATATGGCGATTGGAATATAGATCTATACACTGTATTAGTGACACTGGTGACAGGGGGTGAAAGGATTACCTGGGGGCGATCAAGGGGTTAAAACTTTATTAGGGGGGTTTAGGGGGTACCCTAGACCTAAGGGGGCCTTCTACTAACTGCCCTCACACTTATTAGTCACAAATGACACCAATGCAGTGATCAGTGAAAACTGCACTACGTGACACTGTAACAGGGAGTGAGGGGGTTAACTGGGGGGGGGGGATCGGGGGGTGATCGGGGGTGACAAGTGTACCTACGTGTACTGGTGGTAGTGTAGTGTTGTGCAACTCACGGTAAGTTGTTCTCTCTCCTCTCTCTGTAACGAGAAAGAGTTCCACGAGGGGAGATGTCCTCTGCCTGTAAGTGTAAACACAGGACAGTCTCTCATTCACCAGAACCGATCACCACGTCCAGGCCAGAAATCATTTGCCTGGGCCTGGAGATTGATTGGTTCTAAAGTGAATACGATCGCCACAGGTGCGCTGGGTGCACGTGCGTGCACCCCCTTGGCAGCCACGCCCAACACACAGTATACCTACTGCGATTTGCCCAGGAGAGCCGACCTGCCGCAGTATAATGACGGCGGCTAGTCGGCTACTGGCTAATGTGTTGACATGACACATAACTGGGCTAAAGGTTATTACAGATGTAAAGCTTCCCTTATGCACTATATACAATATCATTGTACAATCTCCGTAAAGTCTCCTTTATGCCGCGTACACACGGTCCTACTTTTCGTCTACAAAAGTCCAACAGACGCTGATGGACTAAAGCTGGCTGGTAATCCGATCGTGTGTGGGCTTCTCCGGACTTTCAACTGACTTTTTTAGCCTCAAATCCGACGTACTTTAGATTTGAAACATGCTTTAAAACTTTACTTCGTAACTACGACGGACCCCGAAATCCGCTCGTCTGTGTGCTAGTCCGACGGACAAAAAGCCACGCTAGGGCACCTATTGGCTACTGGCTATGAACTTCCTTATTTTAGTCCGGTGTACGTCATCACGTACGAATCCGTTAGACTTTTGTGTGGTCGTGTGTAGGCAAGTCCGTTCGTTAGAAAGTAGGCCGCAAGTCCGCCGCAAGTCCACCGAAAGTCTGCCGGAAGTCTGTCGGACAGGCTGTCCGACTTTTGTAGACGAAAAGTACGACCGTGTGTACGCGGCATTAGACTTTCCAAAACTATGTAGTGTGGGAGCCTAGGCCCTCGTTCACATCAATGCGATTTGTCATGCGATTTGACAGTTCAAAATTGCATGACAATTTGCACCCTATTTTTGGCAATGGAACTGTTCAAATCATTGCAACTCAAGACACAGGTATATTGAAAAAGATTCCTGCACTACTTTTCTGCGATTTCATTGTGACTTGCATTGACTTCTCCTAAATGAAGTTGCAAGCTGCAATGAAATTGCCAATTCAAATCACACTGACCTGTGGCTTTGAAATCACGCTGAAGTAGCATGATTTCAAAGCTGCACTGGTATGAATCAGGGCTAATTAAACAATTAAATTCTATCTATCGGTCAGGCCCTTAAACAAACTTCATATGGGTAAATTTAAACTATACTGTACTGTCTTGTATAATGTGTATTCTGTACAGTAGGCAATCATTAGATATGTATTTATTATCATATCATTGCAGAACCATTCTTTCGTGTGAGGAATATGTTTATATATACAATGATATTCAGTATGAGAAGGGAAAGTTGTGTTTTTGTT
Source organism: Lithobates septentrionalis (assembly GCA_037952835.1). Classification (NCBI taxonomy): domain Eukaryota; kingdom Metazoa; phylum Chordata; class Amphibia; order Anura; family Ranidae; genus Lithobates; species Lithobates septentrionalis. Next base: position 14,745,752 of record JBBDGP010000278.1, on the reverse strand, counting down.
ATCAGCTGGGAACAACACTTAAAGAAGAGCTTCCACTTCCTTTGTTTTTGTTTTTTTGTTTTTTCAGTTTAACTTTCCACACATCACCATGTTTCTTATGTCATTGGTTTGCAGCCAGCACTGATGGCATCAGATCTCGCACATGCACAGACAGAAATCTGGTGCAATATCTTTCACATTATGTGTTGCCATAGTGTTGAGTGATCTCCACCCCCAGCCTCCTGGGTCATGCATTTCAGGAAACTACAGGGCTATAGAAGTTTGTGGAATCTTCTGACACTATGTCAACATATAATGCACAAGACAGTGCCAGATCTCATGCATGCACACATGGAGATCTGGTGTCATGTTTTTCACATTACACACAGAAGTCAGGAGATCTTGCAAGAGATTGGCACCTGTAGCCCTGCAGCCTTCTGAGATATGTGATGTGTATCCCAAGAGGCTGGAGGCAGAGAAAGGCTATGGCATCCTCCCTTAGATGAGGAACAAGGAAGCTACTGTAAATGATGAAAAAAAAAACAAATAAGGTAATTATAAAAGGAAAAAAATAGTAAGCAATTATGTAAAAGGGAGGAGGGAGAAAATAAAAGAGTTGTACATTTAGTAGAAGGGTCCACTATAATGTTTTGGGGTACCTTCAATGAAAATGATAGCTTGTGATTAGTGATTTTTCATTTTGTGTTCACCCAAAATTAGTTTTTGATGTATTATTTACATTTTACTTGATTTCTGTTCCATATTTTTGTTGAGTGTTTTAAAAGTAAATTTATAGAGTACAATTTTATTCCTTCTTGCTTTTTTTGAAAGGACAATGGTATTAATTTTCTGTTACATTAAATGTTTGGGCTATTATTTTGTGTACATGTACATTTTTTAATGCAAAGTAGATTACATTTGTTAGTTTTGATGTTTTTTAGGGATAAAAATCTACCTTGGTTTGGTTTTTGAACACATTTGTGAACCTTGCTCTAAGTTCAAAGTTCACAAACTTTGCAGTGAACCCTACTGAGGCTCACAGGTTGACAATTTTTTTGCCCATTTCTAAATATAACAGGCAAGCTATTGTGAAACAAAAGCTACGGGAAGCCCAATTCTGCAATAGGAGACATGTAGTAATGTATAAAAAATAAATATCTGTACTAACACAGAACCGTCAGCTCTCAATAAAAGCTCCAACACTGACATTATGGCTGGTGTGAGCCCACACATTTATATAAAGGTATAAAGGAGCTGGGCTATCCATTCCCTCAACCTGTTGGCTCTTGGGATTCAGTTGACCATGGAAAAAGCTATACAGACATAACAAGTTGGTTCTTATTTTTGGTGGTGAACCTGCAAACCTTTTCTGTCCCTATACAGGGAGATCTTCCTTCTACAGTTAAAAAATAACTTGCACTTTCACTGTAAATCTTATTTTTGTTCAGTTAAGCAGTAAAGTCTTATTTTTTTCAGTTAAGCATTCAATTGCTTAAGGAAGTTGGTTGCCTCATTCCTGTAGCAATAATTGAACATTAAACTCTATTCAGATGTATATACACCCTTTTTTTATATTCTTTCAGAATTTTAAACTATTTTAAACAATCTGATACCTACAGTGCCTTGAAAAAGTATTCATACCCCTTGAAAGTTTCCACATTTTGTCATGTTGCAACCAAAAATGTAAATGTATTTTATTGGGATTTTATGTGATATACCAACACAAAGTGGCACATAATTGTGAAGTGAAAGAAAAATGATAAATGGTTTTCAACATTGTTTACAAATAAATATCTGAAAAGTATGGCGTGCATTTGTATTTAGACCCCCTGAGTCAATGCTTTGTAGAACCACCGTTCGCTGCAATTACAGCTGCAAGTCATTTTGGGGATGTCTCTACCAGCTTTGCACATCTAGAGAGTGACATTTTTGCCCATTTGCAAAATAGCACTTACAAAACAAGCACTTCTCAAGTGCCAGTACGACAGCAGTAAGCGATAGAGTATACACACAGGCAAGGTCTTGGTGTGCGCCGTCTAAGGTTTGTTTACCATTAGGGATGAGCCGAACACCCCCCTGTTCGGTTCGCACCAGAACATGCGAACAGGAAAAAAGTTTGTTCGAACATGCGAACACCGTTAAAGTCTATGGGACACGAACATGAATAATCAAAAGTGCTAATTTTAAAGGCTAATATGCAAGTTATTGTCATAAAAAGTGTTTGGGGACCTGGGTCCTGCCCCAGGGGACATGGATCAATGCAAAAAAAGTTTTAAAAAGGGCCGTTTTTTCAGGAGCAGTGATTTTAATAATGCTTAAAGTCAAACAATAAAAGTGTAGTATCCCTTTAAATTTCGTACCTGGGGGGTGTCTATAGTATGCCTGTAAAGGGGCGCATGTTTCCCGTGTTTAGAACAGTCTGACAGCAAAATGACATTTTGAAGGAAAAAACTCATTTAAAACTACCCGCGTCTATTGCATTGCCAACAATTCACATAGAAGTTCATTGATAAAAACGGCATGGGAATTCCCAAAGGGGAACCCCGAACCAAAATTAAAAAAAAAAAAATGATGTGGGAGTCCCCCTAAATTCCATACCAGGCCCTTCAGGTCTGGTATGGATATTAAGGGGAACCCCGGCCAAAATTAAAAAAAAAATGAACGTGGGGTCCCCCCAAAAATCCATACCAGACCCTTATCCGAGCACGCAACCTGGCAGGCCACAGGAAAAGAGGGGGGGACGAGAGAGCGCCCCCCCCTCCTGAACCGTACCAGGCCACATGCCCTCAACATTGGGAGGGTGCTTTGGAGTAGCCCCCCAAAACACCTTGTCCCCATGTTGATGAGGACAAGGGCCTCATCCCCACAACCCTGGCCGGTGGTTGTGGGGGTGGGGGGCTTATCGGAATCTGGAAGCCCCCTTTAACAAGGGCACCCCCAGATTCGGCCCCCCCCTGTGTGAAATGGTAAGGGGGTACTTACCCCTACCATTTCACTAAAAAAACTGTCAAAAATGTTAAAAATGACAAGAGACAGTTTTTGACAATTCCTTTATTTAAAGAAGAAAATGAAGAAGAGAAGAAAAGAAGAAAAGAAGAGCGGGAGCCTCCCCCCCATGCCATGGGTGCGGAGCGGCCCGAGGAGAAGAAGATAGAAGACGCCGCGGAGGAGATGCTGGACGAGAACGCCGGAGGAAGAACCAGAAGAACCAGAAGATGAAGGAAGATAGAAGAAAGAAGAAGCATTTAAATAAAGGAATTGTCAAAAACTGTCTCTTGTCATTTTTAACATTTTTGACAGTTTTTTTAGTGAAATGGTAGGGGTAAGTACCCCCTTACCATTTCACACAGGGGGGGCCGGGATCTGGGGGTCCCCTTGTTAAAGGGGGCTTCCAGATTCCAATAAGCCCCCCGCCCGCAGACCCCCACAACCACCGGCCAGGGTTGTGGGGATGAGGCCCTTGTCCTCATCAACATGGGGACAAGGTGTTTTGGGGGGCTACCCCAAAGCACCCTCCCAATGTTGAGGGCATGTGGCCTGGTACGGTTCAGGAGGGGGAGGCGCACTCTCGTCGCCCCCTCTTTTCCTGCGGCCTGCCAGGTTGCGTGCTCGGATAAGGGTCTGATATGGATTTTTGGGGGGACCCCACGCCGTTTTTTTTTGTTTTTTTGGCGCGGGGTTCCCCTTAAAATCCATACCAGACCTGAAGGGTCTGGTATGGAATTTAGGGGGAACCCCACATCATTTTTTTTTTAAATTTTGGCCGGGGTTTCCCTTAATATCTATATCAGACCTGAAGGGCCTGGTATGGAATTTAGGGGGACTCCCACGTCATTTTTTTTTTAAATTTTGGTTTGGGGTTCCCCTTTGGGGAATTCCCATGCCATTTTTATCAATGAACTTCTATGTGTATTGTCGGCAATGCAATAGCCGCGGGTAGTTTTAAATGAGTTTTTTCCTTCAAAATGTCATTTTGCTGTCAGACTGTTCTAAACACAGGAAACATGCACCCCTTTACAGGCATACTATAGACACCCCCCAGGTACAAAATTTAAAGGGATATTACACTTTTATTGTTTGACTTTAAGCATTATTAAAATCACTGCTCCTGAAAAAACGGCCGTTTTTAAAACATTTTTTTTGCATTGATCCATGTCCCCTGGGGCAGGACCCAGGTCCTCAAGCACTTTTTATGACAATAACTTGCATATTAGCCTTTAAAATTAGCACTTTTGATTTCTCCCATAGACTTTTAAAGGGTGTTCCGCGGCATTCGAATTTGCCGCGAACACCCCAAATTGTTCGCTGTTCGGCGAACTTGCGAACAGCCAATGTTCGAGTCGAACATGAGTTAGACTCGAACTCGAAGCTCATCCCTATTTACCATCACTATGGTTACCCACCTTCTATAAAGCGCGGGTGCCCACGTAGTCTCTCTATCTGCTGAAGAAGTCCCCGCCCACTGGGACGCAATGCGTCCAGAACGAGACGTCGTGACGTCACCCGCGGCCACCGCGCATGCTCCATCTTGCCTGTGTGTATACACTATCGCTTACTGCTGTCGTACTGGCACTTGAGAAGTGCTTGTTTTGTAAGTGATATTTTTTATCTTCTTTTAATAAATCTTGGTATACGGAGAGCACTATTTTTGTCCCTCTTCTGTGTTTTATATACGATTGAGATTATCCTGATCCTCATTAACCTGGTATGTGACGGAGATCCTGATTTCCGATTTGGAGTGCAACCTATCTATATAACCCGTATGGGAATGCCTATTTGACCCTCTGTAATTAAAGGGTCCTGGTCGTCAGGTGAGAGGCCATTCTATATATTGGTGAAGGGTACATCTATCAGTCACGTTTACTGGCATGATATCACGCTTGATTGGTGGCATTTTCCAGGAGTTTTTTGGACTTTGTTGCTGTTGCTCTCTGGATATTTTTTCACAGTATTGTTGTAAGGACATTTTCACACCATATTGTTGTCCTTGCATCTAGTTGCACTATGTATATTATCCTTTTATGTATTATGTTTTGTTCTACCTACGCTGCACCTTATTTTAGATTTACTTGAGGGATTTGATTGTTTGACCCTGGTCTTCAGCTGCTCATTTACATATACGTGCTGATTTATCTCTTACATTCAACTCAATATTGAACCCTACACCTACATGTGTGTAAAGGCAGGTGTCCCAATACTTTTGACAATATAATGTGTGTATCATATTATATATATATATATATATATATATATATATATATATACACGTATGTGTATTTGAGCTTTGGGGTGCACACCCTAATGCAATAGGCTGCGCACACCTATGCTAACACATGAATATGCTTTGATCTAAACCATTCCATTGTAGCTCTGACTGTATGTTCAGGGTCATTTTCCTGCTGGAAGGTAAACCTCCAGCCCAGTCTCAAGTCTTTTGCAGACTCTAACAGATTTTCTTCAAATATTGCCCTGTATTTGACTCCATTTTTCCATCAAATCTGACCAACTTTCCTGTCCCTGCTGAAGAAAAGCATCCCCACAACACGATGCTGCCACCACCATGTTTCACAATGGGGATGGTGTGTTCAGGGTGATGCGCAGTGTTAGTTTTCTGGCACACAGTGTGTTTTGCTTTTTAGGCCAAAAAGTTAAATTTTGGTCTCATCTGACCAGAGCACCTTCTTCTACGTTTGCCGTGTCCCCCACATGGCTTCTTGCAAGCTGCAAATGGGACCTCTTCTGGCTTTCTTTAAACAATGGCTTTCTTCTTGCCACTCTTCCATAAAGGCCAGATTTGTGGAGTGCATGACTAATAGTTGTCATGTGGACAGATTCTCCCACCTGATCTCTGGATCTCGGCAGCTCCTCCAGAGTTACCATGGGCTTCTTGGCTGTTTCTCTGAATAATGCTCTCCTTGCCCAGCCTGTCAGTTTAGGTGGATGGCCATATCTTGGTAGGTTTGCCATACTCTTTCCATTTTCGGGTGATGGATTGAACAGTGCTCCGTGAGATGTTCAAACCTTGGGATTTTTTTTATAACCTAACCCTGCTTTAAACTTCTCCACAGCTTTATCCCTGACCTGTCTGATGTGTTCCTTGGCCTTCATGATGCTGTTTGTTAACTAAGATTCTCTAACAAACCTCTGAGTGCTTCACAGAACAGCTGAATTTATACTCTGATTAAATTACACATAGGTGGACACTATTTACTAATTAGGTGACTTCTGAAGGCAATTGGTTCCACTAGATTTTAGTTAGGAGTATCAGAGCAAAGGGGGCTGAAAACAAATGCACGCCACACTTTTCAGATATTTATTTTCATAAAAAATTAAAAAACATTTATCATTTTCCTTCTGTTTCACAATTATGTTCCACTTTGTGTTGGTCTATCACATACAATCCCAATAAAATGCATTTACGTTCTTGTTTGTAACATGACAAAATGTGGAAAATTTCAAGGGGTGTGAATACTTTTTCAAGGCACTGAATGTTAGCACTGTTTACCTTTCACATTGAACAGTAAAAAAATAAAATAAAAACTATTCTCAAATAGTCCAAAAAGAGGAATAATTCTGCACATTTTTAGTAAAACACAGAAATATAACAGGTTTCTTCCTACATAAGTTGTATGAACATCTATAAATGTGTAAAGTAATATTTGATATGTAAGATCTCAAAGCAACACAGATAGGCAGATAACATACACTTCATAATTGACAGTGAATAATGGATGGAGTAAGATTATAGAGGAATGGCAAAGTACAGTCATTAGAAATGATAATCCACTTAGATGAGATTTTGTGATTATACAACTGGTACATGTACACACCATCTTTAGTTTCTGGTGTTAGGATTTATCCTCATGGAATAATAGAAGCCATCAGGAGTTGGAGAGATATTGCTTTATTTCCATGAAAAGATTTATATCTATTGGATTGTAAGACTAATGAGCCCAGATCTAACTTGACATCGGACGCTCATCTATTGACAAGAGCTCAAGGACATGTTTCTTGGGAATGCAATAGAAAGTATAGTCTGGGCTTTCTGTAAAAGTGAGTACAGGCAGTCCCCGGGTTACTAACACCCTACTTACAAACGACTCCTACCTACAAACGAAGGGGGACAACAGGAAGTGAGAGGAAATCTACCCCTAGGAAGGGAAATTCACTCCTGTAAGCATTATCATGGGAAAAAGGTGTCTCCATTGAAGCTTTATCACCAATCCTTTTTCAAAATCCAATTGTCACAGGGACAGAAAGTGGTTTAAATCTTCTAAACAGGGGCACAGACAGCAAAACAAATGTTACATGGGGTGTTAACCCTTCCCTATGCTATCCAAAAAACTTAGAAATTATTCTTTTGGCTGGAGCTACACTTAAAAAATGTACCTGTTCTGACTTACAAACAAATTTGTCTTAAGAACAAACCTACAGACCCTATCTTGTTTGTAACTCGGGACCGCCTGTACTCATTTCTTTTGAAAAAAGCATGTCAAATATGTAGACTAAAAAGGTATTGGTATTCTGAAAATATGTTAGAGCAGTGGTCATCAACCCTATCCTCAGGGCCCACTAACAGGCCATGTTTTATGTATTACCTTGGGGAGATGCAGACTAGAATACTGCAATCACTGAGCAGCAAATGATATCACCTGTGATGTATTTTAGTTATCTTGCAAACCTGGCCTGTTAGTGGGCCCTGAGGACAGGGACAGGGTTGATGACCACTGTGTTAGAGTCAATGTAAAATAAGATGTTTAATGAATTTAAAGAATTAGTGGTCATTTTTTAGCAAGCGGCTAGGCCATAATAAGGGTAATATATCCATAGAATGCTTAATACCTACCTAGATCCTTATATACAGTTTATCACATACAGAAAACCATCAAATAACAATGGTATAATGAATGCAAATATTACAATTTTAATATTCCAACATCCTGAAAGAATATTTTGCAAAAGGTGTAAATATAGAATCTGAACACATTTTTAAAGAGCCTTACCTGTTGTGCAGATATTGAAAAGACCATTTTAGTTCAGTCATCAACAACTTTAAAATTAGTGAAAAGCGCCTTTGTTCCAATGATTTAGTCACATAATCAGTCCCATTTAAAAGAGAAAAGAAAGAAAATGCTTTCATCCTGGAATTTGCACTGGTGTGTACGTTGCCAAACAAACAAAAAATGGTGCGCTGTCCCTTTAAATCATCAACCTAAAATGCAAATGTGTTTAATTCCATGATTTTAACAAAACATTTGAAAAATATAATATTCCATTTACGTTGGAGTGTTATGTGTTATGTGTAATAATTAACAAATAAAGTGCTTTTAGGACCACAATGGGTTGTGCAAAAGTAATTCACCAGTTCATGAATGTCCATGTGAAGTTCAAAGGAGTCCATCCAAAATCATTGGATCATTGGAAATCATTGGATTTGAAGATTAATAAAATAACTACACCTCTCAGTGATTGCAACCACCAACAGGGAGCACTTCCCAGATAGTTAACCTCCACATTATAGGAGGTCAACACAGCATAGATTTATAATAATATTCTGGCAAACCATGAGGCCCCATTCACACCTCAGCGTTTTTCTGCTTGTAGCTCTAAAATGCTCAATCCCATTCATTTCAATGGCCCCTGTTCACATATGAGCATGGTGTCTCCTGAAGCAAAATGCCTGTTGCTCAAAAAAGTACACAAACTTCTTTTTAAGAATTACAAGTGTTTTTGGCCCCATAGGTTTCAATAGAAACACCTGAAGACATGTGACTTCAAAATTTTCAAGTGATTTGTCGCTCGTTTTCTGCTCAAATAGTAGCTCTCCACCACTAATTAGACATGTGCAGAACAGACAAAATAATTTTGCTTAGTTTTTATAAAATGTAATTTTGATTATTCATTCGAATGAATTCCAAATTTCCGTAACGTTTCAAATTTGGATCAGTCAAAAAATAATCAACCAATTTGAATTCTGTGTGAAGAATAGTTGATTGTTAAACAGCAGCCTGGAAAGTGGCTGAGTGCTGACAGCTGATATGTAAACAAAAGAAAAAAATGTGTGGGTCCCCCCCAATCCATACCAGGCCCTTAGGGTCTGGTATGGATTCTAAGGGAAACCCCATGACAAAAGCCCCCCCCACCCTAAAGCACCTTGTCCCCATGCTGATGGGGACAAGGGGCTCTTCCCCACAATCCTGGGCTGTGGTTGTGGGGGTCTGCGGGTGGGGAATTTATCAGAATCTGGAAGCCCCCTTTAACAAGGAGGCCCCCAGATCCCAGCCCCCATGTGAATGAGTATGGGGTACATAGTACCCTCTACCCATTTACCAAAAAAGTGTAAAAAGTGAATACAGACACAAGAGTTTTTGCCCATTCCTTTATTAAAAATAAAAAAAGTCCCCCAATGTAGATCCATTGTCAATCATGATGCCTGCCGCCACCGCTGGACCCGAAAAAAAAAGTTCCGCTTGTGACTGCCTGCTCCACTGTGTGACAGTTCCTAAATAGGTAAGGGGCTGGGCCACCCTGCAACGTAACCTCATGGCACTGCCCCCCTGTGACATCACCTACCCAGCATGCACCGGTTGGTGATGACACAAGGGGGCGGTGTCACCAGGTGATGTCGCTGTGTGGCTCTGCCTCTTACCTATTTAAGAACTGTCACATGGTGGAGCAGGCAGACAGCGGTAGCCTTCGTCGAGGGCAGATCTATTTTTTGGGGGGTCCACATCAGGGGATATTGTTTATATTTTTTAATAAAGGACTTGTCAAAAACTCTTGTTGTACCTTTATTCACTTTTTACACTTTTCTGGGGAATGAGTAAAGATACATTGTACCCTATACTCATTCACATGGGGTTTCACTTGTTAAAGGGGGCTTCCAGATTCCGGTAAGTCCCCACCCCCAGACCCCCACAACCCCAGCCCAGGATTGTGGGGAAGAGGCCTTTGTCCCTATCAACATGTTGCCCCAAAGCACCCCCCCATGTTGAGGGTATGTGGCCTGGTATGGTTCAGGGAGGGGGCACTCGCTCGTTCCCCCTCTCCTGGCCTTCTGGACTGCATGCTCAGATAAGGGTCTGATATGGATTTTAGGGGGACCCCACACCATATTTTTTTTACTTTGAATGGAGCCTGACAGTTTGGGGTGGTTAAACAACACCTCCTCTCTCCACATACTGGAAGCAGTACCGCTATGAAATTGGCAACCCCACACCACATTAGCACCTCCCCCTACGACAGCGATCTTGATCAAAAGCTCAAAATCTTTCCAAATTCTGTGATTTTTAGATTTATGCAATATTCTTTCATTTTATTTTTTGCTTTAGCACTGCACTATCTGTATATATTATTATTTGTGGAGTTTGTATCTTGACTTTTTGAGTTCTGGCAGCTGAATTCTATTTACTTTCTCTCAAGCACGGCGTCAGCTTTTGCTTATTTTCTTCAGAAAAAATGGGCCTTAGGTGTTGGTGGTGCCTAAACTCTGTAAACCCTCACAGCTACTCTTGCTTCGTGCAGGAATGGGCCCTGCTATTGAAAATTAGAAAAAAAAATGAAATTACATGCACCTGTCAAACAGGTGCAGAATAAAATGGGCCTTGGGTGTTGGTGGTGCCCTAAACCAAGAATATTGTTGGAAGCTAGCATAATCAAGATTCAGGAATGGGATAGGCAGAATAGGCAGTCTTCAAGGGATCCCAGATCCCTAGCAAATTCAGTCAGTTACATTAACATCAGGGGCTTAATAGCTGCTGTTGATCCAGGACTGATTCATTCAGATACATTTCAGCCTGTTAACGGCGTCTGTGGACAGACACACTCTTTTATCCATCACAAAACCTCCAGCAGCACTGAATGTCCATTCAGAAAGCAGAGCAGGACAGGCCAGTAGCTTGATTGCATATTGAACAAGTTCTGGCCAGTGGTCCATCCTCAAAACCCAGTAACCCAGTGGATGCTCAGTTAAAAAGGTCTCCAAGTCTGCTTTTGCCCCTAGAAAATCCTGCACCATATGATGCAGACGGTGCTGATAGTCCTGGGTGCTGAGGACTAAAAAATTGTTTAAAGGCATCGGTCAGCCAGCCGCCTTCTCCACCACTTCTTCTGACCAAACAAAGCCTCAGAAACAAGTTGTCCAGGAAATGATAACCTCCCAGTGTCTGGAAAGGTGTTACACAAATTTTTCTTTAAAGGGGTTGTAAAGGTAATTTTTTTTTTTTTAAATAACAAACATGTTATACTTACCTTCACTGTGCAGCTCGTTCTGCACAGAGTGGCCCCGAACCTGGTCTTCTGGGGTCCCTCGGCGGCTGTTTCAGCTCCTCCCCGCAAGCATTAACCACCTTAATGCGAGCTCCCCCGCATGGTGGTGAGTGCTTGCGGGCGCGCTCCCGTGATACAGCCGGCGGCTATAGCCGCTCGCTGTATCACTCGGCCCCGCCCCCCGGCGCCGCGTCATCGGATGTGATTGACAGCAGCGCGAGCCAATGGCTGCGCTGCTTTCAATCCATCCACTGCAGCCAATCAGCGACCAGGCTGAGCTGCAATGGAGATGACGAGAACGAGCAGCTGAGATTCGAGGCATCAGGTAAGTAAAACGGGGGGGCTGGGGGCGGCGGTATTGTCAAGAGTTTTTTCACCTTAATGCATAGAATGCATTAAGGTGAAAAAATTTTTACCTTTACGACCCCTTTAAGGTGTCCTGAAGATGTTTCATCCTCTACTCCCTCTGCGAAGGCAGGATGAGCCAACAAGTAATGATCCCTCTCCTTGATACCACAAATCCTTGAGTCCTTTTGCAGGCTTAGCAAAATCAGGGAGCCCATGCAGCGAAAGTTTGAGGAGGCATGAGATTCTGAGTCCTCTGGGTCACTATGGATGGCATTGTCAGGAACTACCTCCTCCCAGCCACGTACAACTCCTGGCGTTTCTGGGGACTGAAAACCATCCCTTGAAGACTGCTGTATGTTATCCTCTACATCCACAATGCTGACACAGTCCTCCTCCTCTTCTTCCTGTGTGTTTGGTGGCCCCGCAGGAATGGTATCTGCATAAAGGGGGCCTTGAGAGGAAAGGAAGTCCTCCTCTCTCTCCCGTTGTTCTGCCTCAAGTGCCCTGTCTGCGATTCCATGAAGTGTGTGCTCCAGCAGGAAGACTAGAGGGATAGTGTCACTAATGCATGCATTTTCCTGGCTCACCATCCTTGTGGCCTTCTCAGATGGTGACAGGTTAGTGCATGCATCTTTTATCAGCATCCACTAAGCTTGGTCGAAACATGCTTTTTAACCACCTCTGGGTTCAATGTCTGCACTCAGATCTTTGGCTGGTTGCTTGTGCGTTTATCCATATAAAATATAACAGAGGAAACTGAATAGTGTGATACTGTTTCACATATTAATTAAAAGATAACACTCTTCCCTTTAATAGAGTACTCAGGTTTCGTGGGTGCTACAGTGCACCACTCTATAAAAGCCAGAAAACTTTTTTTCAGTTTTTCAGGATGGGTGTGTGCTGTTGCTGCTGAGGTGGGGGAGGAACACGATCGTGGGACCGGACTTAGCAGATGAGGGAGGCTCTGGGTGGACAAGCTGCAGTTAGTGGTGTGAGAGGCTGAGACATGTAGCAGAGGTGAAAGCCCACTCTACCCTCATAACACCACCAGGACATTGAATGTTCGAATCGGCAGCTGGCTTGATGTTGGAAGAGAAGGAGGGATGGCAGCCCTGAGCACAGGAGAGAACACAGAGCGACACACCTGGAGGACCCACTCTTGCACCCCCCCTTAGGATTTGGAAGGAACATACAGTGGGAGAGGTGAGCAGACAGTTATGAGCTTTGTTGCGATCAGCCTATGCACTGCTAACTGAACATGAAACCTTGTTGAAGAGTGAAATTTTGCATTTGCATTTGAAAAACCTAAATGACTGAGAAGCCTGACATGTGTATTCCCCTGCCTGCACCTGTATGATGATAATAGGGAATACATATAAGGGAGCAAATGGATTAATGGATTGTGTGCAGTAAGCATTACCTTTATATATGCTATACATGTAATCTAATCATGCTATGGTAATGGACTAGGAAACCCTATTGAAATCTTGTTGAATGTGAAAAAACTGCATCTTCAACTGCAGTACCCTGCTGGCTGTGAAAACTTAATTTGTACATTTCTTCACCTGCTCTAGTGCGACCCCCTAAATAAGAGAGGTGAGCAAACTGATGAACGGACTGTGAGCAGGTGGTTTTATTTTCGCACGGGCTTTGCAAGAAATCTGTCTACAGTATGTCATGGCAAGCAGACTGTGAAACTCTGTTGAAGGTGAAATCTACGTACAGTACTTGCACTTTGTAAACCTGGTTAAATGTGAAAAGCCGGTACATGTATCCCTCTGCCTGTTCCAGTGTGACCCCCTAATGGAAGTACCTAGAGGGGAACAGGCAAATGGACTGTTAAAAGCAAGAACTATTTTTTATATAAGCCATGCTTGCAATTTGCTGATGAGCTGGAAATTGATGATGAAATTCTGTTGAAAGTGAAAATCATGCACCCTGAACTTGCTTTCGCAAACCCTGCCAATGGTAAAAAACTTACACGTACACCTTGTCATCTGTTACAGTGTGACCCCCAGATAGGAAATACCTATAAGGGAGAGGTGAGCAAACGGACTGTAAGCAGCAAATAAACACCCTTAAATATATTTTGCACGGAAACTACTTATGCACAGGTGATTGAATATGAAACCCTGTTAAATGTGAATATCTTGCATTTGCCTGTGCAAACTTTACTGACTGTGAAACGGAGGACAAGAACGAAAAGCAAGCCTCAGAAATACAAGAACTAAAAACATAAGTTAAAACTCTGCAAACCAGTCAGAGGGAAATACTATACAGAATAGAAAATCAAGAAAACCAAAGCAGACGCCAGAATCTAAGGATAAGAACGCTCCCAGAAGAGAGAGGTGAAGAGCTGAAAAAAACTATGAAGGAAATATTTAACCCTCTACTGGACAGAGGAGAAGAGCAAGAACCCAAAATAGATTGAGTGCATAGGATTAGGAAACCTCTATATCTAAATGCAGAGATACCCCGGGATATCATAGTACGATTTCAGCTATATGAAGATAAGGCAGAGATATGGAAGAGAATGAGAGATAGACCACCACAAAAATACAGAACTTTAAATCTTTACAGATCTATCAGTAGAAACACTGGAAAGAAGAAGACTTCTTAGGCCATTATTGGTTCAAATGAGAACGGCTAATATTAAATATAGCTGGGGGTTCCCGGCGTCCCTAGTAGCTCAGAAAGAAGGTAGATCTGTGAGACTAAAATAGACCCCATAAAGAATAATCGTAAACTCAGAAATAGATTACATCTGTATGAAAATAGGATGCAAATAACCCATCTCTATGAAAACAAGCTGCAAATAACTATACCATGACTACAGTTAATTCTCTGACCTACAATGTATGAGGGCTGAATACACCAACAAAAAGGCATAAAATCTTGAAAGAGATCGAGCATCATGGGGCTGGGGTGGTCTTCCTACAGGAGACACACCTGTCCCATGAAACTAATGTGAGGTTGTATTCCCATCAGCTCCAAACTTGATACTATGGCGACTCAATGACAAATAAGGCAAAAGGGGTTGCAATTGGAATAGGTAGGGGAGTTCAGTTCTCCTTGGAGAACAGATTAACGGACCCAGAGGGAAGATTTCTCGTCTTAAGGGGGAAGCTGTTGGGAATGGAATGCATATTGGCTAATATTTATTGCCCTAATAAAGGTCCAACCATATATTTGGGGGGAGCCCTGGAAAAATGATCGGAATTTAAAAAATGGAAATTGTTCATGGCGGGGGACCTGAATTTTTGTATGGATCCAAAACAAGATAGTATGTCACGTGTACAGGGGACGAGAAACGTCCAATTGAAGGCGATAAAACAGAAATTACACTATTACCAGTTAGTAGATATATGGAGAATACAACATCCTAGGACACAAGATTATACGCTCTACTCCCCTGTACACGGGACATACACTAGGATTGATTATTGGCTGATAGAACATAGAATGCTAGACTTGGCAGTATCCACCAATATGGAAATAACTACTACTACATCTGACCATGCGCCAATGACCATGAAAATAAAGATACCAGAAACTCAGATACAAGCGTATTCATGGAGGCTAAATGAAGATCCTCTAGATAAACAAGGGGAGAGATAATAAAAAAAGAATTGGAGCAATATTTTAGCTTAAATGGAACCAGTGAGATTGCGGATGATACCCTGTGGGAGGCTCATAAAGCATACATAAGGGGAATCCTGATCTCAATGGGAACTAGGAGAAAGAAGGAAAGAATAAAAAGAGGGCAACATTGATAGAAGAAATGTACCTATTGGAGCAAAGACACAAAAAAGGGAGAGGGCAAGATCACGAACTGTCACAAGAACTAGTAATAAAAAGAGATGAATAAAAACAATGAGAAAAGGTGTGTTAATATAGAACACATAATGGCTAATAAAACAGGGCAAGATGGAGAAATTAAAGGAAAGAACACCACATCCCAGATATGAGAAATTTCAAAGCATAAATAAAGACTGGGTATAGAGGTGACAAACCTCTGGATTTTAATGGTGTTAAGTGGAGAGAAATGATTTCATCAAGTAGTAATAAAATTTGATTTTTGATTTTTTTAGTAATAAAAAAATGGAACATGAGAAAAAAGCACAATTTTTACATCTGTAACAAACAAAGTATACATGGAATGGATGAAGCATGTATAACAAAGCACTACCACTCTCGACATGTTTCACTCGACAGAGTTTCTTCAGGAGATTGATGGTGTGACTCTTTTTATACTATAAATAAAAAAACAATTGAATAGAAATCTCATGAAAAAAAAATATATGCATAGGCATGACTGAATCATGCAAAAATAAGCATAGAATTGAGAAAAGACTATGCGTACATTTTTAAGAGGATCAGTATATGAAAACAAAAAGAGCATAGAAACATTTGGGTACAGAGAGGAACCGGACCTTACCAGAGAAGCTTCAATATCCACAAGAAGTAAATGCAGCAATAAAATCAATTGATGTGTGTAACGTCCTAATTCAATCAACCAGCACACCTTAATTGCTTGCAGAGAGGAGCTAAAAGTGTAATATTTCTGTAATGAAATATATATGGGAGATAAATAGATAAATAAAATAGATAAACTATATAGGAGCAAAATAGATAGTGGCCAATAACAATGGGTTTTAAACAAAATCAAAGCTGAGAATACAGCTATGTTAGAAGCGGATAATTACCTTAAGGTTGAATCAATAGGAATTAAGCTGGTCCAGATCAAGGGGATGATAAAGGATAGTCATCTTAATGCCTGACAAGCCTCAAAACAATTTTAAGGAAAGCCAAAGCAGAAGAGATCTATAGATGGTAATAAGGAATATATAGAAAAAATAAATAATAAATCTAGAGCACTTATGGGCAATATGTGGGCGCTTAAACACTCAGGTGTGTGAAAGAGAACTGCTTACCAGACAGACACATCAGTAACTTCAACAGATCCAGGGAATATTGGGTCCTCCCAATACAAGGATCTCAGGCAGACAGTAGAGGCGAATAAACACCGTTTAAATAGCCCCTCTGTTTTGGCGGCATCTGACGTCACCGTCGGATCGTGGGCGTAAAGGAAATGCCAACGCACATGCACCTGGGCTGACGGACGGCACAAGCATCACCGACGTGTGACATCAGTGAAGCGAGGCTGCCATCTTAGAAAGTCCAATGCCCTCAAAATGAGGGGATAGAAAAAACATAATGGCTAATACACAATTAGGAAGGAATATATGGATACCACCACATAATAGGACATTGTGAGAAAATACACACACATTGACACGGATGGTATTAAACATTTGGGATGCACTACACAAGAAAAATAAATGGAAATATAATTCATCATTGATGGCACTAAAGGAAAAAAAAAAATATTTGCACCGGGGAAAAGTTCGATAGGGGGGAACTGGATTAAAAAAGAAAACACACAACTACGTGATATAACACAAGGGGGAACAATTTGCACTTTACAAGAATTAAAAATAAAAAAGATATACTGGAGATCAATGAATGGAGGTATTTTCAACTCAAACACTTTATAGCAGCACTTCCTCACCCAATAAGAGAAGAAGCACTTACATTGATAGAGCAATTATGTACCACTGAAAAACAAGTGGGAATATATCTAGGATATATAAAACCTTGATAGAAGGGGAAGATCTTTAAATTCCAATATTTATAAAAAATTGGGAGTGGGAATTGGGGAAATGAGGAAAGAAGTAGGAAAAATTCTCAAACTAGTACATGGATCATCAGTAAATAATGGAATGGTGGAAATAAATTGTGCGTAACCCGATGCTATTGAACCCCAGAAATACTAGGGAAATATCAAATAGGACAAACAATGGAGTGTTGGCGGGGCTGTAAACAAACGAGAACCATGGCCAATATATGGTGGGGGTGCCCTAAAATTAGAACGTACTGGAAGGAAATACTGAGTCATATCAAGAAAATTACTGATATAGATATACCTGAGGAACCATGGACATGTCTATTTCATGGGGTAGATATCCCGACAAAAGAATATAGCAACTCAATGATTGTACATATGAATGCTGCAAAAAGCTTGATACCGAGGAAATGGAAGGAAGTAGAGAGTCCAAAAATCAGAGAGTTGTTTGATGAAATAGAAGAGATATATAGCATGGAATTCCTAAGACAGAGCCACAAGGATACTAGAGAGGGATTCATTAAGAGATGGGAAAAGTGTGAAAAGTTTAAATTAACAAAGAAATACAGTGAGATTAAGATTACCTAGAGAAAAGGAGAAGAAAGGGTCTGAGAATGGGTAGAGGGTGTGTGTGGGGGGGGGGGGTTAAGGATAGATAAAGGTTTGGAAACAAAATTTGTTAATGTATATCCCTATTGAGTAGGGAAAATGTTTTACTTTTTTGTGTATAATAAATTTTGATAAAATAAAGAATAAAAAAAAAAAGCATGTTTTGACCAAGCTTAGCTGCGAGGTCACATGCTCTAAGGTGAGCGCATACACCAAAGAGGGAGCACAAGAGTGGACACGAGCACTTGTTGTTGTATAATCCTAAATAATAATTAGAAGAATGGATTGAACTGGAATGGACTTTATGTTTCATTTTATTAAGGGCACATTAATGAATGACTGCTCACTAGTGCACTATGCAAGGTCCATAAATATTGTTCGGGTACAGAGCATGATTGGGCAATTACCAGTTGAAGTAGCACAGTGCTAAATAGCAGAAAATTGCCTGGTCATTAAGGGGAAAAAATCTTCTGGAAGTCCAGTGGTTAAGCAAGAAAAATCCCCCCCTCCTTTTGTCAGCAGGACAAATGACCACATTTTTCCTCTAACAAAAAGACTTAATGCCCATCTCTATATCCCTTGTACTATGATACTTAATAGATTCATGACCAAATCCCTAAAAACCAAGAGATTGCATGATAAACCTCAGAGTTGAGATCCTATAGTCCACACGATTTTAATGTGGAGTGGGATCTCAATTGTTTTATTAACAACAGTTGAGAACTCCCTCTGCCAGGTGTTTACTTTTTCTGTTTTTCCTGTCTTCCCATATTTATATATATTTTTTGATTCATGTCATTATATATATATATATATATATATATATATATATATATATATATATATATATATATATATATATATATATATATATATATATATATATATATATATATATATATATATATATATATATATATATATATACACAGTATCTCACAAAAGTGAATACACCCCTCACATTTTTGTAAATATTTTATTATATCTTTTCATGTTACAACACTGAAGAAATAACACTTTGCTACAATGTAAAGTAGTGAGTGTACAGCTTGTATAACAGTGTACATTTGCTGTCCCCTCAAAATAACTCAACACAAAGCCATTAATGTCTAAACCTCTGGCAACAAAAGTGAGTACATCAATAAGTGAAAATTTTCAAATTGGGCCCAAAGTGTCAATATTTTGTGTGGCCACCATTATTTTCCAGCACTGCCTTTACCCTCTTGGGCATGGAGTTCACAGATTGCCACTGGAGTCCTTTTCCACTCCTCCATGATGACATCACAGAGCTGGTGGATGTCAAAGACCTTGCACTCCTCCACCTTCCATTTGAGGATGCCCCACATATGCTCAATAGGGTTTAGGTCTGGAGATATGCTTGGCCATATGCTTGGCCAGTCCATTACTTTCACCCTCAGCTTCTTTAGCAAGGCAGTGGTCATCTTGGAGGTGTGTTTGGGGTCGTTATCATGTTGGAATACTTCCCTGTGGCCCAGTCTCCAAAGGGATTGGATCATGCTCTGCTTCAGTATGTCACAGTACATGTTGGCATTCATGATTCCCTCAATGAATTGTAGCTCCCCAGTGCCGGCAGCACTCACGCAGCCCCAGACCATGACACTCCCACCACCATGCTTGACTGTAGGCAAGACACACTTGTCTTTGTGCTCCTCACTTGGTTACCGCCACACACGCTTGACACCATCTGAATCAGATAGGTTTATCTTGGTCTCATCAGACCACAGGACATGGTTCCAGTAATCCATGTCCTTAGTCTGCTTATCTTCAGCAAAATGTTTGCAGGCTTTCTTGTGCATCATCTTTAGAAGAGGCTTGATTCTGGGATGACTTCCATGCGGACCAATTTGATGCAGCGTGCAGCGTATGGTCTGAGCACTGACAGGCTGACCTCCCACCCTTTCAACCTCTGCAGCAATGCTGGCAGCACTCCTATGTCTATTTCCCAAAGACAACCTCTGGATATGACGCTGAGCATTTGCACTCAACTTCTTTGGTCAACCATAGCGAGGCTTGTTCTGAGTGGAACCTGTCCTGTTAAACCACTATATGGTCTTGGCCAATGTGTTGCAGATCAGTTTCAGGGTCTTGGCAATCTTCTTATAGCCTTGGCCATCTTTATGTAGAGCAACAATTATTTTTTTCAGATCCTCAGAGAGTTTTTTTTTGCCATGAGGTGCCATGTTGAACTTCCAGTGACCAGTGTGATTGAATGAGAGCGATAACACCAAATTTAACACACTGGCTCCCCATTCACACCTGAGACCTTGTAACACTAATGAGTCACAAGACACAGAGGAGGGGAAATGGCTAATTGGGCCCAATTTGGACATATTCACTTAGGGGTGTACGCACTTTTGTTGCCAGCAGGTTAGACATTAATTATGTTGGTACACCCCAGGCTTTGTTATTTGGAAAGCTTTTGGGCTTTTGGTTGAGTTTGTTGTCATAGGAGAAGCTGCTAATGTGTTGTGGGGTTGCCCATTTCATAGCGGTACTGCTTCTATTACACAGGCAGAAGATGAGAATTCTGGAAAATAAGGTATATAAATACAATATAATTACCATGATTTCAAGGCAGTAACACTATACTTACAAATAGCAATGACCAAAGCAGGCTGCTGTAATGAAATGGTAAAGTTTTATCAAAAAATTAAATATAGTGTGCACAACACACTAACACCATTAGGTAAAAAACTGAACATGGCTGTCTTTAATTTACGTCGGATAATCTAATAGTTCATCCATTCTCCATAAAAGTTCACAGTTAATCTGAGTCCCTACCCCAAAAGAGCAGCACATCAGCACTTTTAGCTTAACTGCTTATCTGCAGTTTACCAGCTCCAAATCTGAAAACAAGCATACCAGTTTTCAAAAAAACAAAGACTTGCAAAGTAAGAAAACCTACCAGACCCAGGCTTAGTGACTTTCCATAGTGCTCCAGACCTCACATTCAGCCCAAATTAACCCTAGTAGCTCTCAACACCTCGCACAGCATTGGTAGTATGTCTCCTAAACAAAAGGAGGAGAGACAACCAAAGAAAATTATGGCCTTTCTAGTCCATCCAGCCTTGGGACCCGGCCAATAAGCCGCCAGGGTTGCAGCACATGTCTCTCTTCCCACATGGCTCCCAGTCCCACTCTATTCAGCCCCAGGGGACATGGATCAATGCAAAAAAAAGTTTTAAAAACTGCCCTTTTTTTAGGAGCTGATGCTAATGATGCTTAAAGTGAAACAGTAAAAGTGTAATATTCCTTTAAATTTTGTACCTGGGGGTGTCTATAGTATGCCTGTAAAGGAGCGCATGTTTCCCGTGTTTATTCATGTTCGTGTCCCATAGACTTTAACGGTGTTCGCGTGTTCGAACAAATTTTTTGCCTGTTCACAAGTTCTGATGCAAACCGAACAGGCTCATCCCTACTGCTGACTGTGTTAATATTGCTCTTATCCCTTTGCCACCTTTCCTACAAATGATCAGCCTATATTTGACACCATACTCAAGGAAATGTTAATAACGCTAAGAAATTATTTAAAGAATGACATGCTTTCTATCATGCATAGATTCCACTCCGACATGTCCTTAGTCACCAACAGAGTTTGCCACATTGAAAACCGAATGGGGGATTTTTCTGCGACTGTAAGTGATTTGGTTAATGCATATGAGGAAAACTTAGAGGAACATGCATGGTTCAAACAGAAACTGACAGACCTGGAAGACAGGTCATGCTGTAACAACATCAATATCAGAGGTATTGCAGAAATAGTGCAAAACCATGAGTTGGCTGGCTACGTTAAAGGCCTGATCAAATCACTGCTACCTGATCTAAAAAATATTGAGTTTGTGATTGATCATATCCACTGCTTACCAAGGCCAAAATTTCTGCCCGAAACTGTTCCAAGAGATGTGATCCTGCGCATATACCTTTATCACGTCAAAGAAAATATTTTGCAGAAAACCAGAAATGTGAAGTCCCTACCTGATCCATATGCGCACCTCAAAATATTTTCTGATCTATCGCAATATGCAGGCAGCTCAATACTGGGACTATATTACAATATAATGTATCAGTGGATCAACCCTGAAAAACTACTGATCACCTACAATGGTGCAACATATTCTGTGACCACCCTTGTCTGCTTTGTCTTCACTCTTAGGGTAAAATCCCAGAAGCTCCAGACCTGTCTCTTGAAAGTTACAAACCTAACAAGTCCCCTCCTGACAAATAACTACCTCAGCGTACTTGTTTTTCACATAACCGCTGATTGAGGTATCCGCCTCACAACAGCCTTCATATCACAGATTGCTTTATGTCACATTACAACCAAGAAAGTGATCATCACTTAGTTGTGGGGAATCATCCCCTTGGCCACTTGGTTAACTGTTTTGTTAGTTTTACTTTTATGGTTACAAACTCTGTTTTTGGTGACCTGACTGTTCTTTTTTGGCTCTAATTAATACTTAACAGTATCCCACAAATGAAGATGACGTTTAAATTTCTTACCATCAACGCCAAAGGCCTCAACCACCCGGTAAAGTGGTCCTCCTTTTGGAAACTGGCTATTGAAACCCAGTGCAATGTCCTTTGTGTGCAAGAGACACAATTTAAAGCTTCCTCTCTGCCCACATGTACTGACAGCCATTTGCCACACATTTTACGGCTAATGCAGACTCCAAAAAAGTGATGTGCTCATGGTGATTAAATCTACTCTCTCTTTCCAACTGTGCTAAAGTATTCTAGATCAAGCTGGACATTTTATTATTCTTAGGTGGTCTCTGAACAACTCCCTGTATACACTAGCCAAACGTCTATGCGCCAAATGTCCACCAAATCCGATTCTTGTCATTTTATGGTGGCATGAATGTAATATAGTTTCAGATATGCATATGGATTTCTCTGTCCCATCCAGATGCCACAATCTCTTTCTGAACCCTCTTCTGAAAGAGTTCCGGCTACAAGAAGTATGGAGATGCAAAATGCAGAATGTCACAATTCTTATTCAATAATTGATTTGTTCTTGACTGAATAGTGAACTCTACAAAAAATCTCTACTTCCCACAGCCATCCGATCACATGGTCTGACCATTCTCCTGTGAGTTGTATAAATATCACAGACTCTCCTCACTCTTTGCCCACCTTTCCATGGTGTATGAACACTTACATCCTGCAGTCTTGTCCATAAGGAAGCATTCTGGGAGAACATCTGGAGAACTTCTTCCTCATCAATGAGGACTTAGTTTATATCCCTGCCACAGTTGGGCAACTCATAAAGCCTATACGCATGACATCTTTATACAACAAGGGTTCAGGGAAAAGAGGAATAGAACACAGTGCAGAGATAGCCTATTAAAATAAATCCAGGATCTTCACTCCTTGAACAAAATGTAGGCAAACGACCATTTTAAAATCAATTAGGCCATATCCACTTAGAACTCCTGTCCTTGTTATTAAAACAGTTTGAGTATGACCACAAATGCCTATATGCAAATAGTAACAAAGCAGGCAAAACAGATCAAAGGTCAGCAAATCAAAATGACCATCCCTTACCTTTATCACCCCATCACTGAGGAAAAGCTGCTAAACTCCTCAAGATATAGCCAATGCGTTTAGCGCGTACTATAATTCCTTAAACAACCTAAAAGATGATTCTAATACTAAGCAGCCATCTCCTTCTGACATAGCATCATTTCTGCACAATATTCAGCTACCTAGTTTGACTACTTCTCATTTTGAGATAAGTCGTGAAGTCATAAAGTAGACATGGCTATTCAATCTCTTCCCAATAACAAAGTACCAGGGCCTGATGGTTCTGTTCCTGAATACTTTAAGCAATTCACTTTCATTCTCTTGGATCCCCTTGCATCGCTGTTCAATGATTCTGCAGTCTCATCCTCTTTCCCTAATGCTATGTTAAAAGCTTTAAAAATCACTTTACCAAGCCAAGGAAGGAACCCAATTCCTCTCAAAAAAGGCAACCCTATATCGCTGTTAAACCATGACCTCAAACTTTTTACCAAAGTGACAGCAAACAGGATCATAGACATACTTCCCATTTTAATCCATCCAGACCAATCTGAGTTTACAAAAGGGAGACACACAGCAGATGCCACTAGACGTCTATTCAATATTATCCATCATACCAATCACCATACAATGCCTTCTCTGCTCCCCTTTTTGGACACAGAGAACGCATTTGACAGAGTCCATCAGTCTTACTTACTGCAGACCCTACAGACATTTGGATTTCAAAGCTACATCCTCTCTGCGATCATGGCACTGTATGCCAAACCCTCAGCCCAAGTTTATTGTTCAGCTATGCTTTCCACGACCTTGCTTATCTCAAATGGCACATGGCAGGGGTGCCCCCTATCTCCCCTTATTTTCAACCTTCTTATGGAACCGTTAGCGGAAAAGGTTTGCTCCCATTTAAACATTTTGGGGTTCCTAACTGGCCAAAGGGAGCACAAAATCAACTTGTTTACTGATGACGTAATATTTATGTTAACTAATCCTGATTCTTCTCCGGCTGTAGTACAAACAACACTGATATCTTATTCTCAATGTACCTCCTATTGGAAAGGAATACCTGGGGATGTTCCAAACATGCCCCTGGCATAAAAAAGGATTAGGACTATCACAGTACCCATGCATAAAGAAAAGGTTATAATAAAATTAACAATTCATTAGGAAAAGGACATAATTAAAAGCAATTATACATAAATTGATAGGCAGTTAATTACATTACTATTAGTGTGCATAGTGAATACAGATGGTTCCAAAGTAGGGATGAGCCGAACAACCCCCGGTTCGGTTCGCACCAGAACCTGCGAACGGACCGAAAATTCGCACGAACGTTAGAACCCCATTGATGTCTATGGGACTCGAACGTTCAAAATCAAAAGTGCTCATTTTAAAGGCTAATTTGCATGGTATTGTCCTAAAAAGGGTTTGGGGAACCGGGTCCTACCCCAGTGGACATGTATTAATGCAAAAAAAACTTTTAAAAATGTCCGTTTTTACGGGAGCAGTGATTTTAATGATGCTTAAAGTAAAAAAAAAAGTGAAATATTCCTTTAAATATCGTACCTGGGGGGTGTCTATAGTATGCCTGTAAAGTGGCGCGTGTTTCCCATGTTTAGAACAGTCCCTGCACCAAATGTCATTTTTAAAGGAAAAAATCTCATTTAAAACTGCTTGCGTGTTTAATGTAATGTCCGGTCCTGGCAATATGGATGAAAATCAGTGAGACAAACGGCATGGGTACCCCCCAGTCCAGTACCAGGCCCTTTGGGTCTTGTATGGATATTAAGGGGAACCCCGCACCCAAATTAAAATAAGGAAAGGTGTGGGGCCACCAGGCCCTATATACTCTGAACAGCAGTATACAGGTGGTGCAAACAAGACAGAGACTGTAGGTTTGTTGTTAAGTAGAATCTGTTTGTCATTTTGAACGGGTACATTTTTAACGTGTTTAGCTCCAGCCAAAAAATCTTTTTTAAGCTTTCTGGAAAACATAGGGAAGGGTTATCACCCCTGTGACATTTGTTTTGCTGTCTTTCCTCCTCTTCAGAAGATTTCACCTCACTTTTTGTCCCAATGACAAATGTTTTTTGAAAATTTGGGGTTTTTTGTGGAACAAGGATTGGAAAGCATCAGTGGAAAGGAGAAATGTTTTTCCCATATTAACTCTTACAGGAGAGAATTTCCCTTCCTAGGGGTAGATTTCATCTCACTTCCTGTTGTCTCCTTCCGTTTGCAAGTAGGAGTCATTTGTAAGTTAGATGTTTGAAAGTAGGGGCCTGCCCTATATACTCAGCAGAAATTTGGGCCTTAGGTGTTGTTGTGACCACAACACTGTAAGCCCTCACAGGGCCCTGCTGTGAAATATTAGATCAAGAATTGTAATTACATGCCCCTGTTGAACAGGGGCAGAAAAACTGGGCCTTTGGTGGTGGTGGTGCTGGTGCCACAACACTGTAAGTCTTCACTCGCTCTTGGTGGGTGCAGAAATGAGCCCTGCTGTGAAATATTAGATCAAGAATTGTAATTACATGCCCCTGTTGAACAAGGGCAGAAAAATTGGGCCTTTGGTGGTGGTGGTGGTGGTGCTGGTGCCACAACACTGTAAGTCCTCACTCGCTCTTGGTGGGTGCAGAAATGGGCCCTGCTGTGAAATATTAGATCAAGAATTGTAATTACATGCCCCTGTTGAACAGGGGCAGAAAAATTGGGCCTTTGGTGGTGGTGGTGCTAGTGCCACAACACTGTAAGTCCTCACTCGCTCTTGGTGGGCGCAGAAATGGGCCCTGATGTGAAATATTAGATCAAGAATTGTAATTACATGCCCCTGTTGAACAGGGGCTGAAAAATTGGGCCTTAGGCACTGGTGCTGGTGCCACAACACTGCAACCCCTCACAGACACTCTAGTTGGAACGCAGGAACGAGCACTGCTGAAAAGTATTGCATCAAAAATTGTAATTACACGCCCCTGTTAAACAGGGGCAGAAAAATTGTGCCTTAGGCACTGGTGGTGGCGCCCAGAACCAAAAATGTTCTTACAAGCTATCAGCGTGATCATTGAGGAGGAAGAGGATAATTACTCAGGGATAGTCACTAAGCATCAGCATAGGCAGTCTTTAAAGGGATCTGAGATTTAAAAAAAAAATATTCGGTTACATCAGCATCAGGTGCTTGGTAACTGGTGGTGATCCAAGACTAAATCCTTTTTATGAAGCTCAGTCGATCAACCGAGTCGGTGGACAGACGCACCCTGTGATCGGTTACCACGCCTCCAGCAGCACTGAATGTGCGTTCCGAAAGAACGCTGGATGCAGGACAGGCCAGTAGCTCAATTGCATACTGTGCAAGCTCTGGCCAGGGATCCATCCTCAAGACCCAGTAACCCAGAGGATTTTCAGTGGGAAAGGTGTCCAAGTCTGATCTTGCCCCTAGGTATTCCTGCACCATGTAAAACAGACGCTGGCGATGGTTGCTGGAACCGATCATACCTTGGGGCTGTGGACCAAAAAATTGTCTGAACGCATCGGTCAGACGGCCACCTTCTCCACCGCTCCTTCTTTGACTGACCGAAGCCTCAGCAACACGTTGTCCAGAAACAGGAGTTTGTAACCTCCCAGTCTCTGGGAACACGTTGCACAGACCTTTCTGCAAGGCCTCCCGAAGATGTTTCATCCTCTGCTCCCTCTGCGATGGCAAGATAAGGTCCGCAACCTTACCCTTGTAACGTGGATCAAGGAGGGTTGCCAGCCAGTATTGGTCCTTCTCCTTGATACCATGAATACGAGGATCCTTACGCAGGCTTTGCAGGATCAGGGAGGCCATGCAGCGTAGGTTTGCTGAGGCATTCGGTCCGGAGTCCTCTGGGTCACTAAGGACGACATGGTCCGCAGCCACCTCCTCCCAGCCACGTACAAGTCCATGTGTTTCTTTGGACTGATCCCTTAAAGACTGCTGCTGATGCTGAGTGCCAGGCTCCACCTCCATACTGACACAATCTTCCTCCTCCTCCTCCTCTTCCTGTGTGATCGGCGGGCACGCAGGAACACTGTCTGGATAAAGGGGGCCTTGAGAGCTAAGGGAGTCCTCCTCTTCCTGCCTCTGTTCTGCCTCAAGTGCCCTGTCCATTATTCCACGCAGCGTGTGCTCCAACAGGTGGACAAGGGGGACAGTGTCACTGATGCATGCACTGTCACTGCTCACCATCCTCGTGGCCTCCTCAAATGGTGACAGGACAGTGCATGCATCCCTGATCATGGCCCACTGGCATGGGGAAAAAAAAAACAAGCTCCCCTGACCCTGTCCTGGTGCCATAGTCGCACAGGTACTCATTGATGGCCCTCTGCTGCATGTGCAGCTGCTGCAGCATGGCCAACGTTGAGTTCCACCTGGTGGGCATGTCACAGATTAGGCGGTTCTTGGGCAAGTTAAACTCCTTTTGGAGGTCCGTCAGCCGAGCACTGGCATTATATGACCGGCAGAAATGCACAGACTTTCCTGGCCTGCCTCAGGACATCCTGTAAGCCCGGGTACCTGCCCAAGAATCGCTGCACCACCAAGTTAAGGACGTGAGCCAAACAGGGCACATGGGTCATTTGTCCCTGTCGGAGTGCAGAGAGGAGGTTGGTGCCATTGTCGCAAACCACCATTCCTGCCTTAAGTTGGTGTGGCGTCAACCACCTCTGAACCTACCCCTGCAGAGCTGACAGAACCTCTGTCCCAGTGTGGCTCCTGTCCCCCAAGCACACCAGCTCAAGCACCGCATGGCATCTTTTGGCCTGCGTACTTGCGTAGCCCCTTGAACGGCTACGGAGCACCGCTGGTTCCGAGGACAAAGCACAGGAAGAGGCCATGGAGGAAGAAGAAGAGGAGGGGTGGAGGAGAGAGGTGTGTCACAATCATTAGCATTTTGAAGGCGTGGTGGCGGAACAACCTCCAACACTACTGCACCTTGTCCTGCATCCTTCCCAGCTGCCAGCAGAGTCACCCAATGCGCCGTGAAAGTTAGGTAACGTCCCTGTCCATGCCTGCTGGACCATGAGTCAGCTGTAATATGCACCTTACCGCTGACCGCCCTGTCCAGCGAGGCATGGACATTGCCTTGCACATGCCGGTAGAGAGCCGGAATCGCCTTCCAAGAGAAAAAGTGGCGTTTGGGTACCTGCCACTGAGGAACCGCACATTCCACTTGGAAGGGGGCAGAGTCTACCAACTGAAAAGGCAGCAGTTGAAGTGCTAGCAATTTTGCCAAGCTAGCATTCAACCGCTGGGCATGTGGATGGCTGGGAGCAAACTTCTTTTGGCGGTGCAGCAGCTGGGGCAGGGAAATTTGCCTGGTACAATCTGACGTCGGTGTACCAAAAGCAGATTGCCCACAAGTACTTGGCTGTGACACACCTAATTCTACACCTTCATTCCTCTCAGTGCAGGTCTCAGAGAGGACTGAAGGTATAGTGGGGTTGGAAATCTCAGCTGATGAGGAGCAAGGAGAGGTCCTCTTTGTTCTTTGGTGTGGGTCTTTTAGATACGCTTGCCAACGAACTGCATGGCAGGTCAACATATGTCTGGTCAAGCATGTGGTAACCAAGCGGGAGATGTTTTGGCCACGCGAAATACGCTTGAGACATATGTTGCAAATAGCAGCGGTGCGATCTGATGCACCCGTCTCAAAAAAGGCCCACACCAAAGAACTTTTTGAATAACGCGCAGAGACTGCAGCGCCCTGCACATGTGGAACTTTGGGGTGTGATGCAGTCAATGTGCTGCCCTTAGGCTGGCCCCTGGAGGGCATCCTGCCTCGTTGGTGATGTGCCACCTCCTCCTCCTCCTTCTCTCTCCTATCAGGCACCCACGTTGAGTCAGTGACCTCATCATCCCCTCCCTCCTCATCACTGGAGCAAACCTGGCAGTATGCTGCAGCAGGGGGAGCATGACTGCCAGATTGCTGTCCTTCTTGGGCACCCCCTCTGTCCGTGCTCATGTTACTGCCTTCATCGAGCTCAGTATCATCATCAGAGCCTTCCAAACGCTGGGCATCCTCCTGGAGCATGTACCCAACACTGTGGTCAAACAGTTCGAGGGACTCCTCAGGAGGACATGGTGGGGCTAGGGAAGGAGTCACTGATGACATTGAGCCGAGGGAAGAGGCCGCTGCTTTGCCAGACAAAGTACCCTGGGCATGGGTGAGAGAGGATGAGGAGGATGAGGACGGCTTGGTCATCCACTCGACCAAGTCTTCCGCATGTTGCGGCTCAACACGGCCAGCTGCCGAAAAAAAGGCCAAGCGTGTCCCACGACCAGCACTAGACACAGAGCCTGCTTTCCCTCTCTTATTGGCTTGTGACTGTCTGCCTCTCCTTCTTGGCCTTCCAGACATACTAATGGCCTGTAGCTGCACTAAGTTGGGATATACACTACCGTTCAAAAGTTTGGGGTCACCCAAACAATTTTGTGTTTTCCATGAAAAGTCACACTTATTCACTTATTCATTGTGAAATGAATAGAAAATAGAGTCAAGACATTGACAAGGTTAGAAATAATGATTTGTATTTGAAATAACATTGTTTTTACATCAAACTTTGCTTTCATCAAAGAATCCTCCTTTTGCAGCAATTACAGCATTGCACACCTTTGGCATTCTAGCTGTTAATTTATTGAGGTAAGCTGGAGAAATTGCACCCCACGCTTCTAGAAGCAGCTCCCACAAGTTGGATTGGTTGGATGGGCACTTCTGGCGTACCATACGGTCAAGCTGCTCCCACAACAGCTCAATGGGGTTCAGATCTGGTGACTGTGCTGGCCACTCCATTACCGATAGAATACCAGCTGCCTGCTTCTGCTGTAAATAGTTCTTGCACAATTTGGAGGTGTGTTTAGGGTCATTGTCCTGTTGTAGGATGAAATTGGCTCCAATCAAGCGCTGTCCACTGGGTATGGCATGGCGTTGCAAAATGGAGTGATAGCCTTCCTTATTCAAAATCCCTTTTACCCTGTACAAAGCTCCCACCTTACCAGCACCAAAGCAACCCCAGACCATCACATTACCTCCACCATGCTTAACAAATGGCGTCAGGCATTCTTCCAGCATCTTTTCATTTGTTCTGCGTCTCACAAACGTTCTTCTTTGTGATCCAAACACCTCAAACTTGGATTCATCCGTCCACAACACTTTTTTCCAGTCTTCCTCTGTCCAATGTCTGTGTTCTTTTGCCCATCTTAATCTTTTTCTTATATTGGCCAGTCTCAGATATGGCTTTTTCTTTGCCACTCTGCCCTGAAGCCCAAAATCCCGCAGCCGCCTCTTCACTGTAGATGTTGACACTGGTGTTTTGCGGGTACTATTTAATGAAGATGCCAGTTGGGGACCTGTGAGGCGTCTGTTTCTCAAACTAGAGACTCTAATGTGCTTATCTTCTTGCTTAGTTGTGCAACGCGGCCTCCCACTTCTTTTTCTACTCTGGTTAGAGCCTGTTTGTGCTGTCCTCTGAAGGGAGTAGTACACACCGTTGTAGGAAATCTTCAATTTCTTTGCAATTTCTCGCATGGAATAGCCTTCATTTCTAAGAACAAGAATAGACTGTCGAGTTTCAGATGAAAGTTCTCTTTTTCTGGCCATTTTGAGCGTTTAATTGACCCCACAAATGTGATGCTCCAGAAACTCAATCTGCTCACAGGAAGGTCAGTTTTGTAGCTTCTGGAAGGAGCTAGACTGTTTTTAGATGTGTGAACATGATTGCACAAGGGTTTGCTAATCATCAATTAGCCTTCTGAGCCAATGAGCAAACACATTGTACCATTAGAACACTGAAGTGATAGTTGCTGGAAATGGGCCTCTATACACCTATGTAGATATTGCACCAAAAACTAGACATTTGCAGTTAGAATAGTCATTTACCACATTAGCAATGTATAGAGTATATTTGTTTAAAGTTAGGACTAGTTTAAAGTTAGCTTCATTTAAAAGTACAGTGCTTTTCCTTCAAAAATAAGGACATTTCAATGTGACCCCAAACTTTTGAACGGTAGTGTATATATATATATATATATATATATATATATATATATATATATATATATATATATATATATATATATATATATATAATATATATATATATATATATATATATATATATGTACTGATACTGCAGCTAGCAAAATCAACTGCCTGCCTGTAGTATGAGAACACCACCAACCTTCTACAGGTAGCTTTAGCTGAACACTGTGAGGTGGACGCACCCCACTAACTTGTAGGTTTAGCTGAACACTGTGAGCAGGACGCACTGCACTAACTGTAAATAGTCTAGCTGCCTGACTGTGGTACTAATAGGATCAAAAGAACACCAGCAATTTTCTTCAGATAGCTGTAAATACTGTAACAAGACAAGCCTGCCTGTCAGTAAGAAGATAACAGGAGCGGATCTAGCTGAACACTGTGAGAAGGATGCACCCCACTAACTTGTAGGTTTAGCTGAACACTGTGAGCAGAACGCACCCCACTAACTTGTAGGTTTAGCTGAACACTGTGAGCAGGACGCACCCCACTAACTTGTTGTTTTAGCTGAACACTGTGAGCAGGACACACTGCACTAACTGTAAATAGTCTAGCTGCCTGACTGTGGTACTAATAGGATCAAAAGAACACCAGTAATTTTCTTCAGGTAGCTGTATATACTGTAACAAGACAAGCCTGCCTGTCAGTAAGAAGATAACAGGAACGGATCTAGCTGAACACTGTGAGCAGGACGCACCCTACTAACTTGTAGGTTTAGCTGAACACTGTGAGGTGGACGCACCACACTAACTTGTAGATTTAGCTGAACACTGTGAGCAGGACGCACCCCACTAACTTGTAGGTTTAGCTGAACAGTGTGAGGTGGACGCACCACACTAACTTGTAGGTTTAGCTGAACACTGTGAGCAGGACGCACCCCACTAACTTGTAGGTTTAGCTGAACACTGTGAGCAGGACACACCCCACTAACTTGTAGGTTTAGCTGAACACTGTGAGGTGGATGCACCCCACTAACTTGTAGGTTTAGCTGAACACTGTGAGCAGGACGCACCCCACTAACTTGTAGGTTTAGCTGAACACTGTGAGCAGGACACACCCCACTAACTTGTAGGTTTAGCTGAACACTGTGAGCAGGACGCACCCCACTAACTTGTAGTTTTAGCTGAACACTGTGAGCAGGACGCACCCCACTAACTTGTAGTTTTAGCTGAACACTGTGAGCAGGATGCACTGCACTAACTGTAAATAGTCTAGCTGCCTGAGTGTGGTACTAATAGGATCAAAAGAACTCCAGCAATTTTCTTCAGGTAGCTGTATATACTGTAACAAGACAAGCCTGCCTGTCAGTAGGAAGATAACAGGAACGGATCTAGCTGAACACTGTGAGCAGGACGCACTGCACTAACTGTAAATAGTCTAGCTGCCTGACTGTGGTACTAATAGGATCAAAAGAACACCAGTAATTTTCTTCAGGTAGCTGTAAATACTGTAACAAGACAAGCCTGCCTGTCAGTAGGAAGATAACAGGAACGGATCTAGCTAAACTGAATACAGTGTATATATATATATGCAACACCTGGGATGCATATATATATACACAATACACTGTAAGTGCAGCTAACTGACTGACTGTTCTGCCTAATCTATCTAACTCAAATCAAATGTCACTGTCTGTCTGTCTCTCTCTCTCAATGAACGCCGGAACACACACTACACAGGGCCGCCGTGCAGGCGGCCTTATATAGTGTGGGGCGTGTACTAAATCCCCATAGCCATAATTGGCCAAAGCCTACTTGGCTTTGGCCAATTACGGCTCTCTGTTCAGACGGCGCTGTGATTGGCCAAGCATGTGGGTCATAGTGCATGCTTGACCAATCATCAGCCAGCAATGCACTGTGATGCCGCAGTGAATTATGGGCCGTGACACGCCACACGAATTTGGCGCGAACGGCCCATATCGTTCGCAATTCGGCGAACGACCGAACAGCCGATGTTCGAGTCGAACATGGGTTCGACTCGAACACGAAGCTCATCCCTATTCCAAAGGAATGAATAAACTCCATTGGTATTGATGGGAGCTGAGATGTATGTCTTGATGTGATCTTCTACATGTTTTGCAACTACAGTCGCTTCCTTAGGAGGAGTCAATCATTCCCATCTATAAGGCAAGTACAATCTCATAGTTACATAATCACAAATATTTTTTTAATATTTAATAATAGAGAGAGAAAATCAAAAATATATATAGTAGAGCAGACATAATATTAATATTAAAGTTCCTATTCATTTGTGCGTTGCTTACCAATGGGGACCAGCGGAGCACAGAGCAGCACCTGTTGAGGCACCCCACGGTGGACATGGGAGACACTTGAGGGCTTGAATATTCTGACTTTAAAAAAATAATAATGGGTCAATGTAGTTGTTTATTAACAACTACAAACAACATAATGTTCCATTAAGAAAAGTTGGAGGACCAAGAATAAACAAAGAATGATACATAATAAAGGATAAGGAAAAAGAATAAAAAGAAGGAAAAAGAAGCGGGGGTGGAAGGGGGGGAGGAAGAAGAACAAGAAAAAGAGAAAGGGAAGAGGGGAAGGGGAGATGGGAGGGAAAAGGGGGAGAAAGAAAAATATATATATATTATTTTGTTATATCTTTTTTAAAGTAAGAACATTCACAACCTCAAGTGTCTCCTTGTGTCCGCCGTGGGGCCTTTGGGTGCCTCAACATGTGCTGCTCTGTGCTCCGCTGGTCCCCATTAGTAAGCATCGCACAAATGAATAGGAACTTTAATATTAATATTATGTCTGCTCTAATATATTTTTTATTGATTTTCTCTCTCTGTTATTAAATATTAAAAATTATTTGTGATTATGTAACTATGAGATTGTACTTACTTATAGATGGGAATGATTGACTCCTCCTGAGGAAGCGACTGTAGTCGCGAAACATGTAGAGGATCTTGTCAAGACATCTCAGCTCCCCACATTACCAATAGGGTTAATTTGTTCTTTTGAAACCATCTGCATTCACTATGCACAGTTGTAATTAACTGCCTATCAATTTATGTATAATTGTTTTTAATTATGTCCTTTTCTTAATAAATTGTTAATTTTATTATAACCTTTGCCTTATCTATGGGTACCGTGATAGTCCTAATCCTTTTATATGCCAGGGGCATGTTTGGAACAGCCCCAGGTATTCCTTTCCAATAGCCCATTACAAAGGATGATGGTACCCGCCCCACCCTTAGACTCAATTAATGGAGGCAATCCCTTTTATTCAATGTACCTCCTAATGTCTAAACTATGCTTGCTGGATGTTTCCCCTTTGACTGAACAAAATACTCCATTACCTATTTGGGAGTGCAACTCACAGCTAATCTCACTTCCCTTTTTCAGGAAAATGTTATTCCCTTTCTACAGCCCCTACAAATAGACTTTTACAACCTCTCTAAATTCACTCTCCACTGGACAGGCAGACTAACTGCCTTCAAAATGCTTAAGCTTCCACAACTTCTTTATCTCTTCTGGTCCTTACCCATCCCAATACCTGCATCAATACCTGCATCTTACTTTAGGAAGATCCAGTTGACACTTTGCCACTTTATTTGGCAAGACAAATGAGCAATTTGCTCCCACATTAAGCTTATTAAACACAAATTAGTAGGGGGAATGGGTATAATGGTTTTAAAGGAGTTGTAAAGGCAGAACGTTTTTTTATCTTAATGCATTCTATGCATTAAGATAAAAACCTTCTGTATGTAGCAACCTCCCCAGCACCCCCCAATTACTTAGCTGAGCCCCATCTCTATCCAGCAATGTCCACCAGTGTCTTAGCTATCTCAGACTCTCCTCCTGATTGGTTGAAACACAGCAGCAGAGCCATTCGTTCCCGCTGCTGTCAATCAAAGTCATTTAGCCGATCAGATAGGGGGCAGGGCCAGGTTGGGGCTCCATGTGTCTGAATGGACACACGGAGCTATGACTCAGCTCAGGTGCCCCATAGCAAGCTCCTCGCTGTGCGGGCACTCAGCAGGAGGAAGGGAACAGGAGCAGCAAAGAGGGACCCGAGAAGAGGAGGATGCAGGCTGCTCTGTGCAAAACCAACTACACAGAGGAGGTAAGTAGATAAGTATAACATGTTTGTTATTTTTATTTTAAACAAGACTTTACAATCACTTTAAGGATTACTACTTTGCCACATTATTAGCACAACTAAAAGTGTGGTTTACGCCCCACTCATAGTGTGTTTGGAGGGAGTTAGAGACTCTTCAAGGCCCGGATCAAACCCTTTACAACTGGCTAATTGGTGATCTCCATATGTGCAACAAAGACAAGCTCCTTTACCCTACTATACTGGCCTCACTTTTAGCATTTCAACACCTACTACTCAAAACGCCTAAAGGTATTTCCCATGTTCAGTTACCGATTCCCTTAACTTCCCTTCTTTTACTAACTTCTGACATCAACATCTAAGCATTGACAGGAAAAGTTATCATGCTTGTATTAGATTTATACTCCTCTGGAGTGCTCAAACCCTTTCCAGCACTTCAAAATAAATTTAACCTGCTGTCAGAAACCATGTATCAGACCGAGACAGGAGTACAGTTAAATCACACTTGTTTAATAGTAAAAGTAAATAGAACAAATGTCAAAACATAGCCAAAACATAGCCAAACTTCGGCAACCGGAACGGATAGTTAGACAAGTCAGAAAGCCAGGAAGCCAGGGAATAGTGTAGCGGAACAGAAGATTTTTTGATTTTTAAAGTGAAAACATAAAAATTAAAAATTCCTTCCAATATAGTGCCTGGGGGGGTCCCCTTAGTCTACCTGTAAAGTGGCAGATCTCTACCATGTCTAGAATCTGCTGCAGCAATAATTGCATTTATAAAGCCCAAAAAAATGACAATTTTCCCTGCAAGCTGCCTTTATTTTGCTCAGTAACAGCTGGGGAGCCAGTGTGTATGATCAGGCCACAATGTAGTGCACTGGGAGCAAAATTAGAGATTTTTTGGATACATTCTGGTGTCACTTTGACTTTGGATAGAAATAACGGGTGCGTAAAAATTGGTCTTTGGGTGTCGGTGGTGCCTTCCCACCGTAACCCTATAGAGGTACTCTTGATGAAAGCAAGAATTGGCCTTGCTGTAAAAAATGCAATGATATGCACCTGTCAAACAGGTGCTGAAAAACTTTGGGTGTTCATTGTGTCCATGAAACCTATACCAAAAACATTCTTCCAGATGAAATGATTGAACACCCTTAAAGCTAGACAGCTTTGAAGTCCTGCAGAGATTCCACATCCCAAAAAGACTTAATCAATGACATCGGCATCAGGAGCTTCATAGCTGGTAATCCAGGACTTCATTTTTATAAAAGTCAAATGGTCCACGGAGTCTGAGGACAGAAGTGTTCTATGATCAGTAACAAAACCTCCTGCAGCACTGAATGCCCATTCTGAAAGCACGCTAGATAGCACGGGCAAACTCACTAAACAAAGCAAATGATGCCCTGCCTGAGGACTGACCACCACCTCCACCTTTGCCAGTGGACACATTTGTTGCTGGACCCCTTACAGTGCCAAAGGAACGTCTGCCTCTCCTTGTTGTCCTCCCAGATTGGGGGGGGAGGGGGCGGTGCTTATAAGCAAATATAAAGAAGAAGTTGAAATCTGAACGTAGATGCACTTTAATCAATGTAAAGAGGTGTTTGGTGCACTTTATTTTGAGTACTCACACTACACAGACACACTCCATGAATACACTATAATATACTGCAATATAATGCGCCAAATGTACAGTGACACACAAAATGATATGGCGTTAAACTGGTAGTAACACATAGAACTATATGATGTTAAACTGTCAGCAATGCGTGCAAAACTATATGGCATCAAACTGGCAGTAACGCACACAGAAGTAATTGCCGTTAAACTGGCAGTAACGCACAAAACTATATGGCGTTAAACTGGCAGTAACGCACAAAGAAGTAAATGCTGTTAAACTGGCAGTAACACACAGAACTATATGGCGTTAAACTGGCAGCAACGCACACAGAACTATATGGTATTAAACTGGTAGTAACACACAAATCTATATGGTGTTAAACTGGCAGTAACGCACACAGAAGTAATTGCCGTTAAACTGGCAGTAACGCACAAAACTATATGGTGTTAAACTGGCAGTAACGCACAAAGAAGTAAATGTTGTTAAACTGGCAGTAACACACAGAAATATATGGCGTTAAACTGGCAGTAACGCACACAGAACTATATGGTATTAAACTGGTAGTAACACACAAATCTATATGGTGTTAAACTGGCAGTAACGCACACAGAAGTAAATGGTGTTAAACTGTCAGTAACGCACACAGAAGTAAATGACGTTAAACTGTCAGTAACGCAATCAAACAGATGGTGTTCAACCGTCACTACACTGACACTATCTGAACTGTCCCTACTCTAGCTATACACTAATGTAAAGATTACTGACAGGGTCTCACTACACTACACTGAAACTATATGAGCTGTCCCTACTCTACACTAATGTATGTATGAATGACATGGTCTCACTACACTACAGAGAAACTATCTGAGCTGTCCCTACTCTAGCTGCACACTATGCAAAGCTGAATGAGGCCCTCCTCACTACACTCACACTATCCCTAGACTGACACTAAACTAATATTCTTCACTGACATTTGAAGCGAAATAGCACAGTATAACACACTAACTAATTAATAGCACTAAACAGAGCCTTGTTCTATCCATGGCTGCCATTGAAAGAATACTTGTATACTGTGGGGCGGGAATGAGCCATAACTGGATAAAGTCATGATGACAGTGTCCAATCATGACTCTGACAGTGCTCTGTGCCCTGATTGGCTGAAGCTTCCACTGCGTCAGCCAATCAGGGCTTGAAATGCACTGTTCAGCGCCGCAATGCATTGTGGTCGGTTCGGTGGGCCGAAACAACGATCGAACGACACGTTTTTTTCGGCTGTTCGTTGAACGTCCAAACAGCGAAAGTTCGGCCCAAAATTATGCTCGGGCCGAACCATTCGCCCATCCCTAATTGTCGACAGGTGAGTCAATGTGGAGAGATAGGAGCTGGCAATTAGCCAACAGCTGAGCGGCCAGCCCTGACACCTGCCTACAACCGATTATTTTCAGTACCTTAGAATTACCCACTGCTTAATACACTCCCCTAACATATTCCAATATGTTCCCAAACAGGCATGGAATTTTTGGTCAGAGGAGAACATTTACTTTAAAAGGTATATCCCTCTTTTATCATCTATTACCGGACAAACTAACATTTACAAAATCACACTCTCATGTTAAATAGGAACATGATTTGAGAACCTCCTTTATAGACACACAGTGAATAGCTGCCCTTAACGTCCCTTTTAAGGTTTCCAAATCTGCTAACCTATGGGAATGTTCCTATAAAATGACCCTCCGCTGGTACATAACTCCTCACATACTGCATACAATAGACTCCTCCAGCTCACCTCTGTGCTGGAGAGGATGTGGCTCTCATGCCACACTCTTACACATATTTTGGTCATGTAACATCCTGTTCAGTTACTGGGCTGATATTTTCCAACTGAACCAACTGAACCAACTGAAATGCCACCAACATTTGCATCTACCCCATTCCAGAACTTGCTATTTTAAACTTGGGTATAGACAATTTTTCTTACCCCTTCAGATGCGTGGTTATTCATATACTTTTATCTGCTAGATTGGCCATCATTCGCAATTGGCTTTCTAGCTCTTGTCCTTCTTGCTCTGAAGTTATTGCCTTCACTCAGTTGCATAGTGTTTACGAATGCATGTTCGCCTCGAGCAAGGGCTGCCTCTGCGCAGCCCAAGCCAAGTGATTTCACTGGTATGCTTGGTATAAAGAAGTGTACATTACTAAAAAATGAATATGACATTAGTAAGGGATTATAATTCCTTGTAGATTTGTGAACATACTACTGATCTGTCTACCTCTAATCTTTTGATAAGTGTATCATTTATGGTACTGTTGTCACAACTATACACAAGAAGTGTAATGGTATTTTTTGCAAAAGTTAAATATGCTTCCTTTTAGTTTTAGTTTTCTTTTCTGTTCCTTTACTTACCATTGAACTGCATTGTATTATTGTATGCATCAAAAAGTTCAATAAAAATGTATTGAAAGGAAAAATTTAAATAAACAAGGAAAAAAGGTGTACTATAACAGTAAACCTAGGTCAGACTTTAGAGGCATAGGAAACAATGAAGAAGTAAGAGAATAAACACTATTTATTGAAAAATACACAGCATGAATAGAACAATACAGAAAAATTAAAAATCATGTATACTGATACATAATGTGCAGTGAGCCCTTGTGTATCAAACATATGTATATAGTATATATGATTTTTAATTTTTCTGTATTGTTCTATTAATGTTGTGTATTTTTCAATAAATAGTGTTTATTCTCATACTTCTTCATTGTTTCCTATGCCTCTAAAGTCCGACCTAGGTTTACTGTTATAGTACACTTTTTTTCCTTGTTCATTCCCTCAATTTATGTATGTGGCTATGTGAGTGTGCTCCTTTTCTGTTCAATGAAAAATTTAAATATTGTCTTGTCCACTAAAGGCAGACAAAAGTGAATCAAAGGCGGCAGAAAGAAAAGTACTGATAAGCTATTTGCTTAGATAGCTAAATATACATGAACTCAATTCTAGAAAATTAACATAAGCATCAACACCAGAAAAACCACTGCATCATCATCAACCTTTTTTACAGCCTGAAGGAATTTTTGATACAAGCCTGGGAATTAACACATCATCACAACAATACTTGAATCTCAGTGCTTGAATTTTTATGCATGATCTGACCATCATACAATTTTTGCCACCAGCATGGAAGTTTGGCTTGCTCACGACTTGAGTGTACATTTTAAGCAAGTAAAGATGAGATGAGAAGGAAGTCAGACAGTTTCAACATTCCATTAGTGATAGCAGAACTGTACAGGTTTTTTAACTTGTCTGATAACTACTTATCCTGAGATTTGTGCAGATTGGTGAAAAGTACCAGTATTAACGCCTTAAAGCAGAGGTCCGCTGAAAAAAAAATATTAAAGGCAGCAGCTACAAATACTGCAGCTGCTGACTTTTAATATATGGACACTTAGCTGTCCAGGGAGCCTGCGATGTCGGCAGCCGAAGCCGATCTGTCCATCGGCTCTCGGCTGCTGCCGCCGCCATCCTCTGTAAGGGAATAAGGAAGTGAAGCCATGCAGCTTCACTTCCTGGTTCCCTACTGCACATGCGCGAGTCACGCTGCGTGTTCTCTCTGGTCCCTGCTGTGTTCTGTGTCTCACAGAATACAGCGGTGGAGGAGAGTGTAGGCGTCGGAAGTGGCATAGCTCACCACAAGCGCCACGGTGATCTATGCCAGGAAGTGGGAGCAAATACCTGTATTAGACAGGTATCTGCTCCCCCTCCCCCCTGAAAGGTGCCAAATGTGACACCGGAGGGGGGGAGGAATCCAAAAAGTGGAAGTTCCATTTTTGGGTGGAACTCCACTTTAAAATCTTAAGCTGGTAGAGCAATAATAACCTCTTTAATCACTGTTTTGTGACAGTTTATAATGATCATAGGCAACACATTTTGGAGGACTGGGTTGTCTTTGGACACATTTCTCTTTAGATTTAGGAACATCCGCTGCTGTACATAGACATGTATTCATTGTCCAAATTGGATAAAATCATCTGGATTGGACCAAGTATTTTTTTAATGTGGCTATTTTAAAATTTTACTACCTCTTCACATAATTTATGCAAGTTAAAAATGTAATTAAATGATAATTATCAGTGTGGAAACAATTGCATAGTTATATGCAATTCAATCCTTTCAGAAGAAAACAAACGATTCCTTTACCATACTTGCTGAGAAAATGTTCTGATCGTAATTGACATTTTACCTTGGGCCTATTTTTATTTTATTTTTTTGCAAGCAAAAAGTTCTTATATAATGCACTTGCAAATTGTTTTAAAATGAATCAGTGCTTCTTGAGATTATTGTCTCTGACAGAATAATAACAGACAATTGGCAATAAGAGTCACAAAGTCTCATGTGTAAGAAATGTCTCTCAAAGAATAAATAAGTCTTCTCCTATGTGCATTATTACCTAGCAGCAAAATAAATATTTTAAACGTTGTGTCGCAATCCCATCGCTTGCATATCCAAAGATTTGTTTCTTTATATTGTCTGGCATTTTATTGCATTGTTTAAATCCCTCTGTCTTGCC
This sequence comes from Lithobates septentrionalis, assembly GCA_037952835.1. NCBI lineage: Eukaryota > Metazoa > Chordata > Amphibia > Anura > Ranidae > Lithobates > Lithobates septentrionalis. The sequence goes on along the minus strand of JBBDGP010000278.1, from coordinate 14,704,014 downwards.
TGCCAGTTATTTTTCCCTCTTTTAGGAATGAAAATGGTCCTGCTGCACAGTATTCATTTTAAATTTAACAGGCTATGCTTTTTTCCTGAAAGACAGCTGGTGGTCACATTCATGTACACTGTATCTTAGTCTGTCTGGCTGGATGTTTATGTAAAAGTAAAATAAAAAAAAGGCTTTTCAAAGGTGTTCAGGGACTCTGACATAAATTGGTGAGGATTTAAATCCATGTGAAAAAGTCAAAACTCCTTTTCCAGATATTCATTAGCCTTTGGATAAATAGGTATAGAAGGCAATAGATTTACACATTTGAAGGGCAATTAGAGCAAAATGTCAGGTTCTCAATACTTACAGCTTACTTCCCTAGCAGGACATTACATATGCAAATCCCAACTGTCTTATATCTTCATTGAACTGAGGTAAAAAAAAAATATTCTTTTGTACATATAGTCACAAAACTTCTTGTGTTTTATATTACATAATAGACATTTGGTGATATAATACTTATGTAAATGTAATATTGAATTATATGATCAAGTAAATAATGTGATGTGTAAATAAATATACATAAAAATAATTGTGTGTTACTTTTTGTGTTATGATTTTAAGGTTTGTAAAAGGAGTCATTTTAAACTTTTGAGCTTACATTTATAAAAGGCTAGCCCCACACAATAATGATTATGATAATAATAATGATTGCTTCCATACTTCCAAGAACAAGAATACACTTTAATGAGAAATAAGATTCAAAAGAGTTTGATAAATCGGCTTGGGTGATGATGTTCTTTACCTACCAAATTATTGGCCGATGAAGGAATTAGACCCTTATAGTTGCCAGAATTACATAGTTGGTAAGGCTGAAAAAAGACACAAGTCCATCAAGTCCAACCTGTGTGTGTGCACTTTTATGTCAATATTACATTGTACAGTGCCTTGCAAAAGTATTCGGCCCTCTTGAACTTTTCAACCTTATGCCACATTTCAGGCTTCAAACATAAAGATATAAAATTTTAATTTTTTGTGAAGAATCACCAACAAGTGGGACACAATTGTGAAGTGGAACGAAATCTATTGGATATTTTAAACTTTTTTAGCAAATAAAAAACTGAAAAGTGGTGCGTGCAAAATTATTCGGCCCCTTTACTTTCAGTGCAGAAAACTCACTCCAGAAGTTCAGTGAGGATCTCTGAATGATCCAATGTTGTCCTAAATGACTGATGGTGATAAATAGAATCCACCTGTGCGTAATCAAGTCTCTGTATAAATGCACCTGCTCTGTGATAGTCTCAGGGTTCTGTTGAAAGCGCAGAGAGCATCATGAAGACCAAGGAACACACCAGGCAGGTCCGTAATACTGTTGTGGAGAAGTTTAAAGCCGGATTTGGATACAAAAAGATTTCCCAAGCTTTAAACATCCCAAGGAGCACTGTGCAAGCGATCATTTTGAAATGGAAGGAGTATCAGACCACTGCAAATTTACCAAGACCTGGCTGTCCCTCTAAACTTTCAGCTCAGACAAGGAGAAGACTGATCAGAGATGCAGCCAAGAGGCCCATGATCACTCTGGATGAACTGCAGAGAACTACAGCTGAGGTGGGAGAGTCTGTCCATAGGACAACAATCAGTCGTACACTGCACAAATCTGGCCTTTATGGAAGAGTGGCAAGAAGAAAGCCATTTCTCAAAGATATCCATAAAAAGTCTTGCCTATAGTTTGCCACAAGCCACCTGGGAGACACACCAAACATGTGGAAGAAGGTGCTCTGGTCCGATGAAACCAAAATCAAACTTTTTGGACACAATGCAAAACGATATGTTTGGCGTAAAAGCAACACAGCTCATCACCCTCAACACACCATCCCCACCGTGAAACATGGTGGTGGCAGCATCATGGTTTGGGCCTGCTTTTCTTCAGCAGGGACAGGGAAGATGGTTAAAATTGAGGGAAAGATGGATGCAGCCAAATACAGGACCATTCTGGATGAAAACCTGTTGGAGTCTGCAAAAGACCTGAAACTGGGACGGAGATTTATCTTCCAACAAGACAATGATCCCAAACCTACAGAAAAATCTACAAAGGAATGGTTCACAAATAAACGTATCCAGGTGTTAGAAATGGCCAAGTCAAAGTCCAGACCTGAATCCAATCGAGAATCTGTGGAAAGAGCTGAAAACTGCTGTTCACAAACGCTCTCCATCCAACCTCACTGAGCTCCAGCTGTTTTGCAAGGAAGAATGGGCAAGAATTCAGTCTCTCGATGTGCAAAACTGATAGAGACATACCCCAAGCGACTTGCAGCTGTAATCGCAGCAAAAGGTGGCTCTACAAAGTATTAACGCAAGGGGGACGAATAATTTTGCACGCTCCACTTTTCATTTTTGTATTAGTTAAAAAAGTTTCAACAATCCAATAGATTTCGTTCCACTTCACAATTGTGTCCCACTTGTTGGTGATTCTTCACAAAAAATAAAAATGTTATATCTTTATGTTTGAAGCCTGAAATGTGGCAAAAGGTTGAAAAGTTCAAGGGGGCCGAATACTTTCGCAAGGCACTGTATATCCCTGTATGTTGTGTTTGTTTAGGTGCCTATCTAATAGTTTTTTTTAATTATCTATGCTCCCTGCTGAAACCACAGCTTGTGGAAGAGAATTCCACATTCTTACCGCTCTTACCATAAAGAACCCTCTACACTGTTTCTGGTTAAATCGCTTTTTCTCTAATTTAAGTGAATGACCACAAGTCTTTTTAAATGCCCTTTCACTGATAAGTTTTATCCCTATTGTGGGGTCACCAGTATGGTATTTGTATATTGAAATCATATCCCCTCTCTAGTGTCTCTTCTCCAGAGAGAATAAGTTCAGTGCTTGTAATCTTTCCTCATAACTAAGATCCTCCAGTCCCTTTACTAGCTTTGTTGCCCTTCTTTGTACTCTCTCCATTTCCAGCACATCCTTCCTGAGTACTGGAGCCCAGAACTGGACGTTATACTCCATTTATCTCTGGAGTTAATTCCCTTTCTAATGCATGTCAATATTCTATTGGCTTTGCTTGCAGCAGCTTGGCATTGCATGCCGTTGCTAAGCCTGTGATCTACTAGGACCCATCAGGTCCTTTTTCACCCTAGATTCCCCCAAAGGTTCTCCCCCTAGTGAGTAGATTGCATTCATGTTTTTGCCACCTAAATGCATTATTTTACATTTTTCCACATTAAACCTCATTTGCCATGTAGTTGCCCACCCCATTAATTTGTTCAGATCTTCTTGTAAGGTTTCCACATCCTGCGGAGAGGCTATTGCCCTGCTTAGCTTAGTATTGTCTGCAAATATCCAAACAAAAGGACTCGCTGCTCCAGGTGAGACATGAAGCCCAATGATATCAGGGGTGCCCGCCTCGTCTCGCCTCCGCATACGATCAACACTGAAGAAATGGCTGCACTCCAATATCCATCAAAAATCGTATTTAATAGACGAACATCCCAAGTGTTACAAACAGTTCAGATGGTAAACCATTTGAACTGTTTGTAACACTTGGGATGTTTGTCTATTAAATAACAATTTTGATGGATCTTGGAGTGCAGCCATTTCTTCAGTGTTGATTGTCTGCAGATACTGAGATTGTGCTGTTTATCCCATCCCCCAGGTCATTTATGAATACATTAAAGAGGGTTAGTCCCAGGACAGAACCCTGAGGGACCCCACTTTCCACATTGGACCATTCCGAATACTCCCTATTTATCACTACCCTCTGAACTTGCCCTTATAGCCAGTTTTCAATCCAGGTACTCACCCTTTGGTCCATGACGACAGACCTTGGCTTGTATAGTAAACGTTTGTGGGGAACTGTATCAAATGCCTTTGCAAAATCCAGATACACTACGTCTACTGGCCTTCCTTCATCTAGATGGCAGCTCACCTCTTTACAGAAGGTTAGTTGATTTGTTTGGCAAGAACGATTTTTCATGAGTCCATGCTAATTAGTGCTAATGATACCGTTTTCATTACTAAAATCTTGTATATAGTCCCTTATTATCCCTTCAAAGAGCTTGCATACTATTGATGTTAGGCTAACTGGTCTGTAGTTCCCACGGATATATCTTGGCCCTTTTTTAAAGATTGTTGCTACATTGGCTTTTCTCCAACCAGCTGATACCATAGCAGTCAGAAGACTGTAAAAATTAAGAACAACGGTCTGGCAATTACTTGACTGAGTTCCTTAAGGACCCTTGGGTGCAAGCAATCTGGTCCCAGTGACTTATTTATGTTAAGTTTTTCAAGTCTGTTTCTGATTATATTTTAACCGTGGTGGGGCTTCCTGTGACATGTCATGAGTAGGGATGAGCACCAGAACCTGCGAACAGACTGAAAGTTCGCACGAACGTTAGAACCCCATTGACGTCTATGGGACTCGAACGTTCGAAATCAAAAGTGCTCATTTTAAAGGCTAATTTGCATGGTATTGTCCTAAAAAGGATTTGGGGACCCGGGTCCTACCCCAGGGGACATGTATCAATGCAAAAAAATCTTTTAAAAACGTCAGTTTTTTCGGGAGCAGTGATTTTAATGATGCTTAAAGTAAAAAAAAAAAGTGAAATATTCCTTTAAATATCGTACCTGGGGGGTGTCTATAGTATGCCTGTAAAGTGGCACGTGTTTCCCGTGTTTAGAACAGTCCCTGCACCAAATGTCATTTTTAAAGGAAAAAATCTCATTTAAAACTGCTTGCGGGTTTAATGTAATGTCCGGTCCTGGCAATATGGATGAAAATCAGTGAGATTTGGGTACCCCCCAGTCCATTACCAGGCCCTTTGGGTCTTGTATGGATATTAAGGGGAACCCCGCACCCAAATTAAAATAAGGAAAGGTGTGGGGCCACCAGGCCCTATATACTCTGAACAGCAGTATACAGGTGGTGCAAACAAGACAGGGACTGTAGGTTAAGTAGAATCTGTTTGTCATTTTGAACAGGTACATTTTTAACGTGTTTAGCTCCAGCCAAAAAATCCTTTTTAAGCTTTTTGGAAAACATATGGGAAGGGTTATCACCCCTGTGACATTTGTTTTGCTGTCTTTCCTCCTATTTAGAAGATTTCACCTCACTTTTTGTCCCAATGACAAATGCTTTTTGAGAATTTGGTTTTTTTTGTGGAACAAGGATTGGAAAGCATCAGTGGAAAGGAGAAATGTTTTTCCCATATTAACTCTTACAGGAGAGAATTTCCCTTCCTAGGGGTAGATTTCATCTCACTTCCTGTTGTCTCCTTCCGTTTGCAAGTAGGAGTCGTTTGTAAGTTAGATGTTTGAAAGTAGGGGCCTGCTCTATATACTCAGCAGAAATTTGGGCCTTAGGTGTTGTTGTGGCCACAACACTGTAAGCCCTCACAGGGCCCTGCTGTGAAATATTAGATCAAGAATTGTAATTACATGCCCCTGTTGAACAGGGGCAGAAAAACTGGGCCTTTGGTGGTGGTGGTGCTGGTGCCACAACACTGTAAGTCCTCACTCGCTCTTGGTGGGTGCAGAAATGGGCCCCGCTGTGAAATATTAGATCAAGAATTGTAATTACATGCCCCTGTTGAACATGGGCAGAAAAATTGGGCCTTTGGTGGTGGTGGTGGTGCTGGTGCCACAACACTGCAACCCCTCACAGACACTCTAGTTTGAACGCAGGAACGAGCCCTGCTGCAAAGTATTGCATCAAAAATTGTAATTACACGCCCCTGTTAAACAGGGGCAGAAAAATTGGGCCTTAGGCACTGGTGCTGGTGCCACAACACTGCAACCCCTCACAGACACTCTAGTTGGAACGCAGGAACGAGCCCTGCTGCAAAGTATTGCATCAAAAATTGTAATTACACGCCCCTGTTAAACAGGGGCTGAAAAATTGTGCCTGAGGCACTGGTGGTGGTGCCCAGAACCAAAAATGTTCTTACAAGCTATCAGCGTAATGATTGAGGAGGAAGAGGATAATTACTCAAGGATAGTCACTCAGCATCAGCATAGGCAGTCTTTGAAGGGATCTGAGATTTCAAAAAAAAATATTCGGTTACATCAGCATCAGGTGCTTGGTAGCTGGTGGTGATCCAAGACTGATTCATTTTTATGAAGGTCAGTCGATCGACCGAGTCGGTGGACAGACGCACCCTGTGATCGGTTACCACGCCTAAAGCAGCACTGAATGTGCGCTCCGAAAGAACGCTGGATGCAGGACAGGCCAGTAGCTCAATTGCATACTGTGCAAGCTCTGGCCAGTGATCCATCCTCAAGACCCAGTAACCCAGAGGATTTTCGGTGGGAAAGGTGTCCAAGCCTGATCTTGCCCCTAGGTATTCCTGCACCATGTAAAACAGACGCTGGCGATGGTTGCTGGAACCGATCATACCTTGGGGCTGCGGACCAAAAAATTGTCTGAACGCATCGGTCAGACGGCCACCTTCTCCACGGCTCCTTCTTTGACTGACCGAAGCCTCAGCAACACGTTGTCCAGAAACAGGAGTTTGTAACCTCCAAGTCTCTGGGAACGCGTTGCACAGACCTTTCTGCAAGGCCTCCCGAAGATGTTTCATCCTCTGCTCCCTCTGCGATGGCAAGATAAGGTCCGCAACCTTACCCTTGTAACGTGGATCAAGGAGGGTTGCCAGCCAGTATTGGTCCTTCTCCTTGATACCACGAATACGAGGATCCTTACGCAGGCTTTGCAGGATCAGGGAGGCCATGCAGCGTAGGTTTGCTGAGGCATTCGGTCCGGAGTCCTCTGGGTCACTAAGGACGACATGGTCCGCAGCCACCTCCTCCCAGCCACGTACAAGTCCATGTGTTTCTTTGGACTGATCCCTTAAAGACTGCTGCTGATGCTGAGTGCCAGGCTCCACCTCCATACTGACACAATCTTCCTCCTCCTCCTCCTCCTCCTCGTCCTCTTCCTGTGTGATCGGCGGGCACGCAGGAACACTGTCTGGATAAAGGGGGCCTTGAGAGCTAAGGAAGTCCTCCTCTTCCTGCCTCTGTTCTGCCTCAAGTGCCCTGACCATTATTCCACGCAGCGTGTGCTCCAACAGGTGGACAAGGGGGACAGTGTCACTGATGCAAGCACTGTCACTGCTTACCATCCTCGTGGCCTCCTCAAATGGTGACAGGACAGTGCATGCATCCCTGATCATGGCCCACTGGCATAGGGGAAAAAACCAAGCTCCCCTGACCCTGTCCTGGTGCCATAGTCGCACAGGTACTCATTGATGGCCCTCTGCTGCGTGTGCAGCCGCTGCAGCATGGCCAATGTTGAGTTCCACCTGGTGGGCATGTCACAGATTAGGCGGTTCTTGGGCAGGTTAAACTCCTTTTGGAGGTCCGCCAGCCGAGCACTGGCATTATATGACCGGCGGAAATGCACACAGACTTTCCTGGCCTGCCTCAGGACATCCTGTAAGCCCGGGTACCTGCCCAAGAACCGTTGCACCACCAAGTTAAGGACGTGAGCCAAACAGGGCACATGGGTCATTTGTCCCTGTCGGAGGGCAGAGAGGAGGTTGGTGCCATTGTCGCAAACCACCAATCCTGCCTTAAGTTGGCATGGCGTCAACCACCTCTGAACCTGCCCCTGCAGAGCTGACAAAACCTCTGCCCCAGTGTGGCTCCTGTCCCCCAAGTACACCAGCTCAAGCCCCGCATGGCATCTTTTGGCCTGCGTACTTGCGTAGCCCCTTGAACGGCTACGGAGCACCACTGGTTCCGAGGACAAAGCACAGGAAGAGGCCATGGAGGAAAAAGAAGAGGAGGGGGTGGAGGAGAGAGGTGTGTCACAATCATTAGCATTTTGGAGGCGTGGTGGCGGAACAACCTCCAACACTACTGCACCTTGTCCTGCATCCTTCCCAGCTGCCAGCAGAGTCACCCAATGCGCCGAGAAACTTAGGTAACGTCCCTTTCCATGCCTGCTGGACCATGAGTCAGCGGTAATATGCACCTTACCGCTGACCGCCCTGTCCAGCGAGGCATGGACATTGCCTTCCACATGCCGGTAGAGAGCTGGAATCGCCTTCCGTAAGAAAAAGTGGCGATTGGGTACCTGCCACTGAGGAACCGCACATTCCACAAACTCACGGAAGGGGGCAGAGTCTACCAACTGAAAAGGCAGCAGTTGAAGCGCTAGCAATTTTGCCAAGCTAGCATTCAAAGGCTGGGCATGTGGATGGCTGGGAGCAAACTTCTTTCGGCGGTGCAGCAGCTGGGGCAGGGAAATTTGCCTGGTACAATCTGACGTCGGTGTACCAAAAGAAGATTGCCCACAAGTACTTGGCTGTGACACACCTAATTCTACACCTTCATTCCTCTCAGTGCAGGTCTCAGAGAGGACTGAAGGTCTAGTGGGGTTGGAAATCTCAGCTGATGAGGAGCAAGGAGAGGTCCTCTTTGTTCTTTGGTGTGGGTCTTTTAGATACGCTTGCCAACGAACTGCATGGCAGGTCAACATATGTCTGGTCAAGCATGTGGTACCCAAGCGGGAGATGTTTTGGCCACGCGAGATACGCTTGAGACATATGTTGCAAATAGCAGCGGTGCGATCTGATGCACTCGTCTCAAAAAAGGCCCACACCAAAGAACTTTTTGAATAACGCGCAGAGACTGCAGTGCCCTGCACATGTGGAGCTTTGGGGTGTGATGCAGTCAATGTGCTGCCCTTAGGCTGGCCCCTGGAGGGCATCCTGCCTCGTTGGTGATGTGCCGCCTCCTCCTCCTCCTCCTCTCTCCTATCAGGCACCCACGTTGAGTCAGTGACCTCATCATCCCCTCCCTCCTCATCACTGGAGCAAACCTGGCAGTATGCTGCAGCAGGGGGAGCATGACTGCCAGATTGCTGTCCTTCTTGGGAACCCCCTCTGTCCGTGCTCATGTTACTGCCTTCATCGAGCTCAGTATCATCATCAGAGCCTTCCAAACGCTGGGCATCCTCCTGGAGCATGTACCCAACACTGTGGTCAAACAGTTCGAGGGACTCCTCAGGAGGACATAGTGGGGCTAGGGAAGGAGTCACTGATGACATTGAGCCAAGGGAAGAGGCCGCTGCTTTGCCAGACAAAGTACCCTGGGCATGGGTGAGAGAGAATGAGGACGGCTTGGTCATCCACTCGACCAAGTCTTCCACATGTGGCTCAACACGGCCAGCTGCCGAAAAAAGGCCAAGCGTGTCCCGCGGCCACGTGCTGATAAGATTGCACCGTCTCCACGACCAGCACTAGACACAGAGCCTGCTTGCCCTCTCTTATTGGCTTGTGACTGTCTGCCTCCCCTTCTTGGCCTTCCAGACATACTAATACTAATGGCCTGTAGCTGCACTAAGCTGGGATATATATATATATATATATATATATATATATATATATATATATATATATATATGTACTGATACTGCAGCTAGCAAAATCAACTGCCTGCCTGTAGTATGAGAACACCACCAACCTTCTACAGGTAGCTTTAGCTGAACACTGTGCAGAGCTCGCAAAAAACTAACTTGTAGCTTTTTTAGCTACCTGCGGTAGTGATAGGATCAGGAAAACACCACCAACCTTCTACAGGTATATTTAGGTGAACACTGTGCAGAGCTCGCAAAATAATTACTTGTAGGTTTAGCTGAACACTGTGAGGTGGACGCACCACACTAATGCCCCGTACACACGGTCGGACTTTGTTCGGACATTCCGACAACAAAATCCTCGGATTTTTTCCGACGGATGTTGGCTCGAACTTGTTTTGCTTACACACGGTCGCACAAAGTTGTCGGAATTTCCGATCGACAACCACGCGGTCACGTACACCACGTACAACAAGACTAGAAAAGGCCGGTTCAGAACCAAGCGCAGCACCCTTTGGGCTCCTTTTGCTAATCTCGTGTTAGTAAAAGTTTGGTGAGAGACGATTCACGCTTTTTCAGACTCGTGGCTTTCAGATCGTTTTCTGCTGTTCAGTTAGTGCTTGTGGGTTTGTATCTGCTCTTCAGTGCGTGCAGTCAGTTCGTATCAGAGTTTTCTGTGTGATCTTGCCTGCTCATTGCTGTTTTTCAGGTCGCTCTTCACAGGCCTTGCTGTTCTTCAGTGCGTTCTGTTACTTCGTTCTGAGCAGCCGACCGTTTTCTAGCCATGTTTCATATGCGTACTCCTCGTAGAGTTCGTGCTGTGCGGGGGCTTGGTGTTGGGGTCCTGACCTTGACACAAGTCCAGTCCATGAACAGGGTGGGGAGGAGTTCATGGACCAAGAATTGGTTGCTTCAGCGTGACCAGTTCTGTCATATGCCTTTGCTCCGTGAGATCCGTGAGAATAATCCTGATGATTTCAGGAATTTTCTCAGGATGACTGACCCCGTATTTCACCGTTTGTTGGCTTCGCTGACCCCTTATATTAGCAGGCAGGATACCTGCATGAGGCAAGCCATCACTCCGGAGCAGAGGTTGGTCGCTACCTTGCGGTATTTGGCCACAGGGAGAAGCCTGCAGGACCTCAAGTTCTCGACAAGCATCTCCCCAGGCTCTTCTTTGTGGACATTTACTGCTTGTGTTTGTTTTAGCTGACCCTGACAGAAATGTGTGGAGTCCCGAAAATGTTGTGATTGTGTAACCTTACAAAGCACTGTTGGCTGTTATTTACTAAATGCAAAGACACTTTTCACTACAAGTGCACTTGCAACTGCACTGAACCTGCACTTGTAGTGCAAAGTGGATTTCCCCTTAGGAAATAACCCCCATTTTCTCATAAAACAACAATTACATCACCCCAAAAGTGTTGTAGCGTTGAGACAATAATCCACACATTCTTGCTGAACAATCTTTTTAATACCAGCACAATCACATGTGCATTTACCAAAGGCTTTTCTGACAAACCGACATGTTTGTTGTCTACCAATTTTTGTGGTGTCATTATCCAAAATCAAAATGTGCATTTTATAGAAAACAGGCCTGTGTAAAACCCACAAGAAAGACACAAATCTTGATCTTACAAAGTTCACATTTGGTAGAACTGGAAGGCAATATCAGACATGAGTATTTAGGAACTGTGTTTGATATTGCGTTCAGATGGGGGGAAATCACCCCTGAAAAATCCAAATTTGGAAGATGCACACAAATTTCACAATGTCAACATGTGCTATCTGCCATCACGGGGGATCAAGGGATGTGTTTTGGGGGAGAAAGCCCTTCCTCACCGCTACTTTATTATTGAGGAAGGGGTTGCACCCCCAAAACGCGTCCATTGATCTCCCGTGATGGCAGATAGCACATGTTGGCACACTGTGTGCATCCTCCAAATTTGGCTTTGGGAAAAATCACAAAAACATTTCGCACATTGTAGCACACAAAAGAAGAAAGTGATTTTGAGGGGCTTTAAACTCGCCCCAAAACATCAATGATGTTTTTATATTTTGGAATAACATCATTGATGTTTTGCTTGATGTTTTCCAATTGTAAATTACACCCCATGATCTCCCCGATCAGGATCTGGGCACTTTCAGATGTGAAAGGATCTGGATCCACAACCTCACGATCACCTAAAAAGAGAGGAACCCCAAAATAAATTAGGTTTCAAAAAAATGCCGCAATCCATCTCTTATCTGAGCCTGTGGTTGCAGACATTCACCTGTTGTGGTGACTATTTCCACCATGTCTTCTTCCTCCTGCTCATCTTGTGTTGGTATTTCCCCTTCTTCCAGAGGTGGGGGGTCTCTGGTCTCCTCAGATGAGGGGTGTCCTCCGAGTCTTTTCTCCCCTATGTAAAACAAAAATGGTATAATTAGCACACAGATATTTAATGTCAGAACTATAAAGATGAAACATTGCTTGGAAGTGGGGTACAATTGTCTATCTTAGCCGAGTTCCAAGATGTAGCTTTTTTAGTGTCCTTTGTCAAGCTGCAATACTTTACCTGTTTGTTAAAAGATTCACAGATGGAGACCCCCCCTATAGTATACACTGGAGCACCTGTATGGCCCCCTAATAAAAATGGTGTTCTTGTGTCCCACACTAGTGCTCCAGTGTCCAGATGTGAAAACAGCTGCTCAGTGTCCTCTCCTTACACACAATCTAGTTTGCATTTCATTCTAGTAACAAAGCCATCTACACACCCCAATTCTTTGAAGACAAGTATAGGGCGTCAAAATGGTGGCCAAATGCATATGGGCTAAACAATGGTATTTTTTCGTCCGAAATAAAAATGTGTGATCCGAACGAATAATGTGCCCATGAACATGAAAGTTGCCATTTTAAACTGTACAACAGTTCCTAAAAGCACATGGAGCAGCACGAACGTAATAAACACAAAGAAGAGGAACACAGCACAACTACTTACTTTTTTGCAGCACTCTCCAGATCTTTCTGTACTGCTCATGTTCTCGTAATTTCAGGTCTGACCACCGCTTCCTGAGCTGATCTTTCGATCGTCGTACCCCGAATTTCCGGTGCAGACTCCTGACCACTTTCACCATGATCTTGGCCTTTCGGACATTGTGGTTGGGGTAAGGCCCATACTTTCCATCATAGTCGGCCTTCTTCAGGATGTCCACCATTTCCAACATCTCCCCAAAGGACATATTTGAGTCCTTTAATCTCCTTCTGGATCGGGACGTTTCAGGCTCCAGCCTTTCCTCCTCCTCGTTGCTACAATTAGCACGATCCTGCTGTCTATCCGCCATGTGCTCTTCCCCCACTGCGCCGAACAAAAAGGGGCGGGGAATAGACTAGAAAGAACGTCAGGGGCGGGCGGAGTTATACGCATGCGCAGTGTGTATAAATCGTAACGCGCGCGTCTTACGTACGATCTGTGAGCGGAGGAAGGAGCATCGGAGACGCCGATCGTGCTAACGAAGGTAGGATCTAAACTTGGGCCTATACTGCTTCGAAATGGAAGCCTATATTGTAACAAGATTAGGGGAGTTTGGCCTGACATTAGGGTTTGTCTTGTGTTGTGTCTTGCAGAGAAAATGGATGGGTTCAACGACCACAATTTCTTGCCCCTGTTCATAGACAAGTACAGGGAGCTGCCCTGTCTGTGGCAAGTGAGACATCCCCACTATAACCACAAACAGAAGAGGCAGGCAGCGCTGGAGAAACTGCTGGAGTTGGTGAAGCCGGTGGTCCCCACAGTAACCATCCCTTATTTGAAAGCTAAAATTGGTAACCTGAGGAGCACTTATCTGAGGGAGCGCAAGAAGGTCACAGATTCCCAGAGGTCCGGAGCTGCAGCAGATGACGTTTATGTCCCCAGGCTGTGGTACTATGAGAGACTGCGATTTCTGTCAGACCACACTAAAGTCAGGGAATCCCTCTCTACTCTTCCTTCCACGCTTCCTTCCATACCAGCTGAGGCTTCCGATGTCCAACCTGGGCCTTCCAGCCAGGAAGAAGTGGAGGAGCCCAGCTGGAGTCAGGTATAGCATTCTTCTACTGATTTCTGGTCAATAAATAAATGATGTTTATTAGATGTTATTATTGATCACTAATTGCTGCTTGAAAGTGTTTTACATATCAATAGACAGTAGTGGGCACCCAAAATTGGGACAAGAATGCAAAATGCTGGGCTCAGAAGGATAGTCTGTTATATTTGTTAACATTCAATTTGCAGCAGTGAGGAGCTGAAAATTGTGTGTGATTGATGAATAAAATACTAAAACTATGTCCCTTTTTCATACACAGGAAGACCTCAGCCAGGAGGAGGCTGTGGAATGTGGCAGTCAGGAGGAGGCAGGGATTAGTGGCAGCCAGGAGGAGGCGGGGCTAAGTGGCAGTCAGGAGAAGCCTGGGACCAGTCGCAGCCTGACTGAGTCTCAGGTCCCTCCCCTCCACCTGCCATATAAACGAGCCAGGAAGGCCACTCCCAGTCCTGTGCAGGATTCAGCGTACAGGCTGATCCAGGAGGCTTCGGCGTCCCTCCGAGCCTTCCCCAGTCCTGAAGAGGCCTTTGCCTGCATGGCTGCCACAAAATTGCAGGGCATGCAGGAGGGCCAACGCAGGCTCTGTGAGGACCTGCTTTATAAAGTGCTTCGTAAGGGGGAGAGTGGGGAACTGACACCCAAGACGGAAGTCATGGAGAGGGACGATCCTCCTCCTCCTCCTCCTCCTGCTGCCACAACTCCACCACCACAGCCAAAGCCTGGAAGGAAGCGTGGAAAGAAGACCAAAGAGTGATTGCCCTGGGTTCAGTCTGGTCTGACAGAAGATGCAGTCTCTCGTATGACCACAGCCTGGGGACACAGATGTCATCTGCTGCTTTCCGGATCTCTGGGACTTCTGGACCAGACTGCCCTCCCTAAGATAAGGACTCCTCAGGCCACCAATTTTGCTTTTAAATAATTGATGTCTGCCCTGGGGGTCCCAGGCTTCGCAAATTTCTGCAGTTTCTCCAGCGTTGCCTCCCTCTTTGTTTAGTTGTGAGCCCTTAATAAAAATTTTTTGGGTAAATTCTACTATCCTGTGTGTGTTTTCATCCAAAAAGGACAGTTTGTTGGTGAGGATTCTGGTACATTTCTAAAAACATAAAATGTGAAATTAACAAGGGACAACAACACCAAACAATTTCCTACAGATTAAATAGAACAACATATTAGTGGTGTTGTGGGAACTTGTCACAAAAAGCACACAAACATTTTCGGGAATACAAATCAAAATCACCAAAAAAAAATAATAAAAAAAAGAGAAACACAAAAAAATAATCTACATTAAAGTCCAAAAAAATAACAATTTTGTTGTCAGATGTGAGAAATCAAAATATATTGAGGGAATCCCGATAAATAGTAACAAAATAAGTTTGTGAGAAGTGTGTGTGAATATGAGCATCAAAACGACTTAATTCTTGTCACATTATAAAGAAGAAGAGAGTGCGCTGTATTAAAACATTTTGAACATTGCAGCGTGACGAAAGTGCTGTATCCATTACGAACGCTACGTTTACCAGAACGAGCTGTCCCGTGTCGGAATTTCTTCTGAGCATGCGTGGCACTTTGTGCGTCGGAACAGGCCACACACGGTCGGAATTGACGCGATCGGATTTTGTTGTCGGAAAATTTTATCTCCTGCTGTCCAACTTTGTGTGTCGGAAAATCCGATGGAAAATGTCCGATGGCGCCCACACACGGTCGGAATTTCCGACAACACGCTCCGATCGGACATTGTCCATCGGAAAATCCGACCGTGTGTACGGGGCATTACTTGTAGTTTTTACTGAACACTGTGAGCAGGACTCACAGCACTAACTTGTAGTTTTAGCTGAACACTGTGAGCAGGATGCACTGCACTAACTTGTAACTTTAGATGAACACTGTGCAGAGGTCTCACTACACCAACTTGTAGGTTTAGATGAACACTGTGAGCAGGACGCACAGCACTAACTTGTAGTTTTAGCTGAACACTGTGAGCAGGACGCACAGCACTAACTTGTAGTTTTAGCTGAACACTGTGAGCAGGACGCACTGCACTAACTTGTAGCTTTAGATGAACACTGTGCAGAGGTCTCACTACACCAACTTGTAGGTTTAGCTGAACACTGTGAGCAGGACGCACAGCACTAACTTGTAGTTTTAGCTGAACACTGTGAGCAGGACGCACTGCACTAACTTTTAGCTTTAGATGAACACTATGCAGAGGTCTCACTAAACCAACTTGTAGGTTTAGCTGAACACTGTGAGCAGGACGTACAGCACTAACTTGTAGTTTTAGCTGAACACTGTGAGCAGGACGCACTGCACTAACTTGTAGCTTTAGATGAACATTGTGCAGAGGTCTCACTACACCAACTTGTAGGTTTAGCTGAACACTATGAGCAGGATGCACTGCACTAACTGTAAATAGTCTAGTTGCCTGACTGTGGTACTAATAGGATCAAAAGAACACCAGCAATTTTATTCAGGTAGCTGTAAATACTGTAACAAGACAAGCCTGCCTGTCAGTAAGAAGATAACAGGAACGGATCTAGCTGAACACTGTGAGCAGGACGCACTGCACTAACTTGTAGCTTTAGATGAACACTGTGCAGAGGTCTCACTACACCAAATTGTAGGTTTAGCTGAACACTGTGAGCAGGACGCACCCCACTAACTTGTAGGTTTAGCTGAACACTGTGAGGTGGACGCACCACACTAACTTGTAGATTTAGCTGCACACTGTGAGCAGGACGCACCCCACTAACTTGTAGGTTTAGCTGAACACTGTGAGCAGGACGCACTGCACTAACTGTAAATAGTCTAGCTGCCTGACTGTGGTACTAATAGGATCAAAAGAACACCAGTAATTTCCTTCAGGTAGCTGTATATACTGTAACAAGACAAGCCTGCCTGTCAGTAGGAAGATAACAGGAACGGATCTAGCTGAACACTGTGAGCAGGACGCACTGCACTAACTGTAAATAGTCTAGCTGCCTGACTGTGGTACTAATAGGATCAAAAGAACACCAGTAATTTTCTACAGGTAGCTGTATATACTGTAACAAGACAAGCCTGCCTGTCAGTAGGAAGATAACAGGAACGGATCTAGCTGAACACTGTGAGCAGGACACACTGCACTAACTGTAAATAGTCTAGCTGCCTGACTGTGTTACTAATAGGATGAAAAGAACACCAGTAATTTTCTTCAGGTAGCTGTATATACTGTAACAAGACAAGCCTGCCTGTCAGTAAGAAGATAACTGGAACGGATCTAGCTGAACACTGTGAGCAGGACGCACTGCACTAACTGTAAATAGTCTAGCTGCCTGACTGTGGTACTAATAGGATCAAAAGAACACCAGTAATTCTCTTCAGGTAGCTGTATATACTGTAACAAGACAAGCCTGCCTGTCAGTAGGAAGATAACAGGAACGGATCTAGCTGAACACTGTGAGCAGGACGCACTGCACTAACTGTAAATAGTCTAGCTGCCTGACTGCGGTACTAATAGGATCAAAAGAACACCAGTAATTTTCTTCAGGTAGCTGTATATACTGTAACAAGACAAGCCTGCCTGTCAGTAAGAAGATAATAGGAATGGATCTAGCTGAACACTGTGAGCAGGATGCACTGCACTAACTGTAAATAGTCTAGCTGCCTGACTGTGGTACTAATAGGATCAAAAGAACACCAGTAATTTTCTTCAGGTAGCTGTATATACTGTAACAAGACAAGCCTGCCTGTCAGTAGGAAGATAACAGGAACGGATCTAGCTGAACACTGTGAGCAGGACGCACTGCACTAACTGTAAATAGTCTAGCTGCCTGACTGTGGTACTAATAGGATCAAAAGAACACCAGCAATTTTCTTCAGGTAGCTGCAAATATTGTAACAAGACAAGCCTGCCTGTCAGTAGGAAGATAACAGGAACGGATCTAGCTAAACTGAATACAGTGTATATATATATATGCAACACCTGGGATGCATATATATACACAATACACTGTAAGTGCAGCTAAACTGACTGACTGTTTAATCTATCTAACTCAAATCAAATGTCACTGTCTGTCTCTCTCTCTCTCTCAATGAACGCTGGAACACACACTACACAGGGCCGCCGTGCAGGCGGCCTTATATAGTGTGGGGCGTGTACTAAATCCCCTGAGCCATAATTGGCCAAAGCCTCCTTGGCTTTGGCCAATTACGGCTCTCTGTTCAGACGGCGCTGTGATTGGCCAAGCATGCGGGTCATAGTGCATGCTTGGCCAATCATCAGCCAGCAATGCACTGCGATGCCGCAGTGAATTATGGGCCGTGACGCGCCACACGAATTTGGCGCGAACGGCCCATATCGTTCGCAATTCGGCGAACGACCGAACAGCCGATGTTCGAGTTGAACATGGGTTCGACTCAAACACAAAGCTCATCCCTAGTCATGAGGATAAACATTGCAGTTTTGGTTAGAAGCCTCCCATTTCCCTCATGAAGACTGAGGAGAAGAATACATTCAAAACTTTTGCCATCTCGCCATCCCTTGTACCCAGACTCCCTTCATCATTCTTTATGATGCCAATATGATCTGTCCTTACGCTTTTACTATTTATGTACTTTATGTACTGAATTTCTGGGTATTTTTCTTACTCTCCTCTACTCTCCTTTCATGTTCTAGCTTATCCACCCTGATTACACCCTTACATTTCTTATTGCCTTCTTTGTACAGTTGGAATGCTGATGATGTTCCCTCAGCATTGTATTTTTTGTATTCAATGGTTTTTATTGGTTTTCATAAAGTAAGCATAGCACACAGATGTATGGACATAATAGACAGCCAGTACATTATCATAGGAGAATGAGTGTGAGACAAAATCTGTGATATGGAGCTAACAACTTGGGTATTGAGGAGCCTGCTAAAGTGACGCTTCAAAAACCACAGACCTGGAGTGTCCCGGGGTTTAACTCCATCCCGTCCATCTCCTGCATCTCAAATGGGAACTAACTGTGCAGAATGGGAGTGGGTGAACCCCTCCTTCCTGGCTCCCACCCGTGAAGGCTCCCCAGTAACTGTGGGGGATCATGGAGGGTCAGTGATCAACAGGAATAGTCACTTTGTGCATGGATCTGAGATGCATAGCGGGGGTAATGCCTCCCGCTTAAAGGAATAACAGTGTGTGTCCAAAACAAAACATTGGTGTGGGGGACAGAACCCAGATAGTATAGGTAGCAGTGGGGGAGGATATGGGGACATATGAGGGGGGAGAAAAGGAGGAAGAGAAGAGTAGGGGGTAAGCAGTCAGCCGCCAGGACCCCAAAGTCAATCTTTAGGGTTGAACGTGCCAGGGGAGTTGCCCGCCCCCCCATAGTTGGCCCAAGGTTTCCAAGTCTCCTTGATCTGAGCAGAGGTGTCTAATATGGAGCTCACCATCTTCTCTTGGGACATGATCCATGTTGTTTTATGTTTGGCCGCTAAGATGGAGACCTTGGGGCGTTTCCAGGCTTTAGCTATGGTGAGTTTGGTGCCTAAGAAAATAAAGAAGATTTGGTTTTGAGAGAATTTTGGGATCTTGGGGATTAAAAAGTTCAGGAGGGCTGTCGAGGGGGACTTGGGAATCGTGAGTCCTGTAACTTTGGATGTTATTTGGAAAATCTTGTTCCAGAAGCTTCTGAATTTGGGGCAGTCTCACCATATGTGCATCATGGTTCCCTTCATCTGACACCCTCAAAAGCAGAGGGGGATACCGAGGGGAATATAGTGGCCATGCTACGCATTATTGAAAATGTATCAATCCTAATGCACTGATATCTCATTTCTTGAGGCCCTAAAATGTCAGGACAGTATAATAACCCCCCAAATGACCCCTTTTTGGAAAGAAGACAGTCTGAGGTATTTAGTAAGAGGCATAGTGAATTTTTTGAAGTTGCAATTTTTTCCCTACAATGCTTTGGAAAATTAAGAAATATATATATATTTTTTTTTCTTCACTAAATTGTCATATTTACAAGTTATTTCTCACACACGGTGCAGGCATAATTGCAATTACACCCCAAGATACATTCTGCTATTCGTCCTGAGTATGGGGATACCCCATGTGTGATAATTTTCCACAGCCTGGCCACATACAGAGGCCCAACATCCATGTAGCACCATCAGGTGTTCTAAAGGCATAAATTACACATTTCATTTCCTGAGTACCTATCACATTTTTGAAGGCCCTGGAGCACCAGGACAATGTAATTACCCACAAAATGACCCCATTTTGGAAAGAAAACACCCCAATGTATATTCTATGAGGCATAAAGAGTCTTTTGAACATGTCATTTCTTTCCAAAAGTTTTTGGAAAATGTGGAAAGAAAATGAAAACATATTTTTTCTCACAAAATTGTCAATATAGAAGATCTTTCTAACACATAGCATGTACATAGCCAAAATGACACCCCAAAATACATTCTGCTACTCGTCCTGAGTATGGCAATACCCCATGTGTGAGACTTTTCCACTACCTGGCCACATACAGAGGCCCAACATGCAAGTAGCACCTCCAGGCTTCTAACACATAGCATGTACACACCAATAATTACACCCCAAAATACATTCTGCTGAGCAAAGGGTAAAAAAAAGCTCACCTGTGGTTTTAGCAGGCAGGAATACCGTTACAGAGCAGTCAAAGCATTTGTCCAGACAGCCAAAGGAAATGTCCAGAAATTGTCCAGGCAGCAGACAGATATGGAAAAGTATGAACATAGTTCAGTACAGTCCAAGGTTTAGCAGGCAGTTCAGGTAATAGGCATAGGCATGGCGAGTTCAGGTGGCAGGCAAAGGCATGGCCAGTTCATGTGGCAGGCAAAGGCATGACCAGTTCAGGTGGCAGCAGGCAGCACTTTGTACATTGAGCCTTGGTCAGGTAAGACCTGAGGACAGGGGTAGAGGCTTCTTCCCACCCAAATCTCTACGAAGCCTCTGAGTCTCCAGACCCTAATCTGAGAAAACTAAAAACCCTGAGAATTTTTTTTTTCCACTCAGAAAACCTTTTCTGGAGCCCCTCAGGCCCCTACAGAGGCCTGGCTGGGAGGGACATTGGGGACAGTAGTATCGGGAGTCACAGTGACTTCTACTTGAACACACACAACATTTTTTTGGGGGCTTGCGACCTGTTTGGGTAAGAGGGAGGATTTCGGGAAAGTGCCTTTCATCTAGTCTGGCTAATGAATCAGAGCGAATTAGTTGAGGGACTTGGCCATGGGGATAGAGAAGGGCTGTGACAACGTCTTCTTGGAAGTTTATATAGATTAGGGAACTTTGGGTGCGCTTAGAAAAAATAATATATGAATTGAACAGGGCTAGTTGCATCAAATAAATGACTTTCTTGTACCAAAACAGTGATCTCCTGGTGGCCAAGTAGTGCTGCTTCATCTGGTCGTTCATATCCATCCCCCATGTATAAGTTGTATTCATGCACACATTTTGGATTCTGGATGGGGCCTCTTCTTCTTTGCAGTTCCACCAAGGTGTCATCATGTATTGTGGAAAGGATGTAGACATCTCTTTTTTTATCTCTCCACTTCAGCGCTAGTACCTCTTCAGTCCGCATACTGGCCATTTCACCCTGCTTCAATTTCTTGGCAACCAATCTCTGTGGGAAGCCTTTGTGGTTGGTCCGTGCTGTCCCACAGGCCACAGTGTTCTTTTGGTACAAATGGCGGAAAAGTGGGAGACTAGTGTAGAAATTGTCTACGTATAGGTGGTAACCTTTCCCAAGCAATGGTTGGATCAGCTGCCAGACAATGTTGCCACTTGTTCCAATGTAGGTAGGGCATCCAGGGGGTTTAGCTGTCGTTCTTTTCCCTCATAAAGGATAAAGTCATATTTGTAACCCGTGGCCCTGTCACACGCCTTATAAAATTTTACCCCACGTCTGGCTCTTTTACTGGGGAGGTATTGCTTTATTCCAAGTCTTCCGGTGAAGTGTACTAGGGATTCATCTACACAAATATTTATATCAGGGGTAAACATCTGCATGAAGCTGGCGCAAAAAAAATTGATTAGGGGCCGAATTTTGAATAATTTATCGTAAATGGGATGATTTTGAGAGAGCCATTGGGCATTGTTGTTGAAGTGTAAAAATCTCATACAGTAGGTGACCCCGATATTGTGTCAATCTCGCCGCTGTTATCAGTGAGATTTGACACCTGCGAGCCCCGTCGCGGGAGCCAGCGCCAAGCTGGCTCGCTGATCGGGAAAGGAAAACTTTTTTTTCCTTTTGCGATGAGCGACAGGCAGTGCTGACAGGTATCTGGTATAAATCATGAGGGGGAACGCCGCGCCAAATTTTAAATCCTTAGGTCTGGTATGGATTTTAGGGGGACCCTTAAAGTCCATACCAGACCTAAGGGCCTGGTAGGCCCCTGGGGGGAACCCACGCTGTTTTTTTCATTTAAAATTTGGCTAGGCGTTCCCCCTCATGATTCATACCAGACACCTGTCAGCACTGCCTGTCTCTCATTGCGAAAGGAAAAAAGATGGGATCGCGCTGGAAACACAATCTCGCGGTCAGGTACTGTAATCATCTCATAACGGGTTCTGGGCATCAATGACGAATAGACCGGCATGTGGTGGACAGGTTGGGTAGACCAGTAGGAATGGAGTTCATTTTTTTTGTCAGCCCCATGTTGAGGGTTAGGCCAAGGAAAATTTTTAATTCTTCCATGGTGCGGGGTTTCCGAACAAAAGGACGAGCTTATGAAGAACTTGGATTGTTGGCTATATGTTGGCTTGCGTATAGATTACATTGCTCCACAATGTAGGTTAGGAGATCATAGGAAAAAAATAAATGAAAATAATAAAGTGGGGTTACATTTTCCGTCTGTATCTGAGGGCCTGGCTGGGCTGTAAAAAGGGAAATTACAGGTTCTACTGACGTATCGGGCAGCCATGTTGGATACAGTAGAACATCTGGGAGGTTAGTATGGGCACTGCCTCATTGATGGGATACTCCATTGCTAGCATCTGGCCTATCCTCTAAGAAGGTTGCAGAACTGCTGGTGGATGCCTGTCTATCCCGGAGTGCTGCGCTGCTGGTGGATGCCTGCTGGTGGATGCCCTGGAGTGCTGCACTGCTTGTGGATGCCTGCTGGTGGATGCCCTGGAGTGCTGTGCTGCTGGTGGATGCCTGCATATCATCCTGGAGTGCTGCACTGCTGGTGGATGCCTGCTGGTGGATGCCCTGGAGTGCTGCGCCTGCTCATTTCTCCTGATTCTCCTTGTTAGGATTCTATCTTCCGTCCCTATCCGAGTCTGACGGAGAGAGTTCCCCGTTACTCCTCTGCGCTGTACGATCTTTTCGCCATGTTGGCGGGCAGATGTGCCAGATGGCGGGCGGCAGATGTGCCAGATGGTGGGCGGCTGTGCCAGATGGCGGGCAGCCATCTGGCACAGTATATCATTTTTGATATACAGGCATACCCCTCCCTCTTTTTTACCCTCCCTGCCCCTGCGTTATAGGGAATACCATTTAATGGTTGCCAGCCAATCATGAGAGCTATTGAACCAGGTCTCTGAAATTCCCCAAAAAATCAAATTGGCGATTGAATACATTTTGTAAAACTCACAGTGATGGGGATACATCACCCAAAAAAAGACAATGAAGTACCTTCACATAACACACATATTACAAACATTATGGGTATTCATTTTTACTTGCACAAATGTTGAGAGATTTGGAAAGCAATTTTTTTTTTACAAATAGACCCCTTGTAATTGACATCAAGCTGGCAGCTATTACTTCCTGTCAGCTCATTCCCTGCATGAAGCCTGATTTGTATGCATTCCCTTTGTGGAACCGAAGCAGATCTCTATTGTTACCATTCCTCCAATGTGAGCATGTCTGTAAGAAAGACATGTGTGTTTATGGTAACTCTAGAACAGTGTGCAAGGAAAAATATCATACTGTTTTCACCATCATGCACATTCTGCTATATCTTCCCTACGCCGTCCTCTCCAGCTTTTATCCACTCTTCTGGTTAACACACTCCCTCCCTTTGGTTGACACCCCTTCCTTTAGCCAAATATTCTTCCACCCCATTGCCCAAGTGAAAACTGCCCACACCATGTTGTCTTCTCACTGTCTGAAACACCCCTTCTCCCAGGCAGACACGCTCGAACACTCTGCTTTCATTGTACTGTCAATCACCACTTGTTAAGCATTCATCTCCTGCAGAGTAGCGTGGTCAGACCAAATTTAGTCAATGTCCCCTGTGTTCTCCAGTGCTCTGTTGACATTCTCCTGCCATATGTGACAGGAGTAGCTGTGGAAGAGCATCATCATGATGCTCCTCATCAACGTGATTGATGTGGTTGATGTTGAATTTACATCATGGGATAATGCTTGTTTATTTTTTTTTTTAAATAAAGGATTTTTTCACAGTGTCTGTTTTATTTACAATTCAACTTTTTTATGGCTAAGTAATAAGACATACTATGTCTTATTCATTCAAAGGGGATGTGGCAGGAGACTTCCAGATTCATTTTCGTCTCCCCTGTTTGAGGAAAAAAGAGAGAGAAATAGAGGGGAGAGAGAGTAAATAAATCTGTTAAACATCATTATTAGAAATTACCTCCTTCCCAGAGAAGTAGGAACTGACCTGCCGATTTCTACTGCATTAGAAAATAACAACATTGTCTGCCTGATAGGAGGACAAAAATCTGTCTCAGCATCAGGGAACATCCACAATGCTGAGACAAATGGAGTAGCATGGTAACCGCTCCAGCCTAGTAACCGTCAAAATTGCAGTACTCAGGTGGGTATAGCCCCACTAGAGACTTTAGGGCTAACCTTTAGGGACTAACTTTAGGAACCCCCAAGGACTTAGGAGTCCCACTTTCAGGAGGGCCAGATTGTGAAAGGCCAACCCAACATCGGTGGCTACAACTGATCCGACTGGCACACCCAGGATGGGACTTTACTAATAAAAAGGAACAAAACCATAATGCATGAAAATGCAACTTGTATAAGAGCTGGCCCCTGGGTTGGCCTCCCAGGGCCACTATTTGAACACTTTAGAGTTCCTGAAGAAGAGGTAAAGAGAGCTTGTTGAGCAAAAGTTACTAATTTTCCCCCTAAGCTCAAAAAAGAACTAGAGCAACACTTGGGGAGGGAGGAGATCTGGTCTTCTTGGGAAACTTGGATTAAGAATAGCAAACTCATGAGGAGAAAAAGTCAGTCTGTAGAAAATACAGCTCGAGCGGCAGGGAGTACCTCACGTAATGAACCAAAAACAGGAAAAAAAAAAATAGATAGCTCAACACATTAAATGATTCAGGATTCAAGGAAGCTGGGAGTCCCAAGATCTCTTGGATTGTTGTTTTTGCCAGAACGAGCAGGCTCGTATGGGAAGGCCTTTTAGAGGAGCCAAAAGCTTTGTGGGATGAGATTAAGGATAAGATTTAACATATTTCTGTGACAAGACCAGTAATAAGGGTCTGAGAGCGTCTCTTCTGGATGGTAGAGGGAGATAGATTAGCGAACACTTGGATCGGATGCCCCTGGATAGTGAGTTGATCCTTGTCCCTAGAGATGCACATGAAATCCAAGTTCAGATGGTAGAAGTGGGGTTTTACCACTATATCTCTAGGAATTTCATCAGGACGGGGTGGTTGCAGGGCTCTATGAGCCCTGTCCAGCTGTAGGCAATGTTCTGGGATATCTGGGAAGAGATCTTTTATGAAGGAATGTACCACTGTGTGGAAATCTTTAATAGGTTCTGGCAGGCCCCTAATGCGAAATATAGACCTCCTGGACCTGTTTTACAGGTTGTCAATTTTGGAGGGGACAGTTTCCAACTGATCTTGTAGATCCTGTATGCGTGCAGTATTCTGATTGGCCCTAGCCACAGTTTAGTCCACTTTTAATTCTATTGCTTTAATCCTGGTGCCCAGGTTTTGTAGGTCAGCCTGTATGATAGATGTAATTTGGGTAGCTGTTTGTGCCAAACCCCTGGATAACATTTTGGAGAAAATGGCCATCATAATAGAAAAGTCTAGGGTATTTGCAGGAGAAAATTTCGCCTGGAAGCTCAGAATGGCTGGTGTAGCTTCCAGATCTCCCAATGGTGTAAGTAAAATGTCATCTAGTGTTCTCTCAATTAGTGATTCCAATGAGACCGATGATACTTGTGCTGTGGGGAGGGTACTCACTGCTGGGTACATTGTTGCTGAGAAGTCCATGCCTGCCTCTGTGTCATCCTCCCCTGTGCTGGACCTGTGTTGATGTGTGGTTCCCATCTTGGATTTCTCCATGAGTGAAGGGCTGAAGCTGAGCTGCAGGGTTAAGTTCTTTCTGGCTGTTCCCACTGACATGGGGGTGATCCTGGGCCTGTCATGGGACTGTTCACTCATGGACGGGAGTAGGGTTGCTCAATCAGAGAGCCCCAGTGGGTCAGGAGTGGCTAGAGAAGAAGCTGCCGCACATTCACTCAAAACTTTTTTAAGGTGCAGAAATGGTATAGTACAATTGGTTACAATAGCCAAAAATGTAGCATGTATAAACCAGTAGTGCCTTAGGTTGGAAGAAACAGTATGAACGTGCAGAAATGGTAAAGCATACACAGTCCATGGTAACAGGTGTGGAACAGACTTTTCAATAATAAAAGACAAGATAATTAAACTAGGATGTCTAGGGCACTGAGGTGTATGGGAATGGTAAGGGATGAGTAGTGAGGGAGGATTTAGATGTTCTGAAAATGCTTAAAGATACCATAAATATAGGTAGAAGTTGACAAGTTAGTGTGAGACTAGGGCTTAAAAAGTTACTATAGGACCACCAACAAGTCCATGTGGTACAAACTCTTTTAGGATCAGGACTGCCTTCTGCCACCATAATTGCCATTGCCATGATGTTGTTGAGTATCCGGGCCTATTTCAGGTGAGGGAAAGAGGACGTTTTCCATTGATGGGAGATAGCGACTTGGAAAGCTAACAGACAATGCTGTAGGATGCCCTTTTTAACCTTTGATTTGCACCCTGGAATCATCACCAAAAGGGCAACTGCTGCTAAAGCCTGAACATCAGAAATACACATAGGGGAAGATTTACTAAAACTAATGCACACAGAATATTGTGCTGCTGTCCAATCAGCTTCAGCTTGTTCAGTTAAGCTTTGACAATAAAACCTAGAAACTTATTGGTTACTATGCACAGCTGCAATAGTATCTGTGTACACAAGTTTTAGGAAATCTCCCCCTTATAGGGCGTACACACGGTCGGACTTTGTTCGGACATTCCGACAACAAAATCCTAGGATTTTTTCTGACGGATGTTGGCTCAACACAAGAAAATCGGATTTTCCGCACAAAGTTGTCGGAAAATCCGATCGTTCTAAACGCGGTGACGTAAAACACGTACGTCGGGACTATAAACGGAGCAGTGGCCAATAGCTTTCACCTCTTTATTTATTCTGAGCATGCATGGCACTTTGTCCGTCGGATTTGTGTACACACGATCGGAATTTCCGACAACGGATTTTGTTGTCGGAAAATTTTATCTCCTGCTCTCCAACTTTGTGTGTCGGAAAATCTGATGGAAAATGTCCGATGGAGCCCACACACGGTCGGAATTTCCGACAACACACTCTGATCGGACGTTTTTCATCGGAAAATCCGACCGTGTGTACGGGGCAATAGAGTTGTAAAAGGTAAATATTTTCTGCTGAAATGGTGAGATCAGATGGCATCCCCACCATATGAGATAAGAACCATCATCTTCAGAGTATCTCCAACATATACTAGGTGAGCAGGGGTATATACGATCTAAATCTACGGGGTCCAGTACCATAGGGACAGTATCTTATAGCTCTTTTCCTCAAATTGAGAGGACATGGAAAGTTTATGTCTGAAAATGAAACATTTTTTCCAGTGATGTTGAGAGAATGAGGTGCAGAGGTACAGTACTGTGCAAAAGTTTTAGGCAGGTGTGAAAGAAGGATGCAAATGAAGAATGCTTTCAGAACTAGAAGTATCAATACTTTATTTTTATCAATTAACAAAATGGAAAGCAAATGAACAGAAGAGAAATGCAAATCAAATCCATATTTAGTGTAACCACCCTTTGCTTTCAAAACAGCATCGGTTTTTCAATTTTTCTAGGCACACTTGTACATAGTTTTTGAAGGAACTCAGCAGGTAGGTTGTTCCAAACATCTTGGAGAACTAACCACATATCTTCCATGGATGCCTTAAATCCTTCTCACATAGGGTGTGTGTTTTTTTTACAGGCAAGGGCAGCAGGCTATACAGATTAGGACACAGGGAGTTCTCTGGCAGAGGTTCCGAACTGACGTTCCATCACGTTCCGCCAGAAAAAAAGCCAAAAGTATTGGGACACCTGCCTTTAAATGAACATGAACTTTAATGGCATCCCAGTCTTAGTCCATAGTGTTCAATATTGAGTTGGCACAACCTTTGCAACTTTAACAGCTTCAACTCTTCTGTGAAGGCTGTCCACAAGGTTTAGGAATGTGTCTTTGGGAATGTTTGGCTATTCTTCCAGAAGCGCATTTGTGAGATCAGGCACTGATGTTGGAGGAGTAGGCCTGGCTCACAGTCTCCACTCTAATTCATCCCAAAGGTGTTCTGTCGGGTTGAGGTCTGGACTTTGTGCAGGCCAGTCAAGTTCCTCCACCCCAAACTCTTGCATCCATGTCTTTATGGACCTTGCTTTGTGCACTGGTCCAAATCATTTGGTGTAGGGGAGATTATGGTTTGGGGTTGTTTTTCAGGGGTTGGGGTTGGGCTTGGCCCCTTAGTTTCAGTGAAGGGAACTCTTAAGGTGTCAGCATAACAAGACATTGGAGTGTTTTAATATTAACTACATCAGTGATATTTCTGAGGAGTAGTAGTTCCTTACTGTATGTGTTCTTAAAATCAAAGTATGGTCATCTCCATGTGGTTATAGGGATACTATATTAGACAGTCCCTTTACAGTTTGCATTTCCATTTTTGTTTTTTATTTCCTATCTCATTTGCTAAAGAATGGACCTATCGTCTGGTAACATGTGATTGTCAGCCTCCTCTATGTATTAAACAGTTCATCCCACAAAACATGTTAAGGAATTTTGGATCGCCCTTATCAGCTCTCATCTTGATATCCAGAGCAGTGGTCTAATCAAGTTATACATGGTTATACATAGTTTAAATATTTATGGGGGATCTGCATATTTTGTGGAGGAGGCAACACTTCCCTGGTTTTAATCTTTGTATTGTTGCTTTTATTCAATGTCGAGAAAAAATGTTTGTGGTTTTATGCGATATACTGTATACGGTATAGTCTCTGGGTACCAATTAGGTACACTTACTCTCTATTGATTTCTTGTTACATTTATGGATATGATACCCCTTTCTCCTTTCAATGTCCTCACCCACCAAACCTATAAATTGCTATGTGACCAAGTGCTATAATATATTAACTTAACATTAAAACATATATAGTAAATATCACTTGTTAAAATTGCTTTTGAGACTTGTTATGTTGGATATAGTTCAAGCTGAACAAGGTAAGTTATGCTACATGGACATTAGTAGTCTAAATTGGCTTCTATTTTAACCCCTTGGAGCAACGCCTGTTGGCCCTTTAAGGGGTTTAGAATGCCGGGAGGCAGGGTGGGGCTTATGGTCATGTGACCGCCGTGATTGGCTGTCACAGTGGTCGCATAATCGCTGGTGACTGTTGACGTGCTCTCTCGGAGCAGCATTTTTTGCACTAATACACGCAAATAATGCGAGTGCTCTGAGCTAAGGCCCATCCGCCGAGAGGTCGCATATTTGCGTGTGCTCGGCGCCAAGAGGTTAAATTACTGTACCTAATTTGGTATGTAATGCAGGATACCCTTGCAAACCCTACCTCCTGACAACTTTTTTAGCTGCATCAATAAATGGCTAGCAACCACCCTCCAGGAATGCTTTCCTTCCCTTTTATCACTTTACTGCTTGCTATTTCTTGCATTTGACCTAAACAGCTGTATGCATAACAATACTTAACCAGTTGCCGACCGCCGCACGACTATGTACGTCGGCACAATGGCACGGGCAGGCATAAGGACTTACCTGTACGTCCCTGCCTGCCCGCGGGCGGGGGGTCCGACCGGACCCCCCGGTGCCTGCGGCAGTCGGATTTAGATCAGGGGCGATCAGAGGTGAAGGGGAGGCCACTCATTCGTGGCCACCCCCTCGCGAACGCTCCTGGCGAATGACAAGCTTCCTCGGCTTCTGTAATGTAAACAGAAGTGATGTCATCTCTCCTCGAGCTGGTCTTTTCGTTCCGGCGCCGAAGAGACAAGACATCGATGTGAGTTTGCACAACACTACACTTACAGTAGAACACGCAGGCACAATTTTCACCCCCAGTCACCCCCCGATCACCCCCCTGTACCCCCTGTCACAGTGACACCAATAGCAGTTTTTTTTTTGCATTGGTGTCAGTTTGTGACAGTTATAAGTGTTAGGGCAGTTAGGGTTAGCCCCCTTTAGGTCTAGGGTACCCCCCTTTAGGTCTAGGGTACCCCCCCTAACCCCCCTAATAAAGGTTAACCCCTTGATCACCCCCTGTCGCCAGTGTCACTAAGCGATCGTTTTTCTGATCGCTGTATTAGTGTCACTGGTGATGCTAGTTAGGGAGGTAAGTATATAGGTTCGCCGTCAGTGTTTTATAGCGACAGGGACCCCCATATACTATCTAATAAAGGTTTTAACCCCCTGATTGCCACCTAGTTAACCCTTTCACCAGTGATCACCGTAGAAGTATTACGGGTGAGGCTGGTTAGTTAGTTTGTTTATTATAGTTTTAGGGCACCAGCCGTTTATTACCTAATAAAGGTTTAACCCCCTAATTGCCCGGCGGTGATATAAGTTAAGTTTTTAGGGTCAGATAAGGTCTGCGTCGCCCCAGGCAGTGTTAGGTTAGTGCCAGTACCACTAACACCCACGCACGCAGCATACACCTCCCTTAGTGGTATAGTATCTGAATGGATCAATATCTGATCTGATCATATCTATATTAGCGTCCCCAGTAGTTTAGGGTCACCAAAAACACAGTGTTAGCGGGATCAGCCCAGATACCTGCTAGCACCTGCGTTTTTCCCCTCGGCCCAGCCCTGCCCAGCCCACCCAAGTGCAGTATCGATCGATCACTGTCACTTACAAAACACTAAACACATAACTGCAGCGTTCGCAGAGTCAGGCCTGATCCCTGCGATAGCTAACAGTTTTTTGGCAGCGTTTTGAATCAGTCACTAACAGTCGGGAGCTTTTTTGCCTGTGAGTCTCACTAGTGTTCCACTAAATTTAGAACCCAAAATGGCAAATCGAAGGTACACTAGTGAAGAGGCCTACACGTTTCTGAGCATGACAGATAGTGAAGAGGAAGTCACTTATCTGTCACATTCAGGCTCAGAATACAAACCTGTAGACAGCAGAGGCTCCATGACAGATAGCTCTGACGACGGAGTTGTGGTCCCTGCCATGGTCAGGCGTACCAGACCCCAAACTTCTTCTTCTGTCCTTGATGTGCAAGAACCGTAGGTCCCTCGTATGGAGCAGAGACCACTATTCCTTCTGGTGAACTGGCAAGCACCAGCGGCCTAGTACACCCTGGTCGTACATCCAGCACTGCAGTAACACTTGGTGAAGTGGCGAGTCCCATAAGTGCAGTTAAAGCTGGTGAGATGGCAAGCACAAGTAGTAAGTAGTGTCCCGCTGCCACCAAGAAGACGAACACAGGCCCGTCGTGCCCATAGTGCCCTTCCTGCTGCATTCGCCAATCCGAATTGGGAACCCACCACTTCTGCAGCATCTGTACTTCCCCCATTCACTGGCCAACCCGGCATTCATGTGGAAACAGTTGATTTTACGCCACTTGATTTTTAGTCGCTGTTTTTCACCGAAGATCTCTATAGATTTATTGTGGACCAAAGCAATTTGTACGCTGGTCAACACATCGCCACTATTCCCCAGTCCTCCCTTGCCAGAGATTGGGAACCAATTACGGTTTCCGAATTTAAGATCTTTCTGGGCCTTTCCCTCAACATGGGCATAACTAAAAAGAGTGAGTTGCGGTCATATTGGTCCACTGACCAAATTCACCATATGCCCTTGTTCTCTGCCTCCATGACCAGGGCACGATACGAGCAGATTTTGCGGTTCATGCACTTCAACAACAATGAACTCTGTCGTCCTCGTGGAGACCCTGGATACGATCGGCTCTACAAAATTCGGCCCCTCGTAAACCACTTCAACCAACGTTTCGCAGACTTGTTTAATCCCTATCAAGTTGTCTGCGCTGATGAGTCCCTGATTAAGTTTTCTGGCCAATTGTCATTCAAACAGTACCTTCCCAGCAAGCGTGGCAGATACGGGGTCAAGATGTATAATCTCTGTGACAGGGCCACAGGCTATACATGTAGTTTTATGGTTTACGAGGGCAAAGATAGTCACGTAGAGCCGACAAACTGCCCTGACTACATAGGAAGCGCTGGCAAGATTGTGTGGGACTTGGTGTCACCCCTATTCGGAAAGGGGTACCACTTATATGCGGACAATTATTACACGAGCGTGCCACTTTTTAGTCACCTTTTTGATCAGCAGATTGGAGCATGTGGCACCGTGCGACCTAATCGCTGGGGCTTTCCCCAGCGGCTTGTAGATTCCCGTCTTAGGCTGGGGGAGAGAGCCTGCTTGCAGTGTAATAATTTGCTCGCTATGAAGTGGAGGGATAATAAGAATGTTTTCGTTCTTACCTCCCTTCATGCAGACACGACGGTCCAAATTACTACGGAGACTGGTGTTGTGGAGAAACCTCTCTGTGTCCACGAATATAACCTCAATATGGGAGGGGTGGACTTCAACGACCAGTTGTTGGCGCCGTACCTAGTTGCCCGTAAGGCCAGACGCTGGTATAAAAAAGTGTCTGTATACCTATTTCAATTGGCTTTGCTTAACGCTCATGTGCTGTACAGACCTTTAGGACGGACTGGATCCTTCCATAAATTCCAGGAAGAGATCGTCAGAGCCCTTCTGTTTCCAGACAGTGCTCCACCTCACCTTCCCCAACCAAATGCAGTAAGCCGGCTGCATGAGAGGCATTTTCCTTATGTCCTCCCGAGTACCCCTACCCAACGAGCCCCCCAAAGAAATATTGTGTCTGCAGAAGGCATGAGGCATGACATCCGGTATTATTGTCCCTCCTGTCCTGACAATCCTGGTCTTTGCATTGGTGAATGTTTTGAGCGCTACCATACACTAGTTGAGTTGTAGCGTAGGGTACAGCATTGCACAGACAAGGCACACTTTCACAGGGTCTCCCAAGATGCCATCGCATTTTGAGAGACCCGAACCTGGAAACAGTTACAGTTATAAAAGTTACAAAAAAAAGTGTAAAAAACAAAAACAAAAAAAGTAAAAAAAAAAACACAAAAAAAATAAAATAAAAAAAACAAAAATAGTTGTCGTTTTCTCTCTCTATTCTCTCTATTGTTCTGCTCTTTTTTACTGTATTCTATTCTGCAATGTGTTATTGTTATTATGTTTTTATCATGTTTGCTTTATAGGTATGCAATTTTTTTATACTTTATGGTTTACTGTGTTTTATTGTTAACCATTTTTTTGTTTTCAGGTACGCCATTCAGCTGCAGAGCGGATTTATTTATCTTGACAGCAACAGCGTTTGCTCCCACGATACATAAAGCCGTGACTACATCGCTGTCGGAGGTGATTTCATCACCACAGTTACATACTTCAGCATATATGCCGAAGCGCGGGGGCAGCAGTGGGCGGAGGAGCTATTTGCTCCTACCTTTTGGGGGAGGATGCCCCCATACTTCGGCATATATATATTTTAGGCACAGGTTGCGTTAAATGTTTTATTTTTTACTATGTTTTTTTTTGTATTTGCTTTGCAGGTATGGTAAGTCTTATGCCCCGTACACACGGTCGGATTTTCCGATGGAAAATGTCCGATCGGAGCACGTTGTCGGACATTCCGACCGTGTGTGGGCTCCATCGGACATTTTCCATCGGATTTTCCGCCACACAAAGTTTGAGAGCAGGCTATAAAACTTTCCGACAACAAAATCCGATCGCGTCAATTCCGACCGTGTATGGCCAGTTCCGACGCACAAAGTGCCACGCATGCTCAGAAGAAATTCCGAGACGGAACAGCTCGGTCTGGTAAAATTAGCGTTCGGAATGGATACAGCACTTTCGTCACGCTGCAATGTAAGAAATGGTTTAATACAGCGCACTCTTCTTCTTTATAATGTGAGAAGAATGAAGTAGTTTTGCTGCTTATATTCACACAGACTTCTCACAAACTTCTTTCTTTATTATTTATTGTGATTCCCTCAATATATTTTGATTTGTCACATCTGACCAATTTTTTTTTGGTTTGTTTTTAATTGTAAAAAAATTTTTTTCAAGGCTGTCTTTTTTTAAATTTTGTTTGCTTTTTTAAAAAATAATTTTTTTGGGTGTGTTTTGTGTGTCAAGTTACCACAACACCATTGATATCATTTATATCATTTAATCTCAAGGAGGTTGCTTGGTGTTGGTGTCTCTTGTTAATTTCATATTGTATTTTTGAAATGTACCTGCCTCCTCACCAATAAACTGTCCTTTTTGAAGGAAAACACACATAGGCAAGTATAATTGAACCAAAAATGTCTTTATTAAGGGCTCAGAACCAAAAAAGAGGGAGGCAACACTGGAGAAACAGCAGAAATTGGTGAAGCCTTTGACCCCCAGGGCACACATCAATTATTTTACTGCAAAATTGGTGGCCTGAGGAGTCCATATCTAAGGGAGTGCAGTCTGGTCCAGAAGTCACAGAGATCCTGAACAGCAGCAGATGACATCTGTGTCCCCAGGCTGTGGTCATACAAGAGCCTGCATCTTTGGCCAGACCAGACTGAACCCAGGGTCATCACTCTCTAGTCTTCCTTCCACGCTTCCTTCCACGCTGTGGCTCTGGTGGTGGAGTAGTGGCAGCAGGAGGAGGAGGATGGTCCAACTCAATCACGTCGGTCTTGGGTGTGATTTCGCCACTCACCCCCTTAGTTAGGACTTTATAAATCAGTTTCTCACACATAAGGGGTTGACCCTCCTGCATGCACTTCAGTTTGGTGGCAGCCATGCAGGCAAAGGCCTCTTCAGGAGTGGGTAAGGCTCTGAGGGACGCAGAAGCCTCCTAAATGAGCCTGAGCGCTGAATCCTGAATGTGAGTCGCCTTCCTCGCTCTTTTGTATGGAAGGCGGAGGGGAGGAACCTGCGATTCGGTCAGGCTGCAACTAGTCCCAGGCTTCTCCTGGCTGCAACTTAGCCCCGCCTCCTCCTGGCTGCAACTTAGCCCCGCCTTCTCCTGGCTGCCACATTCCACAGCCTCCTCCTGGCCGAGGTATTCCTGTGTATAAAAAAGAGACATAGTTTTATTTTTTTATTCATCAATCACACACAATTTTCAGCTCATGACTGTTGCAAATTGAATGTTAACAAATATAACTGATGATCATTCTGAGCCCAGCATTTTTCATTTTTGTCCCAAATATTTTTGCCCACTACTGTCTATTGATATGTAAAACACTTTATTAAATCAGCAATTGGTGATCAATAATAACATCTAGTAAAGATCATTTATTTCTTGACCAGAAATCTGTAGAACAATGCTATACCTGACTCCATCTGGGCTCTTCCACTTCTTCCTGGCTGGAAGTCCCAGGTTGGACATCGGAAGCCTCAGCTGGGGTGGAAGGAAGAGTGGAAGGAAGAGTGGAGAGTGATTCCCTGACTTTAGTCTGGTCTGACAGAAATCGAGTCTCTCATAGTACCACAGCCTGGGGACATAAATGTCATCTGCTGCAGCTCCGGATCTCTGGGAATCTGTGATCTTCTTGCGCTCCCTAAGATAAGTGCTCCTCAGGCCACCAATTTTGGTTTTTAAATAGGGGATGGTTGCTGTGGGGACCACCGGCTTCACCAACTCCAGCAGTTTCTCCAGCGCTGTCTGCCTCTGTTGTTTATGATTATAATGTGGATGTTTCACCTGCCACAGACAGGGCAGCTCCCTGTACTTGTCTATGAACAGGGGGAGGAAGTTGTGGTCATTGAAGCCATCCATTTTATCTGCAAGACACAACACAAGATAAACCCTAATGTCAGGCAATACTCTCCTAATCTTGTTACAATATAGGCCTCAATCTAGAATCAGTATAGGCCCAAGTTTAGATCTTACCTTCGTTATCACGATTGGTGCCTCCTATACTCCTTCCTCCACTCACAGATCGTACATACTACGCACGCGTGTTACGCTTCATACACACTGCACATGCATGTAACTCCGCCCGCCCCTGACATTCTTTCTAGTCTATTCCCCGCCCCTCTTCGTTCGGCGCAGTGGGGGAAGAGCACATGGCGGAGACACAGCAGGTGCGTGCTAATTATAGCAACGAGGAGGAGGGGGAGGAAAGGCCAGAGAGGGAAACGTCTGGATCCAGAAGGAGAAGATTTAAGGCCTCAAATATGTCCTTTGGGGAGATGTTGGAGATGGTGGATATCCTGAAGAGGGCCGACTATGATGGAAAGTATGGACCTTACCCCAACCCCAATGTAAGAAAGGCCAAGATCATGGTGAAAGTGGTCAAGAGTCTGCACCGGAATTTCGGGGTACGTCGATCGAAAGATCAGCTCAGGAAGCGGTGGTCAGACCTAAAATTAAGAGAACATGAGCAGTACAGAAAGATCCGGAGAGTGCTGCAAAAAAGTAAGTAGTTGTGCTGTGTTCCTATCCTTTTGTGTTTATTACGTTCGTGCTGCTCCATGTGCTTTTCTTAACTGTTGTACAGTTTAAAATGGCAACTTTCATGTTCATTGACACATTATTCGTTCGTATCAAACATTTTTCTTTCGGCCTATAAAACACCATTGTTTTGGCCATATGCATTTGCCCACATTTTTGAGAGCCTACTTGTCTGAAAATAATTTGGTTGTGTAGATGGCTTTGTTACTAGAATGAAATGCAAACTAGATTCTGTGTAAGGAGAGGACACTCAGCAGCTGTTTACACATCTGGACTCTGGAGCACTAGTGTGGGACACAAGAATACCCTTTTTATTAGGGGGCCACACAGGTGCTCCAGTGTATACTATAGGGGTGTCTCCATCTGTGAAGCTTGTACAAGACAGGTAAAGTATTGAAGCTTGACAAAGGACACTGAAAATTCTACATCTTGGAACTCTGCCAAAATAGAAAATTGTACCCCACTTCCAAACAATGTTTCATATTTATAGTTCTGACATCAAATATCTGTTTGCTAAATGTACCCTTTTTTTTACATAGGGGAGAAAAGACTCAGAGGACACCCCTCATCCTAGGAGACCAAAGACCCCACACCTCTGGAAGAAGGGGAAATCCCCCAAAGACAAGAAGAGCAGGAGGAGGAAGAAGACGTGTTGGAACTAGTCACCACAACAGGTGAGTGTCTGCGACCACAGGCTCAGGTAAGAGATGGATTCCGGCATATTTATAATACATGTTTTTTTTTGTTTCTTACTTTTTAGGTGATCGTGACATTGTGGATCCAGGGCATTTCACCTCAGAAAGTGCACAGATCCTGATTGGGGAGATCATGGGGTGTAATGTTGCATTGGAAAACATCAAGAAAAACATCAATGATGTTATTCAAAAAAATAAGAACACCATTGATGTTTTGGGGAGAGTTTAAAACCCCTCCAAAGCCCATTCTTTTATGGTGTGCTACAATACTAAATTTTTTTGTCGAATTGTAGAAAAGCCAAATTTTTAAGATGCACACAGTGTGTCAACATGTGCTATCTGCCATCACGGGAGATCAATGGACACGTTTTGGGGGTGCAACCCCTTCCTCAATAATAAAGTAGCTGAGAGGAAGGGGTTGCTCCCCCAAAACATGTCCCTTGATCCCCCATGATGGCAGCTAGCACATGTTGACATTCGTAAATTGGTGTGCATCTTCAAAATTTGGCTTTTCCTGGGGTGACTTCACCCCATCTGAACGCAATATCAAACACAGTTCCTAAATACTCATGTCTGATATTGCCTTCAAGTTCTACCAAATGTGAACTTTGTAAGTTCAAGATTTGTGTCTTTCTTGTTGGTTTGAAACATGCCTGTTTTATCTTAAATGGACATTTCTACTTTTTCTAATGCCACCCCAAAAATTGTTATGCAACAAACATGTTGGTTTGTTTTAAAAACCTTGTCAAAATGCACATGTGATTGTGCTTGTATTTAAAAGATTGTTAATAAAGAATGTGTGGATAATTGTCTCAACGCTACAACACTTTTGTGGGGCTCTAATTGCTGCTTTCTGTGACAATGGGGGTTATTTCCTAAGGGCAAATCCACTTTGCACTACAAGTGCAGTTTCAAGAGCACTTGTAGTGCAAAGTGTCTTTGCCTTTAGTAAGTAACACCCAACAGTGCTTTGTAAGGTTACACAATCACGCCATTTTCAGGACTCACCACATTTCCGTCAGGGTCAGCTAAAACAAACACAAGCAGTAAATGTCACCAAAGATTTGCTTAATTTTTTTTTATTTGATAAAGGTTTCACACATTGTCTGGCATATTGATAGCCCCCCTACCCGCAAAGAATTCAAGGTATCTTAGCCGGACATCACGGGCACTCAGGGAGGGCAAGCCAGGATGACCACTTTCAAGCGCCGTCAGGGTTGGTTCATTTTGAATTCCGGCTTCAGGCCCAACTGAGCCAGCATAGTTGGCAGAATGTTGCCGTAAAAAGTTGTATAGAACACAGCACGCCAGGATAATATGATTCAGTTTGTACTCCGCCATGTGTATGGGTGTAAGAAATAGGCGGAACCAGCTGGCCATGATTCCAAACGTGTTCTCCACCACTCTTCTGGCTCTGGCCAGCCGGTAATTAAAAACCCTCTGCTCCGGGGTGAGGGTCCTTATCAGGAATGGCCGCATAAGATGGTCCCCTAGCGCAAAAGCTTCATCCACAACGAAGACGAATGGGAGTCCTTCCACATTGTCTTCTGGAGGTGGCAAGTCCAAGCGGCCATTCTGGAGATGCCTGTAGAACTCCGTCTGGGCGATGACTCCACCATCGGACATCCGGCCATTCTTCCCCATGTTCACATACAGGAACTCATAAGTAGCCGACACCACCGCCAACATCACAATACTATTGAACCCCTTGTAATTATAATAGTACGACCCCGAGTTGGGTGGTGGGATGATGTGGATGTGTTTCCCATCAATTGCCCCTCCGCAGTTAGGAAAGTCCCACCGCTGAGCAAAGTGGGAGGCCACAGTCTGCCATTCCTGTGGCGTGGAAGGAAACTGTTGAGGAAAACAAAAAAAAATTAGTCTTTTTGCACATTAAAACATGGAAAGCAGATTAGACACAAACATTCTTGGCCAACATCAAGATAACATTTATTAATGGGAATTTTTAAACACCAAAGTATAAGGTACACCTATCATATCCCCCCCCCCCCTCTCCTGGGCCATTTCTAACATTATAGGGGGGGAACTCTTGGACAGGTAACCCTCTCCACTTCATTGAGAGATGAATGCCTAAATAATGTGTATTAATTTGAACAGCCCCTCCTTAGTTACACTATTGGCAGCCCACTGGACAGGTAAGAAGTGTCATAATACAGATATAAATACACATTGTACACATTTGAGCACATTTGGACATTCTGCTATTACCTATCAAGATAATAATAGGATACAAAAACTTGAAACAGTACCATTTGAAAGTATACAGGCAGGCCCTTGCACTACATGCTTTGGGGAATTCATCCATACATCTGACCACAAAAGAGATGGGTATAGTGTGTATGGGTTTGGTAAAGTCAGCAGATAGATGATTGAGGATAGATAGAGAATTGGTATCAGACGACTTAGCAGTTGGGGGGAGGGAGGGTTCCAAATGATTTGGGGACCCCCCAAAAAAGTCTCTAGATTCTGCCTGAATGTAAATTACAAATCACATTTCAAAACATTTTAGGGGTGTTTGGGGTAAAGCACTACTATGGAGCTGATAAAATACATTGTTAAGTGACTACATGAGGTGAATATAGGGCCAGGAGAGCATGCTGGGGAGGTAAGTGAAGGCAAATATGTATGAAGGACAACAAAAATAATTACATACAAATCCAGCATGCATGAGGACAAAGGGGATATTCACAGCATATTCCAATCATGGTAATTAGGGAATGAGGAAAAAAATACAACATATTAGCAAACATTAATATTCAAGAACGACCGCGCTATAGGCAATAACATATGATGTGACTAATCAAAATATAATTAAGTGTATGAAAATAAAATACATCAAAAATGAAAAAATATTTATAAATATGAAACACCAGACCCTATTGAAAAAGTGACTGGAAATTATAAGTCCCAAATGAAGGTAAAAAAAGTCCCAAATGAGGTAAGAAAATAACTGACGTCACAAAAACACACAGTCCCTGGAGTCAAGGCAGATGCAAACAGTGATCATAGACATGTAACACAATCCTTGGAGCCAAGGGTAGATGTATTCAGTGATTATAGACGTGAGACACCCAGTGAAAAATCCTCCACCTAATAAGATGTCCGCTTACCAGAGGTAAGCTGTAAATCAGCTTAATAGTAAACCTCCACTCAGGGGAAATCAGCTCCTCAGGTCACCAACCAATGAAGGGGGTGGACAGGATCTTTCGGTGTATTGAACTCAATCCGCATAGCAGGAGGACAGTGTCGGTGCTCCGCTCACACACACCATCCTCCCATCCATTAAACAGCAGTGGAGATCCCCGTGACAGACACACACTGAGCGCTCTCCCCTCTCTCTGCTCCTCGCCTGTGACAGGCGAGGAGCAGAGAGAGGGGAGAGCGCTCAGTGTGTGTCTGTCACGGGGATCTCCACTGCTGTTTAATGGATGGGAGGATGGTGTGTGTGAGCGGAGCACCGACACTGTCCTCCTGCTATGCGGATTGAGTTCAATACACCGAAAGATCCTGTCCACCCCCTTCATTGGTTGGTGACCTGAGGAGCTGATTTCCCCTGAGTGGAGGTTTACTATTAAGTTGATTTACAGCTTACCTCTGGTAAGCGGACATCTTATTAGGTGGAGGATTTTTCACTGGGTGTCTCACGTCTATAATCACTGAATACATCTACCCTTGGCTCCAAGGATTGTGTTACATGTCTATGATCACTGTTTGCATCTGCCTTGACTCCAGGGACTGTGTGTTTTTGTGACGTCAGTTATTTTCTTACCTCATTTGGGACTTTTTTTACCTTCATTTGGGACTTATAATTTCCAGTCACTTTTTCAATAGGGTCTGGTGTTTCATATTTATAAATATTTTTTCATTTTTGATGTATTTTATTTTCATACACTTAATTATATTTTGATTAGTCACATCATATGTTATTGCCTATAGCGCGGTCGTTCTTGAATATTTTTGTTTAGTATGTGCACGCCTCACATTATGACTGCAGCTTTTTTAGTTTGATAACTGAGTGTTCATTACAGTGAGTAGCGCGGTAATTTTTGATATTTATTAGCAAACATTAGCCACGCATGTGGTATTGCCGTACTCAGGAGAAGCAGCAGAATGTATTTTGGGGTGTAATTCCACATATGCCCATGGCATGTTTGAGCAATATATCATTTAGTGACAACTTTGTGCAAAAAAAAAAAAAAATTGTCACTTTCACCCAACTTGTATCAAAATATAAAATATTCCATGGACTCAACATGCCTCTCAGCAAATAGCTTGGGGTGTCTACTTTCCAAAATGGGTTCATTTGGGGGGGGGGTTGTACCATCTAGACATTTTATGACCTTCAAAACTGTGATAGGTAGTGAGGAGTGAAATCAAAACTTTACGCCCTTAGAAATCCTGAAGGCGGAGCTTGGTTTTCGGGGCCCCGTACGCGGCTAGGCTCCCAAAAAGTCCCACACATGTGGTATCCCCATACTCAGGAGAATCAGCAGAATGTATTTTGGGGTGCAATTCCACATGTGCCCATGGCCTGTGTGAGCAATATATCATTTAGTGACAACTTTGTGCAAAAAAAAAAGTTTTCTCATTTTCCTGCAACTTGTGGCAAAATATAAAATATTCCATGGACTCAACATGCATCTCAGTAAATAGCTTGGGGTGTCTACTTACCAAAATAGGGTCATTTGGGGGGGTTTTGTGCCATCTTGGCATTTTATGGCCTTCAAAACTGTGATAGGTAATGAGGCGTGAAATCAAAAATTTACGCCCTTAGAAATCCTGAAGGCGGTGCTTGGTTTCGGGGCCCCGTACGCAGCTAGGCTCCCAAAAAGTCCCACACATGTGGTACTCCCGTACTCAGGAGAAGCAGCAGAATGTATTTTGGGGTATAATTCCACATATGCCCATGGCATGTTTGAGCAATATATCATTTAGTGACAACTTTGTGCAAAAAAAAAAGTTTGTAATTTTCCCGCAACTTATGTCAAAATATAAAATATTCCATGGACTCAACATGCCTCTCAGCAAATAGCTTGGGGTGTCTACTTTCCAAAATGGGGTCATTTGGGGGGGGTTGTGCCATCTTGGCATTTTATGGCTTTCAAAACTGTGATAGGTAGTGAGGAGTGAAATCAAAAATTTACGCCCTTAGGAATCCTGAAGGCGGTGCTTGGTTTTCAGGGCCCCGTATGCGACTAGGCTCCCAAAAAGTCCCACACATGTGGTATCCCCATACTCAGGAGAAGCAGCTAAATGTATTTTGGGGTGCAATTCCACATATGCCCATGGCCTGTGTGAGCAATATAATATTTAGTAACAACTTTTTGTAGTTTTTTTTTTTGTCATTATTAAATCACATGTAACAAAAAAAAATAATATTCAATGGGCTCAACATGCCTCTCAGCAATTTCCTTGGGGTGTCTACTTTCTAAAATGGGGTCATTTGGGGGAGGTTTGTACTGCCCTGCCATTTTAGCACCTCAAGAAATGAGATAGGCAGTCATAAACTAAAAGCTGTGTAAATTCCAGAAAATGTACCCTAGTTTGTAGACGCTATAACTGTTGCGCAAACCAATAAATATACGCTTATTGACATTTTTTTACCAAAGACATGTGGCCGAATACATTTTGGCCTAAATGTATGACTAAAATTGAGTTTATTGGATTTTTTTTAAACAGAAAGTAGAAAATATCTTTTTTTTTTCAAAATTTTTGTTCTTTTTCCGTTTATAGCGCAAAAAATAAAAACCGCAGATGTGATCAAATACCATCAAAAGAAAGCTCTATTTGTGGGAAGAAAAGGACGCAAATTTCATTTGGGTATAGCATTGCATGACTGCGCAATTAGCAGTTAAAGCAACGCAGTGCCAAATTGTAAAAAGTGCTCTGGTCAGGAAGGGGGTAAATCCTTCCGGGGCTGAAGTGGTTAAAGCCACAAAGGGAAGCATCAGTGTCTGATTTTTGTGACAATTAAAACAATGTAAATGGCTTAAAAATTACATGTATGTTATACAGACTTACTTTCAGCTTGTCAGTGTAAGAAACTGAAACATCTTATTAAATGGAACAGTAAACCCCTATGTCCAGTGCCATATTAACCAGAAAATTAATAAATAAACATTAATACATCAGAAATGTAACACCTTAAAGCTCAACTTCTGTTTAGATTTGTTATCCTCTAATGGGAAGGGATTAATAACAAAAGCACTTTTTGACTGGAGTTCAGCTCTAAAATAAATAGTAGGCCCAAAATAACAAAAATAACACCTGCTGAGGGAGAGTTCACTTAGCAGGTAACAAGAGCGTTTCTAATTGGAGGGCTATATGTCTCGTTTGCGAACAGGTGGGTCACACTTTTACAGAAAGACCATTACTTCAACACAGGGAACAAAGGAGATTTTCTGCAACAAGATAGCAGAGAACAGTCTTTCCTGACGCATCGTGGCAGCACACACTGGGTTGTGATTCCGCCCTCACAACCTGGCAGGATTGGTTAGCTATAAATTTGAAGGAGAGGCATCCCACTTCATTCTCTTTTTTTTCCCTCATCTGACAAGATTGGAAAGACAAGACTTTGCACCCTTATTCCATATTCCGTACTATATTCGCCCCACCAGGTTAGCCTCTCCTGGTTGGAAGTCTCTCCTGTTCAGCCTCTAAAGAAGTCTTTATGGAGAGGGCCCCATGCTGGTGGTCTCAGGGGCAAGGATTTCTGACACATACAAGTTTTAAAGAAGCTTAAAAAAATTGCAGTGGCTTCCTACCTGTCTCCACTCCTGTAAGTGTGTTGTTTCCTTTCATTTTTGTGTGTTTTAAAGTTCTGCTGGGCTCTATAGTTCCACAGGCAAGGGGAATCTCCAAGATGGCTGCAGTGTCCTCATCAGCTCTCTGCACAGGTGCCGGGGGAAGTGACGTCATACTACTGGAACTTTTGCCCTTCTCCAAGATGGCGCCCGGGACTACATAGCACTACTGCACATGTGCATTGATGTCATTTCCGGCGCGACGGAGGAGGGGAATTTAAAAAGCCTTGTAATCTGTAAGTTTATGCTGATGGTTACATATTACAAAAGGATTTTCCTTGACATTTTTGCTGCCCTCAGTCTCAGGTAAGTCCACATCTCTTTTGCTTGTGCTAATAAGTGATCTTTTTATGTCTGTGACTACTCGTGCAATCCTATACTGTATGCTTTCTAGATACTGTCT
Source organism: Lithobates septentrionalis (assembly GCA_037952835.1). Taxonomy (NCBI): domain Eukaryota; kingdom Metazoa; phylum Chordata; class Amphibia; order Anura; family Ranidae; genus Lithobates; species Lithobates septentrionalis. The sequence goes on along the minus strand of JBBDGP010000278.1, from coordinate 14,659,875 downwards.
TCTGGTGCACTGTTTTCATGGAAGCCACTGCCCAAGCAGACCATCCTCATCATATGAGATAAGAGGTGCCAGCATTCATGGTAGGTATGAAGGAGAGAAAAAAAGAGTGCATATTTGCTAATCATGCGATTTCTGGTAGCTAAATCTACCAATTCCAAGCATCACAGATGCTCCAGTCATACTTCGAGTCATGGGAGATCTAGGAGATCTAGGAGAAGTCACTTAAGATCTTCATCTCGCCATCGTCACCAAGGTCACCTTCTTTCCGTCATGAAAGGAGCTATCACACCCGCCCTGCAGCAAACGCTTGTTGGGTGTGCGGAGCTCCAGCTTTGCTAGACAAATTGGCCTGCCAGGCATGCTTCAATGAAGCAACCAGAGAAAAGGAATCTGTTGTAAGAGAGGTGACTAACTTCATCAGAGAGTCTGTACGGGAGACTATCTTGGAGACATCACTTCCTGAACAAGACCAGGCTGGCCCGAGCACATCTTCCGTAGCTCAGAATCCGCCCATAGATTCTGATTCAGATTCCTACAATGTTGAGGCGGAGACCGCTACTGGATTTCAGTGAAGGAAGCCATAGGATGGGAGGAGCGAAAGAGACCCCTCGCAAGGTTTGGAAGTACTTCCCTAATCTATAGAGGGAACCAGAGTCCTTTGCCTTTGTCGAGGAACTGGAAGATCTCATCAAGGATGAGTGGGAGAGAATGGACAAGAGAGCTAATCTGAATAATAGATTTACTAAACTGTATCCTTCGAAAGAACAAAAGGTGAATTTGCCATCCCAACCACTGGTGGTCGATGTTTCCTTGATGCGACTTGCAAGACACGTTACTTTACCCATAGAGGATGCAGTAACTTTCCGGGACATGTTGGATCGAAAAATCGATCAAGACATGAAAACAGCATATTGCACAACAGGTGGCGCATGTAAACCTGCGATGGCATCAGCTGCAGTAGGAAAACCGATTTCTGGTTGGTCTGCCAATATAGACAAAATATATAAAACAAATAATTCTGCGCTACCCAAACAGGTTGGTCTGCCAATATAGAGAAATCTGTTCGTGAGGGGGCTGACCAGGAGAAGATAATCAGTTCTCTTCAAGAAAACTGGCAGGTGATTTTGTGGCAAAAGCTGCAGTGGATGTAATTCGTTCCTCTGCCAGGGCTATGCTGGCATCAGTTACGGCCAGAAGAGCTCTATGGCTCAAGCCATGGGTGGCGGATGCTGCATCAAAGTCTAACTGGTGCAAGATCCCTTATAATGGAGTTAACCTCTTTGGATCAAAGTTGGATTCGGCAATCTCCAAAGTAACAGATGGAAAGTCGGGCCTGATTCTTTCTGACCGGCATCCCAAACCACAGAAGGGTCCTACCTTCAAACGCAATCTCCTTTAGAGATACAGGGAGGCAAAGACATACAGACCAGGTAGATAATTCAAAAGGAATTGGAAGAATCCACAATCATCCTTTTTGAGACTTCAGAAGTCTAATGCCCCGTACACACGGTCAGATTTTCCGACAGAAAATGTGTGATAGGACCTTGTTGTCGGAAATTCCGATCGTGTGTACACAAATCCGACGGACAAAGTGCCACGCATGCTCAGAATAAATAAAGAGGTGAAAGCTATTGGCCACTGTCCCATTTATAGTCCCGACGTACGTGTTTTACGTCACCGCGTTCAGAATGATCGGATTTTCCGACAACTTTGTGTGACCGTGTGTATGCAAGACAAGTTTGAGCCAACAAAATCCTAGGATTTTGTTGTCAGAATGTCCGAACAAAGTCCGACCGTGTGTACGGGGCATAAGACCACCTCCTCGGGGCAAAACCAGAAGTCTTTTTGAGGGTGCACCCATCCTACCTGGGAGAGTGGGAGCCAGACTCAAAAAATTCGAGCAGGTATGGACAGAACACATAAAGGACGCATGCACACTGTCCACCATAAAGTATGGTCACAGATGGAAGTTTATAGAAGAAACCACCAAAAACACCAAAAAAACATTTTCAGTCAACTAGACTGCCATCTCCAATCAAGAGGAGATTACTGCTCAAGTATGTGGCAGGGCTAGTAATGAAGGGGGCAATATTGGAAGTTCCAATTTCCCAAAGAGGAATTGGGTATTACTCCCCTCTATTCCTGGTAAGGAAAAAGACAGGCGACTTACGGCCTATTATGGACCTAAAGGGACTCAACAAAAGCATTCAAGTAGAAGCTTTCAAAAGGGAGAGCCTCAAATAAATTTTGTTAGCTGTAAACTTAGGAGATGGGATGCTTTCCGTAGAGTTATTGGATGCTTATCTTCACATGCCCGTACACCCCGCTTTTCAAAAGTATTTGCGATTCTCTGTCAACCATCATCATTTCCATTTTCAGTGTCTCCTATTCGGTATCTCCTCCGCTCCCAGGACATTTACCAAGACTCTTCTTCCTGTGATTGCGTTCTTAAGAGAGAAAGGCCTGTGGCCCCATCATTATTTAGACAATATCCTGCTCTTAGCAGACAGTTAGGAAACACTGATTCTTCATCGAGATATACTGATCAACACACTTCAAAGTTTTGGGTGGTTGATCAATTGGAAGAAGAGCAGTCTTCAGCCCACTCAAAATATGACTTTCTTAGGGGCGGAACTCGACACGTTATTAAACAGAGTCAGCATACCTCAGGAAAAGATAGGGCCCGTATTACAGAAGATAAGGAGGCTAACGGCGGCAAGGTATCTTCCAGCAAGAATCTGTCTGAGCATTCTAGGGTCAATGTTGGCCACTCTACCGATGATCCAATGGGCACAATGGCATATGAGGACATTGCAATACTCATTCCTTACCCAGTGGAGGGGAACATCAATGCTCCAGTTGATCCCCATTCATCGAACAATGAAGCAGTCAATTTGGTGGTGGATGCATACAGACAATCTAAGGAGACACAGGCTGATAGTCCACCCAGAACCCGAGGTGATCACCTCGGTTGCCAGCCAGTCAGGTTGGGGAGCCCATTATCGGAACCAGGCTGCTCAAGGACAATGGCAATTCCAAGCAAGGGATCTGGTATCGAATGTCCTAGAGCTCAGAGCAGCCTTCCAGGCTCTCCTAGCCTTTGGCCCATCCTTGAGGGAAGAGTGTTCTAGTCCGGATGGACAACAAGGTGGCAGTAACGTATATACAGAGACAAGGAGGTACCAGAAGCAGTACATTGTTGGAGGAAGTCCGTCCCATCCTATAATGGGCTCAGATATTTCTATTAGATCTGTGAGCAGTATATGTCCCAGCAGCTCAGAACCTGCTAGCTGACTGTTTGAGCAGGGAGTTCTTATCAAACAACGAATGGTCCCTGAACCTACAAGTCTTCAATCTCCTGACCCAAACTTGGGGAATTCCGGAAATCGATCTGGCAGCAACACCCTCAAACACAAAGTGTCAGAGGTTCCTTTCGAGAGTGGCATACCCATCTGCGGAGGGAGTGGACTGCCGTCTCCATCAGTGGAACTTCCAATTGGGGTACATATTTCCAACGCCTTTGATTGCGAGGTTCCTATCGAAGCTCAGGAGATCTTCGGCATCAGTGATAATGATCATTCCTTTTTGGCCCAGGAGGCCTTGGTTTATGACTCTGCTACAGCTCAGTCTGGGGGACACACTACCTCTTCCATTATCACAAGATCTTCTTCACCAAGGTCAGTTCCTCCATCCAGGCCCAGAGAAGCTCCATCTGATGGCCTTGATGTTGAGAGGATTAGGTTCCTAGAGCAAGGTTGCTCACAGGAGGTCGTTTCAACATTACTCCAGGCTAGGAAATACATGACTAATGTCACTTATGACAGAATATTGGACAAGTTCATGTCAATGGCCCAGCAGAATGGTTGGGACCCTTTATCTTCGGAAGTGCCGCAAGTTTTGGAATTCCTTCAAGCAGGTTTTTTCCAGAGGGCTCAATTCAAGTATAGTCAAATTACATATTTCAGCTCTTTCAGCTAAGACAGATGTCAAGTGGGCCAATCACCCTCTTCTTATACAATTTATAAGAGCGTGTGTCAAGATCAGGCCTCCAAGAAGACCGACTTTCCCAGCATGGGTTTTATCGATAGTCCTGAAAACCCTATCGGAGTCTCCTTTCCATCCAGCTGATTCAATCTTACTATGGAACTTAACTTTAAAACTAACCTTTCTTATAGTTATCACTTCTGCAAAACAGTTTCGGAAATACAGGCGTTAATGATTTCAGAGCCATACATGGTCTTTTACCCAGACAGGGTGGTACTGAAACCCTCAGAAAAATTCACTCCAAAGGTGTCATCATCCTTCCATTACAATCAAGAAATCAATCTTCCATCATTTACAGATAATCAAGGTCAACCACACGCTTTGGATGTTAAGACTACTATTAGAAATTATTTATCAGCTACAGTCTCTTTCAGGAAGACCCAAAGTCTATTAGTGATTCCCCTTGGGGGGAGAAGAGGCCAGATGGCATCATCCCACAACCTTTGTTGGTCAAGACAATTAAGAAAGCTTATGACATTCAGAATCTGCCGGTACCCAGGGGCATCCGGGCTCATTCAACAAGGGCAGTGGCAGCTTCCTGGGCAGCGTATTTTAGAGTGTGTCCCGAGACAATTTGCAAGGCAGCTACCTGGTCCTCCAGGCATACTTTCATGTCCCACTATAGAGTGGATTTGGCTCAGTTATCAAGGGTAGATTTTGGAAGAGCCGTTGTTCGAGCCAATTCTTCAGCTATATAATAAACACTACTACTTTAACTTGCACCCACCCGACTGGCCAGTTATTTCCCAGTGTGTGCTGCCATGATGCGTCAGGAAAACAGAGATTTGTATACTCACCTTTCCGTAATTTTCCTTTCCTGACGCATCCCCATGGCAGCACACAGCATCCCACACCTTCTTTAGGATGATAGTTACAGAGAATGAAGTGGGGTGCCTCTCCTTCAAATTTATAGCTAACCAATCCTGTCAGGTTGTGGGGGCGGAGTCACAAACCAGTGTGTGCTGCCATGGGGATGCGTCAGGAAAGGAAAATTATGGAAAGGTGAGTATACAATTTTCTGTTTTTTTGTGACAAAAAGAAAAACAAAGAACTTTTTACCTTGATCCTGTTTAGCTGATTTAAGAAGTACAAAACCAAGCAGTATTAATAATAGGCAAATCAGCAGATTTTGGGATAGACATGTTTTTAGGGGTGATCCTGTTAGATTTCGAGTTTATGTAAAATCTCTATTAAGGCTAATCATACCTGATTCATTATTTTTTGTTCAACTAGCGGATTAAACAAATAAAATTAAACAATTTCCTCATCCACACATTCGATCCACTGAGCTATTGTATTCTGCCAGTGGGGAAAGCATACAATGATCAACATTGCTGGCTGTAGCCAGTGGGACTGATTAAAAACAAGGAAAATGGGGCGCCTCTGAGTATGTATCAATAAACATTTATTATAAAAAAACAATATCTACTCAGATGGAAGATAGCATATCTGCATTCAGGCATGTCTCTGGATGAGAGGAGAGGGACTGCAAGCTTCAGCATGTCCACAAATGGCTGGCGAATCCACATAGGATGATGTGAGGTGGTGGGGCACAGCGGTTCTTCTCACACAGAACTGAGATATGTTGGTATGTAGAAGCATCCAGGCATGTGTGGGTTCCAGTGGAGGGAGAAGGAGGACGCCGGGTCCTGTCACAAACAGTGCCGTGATGTTGTCAGTCTCCTCTGGTAGCACGGTCGTGGAGAGGGAACCAGAAAGAGGCGATGTGTGTGCACACCAATGTGTGACGCGTTTCCGAGTATACAGGCTATGGATGGTCAGCATAGCAGCACTCCTTTGTCAAGCATGGGGTGTGTGGGTCTAGGCAAAGTCTTATAGTCTTAACAGGGGGAGGTGCCAGATAAATACACACTAGGTTTAACACATTGTAGGCACAAAGGGGCTGGAGGATAATCAGCATATCAGGAAACAATGAGATAAACATGGCAAAGAAATACTTGATGGAAAAAATGCATGAGAAATAAATAAGCATTTAAATAAGTAAAATGCAGATTAATAAAATAAATTAAAATAGGGAGATAATTAACATTTATAATAAATATCATTATCCAATGAATACATGAACCACCAGTCAAAAAATAATAAAATATAAAAAAATATATATATATAAAATAAATAAAGAAATAATAATAAAGGGAGTAGGGTATAAATATGTGTGGGGTACATTAATTAAATGAGAAATGGTAGAAAGATGAAGGATGGGGTTAGAGAATCCGAATATTAATGTTTAAAGATGGGGAAGAGGGGGTGAATATATTATTATATAATTTATTACACAATATGTTTTACATGGAGCATAGTGGGGAATATAAGGGAATATATATATATAACAAATATATAAGACAATATATATATAGGTGATAGTCACTGTATGATGGGAGGGGAGAAAGGGGAGGGGAGAGGAGAATGGGAGGGGGGGAAGGGGTTGGGAGGGGAGAAGGGGAATGGGGGAGGGGGGTAGGGAAAAAAAGGGTGGGGAAGAGGGAGAAAAGAAAAAGAAGAGGAAAAGAAGGGAGGGAAAGAAAGGGGGGAGGAAGAAGGGGGGTATAGGGAGGGAAAGGGGGAGGAAAGGGGGGTGATGGGGGCAAACCAATACTTACTGGAAGGGACCGAATCAGCTCCCCCATATATTAAAACATAATGTGTGAAAAAAGATACCTGTAGTGAAAAAATGGCAGAGAATGGGTGAATGAGAGATCAATGTAAACATCCAGGCTAATAATAGATAACTTTAGTACGGTAACAAGTTATAACACCGTGGCGATTTTAATAGCCTAGTACCATAAAAAATCCACCATTGGCCTAAAAGTTTGGGTGATTGAGCAAATTTCCAAATCACTCACTGCAGCTGAGCGTTTTAAAAAACTGTGCGCGAGAGAGACATTCTGGATCTACACTCTAGATGTCCTCTCGCCCGGTGGTTTAAACGAGGCTATTGAAATCGCCACGGTGTTATAACTTGTTACCGTACTATAGTTATCTATTATTAGCCTGGATGTTTACATTGATCTCTTATTCACCCATTCTCTGCCATTTTTTCACTACAGGTATCTTTTTTCACACATTATATTTTAATATATGGGGGGAGCTGATTCGGTCCCTTCCAGTAAGTATTGGCTTGCCCCCATCACCCCCTCCCCCCTTTCTGCCCTCTTTCCCTCCCTATCCCGCCTGCTTCCCCTCCCCTCCCCCCTTCCCCCCCCCCCTTCTTTTCCTCCCCCACCCTCCCTCCCTTTCTTCTTTTTTTCTTTTCTCTCTCTTCCCCCCTTTTTTCCCTCCCCCATACCCCCCTCCCCCTTCCCTCCCTCCCCCATACACCTTCTCCCCTCCCAACCCCTTCCCCTTCTCCCCCCCCATTCTCCTCTCACCTCCCCTTCCTCCCCTCCCATTATACAGTGACTATCACCTATATATATTGTCTCATATACAGTATTTGTTTTATATATATATATATATATATATATATTCCCTTACATTTCCCACTATGCTCCATGTAAAACATATTGTGTAATATATTATATAATAATATATTCACCCCCTGTTCCCCGTTTTTAAACATTAATATACAGATTCTATAACCCCATCCATCATCTTTCTACCATTTCTCATTTAATTAATGTACCCCACACATATTTATACCCTACTCCCTTTATTATTATTTCTTTATTTATTTTATTTATTTTTTTATTTTTATTTTTTTTTATTATTTTTATATTTTTTTTTTTTTTTGACTGGTGGTCCATGTATTCATTGGATAATGATATTTATTAAAAATGTTAATTATCTCCCTATTTTAATTTATTTTATTAATCTGCATTTTACTTATTTAAATGCTTATTTATTTCTCATGCATTTTTTTCCATCAAGTATTTTTTTGCCATGTTTATCTCATTGTTTCCTGATATGCTGATTATCCTCCAGCCCCTTTGTGCCTACAATGTGTTAAACCTAGTGTGTATTTATCTGGCCCCTCCCCCTGTTAAGACTATAAGACTTTGCCTAGACCCACACACCCCATGCTTGACAAAGGAGTACTGCTATGCCGACCATCCATAGCCTGTATACTCGGAAACGCGTCGCACATTGGTGACGTTACGGCTCCGCGCCACGCTTTGCTGTGCGTGCCAAGCCTCTTTCTGGTTCCCTCTCCACGGCCATGCTACCAGAGGAGACTGACAACATCACGGGCACTGTTTGTGACAGGACCTGGCATCCTCCTTCCCCCTCCACTGGAACCCACACATGCCTGGATGCTTCTACATACCATCACATCTCAGTTTTGTGTGCCAAGGAGAAGAACCGCTGTACCCCACCACCTCACATCATCCTATGTGGATTTGTCAGCCGTTTGTGGACATGCTGAAGCTTGCAGTCCCTCTCCTCTCATCCAGAGACATGCCTGAATGCAGATATGCTATCTTCCATGTGAGTGGATATTATTTTTTAAATAAATGTTTATTGATACATACTCAGAGGCGCCCCATTTTCCTTGTTTTTTCTCAGCCTATTTGGACCTTGCTTCTGGTCCCATCGGTGGCAGCCCTGACAGACCAGTCTCTATATATATATAATCATCATATATAGTTTCCGACCCCCCTGGACTATCAAGGTATACTCTATAGAGGTACTATTGCACTGCGCCTGTTTTACTTGTAAACAGCGGGACTGATTGATCAGGAAAAACCTAATAGGCTGATTGTACACAAGTCGATAGATCAACTTGTATAAAACCAGATAGCTCATACATGTATTGGAATTTGGCCAGTCCTTGATGAACCAGCTGAATTTCAACCCATGTATAGCAGGCTTAACAGATGTAAAAGAAAAATGGAATTATAAATATATTTTAGTTATAGTTGTTTCAATGTGGGTGTGTAATATGTCTTCTAGTACATTTTCTGCAGATGGATGGGAATGGTTTGAGCTGAACTGAAGCTGCCAAGGTGAATATGCTATTAATTGCTACCATATTCTAGAAGGCTGGACAATGGGCTGAGAGCCTTCTTTCAGACAGTTCAGTGCCTGAGCTCATTTATCTGAACAATGGGAGCCTAACCTTTTTGTTTTTACATATATCCACTTCAAAAGATCCCCTCATTTAGATATGCAGTGAGGCTGGCCATCCTTTTATGAATATGTAATTTTACCTCCATACAGGTTGTGAACCTGTGCATACATATTTTTCCCTACAAAAAAGTTCTGCTAAGGATTTGCATTACAAGGAGCTGACTTTTGTAAATACAGGGGATTGGGATTTAGTAAGATTCAAATAAAGTAAATAGATTTTCTCACCAATCAGTGCCATTCAATGCAAGCTAATGGAAGAGAGGCCTATAAAAATGCCCACATTTGAGAGAAAGGGGGTAGGGGGAAGAAGTTAGAAGAAGTATGGGAAGTTATGGGTAATTAAGGAATACATCCCTGGCACTTATCTATATGCGTGTTTGTCTTTCTGTTTGTATTGTTTGTATATTAATACTAGGTTAGAGCAGGTTCAATAATTCCTTTGCTTATTTTTTTTTCTTTTTCTCTAATTAGCTGGATTTCTGGTTGTTAGATTTAGAACATTTTACTATTTACCAATGCATTTCTGTTGTTGTGTTGAAGCTTTCACTCACAGGTATAAACTCTCATTTCTAAATCATATCGCACAAGATATTACATTTTAGATATATAGGTTTTGGAGAACAGTTCCCTTAACCCCCTTAACTTAAACCCCCTTCCTAACCAGACCAATTTTTAGCTTTTGGTTCTCTCACATTTTCAATGACTTTTTTTCACACAAATAGAGCTTTCTTTTGGTGGTATTTGATCACCACAGCTTTTTTTTTGTTTTGTTTTTTTAATTGTTTGCGCTATAAATGAAAAAAGACCAAAAATGTTGTAAAAAAATGAATTTTTCATTTTTTTTGTTATAAAATTTAGCAAATTAGTAATTTTTCTTCATATATTTTGGCCAAAATTTATACTGCTACATATCTTTGGTAACAACAACTCAAATCAGTGTAAATTATTTGGTCTTTGTGAAAGTTATAGAGGCCACAAACTATGGTGCCAACCATTGAAAAGTGATCACACCTGATGTACTGACGGCCTATCTCATTTCTTGAGACACTAACAAGCCAGGAAAGTACAAATACCCCCCCATGACCCCTTTTTGGAAAGTAGACATTCCAAGGTACTTAGTAAGAGGTATGGTGAGTTTTTTCCAGTTGTAATTTTTTCCCACAATTGCTTGCAAAATGAAGATTTTTTTCTCTTTTTCTCCCCACAAAATTGTTATATTAACAGGTTATTCTCTCACGCATCCTAGGCATACTACAAATCACAACCCAAAACACATTCTGCTACTCCTGCTGAGTATGGCGATACCACATGTGTGAGACTTTTACACAGCCTGGCCACATACAGAGGCCCAACATGCAAGGAGAACCATCAAGTGTTCTAGTGACATAAATTACACATATAATTTCTAGACTACCTCTTACACTTTTGATGGTCCTGGAACCAGGACAAGGGAAACCCCAAAAAATTACCCCATTTTGGAAAGCAAATGCCCCAACGTATATTCTATGAGGCATAATGAGTCTTTTGAACATGTCATTTTTTTCACAATTTTTTGGAAAATGTGGAAAGAAAATAAAAAAGCATTTTTTTTTATACAAAGTTGTCCATTTATAAGATATTTCCAACACATAGCCTGTACATAGCAAAAATTGCACCCCAAAACTATTATTCTACGCCTCCTGAGTATGGTGATACCACATGTGTGAGACTTCTACACATCCAGGCCACATAGAGAGGCCCAGCATGCAGGGAGCAGAACAGGTGTTTTAGGGACATACATTTCAAATCTAATTTGACTACCTATTACACTTTTGTGAGGTACTGCTGGACACTGTAGTGGCACTGATGGGCACTGTAGTAGCATGGATGTGGCATGGATGAGCACTGATGTGGCATGGATGTGGCACGGATGAAAACTAATGTGGCATGGATGTGGCACAGATGAGTACTGATGTGGCATGGATGTGGCACGGGTGAGTATGGATGTGGCACGGATGAGTACTGATGTGGCATGGATGTGGCACTGATGTGGCATGGATAAGCACTAATGTGGCATGGATGTGGCACAGATGAGTACTGATGTGGCACGGATGAGCACTGATGTGGCATGGATGTGGCACAGATGAGAACTGATGTGGGATGGATGTGACACGGATGATCATGATGTGACATGGATGAGCATTGTTGTGGCTTGGATGTGGCATGGATGAGCACTGATGTGGCACGGATGTGGCATGGATGAGCACTGATGTGGCATGGGTGTGGCACGGATGATCGCTGATGTGGCATGGATGTGGCACAGATGATCACTGATGGGGCACGGATGAGCACTGATGTGGCACGGATGAGCACTGGTGTGGCATGGATGTGACACAGTTAAGCACTGATGTGGCATGGGTGTGGCACGGATGTTCGCTGATGTGGCATGGATGTGGCACAGATGATCACTGATGTGGCATGGATGTGGCACAGATGATCACTGATGGGGCACGGATGAGCACTGATGTGGCACGGATGAGCACTGGTATGGCATGGATGTGACACAGTTAAGCACTGATGTGGCATGGATGTGGCACGGATGATCACTGCTGTGGCATGGATAGCACTGATGTGGCATGGATGTGGCACAGATTATCACTGATGTGGCATGGATAGCACTGATGTGGCATGGATGTGGCAAGGATGATCACTGGTGTGACATGGATGTGGCACGGATGATCACTGATATGGCATGGATGTGGAACAGATGATCACTAATGTGGCATGGATGTGGCACAGATGATGACTGATGTGGCACGGATGTGGCACGGATGATCACTGATAATTTAAGATACACATATAATTTCTAGACTACCTCTTACACATTGATGGTCCTGGAGAACCAGGACAATGAAAACCCGAACAAATTACCCCATTTTGGAAAGCAAACAGCCCAACGTATATTCTATGAGGCATAATGAGTCTTTTGAAGGTGTAATTTTTTTCACAAGTCTTTTGGAAAATGTGGAAAGAAAATGGAAACAATTTTTTTTTTTTACACAAAGTTGTCTATTTATAAGATATTTCCAACACATAGCATGTACATAGCAAAAATAACACCCTAAAATGTATTCTACTACTCCTGAGTATGGTGATACCACATGTGTGAGACTTCTACATATCCAGGCCACATAGTGAGGCCCAACATGCAGGGAGCATTGTCAGGTGTTTTTGGGACACACATTTCAAATCTAATATGACTACCTATTACACTTTTGTGAGGCACTGATGGACACTGTAGTGGCACAGATGGGTACTGTAGTGGCATGGATGTGGCACGGATGAGCACTGATGTGGCATGGATGTGGCGCGGATGAGAACTAATGTGGCATGGATGTTACACAGATGAGTATTGATGTGGCATGGATGTGGCACTGATGTGGCATGGATGAGCACTGATGTGGCATGGATGTGGCATGGATGTGGCACAGATGAGTACTGATGTGGCATGGATGAGCACTGATGTGACATGGATGTGACACGGATGATCACTGATGTGACATGGATCAGCATTGATGGTACTTGGATGTGGCATGGATGAGCACTGATGTGGCATGGATGTGGCATGGATGAGCAGTGATGTGGCATGGATGTGGCATGGATAAGCACTGATGTGACATGGGTGTGGCATGGATGATCACTGATGTAACATGGATGTGGCACGGATGATCACTGATGTGGCACGGATGATCACTGATTTGACATGGATGCGGCATGGATAATCACTGATGTGGCATGGATGAGCACTGATGTGGCATGGTTGTGGCACAGAGGAGCACTAATGTGGCATGGTTGTGACACAGATAAGCACTGATGTGGCATGGATGTGGCATGGATGAGCACTGATGTGGCATGGATGTAACACGAGTAAGCGCTGATGTGGCATGGATGTGGCACAGATGATCCCTGATGTGGCATGGATAGCACTGATGTGGCATGGATGTGGAACGGATGATCACTGGTGTGACATGGATGTGGCACAGATGATCAATAATGTGGCATGGATGTGGCACAGATGATCACTAATGTGGCATTGATGAGCCACGGATGAGCACTGATGTGGCACGGATGAGCCATGGATGGGGATGGATGAGCCATGGATGGGGATGGATGAGCCATGGATGGGGATGGATGAGCCATGAATTAGGATCGATGGGGAGGGATGAGCCATGAATGAGGATGGATAAGCATGGCTGAGCCATGGATGGAGCATGGATGAGCCATGGACGGAGCATAGATGGATGGATAAGCCATGAATGGGGAGGGATGAGCATAGATGAGCCATAGATGCAGCATGGATGATCCATGGATGAAGCATGGATGGATAAATGAGCCGTGAATGGGGATGGATGAGCTTGGATTAGCCATGGCTCATGGATGGATGAGCCATGAATGGGGATGATGAGCATGGATGAGCCAGGGATGGATGGATGAGCAAGGGATAAGCACAGATCAGCACCGTGGGCAGTTCCGATTCAGCCCACAGTGGTGCTGCACCCATCTCCCCCCTCTCCTCACACACTGTACCAATTGGCCTGTGGAGAGGGGTGGAGCCGAACTGTACATGCTCCGGTTTGTTTACAAGTGATCACGCCATTGGACGGCGTGATCACGTGGTAAAGGGCTGCTGTCATTGGCCCTTTACCCGAATCCATGATGCGCTGGGTCTTGAAGACTCAACGGTCATGGACACGCCCCACGGGAGCGCGATTCTGGGAGGACGTCATAGTACGCCCTCCCAGAGTTATCCGACCATGCTGTAGCCATCATTTGGCTATGATCCGGTTGGCAACTAGTTAAAACTGGAACCAAAGCAAAGTCCATTAGTGTGTCAGTTTGTGATATGTAAAATTTATCACCAACATTTGGAATTACGAATAAAGTTTGTTTTCTCCATATTTTTGATCAGTTTAATGAGAAATTGTTAAATCTGTATAAACACATGGTTAAGTTTTCTTTATGATTATAGAAAGTTGTCTACTTTTCAGTATTAATTTCTCATGTTGCCAGCTACCAAAGGTTGCAGTTGACTACAGCTGTAGCAATGAATGCAAATATGCAAAAATGTGTGTAAAATACCGCCTCTACCTCACATTGCTCTGCGCCTAGGACTACTCCTGAGATCAAATGTAGTAAGATAAAGCAGCTACTTAAATAAAAACCATATATATATAAAAGCAATAAAGTATAAATCAATGGTGCCAAGTCTCTGATTCCTTATTGCAGCAGCGCTATGTGCCAGATGTCAAGACACATATGAGTTAGACCAAATGATTAAAGAAGATTCATAGGAAAGTTCAAAAGGATTGTAGTCTGTGAATATGAAGAGTTTCTTTCACCAAGAGTAATCACCGCGTGAGGGGGTGTCCCCCAGTGAGATTGCACTCACCACAATTCCAGAAAAAAACAAGCCTTTATGCTGTTATCTTTGATAGCTTTCCATCTTCTCTATCCAACCACCAGATGTCGCTAACACTCTCGATTAATGTTGTGTCACATAAGGGGAGAAAATAATATGCCCATATAGCGTAATATTGCTAAAGAAAGTTTATTGACATAAAAAATCACTCCGCCCTTAAGATCTGCGTACCATATAAACAATAAAGCATTTGTAAAGTGCACTGTGTCGGTCAGCTTTCTAGGTCCCTCTCTCTCCTTATGTTTAGCCATTAGTGCGGATCAGTTCCTCTCTAATTCCGCCATTTGTGTGGCTGTTTCCTGCTCGTTTCTAGCCGCTGTGAGTAGCTTAGAAGCACCTGGTCGGTCGGAGCTCTCTCCTTACTGCTCCATCAGCTCCGACTGCCGGCTCCGCCCTCCTGGAGTTCCTTTTTAACAACCTCCTGCCCAGCCACTGAATATAACCAAAGAGGCAGGAGCTTCATCATTTCTGGTCCTCCCTCTCCTGCACCTCATGCAAATCCTACGGACACAGTAGATCACAGATCGGGGTACAGGGCCAGCAAAATTGGCCTAATACCATATGATTACTGTGACCAATCACAGCGATCGACAAACAAAGTCTGCATGATTACAGCCTTTGAGCATAAATGAGGCACGGATGAGCATGTATGAGGCACAGATGGGCATGGATGGGTATGTATGATTCACAGATGAGCATGTTTGAGGCACACATTGGCATGTATGAGGCATGGATGAGCATGTTTGAGGCACAGATGAGGCATGAATGGGCACAGATCAGTGCCGTGGGCACTTCAGATCCAGCCCACAGCACAGACCAAAGCGGTACAATTGTTTTGCATAGAAATTTGGCGTTCTATATTGTAGGCCTGTAATTCTTAGCAATAACACACTTAAATCTGTCCAAACAAGAGTCTAGAAGATATCCTGGGTATGATAAAGTTTGAAACACAAAATCATAAATTATAAATAACTATAAATAATTATAAAAAATAATAATATAATAATAATAAAATTAATTTCCCCATGATTCAATATCGCTTAATTCTGCAAGTGTTTTAATTTACTATCACTGTTTTATAGCTGGTCTCAAACCACTTTTGACGTAAAGGGACATTTTTTGGTTGCTATTGACAATCTCAAATTTCAATGCAGAAAGAACAGTATATATAATATAAAAGTGCATGCAGGCATTGGACAAACCACTAGGGACAAAAGAGATGTGAAATGATTTCATACAGTAATGTAATCTGTAAGATTACAGTGTATTGTATGTGTTATGTATTTAAAATTTTTTGAATTTGCCGCTGCTGTGTCTGCGGGCTCCGTCCTCTTCCCGATGCCTCTGTGCGTCAGGCTCCGTTACCTGCGAGCATCGCAACACATGGGTGAGGAACCTGGCACACAGAGGCATCGGGCTGAGGACGGAGCCCGTAGACACTACGCCAGGATCCTGCAATGCAATCCTGAGTGTGGCTCGGGGTTACCGCTAATGGTACCTAAAATTTAACCCAGAGCCACACTCGAAAAAAACACCAGGGAGGTTAACACAGGTGTGCATGGTTTTATATAGATATGTAAAGGCTTAAGGCTCCTTTCACACTTGTGAGGATCCAACTTGTGAGACCCAAAGTTGCAGGACATGTGAAATGCCATGTATCTATACGAGAGCCTTTCCAATTGACACTACTGAAGTTGCTGCAACTTCAGAAAATGTTCCTGCACTACTTTGATCCAACTTTGACACAGCTTCAATGTCAGGGAGTGTAAAAGTCTTATCAAAGCCACTTCAAAGTCCTATCAAGTTCGCACTGCAAATTACGCAACTTTGGAGTCGGCTAGTGTTAAAGGAGCCTTAAACCGGCATACAAAATTAGAGATGGCGCTGAGCTATGACAAAATGTCAGATTTAAGTAAAGCCTAAAAGTAGAAAATAGTGACCTAGTATTGTTAAATATTTTGAAATGAATGCTGCTCATTCAGTGTAAATATATTACAAATACAAAGTTATCCCTTAAAAGTTTCAAGCAGCTGAAACATTAATTTTACTCTTTGTCATGTTATAGATTTTTTTTTCAGAAGATATATACACACACACGCACTACTGTATACGATCATACATGTTCTCTTTATAGCTGTTTTGCAGTGCCATTTTATGCCATATTAACATGCACAGAGCTTGCCTCTTGGAATTTAATTGATTTTAACATATTGATAGCAACTTTACTATTTGCATTCATTATATATAAAAGCAATAAAGTATAAATCAATGGTGCCAAGTCTCTGATTCCTTATTGCAGCAGCTCTATGTGCCAGATGTCAAGACACATATGAGTTAGACCAAATGATTAAAAAAGATTCATAGGAAAGTTCAAAAGGATTGTAGTCTGTGAATATGAAGAGTTTCTTTCACCAAGAGTAATCACCGTGTGAGGGGATGTCCCCCAGTGAGATTGCACTCACCACAATTCCAGAAAAAACAAGCCTTTATGCTGTTATCTTTGATAGCTTTCCATCTTCTCTATCCAACCACCAGATGTCGCTAACACTCTCGATTAATGTTGTGTCACATAAGGGGAGAAAATAACATGCCCATATAGCGTAATATTGCTAAAGAAAGTTTATTGACATAAAAAATCACTCCCCCCTTAAGATCTGCGTACCAGATAGAATAAACAATAAAGCATTTGTAAAGTGCACTGTGCCTGAATCTACGACTCTCGGGAGGTGTTTCCAGAGCGCTTGCTGTATGCAGCTGATCTCACTCGCTTCCTGGTTCCTTCTGGTGCATGGAATGCACACGTCACTTCCGGTGGATTACGACCCTGACGCGTTTCGTCACTTCCGGACGTCATCTGAGGGCGTAATCCACCTATCATTCGGCCGGTATTTATACTAGTGACAGGTGTGACAGCCAATGGGGAAGGACCAATGGAAAAAACTCCTCCCCCATAACACTGAAGACTTACAGAGCTGTCAGCAATGGGAAACTTAGTACGCAATGCCGACAGACTGTTTTAAACCTGCCACTACCGACTGTACAGGAAAACCGTGACATATATGTCCTATACATGACCGTACCTTATTAATATTGTCGCTAAATAAATACAGCAGTGCTATGTATATAGTATTCTATATCTTCAATGAGCATAAGGCAAATCAAGACATATGTAGTGATGGGATGCATGTATCACCCTATCCCGTTTAAATTACCTGTTGGCATATACAATAACAGTCTTCAGTGTGACTGTAAATGTCGGGATATAAAATTGAATATTGGACGGAAGTTAATAAATAATAATATCCAATATTAGGGAAAAATGATATCCAATATTCGGGTAAATTCAAATATCGGACTAAAAATGTATACTATACATGGAGGATGCAATACAATGACATTATATACACATTAACAGTATAAATAAAGATAAAAAGGTACACTGACTATTTAAATATGTGACCAATAAACAAGTTATATTGTATAACTAATCTACTAAATGCCTAAAATCTATAACTTTAAACTTAAAATTAAAATTAAAATAATCTGAAGTGATCCTTGTCCAAAAAAGGTGAAAAAGGAATATATATATATATATATATATATATAAAAATTGTATATATAAAAAAGCGTGAAGCTATGCATAATAAAACTCTCTAAAATTATGTGTGGTTTTAATTCTAAATATTAATGTAAAATCATTAATTAGAATATATCTGACAGGGAATATTGAATTAAAATCATAGATAAAGTAAAATATTATGTGTCACTAATAAAACAATTTATGTTGAGCTTCCGGGACGGACATCCTTTTGGTTTGCTTTGGCCTCATACCCTTTACACCCTTACTGCACATTACTCTGCCATGTAAGTATTTTGGATGGGCTCGTTTGTCGCTCCATCTAAAATCCTAGCCTTATATTAGATTTAATTAATCTCCATACATATTTTTATAGATATTTGTGAGCATCCGCCCCTGATGAGTGTGCAAACACGAAACGCGTCGGGCACTACAGGATGCCGACATACATTATCACTAGCAATCAACTTCATCAACTGTTCTCCTACTTATTATGTATCATGTACTCTTTTATGTTATATGCAGTGTACCGCAATTTTGAGTTATGTTTACGTATGTGGAATTCATGGTAATTGCTCAATTACTCTTATTACTGTCATGTGTTCTTAAGCTGACACTACCCCGCATCCTTGATGTATCATGTCATATATATATGCACTGCCATATTGTCATGATTTTCCAAGTTGATGCGATTATGTGCTACCTATGTCCATGTTGTATTTGTATACCATGTGCTATCCCATGATCCACGCATGTACACCTATACATCCTGTCACGTCAATAAATATGTGATTTTTATACTTATCTCCACCATGTATTGAACCTCATCTAAAGTCCCAAACCTCCGTTTATATTACTTTGCACCAGGGATGGAGGCGCAACTTATGTGCGCCTCATTTAAAGTCCCACCTGTGTCCTTACACAGTCCCCCTCTTCTTTTCCCTTTAGTTTACATATAGGGATGGAGGTTTCTTGGCTGAGCTGGCAGTGTTCCCCTGTCGCTCAGGTGGAGGTCGGTTGGCTCCACTTGGCTACACATTGCCTTTGGGGCCCCATTCTGCTTGAAACATGGTACCCATGTCCAGCAGTTATGCGGCATTGCACTTTCTATAGGGCTGTTTGGCCTTCCATGGAGCCACAGGCATCCCTCTGCTGTCCAATCCCGGAAGCTGCGATGCGCTCTGTGTGCTTCCCTCTTCCCTCTCCCTCCCGCCTTTCTAGGCGGAGGCTCAGGGGTCCTGGGCGGCATCCACAGCGCATCGACGCCACGCCACACGCCTCACGTATGACGTCACTGCGTGCGTCATCATGTGGGGCGCGACTATCACTACTTTAGCCATCACACCTGGGAGGGTCATCCCCTGCTGGAGGCGGTACCATTCCGCCCAGGCACAGGCTCCTCCCTACACGTGCTGAGCCGGCGTGACGTCGGTAGGGGCCAACGTGTGGCCGAGCGGCATTATATAATACACCACTTGCACACAGCCACGAACTTCACAGCCGGCACATATCACAAGGCAGTAGGACCTTCCATCTCTCCATGTACACTACCAGGTAACATCCATGGCACTTGCCACACTACTGAATTAGTCAGTATCACCCCAATACTCAAACTGGACTCTTATCTATCTATGTAGATTCCATGGCATTATCCATCACCTACTTCCGTTTGTACCATGGCTTGTGATACCGAACGATCTATCCACTTTGAGGAAGCTCTGTGCACCTCATTCCGGCCGCCCAATGGCCCCATATACCCCAGCTTCCGGGACGGACATCCTTTTGGTTTGCTTTGGCCTCATACCCTTTACACCCTTATTGCACATTACTCTGCCATGTAAGTATTTTGGATGGGCTCGTTTGTCGCTCCATCTAAAATCCTAGCCTTATATTAGATTTAATTAATCTCCATACATATTTTTATAGATATTTGTGAGCATCCGCCCCTGATGAGTGTGCAAACACGAAACGCGTCGGGCACTACAGGATGCCGACATACATTATCACTAGCAATCAACTTCATCAACTGTTCTCCTACTTATTATGTATCATGTACTCTTTTATGTTATATGCAGTGTACCGCAATTTTGAGTTATGTTTACGTATGTGGAATTCATGGTAATTGCTCAATTACTCTTATTACTGTCATGTGTTCTTAACCACTTGAGCCCCGGACCTTTATGCTGCCTAAGGACCAGAGGTCTTTTTCCAATTTGGCACTGCGTCGCTTTAACTGCTAATTGCGCGGTCATGCAATGCTGTACCCAAACGAAATTTGCGTCCTTTTCTTCCCACAAATAGAGCTTTCTTTTGATGGTATTTGATCACCTCTGCGGTTTTTATTTTTTGCGCTATAAACAGAAAAAGACCGAAAATTTTGAAAAAAAATGATATTTTCTACTTTTTGTTCTAAAAAAAATCCAATAAACTAAATTTTAGTCATACATTTAGGCCAAAATGTATTCGGCCACATGTCTTTGGTAAAAAAAATGTCAATAAGCGTATATTTATTGGTTTGCGCAAAAGTTATAGCGTCTACAAACTAGGGTACATTTTCTGGAATTTACACAGCTTTTAGTTTATGACTGCCTATGTCATTTCTTGAGGTGCTAAAATGGCAGGGCAGTACAAAACCCCCCCAAATGACCCCATTTTGGAAAGTAGACACCCCAAGGAAATTGCTGAGAGGCATGTTGAACCCATTGAATATTTATTTTTTTTGTCCCAAGTGATTGAAAAATGACAAAAAAAAAAAAAAAAAAAAATATTTACAAAAAGTGGTCACTAAATGATATATTGCTCACACAGGCCATGGGCCTATGTGGAATTGCACCCCAAAATACATTTAGCTGCTTCTCCTGAGTATGGGGATACCACATGTGTGGGACTTTTTGGGAGCCTAGCCGCGTACGGGGCCCCGAAAACCAATCACCGCCTTCAGGATTTCTAAGGGTGTAAATTTTTGCTTTCACTCTTCACTGCCTATCACAGTTTCGGAGGCCATGGAATGCCAAGATGGCACAAAACCCCCCAAAATGACCCCATTTTGGAAAGTAGACACCCCAAGCTATTTGCTGAGAGGCATATTGAGTCCATGGAATATTTTATATTTTGACACAAGTTGCGGGAAAGTGACACTTTTATTTTTTTATTTTTTTTTTTTTCATAAAGTTGTCACTAAATGATATATTGCTCACACAGGCCATGGGCATATGTGGAATTGCACCCCAAAATACATTTAGCTGCTTCTCCTGAGTATGGGGATACCACATGTGTGGGACTTTTTGGGAGCCTAGCCGCGTACTGGACCCCGAAAACCAATCACTGCCTTCAGGATTTCTAAGGGTGAAAATTTTTGATTTCACTCTTTACTGCCTATCACAGTTTCGGAGGCCATGGAATGCCCAGGTGGCACAAAACCCCCCCAAATGACCCCATTTTGGAAAGTAGACACCCCAAGCTATTTGCTGAAAGGCATGGTGAGTATTTTGCAGCTCTCATTTGTTTTTGAAAATGAAGAAAGACAAGAAAAAACATTTTTTTTTTTCTTTTTTCAATTTTCAAAACTTTGTGACAAAAAGTGAGGTCTGCAAAATACTCACTATACCTCTCAGCAAATAGCTTGGGGTGTCTACTTTCCAAAATGGGGTCATTTGGGGGGGTTTTGTGCCACCTGGGCATTCCATGGCCTCCGAAACTGTGATAGGCAGTGAAGAGTGAAATCAAAAATTCACGCCCTTAGAAAGCCTGAAGGCGGTGCTTGGTTTTCGGGGTCCCGTACGCGGCTAGGCTCCCAAAAAGTCTCACGCATGTGGTATCCCCGTACTCAGGAGAAGCAGCAGAATGTATTTTGGGGTGTAATTTCACATATTTCCATGGCATGTTTGAGCAATATATCATTTAGTGACAACTTTGTGCAAAAAAAAAAAAAAAAAAAAAAAATTTGTCTCTTTCCCGCAACTTGTGTCGCAATATAAAATATTCCATGGACTCGACATGCCTCTCAGCAAATAGCTTGGGGTGTCTACTTTCCAAAATGGGGTCATTTGGGGGGGTTTTGAACTGTCCTGGCATTTTATGCACAACATTTAGAAGCTTATGTCACACATCACCCACTCTTCTAACCACTTGAAGACAAAGCCCTTTCTGACACTTATTGTTTACATGAAAAAGTTTTTTTTTTTTGCAAAAAAATTACTTTGAACCCCCAAACATTATATATTTTTTTAAAGCAAATGCCCTACAGATTAAAATGGTGGGTGTTTCATTTTTTTTTTTCACACAGTAATTGCGCAGCGATTTTTCAAACGCATTTTTTGGGGAAAAAACACACTTTTTTTAATTTTAATGCACTAAAACACGCTATATTGCCCAAATGTTTGATGAAATAAAAAAGATGATCTTAGGCCGAGTACATGGATACCAAACATGACATGCTTTAAAATTGCGCACAAACGTGCAGTGGCAACAAAATAAATACATGTTTAAAAGCCTTCAAAAGCCTTTACAGGTTACCACTTTAGATTTACAGAGGAGGTCTACTGGAAAAATTACTGCACTCGATCTGGCCTTCGCGGTGATACCTCACATGCATGGTGCAATTGCTGTTTACGTTTGACGACAGACCGCCGCTTGCGTTCGCCTTAGCGCGAGAGCAGGGGGCGACAGGGGTGTTTTTTTTTTTTTTTTTTTTTTTTTCTTTATTATTTTTTTGCTTTTTTAATCTTACTTTTAAACTGTTCCTTTCATATTTTTTTTTTTAATCATTTTTATTGTTATCTCGGGGAATGTAAATATCCCCTATGATAGCAATAGGTAGTGACAGGTACTCTTTTTTGAAAAAATTGTGGTCTATTAGACCCTAGATCTCTCCTCTGCCCTCAAAGCATCTGACCACACCAAGATCGGTGTGATAAAATGCTTCCCCAATTTCCCAATGGCGCTATTTACATCCGGCGAAATCTAAGTCATGAAATACTCGTAGCTTCCGGTTTCTTAGGCCATAGAGATGTTTGGAGCCACTCTGGTCTCTGATCAGCTCTATGGTCAGCTGGCTGAATCACCGGCTGCATTCTCAGGTTCCCTGTTGAGACAGGAGAGCCAGAGAAAAACACGGAAGACGGTGGGGGGGGGGGGGCATTCCCTCCCACGGCTTGTAAAAGCAGTCTAGAGGCTAATTAGCCGCTAGGATTGCTTTTACATGAAAGCCGACCGCTGGCTGAAAAGAATGATACCAAGATGATACCTAAACCTGCAGGCATCATTCTGGTATAACCACTCAAAGTCGTGAATGGCGTACCTGAAGACAAAAAAATGGTTAACAATGGTTAACAATAAAGCACAGTAAAGTGTAAATAATTACACACCTGAAAAACAAACATGATAAAACATAATAACAATAACAATAACAATAAAACATTGCAGAATAGAATACAGTAAAAAAGAGCAGAACAATAGAGAGAGAGAATAGAGAGAGAGAGAACAATAAAACAACTATTTTTTTTTATTTCATATTTTTTTTTTTTTACACTTTTTTTGTAACTAACTTTTATAACGGTAACCGGTTCCAGGTTCGGGTCTTCAAAATGCGATGGCATTTTGGGAGACCCTGTGAAAGTGCGCCTAGTCTGTGCAATGCTGTACCCTACGCTAATACTCAACTAGTGAATGGTAGCGTTCAAAACATTCACCAATGCAAAGACCAGGATTGTCAGGACAGGAGGGACAATAATAGCGGGCGTCACGCCTATATCCGCGCTTGCTGCAGACACGACATCTTTTTTGGGGGGTTCGTTGGGTAGGGGTACTCGGGAGGACATAAAAATGCCTCTCATGCAGCCGACTGCATTTGGTTGGGGATGTGAATGGGGGAAGTACGGGCGCTGCAGAAGCGGTGGGTTCCCAATTAGGATTGGCGAATGCAGCAGGAAGGGCATTATGGGCACGACGGGCCTGTGTTTGTCTTTCTGGTGGCAGCGGGACACTACTTGTGCTTGCCATCTCGCCAGCTTGAACTGCACTTATGGGACTCGCCACGTCACCACGTGTTACTGCAGTGCTGGTTTGACTACGACCGGGGTGTACTAGGCCGCTGGCGCTTGCCAGTTCACCAAAACGCTACCAAAAAACTGTTAGCGATCGCAGGGATCAGGCCTGACTCTGCGAACGCTGCAGTTATGCTTTTAGTGTTTTGTAAGTGACAGTGATCGATCGATACTGCACTTGGGTGGGCTGGGCCGGGCGGAGGGGCAAAACGCAGGTGCTAGCAGGTATCTGGGCTGATCCCGCTAACACTGCGTTTTTGGGAACCCTAAACTGCTGGTGACGCTAGTATAGATCTGATCGGATCAGATATTGATGCGATCAGATACTATACCACTAAGGGTGGTGTACGGTGCGTGCGTGGGTGTTAGCGGTACTGGCGCTAATCTGACGCTGCCTGGGGCTGGTGCTTGCCAGTTCACCAAAATACTACCAAAAAAACTGTTAGCGATCGCAGGGATCAGGCATGACTCTGTGAACGCTGCAGTTATGCGTTTAGTGTTTTGTAAGTGTCAGTGATCGATCGATACTGCACTTGGGTGGGCTGGGCCGGGCGGAGGCGCAAAACGCAGGTGCTAGCAGGTATCTGGGCTGATCCCGCTAACACTGCGTTTTTGGGAACCCTAAACTGCTGGGGACGCTAGTATAGATCTGATCGGATCAGATATTGATCCGTTCAGATACTATACCACTAAGGGAGGCGTATGCTGCGTGCGTGGGTGTTAGCGGTACTGGCGCTAACCTGACGCCTGGGGCTGGTGCTTGCCAGTTCACCAAAATGCTACCAAAAAAACTGTTAGCGATCGCAGGGATCAGGCCTGACTCTGCGAACGCTGCAGTTATGCGTTTAGTGTTTTGTAAGTGACAGTGATCGATCGATACTGCACTTGGGTGGGCTGGGCGGAGGCGCAAAACGCAGGTGCTAGCAGGTATCTGGGCTGATCCCGCTAACACTGCGTTTTTGGGAACCCTAAACTGCTGGGGACGCTAGTATAGTATCTGATCGGATCAGATATTGATCCGATCAGATACTATACCACTAAGGGAGGCGCATGCTGCGTGCGTGGGTGTTAGCGGTACTGGCGCTAATCTGACGCTGCCTGGGGCGACGCATATCACCGCCGGGCGATCGGGGGGCTAAACCTTTATTCGGTAATAAACGGCGGGTGCCCTGACACTATAAAAAATAAACAAACTAACCAGCGTCAACCGTAACGGTTATACGGTGATCAGTGGTGAAAGGGTTAACTAGGGGGCAATCAAGGGGTTAAAACATTTATCAGATAGTATAGGGGGGTCCCTGGCGCTATAAAACGCTGACGGCGAACCTAAATATTTACCTCACTAACTAGCGTCACCAGCGACACTAATACAGCGATCAGAAAAATGATCGCTTAGTGACACTGGTGAGGGGGGGTGATCAAGGGGTTAAAACTTTATTAGGGGGGGTTAGGGGGGTACCCTAGACCTACAGGGGGGTAACAGTATCTGTCCCAACACTGTAACTGTCACAAACTGACACTATGCAGTAATCAGAAAAAAAAAAAAAAAAAAAAACTGCTGGTGTCAGTTTGTGACAGGGGGGGGGGGGGGTGATTGGGGGGGGATCGGGGGGCGATCGGGGGGGGATCGGGGTGTTTTGTGTGCCTGGCATGTTCTACTGTGTGTGTGTGTGTTGGTGCACTCACATTGATGTCTTCTCTCCTCGGGCCGGAACGGAAAATACCGACCCGAGGGGAGATGACATCATTTCCTTTGCTGCTGTTTAGCATACAGCAGCAAAGGAAGATTCTCATTGGCCGGCGGCGATCGCGAGGGGGGGGCCACGAACGGATGGTCTCCCCCTCATCACCGATCGCCGCTGGACAAAAGACGACCGCCTCGGGCACCGGGGGGGGGTCCGATCGGACCCCCCACCCGCGGAAGGCAAATCACGTACACTGTACGTGATTTTGCCTGTCCGTGCCACTTTGCCGACGTACATCGGCGTGAGGCGGTCGTCAAGTGGTTAAGCTGACACTACCCCGCATCCTTGATGTATCATGTCATATATATATGCACTGCCATATTGTCATGATTTTCCAAGTTGATGCGATTATGTGCTACCTATGTCCATGTTGTATTTGTATACCATGTGCTATCCCATGATCCACGCATGTACACCTATACATCCTGTCACGTCAATAAATATGTGATTTTTATACTTATCTCCACCATGTCTTGAACCTCATCTAAAGTCCCAAACCTCCGTTTATATTATGTTGAGCTCTATGTTGAGGCCTCTGGGAGAAAGTGCGTCCATGGAATATATCCACCGAGTTTCATGTTTGGACAATTCCCGGATGCGATTCAAACCTCTCCAATGAGTTTGGAGATGTTTGACACCCCAGAATTCCAACCCCGAGGGGTCCCTATTGTGCTTCAACTTAAAATGTAGAGATACATTATGGTCTTTATAACCGATTTTAATGTTATTGATATGCTCCGCAATTCTGATGCGTAGCAGTCGCTTTGTGCGGCCCATATAAATCAGGCCGCAGGGGCACCTTAGGGCGTAAACAACATAAGAGCTATTACATGTAATAAATTGTTTACTATCGAAAGACCGGTTATTCACTGGAGAGATGAAGTTGTCAATGCCCCTCAAAGGTCTAGCAACCTCTCTGCATGCTTTGCATTTTCTGCATGCAAAGAAACCGTTACGATCCCAAAAGGTCTGGGTGCGTCGAGGGGGATCTATCACTTTCTTGACTACTTTATCACCAAAATTGGTGTTTTTTCTGTAAATGAATTGAGGTGCGGCTGGCAGCACATTTGTCAGTTTTTTATCCATTAAGAGAATGTGCCAATGCTTTTTAAAAATATCCTCAACTTCGTTATATTGGGAATGGAATTGGGATATAAAACCCCATTCATTGCTACGGTTATTTCCTTTCTCAGAGGGAATTTCCTGGGGTATTTCCTGTAGACAAGCTGCTCTTGGGAGAGCTGCCACTTAATCCACCACTTTCTTCAACATATCAGGTTTATATCCTTTAGCTTCAAATCTTTCCGTGAGGATCTTTGATTGGAGAAAAAATTTGGTTTCTTCTGAGCAATTTCTTTTCACCCTCATGATCTGTCCTTTTGGAATGTTTTTAAGCCATAAAGGGTGATGTCCACTGGTGATGGTCAGATAACTGTTCCTCTCTGTCTTTTTGAAGAACAGCTTAGTCTCCAATTTATCCTTCCGTCGATATATAGTTACGTCCAGAAAATTGATCGTGTCACTATGCCAATTTGAAGTTAGTCTGATATTATTATTATTGCAATTTAAAACCTGTAAAAACTGCTCCAATGACTCAGGTGGTCCGGCCCAAATAAAAAACAAGTCATCAATAAAACGTTTGTAAAAAATTAGTTCTGAGCGTTGATCTTTAAAAATGGTCTTATCTTCCCACTCCGCCATAAAAAGATTTGCGATGCTCGGCACAAACTTTGCACCCATCGCCACCCTTCTCTGTTGTGTATAAAAGGTGTCACCACACCAAAAATAATTATGACTGAGGCAAAAATCAAGGGCATTCTTCAAAAAAACTTTTTGGTTATGGGGCAGATCATCCCTTTGGCAGAGAGCCCAATTGAGCGCCAACAGGGCATCGTTGTGTTGTATAATAGAGTACAAGGACGAAACATCCGCTGTGACAAGGAGGATCTGTGATCTACCAGCTAGGTCCACGTTCTGCAGAAAATTCAAAAAGTTTTTCGTGTCTTTCAGATACGACCGAGTGCTCATAACGTTTTTTTGTAGAAAACAATCTAGGTATTGTCCCATTCTTGCAGAAACAGACTCTATACTATTTACTATGGGTCTTTCTGGAGGATTGGAGGGGTCCTTATGTATCTTTGGCAGAGTATATAACGTAGGAATGCGACTACTCGAAGGTACCAAAAATCGCTTCTCTTTGTCGCTTAAGACACCACTTCTTGATCCCATCTCTACCAAAATTTTCAATTGGTCCCTGTAGGCTTGGGTTGGGTCTTTCTCCAGGGGTTTGTATGTCACTTGATCGGATAACATCTCTATAATCTGGCCGTGATACATTTCCTTCGGGAGTATCACCACCCCTCCTCCCTTATCTGCTGGCCTTATAATAATTTCTTTTCTTTTCTCTAACATTGAGATACCTTCACTGATATATCTCATGTTCACTTCTTTATTTGGTTTGAGTTGTTCCAAATCTCGTATAATCAATCCCTTGAATACCTCAACTTGATGATTTGGATTATTCAGAGGGTTGAACAGAGACTTATTTTTCAGGCCACTGTTGATCGCTGTTTTAGGCTTTCTAGTAACAGTAGTGGTAGAAGGAGGAGCGCACCCCAGAAAATATTTTTTGATGTTTAATTTTCTGATATATTTATGAATATCAATAAAAACATCAAATTTGTTAATGGGTTTTTTTAGACCACATTTAAGACCCAAGTTTAAAATGTTAATTTCCTTGTCTGTTAGTTTGACTTCAGACAAATTAAAAATGCCTCCTACTCGGACCCCCTTCTTCTTTTTTTGGATTCTAGATCCTGCCCTACATCCTTGGAATTGCCTTTTTTGTCCTTCTCTTGTTGTGGATGCTGTTCTTTCCGATGGGGTGTTTTTTGGTAATTCCAGGGTTGTGGTCCTCTGTACTGAGATGAGGGCAGTGGGCCTCTGTACTGAGGTGGAGGCTGTGGACCTCTGTACTGGAATGGGGGTTGTGGACCCCTGTGCTGACTCGGGGTCTGGGAGTACGGTGGAGGTCTCCCTCTGCGTGGGGGTAGTCCCCGTCCCCTTTGTTGGAACCCCCTCCCTCTCCCTAAAAAAGGATGAGGCTGGGGTTGATTATTGTAATATTCCTGATTTGTCTGGTATTCCTGCAATGGTTGAAATGTATTATATACAGGGATATCAAACAAACCGGGTGAATTGTATTCCTTTTGATTATTTCCTTTTTGTTTACCATGTCTCTTCTGCCCTCTACCTTTTCCTCCACCTCTTTGAATCGGAGTGGAAAATTTGATTATGGTTTCTTCTGCATAATCATTTTCATACACATATTGATTAATCGGTGTTGGGTTGGGAATATTGTGACTTGATGCTTGGATGGGGCCCTGCAATCCCTGAGAAGGTGGGTCAGTGCCCTCCTTATTCCTGGACACTTGCTGCCAAGAGTATATACAATTTGATTTAAAATCCTCTAAATCCCTGTGATACTTCTTAATTTTCTTTTTTTGTGTTTCCCTATCTACTTTTTCTAATCTTTTTTGGACTCTATTGTTACAATAATGAGCTGACTATCCTTAATGGGCTCTAATTGATGCTGTAAGTCAGTGATTTTTAACTCTATGTTTGCCATTTTGCGTTTTTTTCTTTGAAGAAGACTGTTATTGTATATGCCAACAGGTAATTTAAACGGGATAGGGTGATACATGGGAGGATGCATGCATCCCATCACTACATATGTCTTGATTTACCTTATGCTCATTGAAGATATAGAATACTATATACATAGCACTGCTGTATTTATTTAGCGACAATATTAATAAGGCATGGTCATGTATAGGACATATATGTCACAGTTTTCCTGTACAGTCGGTAGTGGCAGGTTTAAAACAGTCTGTCGGCATTGCATGCTAAGTTTCCCATTGCTGACAGCTCTGTAAGTCTTCAGTGTTATGGGGGAGGAGTTTTTTCCATTGGTCCTTCCCCATTGGCTGTCGCACCTGTCACTAGTATAAATACCGGCCGAATGATAGGTGGATTACGCCCTCAGATGACGTCCGGAAGTGACGAAACGCGTCAGGGTCGTAATCCACCGGAAGTGACGTGTGCGTTCCACGCACCGGAAGGAGCCAGGAAGCGAGTGAGATCAGCTGCAAACAGCAAACGCTCTGGAAACACCTCCCGGGAGTCGTAGATTCAGGCACAGTGCACTTTACAAATGCTTTATTGTTTATTCTATCTGGTACGCAGATCTTAAGGGGGGAGTGATTTTTTATGTCAATAAACTTTCTTTAGCAATATTACGCTATATGGGCATATTATTTTCTCCCCTTATGTGACACAACATTAATCGAGAGTGTTAGCGACATCTGGTGGTTGGATAGAGAAGATGGAAAGCTATCAAAGATAACAGCATAAAGGCTTGTTTTTTCTGGAATTGTGGTGAGTGCAATCTCACTGGGGGACGCCCCCTCACGCGGTGATTACTCTTGGTGAAAGAAACTCTTCATATTCACAGACTACAATCCTTTTGAACTTTCCTATGAATCTTCTTTAATCATTTGGTCTAACTCATATGTGTCTTGACATCTGGCACATAGCGCTGCTGCAATAAGGAATCAGAGACTTGGCACCATTGATTTATACTTTATTGCTTTTATATATAATGAATGCAAATAGTAAAGTTGCTATCAATATGTTAAAATCAATTAAATTCCAAGAGGCAAGCTCTGTGCATGTTAATATGGCATAAAATGGCACTGCAAAACAGCTATAAAGAGAACATGTATGATTGTATACAGTAGTGCGTGTGTGTGTATATATCTTCTGAAAAAAAAATCTATAACATGACAAAGAGCAAAATTAATGTTCCAGCTGCTTGAAACTTTTAAGGGATAACTTTGTATTTGTAATATATTTACACCGAATGAGCAGCATTCATTTCAAAATATTTAACAATACTAGGTCACTATTTTCTACCTTTAGGCTTTACTTAAATCTGACATTTTGTCATAGCTCAGCGCCATCTCTAATTTTGTATGCCGGTTTAAGGCTCCTTTAACACTAGCCGACTCCAAAGTTGCGTAATTTGCAGTGCGAACTTGATAGGACTTTGAAGTGGCTTTGATAAGACTTTTACACTCCCTGGCATTGAAGCTGTGTCAAAGTTGGATCAAAGTAGTGCAGGAACATTTTCTGAAGTCGCAGCAACTTCAGTAGTGTCAATTGGAAAGGCTCTCATATAGATACATGGCATTTCACATGTCCTGCAACTTTGGGTCTCACAAGTTGGATCCTCACAAGTGTGAAAGGAGCCTTAAGCCTTTACATATCTATATAAAACCATGCACACCTGTGTTAACCTCCCTGGTGTTTTTTTCGAGTGTGGCTCTGGGTTAAGTTTGAGGTACCATTAGCGGTAACCCCGAGCCACACTCAGGATTGCATTGCAGGATCCTGGCGTAGTGTCTACGGGCTCCGTTCTCAGCCCGATGCCTCTGTGTGCCAGGTTCCTCAGAGGCATCGGGAAGAGGACGGAGCCCGCAGACACAGCAGCGGCAAATTCAAAAAATTTAAAATACATAACACATACAGTACACTGTAATCTTACAGATTACATTACTGTATGAAATCATTTCACATCTCTTTTGTCCCTAGTGGTTTGTCCAATGCCTGCATGCACTTTTATATTATATATACTGTTCTTTCTGCATTGAAATTTGAGATTGTCAATAGCAACCAAAAAATGTCCCTTTACGTCAAAAGTGGTTTGAGACCAGCTATAAAACAGTGATAGTAAATTAAAACACTTGCAGAATTAAGCGATAGTGAATCATGGGGAAATTCATTTTATTATTATTATATTATTAATTTTTATAATTATTTATAGTTATTTATAATTTATGATTTTGTGTTTCAAACTTACCCAGGATATCTTCTAGACTCTTGTTTGGACAGATTTAAGTGTGTTATTGCTAAGAATTACAGGCCTACAATATAGAACGCCAAATTTCTATGCAAAACAATTGTACCGCTTTGGTCTGTGCTGTGGGCTGGATCTGAAGTGCCCATGGCACTGATATGTGCCCATTCATGCCTCATCTGTGCCTCAA
Source organism: Lithobates septentrionalis (assembly GCA_037952835.1). Lineage (NCBI taxonomy): Eukaryota > Metazoa > Chordata > Amphibia > Anura > Ranidae > Lithobates > Lithobates septentrionalis. Next base: position 14,627,812 of record JBBDGP010000278.1, on the reverse strand, counting down.
ACATGCTCATCCATGCCTCATACATGCCCATCTGTGCCTCAAACATGCTCATCTGTGAATCATACATGCCCATCCATGCCCATCTGTGCCTCATACATGCTCATCCGTGCCTCATTTATGCTCAAAGGCTGTAATCATGCAGACTTTGTTTGTCGATCGCTGTGATTGGTCACAGTAATCATATGGTATTAGGCCAATTTTGCTGGCCCTGTACCCCGATCTGTGATCTACTGTGTCCGTAGGATTTGCATGAGGTGCAGGAGAGGGAGGACCAGAAATGATGAAGCTCCTGCCTCTTTGGTTATATTCAGTGGCTGGGCAGGAGATGGTTAAAAAGGAACTCCAGGAGGGCAGAGCCAGCAGTTGGAGCTGATGGAGCAGTAAGGAGAGAGCTCCGACACACCAGGTGCTTCTAAGCTAATCACAGCGGCTAGAAACGAGCAGGAAACAGCCACACGAATGGTGGAATTAGAGAGGAACTGATCCGCACTAATGGCTAAACATAAGGAGAGAGAGGGACCTAGAAAGCTGACCGACTTTTACACGACTGTCCCGGCCAGACTGTCACAAGATGGCGCCGGCGCGACATCTCCTCACAGCAGCACAGCCTGCTATAAAGACGGTGAGCTCCTTGACACAGACACTGCAAATATATCCCCACATTCAGCCTCAAACAGCCTCAAACAGCCCCATTAAGCAAAAGAGGAGGCTGAACACTCCAGATGATACTGATAGGCAGGATAATGAGGAAACGGACATGGAGCACACCAATGAGTATAACCAGAAGCTGGATGCTCTCCCCACCTCAGGCCTGCCTATGACAGACATCACTATGAAGGAGATGATTCTCACCCTGAGGGGAGCTATACAGCAAGACATCACTAATGTCCTGCGCTCCACACGCAAAGAAATGACAGCACTGGGTGACAGACTTGACAATGTGGAGACTATAATGGATGACTTCTCTGCGGCCCATAATGAGCTCGTAGATGCGCATGTGGATGTGGAGGATGAACTTAAAGCCCTTAGACTAAAGGTCGCCAACCTCGAGGACCGCTCTCAAAGAAATAACGTGAAATTTAGGGGGATCCCTGAATCCGTGAAGCCAGCTGATCTGAGCCTATTCCTCCAACAATTAATGATGAAAACACTCCCATCCCTTACACCTACAGATGTCATCATTGATCGAGCCCACAGGCTGCACAAACCACCACACCTCCCGGAGAAAGTTCCTAGAGATGTCATTGCTAGGATTAATTTTTTCCATATTAAGGACCAACTCATGCGGTTCTCAAGGCAAAACAACACTCTCCCAGATCCATATGCGGGGATCACCCTATACGCTGACCTCTCACAAGCCACCATGTCGGCCAGGAACAACCTAATCCCGATCACTAAAGTGTTGCAGAACCACAAGATCCTATATCGATGGGGCTTCCCAGCCAAACTTCTAATTCAAAGAGGCAACAAATCTTATGCCATTTCGTCCTTAGAAAAGGGCCTGGAGCTGCTGCACAAGTGGGCAATTCTTCCTACCCAAAATAAGCCAGAAGACATGGGCCCTGTGGCCTCCAGAGCAGGCCATTATAATAACCGTGGCTCCAGAGGAAGACACAAATGATGACCACTTCTCACCGCTAACATGAGATGAGTCCTACCTGCCACATTTATGGGAAGACTGCCCCGCAGTTCCACTCTACCTTCCATGCTTCATTGAAGCTAATGCAAGTAGCACCTGATGTACGGCTGTACCGGAAGATAAATATATGACTTTACCCCACTTTGATTTCTGGGATAATCCCAAATTTACCCAGTTAATGTTGACTGTTCTATTGTTCTCTCTACCAGTTATCGCAGTTATTTTACCTATACCTCCATCTTACTGGAGCTTTCTCTTCGCAAGTATGACAAGCAGTCAATCCCTTTCCACTGTACTGGATGCTCTAACCCTCTTAATACAAATACCAAATTGCACCACTAGATGGCTTCAAAGCACCACAAAAGAAATTAATGTCTCTTAGATTAAAGAGGAGCTGCACCTTAAAAAAAAATATTAAAAGCCAGCAGCTACAAATACTGCAGCTGCTGACTTTTAATACATTGACACTCACCTGTCCCAGGGTCCAGCGATGTCGGCAGCCGAAGCTGATCAATCGCTCGGCTCTCGGCTGCCCCTGCCGCCATCCTCGGTCAGGGAATGGGGAAGTGAAGTGCTGCGGCTTCACTGCCCGGTTCCCTACTGCGCATGCGCGAGTCGTGCTGCGCCTCTGCACTGGTCCCCGTTGTGTGCTGGGAACTGTGTGTTTCCCAGCACACAACGGATGGGGGGGGCGGGCATCTGCGGATATTCTGCGGCTGTCTAAGCCCGGAAGTGGCTGCAGATACCTGTATTAGACAGGTATCTGCACCCCCTCCCCCCTGAAAGGTGCCAATTGTGGCACCGGAGGGGGGGGGAGGAATCCGATGAGCGGAAGTTCCACTTTAGGGTGGAACTCCACTTTAATGTCTCTCAATAATAGAAGACTCAACAGCTCATTTAAACACAGAATGATGTGGAAAATAGCCCTGCAGAAAAACTGTGACATTCTATGTGTGCAGGAAACACATTTCTCAGAACTGAACACTCCAAACTGCACCCACGTCAGATTCCCGTACATTTTTACTGCAAATAACTCTTGCAAACGTAATGGTGTATTAGTAGCTATTAAAGACTCTGTCACGTTCAAACTGCTAGAGCAATACTCTGATGACCTTGGTAGGTATATTATCTTGGTTGCTGAAATCAACAACCATATGTATACGTTGGTAAATGTATATGCTCCCACAAAAAGACCAGTGAGATTCGTACGTAAAATCTTACAAAAGGCTAAATGTTTGAGGAAAGGCAATTTATTGATATGTGGAGATTTCAATGTAATTTTGAATTACGAAATGGACTCCTCCTCTGTGGGGAGGAGGCGCAGACCATCCCCGGGCCATTATTGCCTATCAGAGGAAATATACAACCCGATGCGATGCCTCCACACCACAGAGAGGGACTACACGTACTTCTCACCACTACATAAAACTTACTCTAGAATCGATTTCTTTCTCACTGATAAATTCACCCTACAAAGTGTGGTCAAGGCGGATATCCATAATATCACATGGTCTGACCATGCCCCAATTACGATAGACATTATGGATACCCGCAAAACCAACATTACACCCCTATGGCGTAACAACACCTACCTTCTTTCTCTACCCAACATTAGGGAGGAAATACAAAAGAAATACAAAAGAAACTAGAGGAATATTTGACATTAAATGAAAACCGGGGGGATTTCACCCTAGCACAGTATTGTGTTCACACAAGGCCTTCTCCAGGGGGGTATTTATCCACATAGCTGCTAGGGAAAAAAGGAAAAAAATGTGGCATATAGAACAACTACACAAACGCATTTCGGACCTAGAGACCAAACACAAACAATTACCCGATCACTCACTACTCCTCCAACTAAACAAATGCAGAGAGGAACTAAAACTAACATTAAAAAATGATTATGACTTATACTTTAAAAGGCTTAACCTCTCATATTACTCCCAGGGTAATAAAGCGAGCAAACTTTTAGCTTCACAACTTAAAAAACGTCAAGCTCGGGCAAATATCTCAGAGATTAAATACCACAAGAACAATAGCTTATATACTAACCCCAAAGATATAGCTAACGCTTTCAAAGACTACTACGAATCCCTATATAACCTTAATCAAGATGTGAACACATACCAACCCACAGATACAGACATCACAGATTTTTTCAAAGAATTAATCTTCCCACGATAGATGAAAACACACTACATACATTGAACAGGCAGTTTACTGAAGCTGAAATCGAAGATGTGATCAAACGTCTCCCAAAAAATAAATCCCCCGGATCAGATGGGTTCTCAGCGTATTATCAAGCATTTTCCCCCCTTTTGATTCCCAGATTAGTAGAGGTTTTTAATAACACAGCAGAAATAGGTATTTTACCAATTGAAATGCTACAGGCCATAATAGTGACTATACCTAAACCAGGAATGGACCCCTCCCATCTCCAAAATTTTAGACCCATCTCCCTATTAATTTCGGATCTCAAAATATATGGCAAAGCAATCGCCAATAGATTGATGGAAGTCACCCCTACACTCGTAGGACTGGATCAGTTGGGATTTTTCAGAGGAAGACAGGCCCCTGATAGTACCGGAAGAATGATAAATCTAATAAGACATGCAGAAATAACACAAACATCCAGTATATTTGTAGCTTTAGACGCGGAAAAAGCGTTTGATAGGGTGCACTGGAAATACCTATCAGAAACACTCACTAAATTTGGACTGAAAGGATTTGTTCACACGGCTATAATGTCCCTATATTCTAACACCACAGCTAAAGTATATACCTCAGGCATGTTATCTGATCCCTTCACCCTAACTAACGGTACACGTCAAGGATGCCCACTATCCCCAATTGTATTTTCTTTAGCCATCGAACCACTAGCGGAACTCATAAGGACCAATACTGACATCCACGGTCTTATGCCCCGTACACACGATCGGACATTGATCGGACATTTCGACAACAAAATACATGGATTTTTTCCGATGGATGTTGGCTCAAACGTGTTTTGCGTACACACGGTCGCACAAAGTTGTCGAAATTTCCGATCGCCAATAACGGGGTGACGTCAACCACGTACGGCGAGACTAGAAAAGGCCAGTCCAGAACCAAGCTTGTGTTAGTAAAAGTTTGGTGAGAGACGATTCGCGCTTTTTCAGACTCGTGGTTTTCAGATCGTTTTCTGCTATTCAGTTTGTGCTTGTGGGTTTGTATCTGCTCTTCAGTGCGTGCAGCGAGTTACGCGTGACTCTTGTCATTGTGTTCTTGTTCGTTCGTTACTGTTTTTCAGGTTGCTCTTCACAGGCCTTGCTGTTCTTCAGTGCGTTCTGTTACTTCGTTCTGAGCAGCCGACTGTTTTCTAGCCATGTTGCTTATACGTACTCCTTGGAGAGTTCGTGCTGTGCGGGGGCTTGGTGTTGGGGTCCTGACCTTGACACAAGTCCAGTCCATGAACGGGGATGGGAGGAGTTCATGGACCAAGAATTGGTTGCTTCAGCGTGACCAGTTCTTTCATATGCCTTTGCTCCGTGGGATCCGTGAAAATAATCCTGATGATTTCAGGAACTTTCTCCGGATGACGGACCCCGTATTTCACCATTTGTTGGCTTTGCTGACCCCCTATATCAGCAGGCAGGATACCTGCATGAGGCAAGCCATCACTCCGGAGCAGAGGCTCTTCGCCACCCTGCGGTACTTGGCGACGGGGAGAAGCCTGCAGGACTCGAAGTTCTCAACAGGCACCTCCCCCCAGGCTCTGGGGATCATTATCCCGGAGACCTGTTCTGCCATCATCCAGGTCCTGCAGAAGGAGTATATTAAGGTAAGATGTATTCTTTAACATCACATTTTATTGTATTTAATGTTTGATAATATATTGTATTTCTTTCCCCATTCCCAAATTACCATGATTGTAATATGCTGTGAATGTCCCCTTTGTCCTCGTGCATGCTGGATTTTTATGTAATTATTTTTTTTCTCCTTCATACATATTTGCCTTCACTTACCTCCCCAGCATGCTCTCCTGGCCCTATATTCACCGCATGTATTCACTTAACAATGTATTTTATCAGCTTCATAGTAGTGCTTTACCCCAAACACCCCTAAAATGTTTTAAAATGTGATTTGTGCTTTAAATTCAGGCAGAATGCCAGAGGCTTTTTTTGGGGGGTCCCCAAATCATTTGGAACCCTCCCTCCCCCCAACTGCTAAGTCAGCTGATACCAATTCTCCATCTATCCTCAATCATCTATCTGCTGACTTTGCCAAATCCATATACACTATACCCATCTCTTTTGTGATCAGATGTATGGATGAATTCCCCAAAGCATGTAGTGCAAGGGCCTGCCTGTATACTTTCAAATGGTACTGTTTAAAGTTTTTGTATACTATTATTATCTTGATAGGTAATAGTAGAATTTCCAAATGTGCTCAAATGTGTACAATGTGTATATATATTGTTGTATTATGACGCTTCTTACCTGTCCAGTGGGCTGCCAATAGTGTAACTAAGGAGGGGCTGGCCAAAGTAATACCCATTATTTAGGCATTCATCTCTTAATGAAGTGGAGAGGGTTACCTGTCCAAGAGCTTCCCCCCCACCCTAAAATGTTAAAAATGGCCCATGAGAGGGGGAGGGGCAATCTGATAGGCTCAGTTGGGCCTAAGGCCAGAATTCTAAATGAAACAACCCTGACGGCGCTTGAAAGTGGCCGTCCTGGCTTGCCCCCCCCTGAGTGCCCGTGATGTCCGGCTAAGATACCTTGAATACTTTGCGGGTAGGGGGGCTATCAATATGCCAGACAATGTCTGAAACCTTTTTCAAATAATAAAAAAAAAAATACTCAAATCTTTGGTGACATTTACTGCTTGTGTTTCTTTTAGCTGTACCTGACAGAAATGTGGTGAGTCCTGAAAATGGTGTGATTGTGTAACCTTACAAAGCACTGTTGGGTGTTATTTACTAAAGGCAAAGACACTTTTCACTACAAGTGCACTTGAACCTGCACTTGTAGTGCAAAGTGGATTTGCCCTTAGGAAATAACATCCATTGTCACAGAAAACACCAATTAGAGCACCACAAATGTGTTGGAGCGTTGAGACAATAATCCATACATTCTTGATTAACAATCTTTTTAATATCAGCACAATCACATGTGCATTTAGAAAAGTTTTTTAAAACAAACCAACATGTTTGTTGTATAACAATTTTTGGGGTCACATTAGAAAAAGTAGAAATGTCCATTTAAGATAAAACAGGCATGTTTAAAACCAACAAGAAAGACACAAATCTTGAACTTACAAAGTTCACATTTGGTAGAACTTGAAGGCAATATCAGACATGAGTATTTACAAACTGTGTTTGATATTGCGTTCAGATGGGGTGAAGTCACCCCAGGAAAAGCCAAATTTTGAAGATACACACAAATTGCCGAATGTCAACATGTGCTAGCTGCCATCATGGGGGATCAAGGGACGTGTTTTTGGGGTGCAACCCCTTCCTCACAGCTATTTTATTATTGAGGAAGGGGTTGCACCCCCAAAACGTGTCCATTGATCTCCCGTGATGGCAGATAGCACATGTTGACACACTGTGTGCATCTTCAAAATTTGGCTTTTCGCAAATATGTCAAAAAATGGTAAAACATTTTAGCACACAAAAAACCCAAGGGATTTGGAGGGGTTTTAAACTCTCCCTAAAACATCAATGATGTTCTTCATTTTTTGTTGAACATCATTGATGTTTTTCAGGATGTTTTCCAAATCCCTATTACACCCCATGATCTCCCCGATCAGGATCTGTGCACTTTCCGAGGTGAAATGCCCTGGATCCACAACATCACGTTCACCTAAAAAGATAGAAACAAAAACACACCATGTATTATAAATATGCCGACATCCATCTCTTACCTGAGCCTGTGGTTGCAGACACTCACCTGTTGTGGTGCCAATTTCCACCACGTCTTCCTCCTCCTGCTCTGCTTGGCTTGGGTGGATTTCCCCTTCTTCCAGAGGTGGGGGGTCTGTGGTCTCCTCGGATGAGGGGTGTCCTCCGAGTCTTTTCTCCCCTATGTAAAAAAAATAGGTATACTTAGCACACAGATATTTGATGTCAGAAATAGGAATATGAAACATTGCTTGGAAGTGGGGTACAATTGTCTATTTTGGCAGAGTTCCAAGATGTAGAATTTGTATTGTCCTTTGTCAAGCTTCAATACTTTACCTGTTTTGTACAAGCTTCACAGATGGAGACACCCCTATAGTATACACTGGAGCACCTGTGTGGGCCCCTAATAAAAAGGGTGTTCTTTTGTCCCACACTAGTGCTCCAGAGTCCAGATGTGAAAACTGCTGAGTGTCCTCTCCTTACACAAAATCTAGTTTGCATTTCATTCTAGTTAAAAAACCCATCTACACAACCAAATTATTTTCAGACAAGTAGGCCATAAAAAATGTGGGCAAACGCAGATGGCCAAAACAATGGTGTTTTCTAGGCCGAACAAACAATGTTTTATACAAACGAATAATGTGCCCATGAACATGAAAGTTGCCATTTTAAACTGGATAACAGTTAAGAAAAGCACATGGAGCAGCACGAACGTAATAAACATAAAGAATAGAAACACAGGACAACTACTTACTTTTTTGCAGCACTCTCCGGATCTTTCTGTACTGCTCGTGCTCTCTTAATTTGAGGTCTTACCACCGTTTCCTGAGCTGATCTTTCGATCGTCGTACCCCTAAATTCCGGTGCAGACTCTTGACCACTTTTGCCATGATCTTGGCCTTTCTGACATTGGGGTTGGGGTAAGGTCCATACTTCCCGTCATAGTCGGCCTTCTTCAGGATGTCGACCATCTCCAACATCTCCCCAAAGGACATATTTGAGGCCTTAAATCGTCTCCTTCTGGATCGTGACGTTTCTGGCTCCCGGCTTTCCTCCCCCTCCTCCTCCTCGTTGCTGTAATTAGCACGCACCTGCTGTGTCTCCGCCATGTGCTCTTCCCCCACTGCACCAAATGAGAAGGGGCAGGGAATAGAATAGAAAGAACGTCAGGGGCGGGCGGAGTTTCATGCGCAGTGTGTATAAAGCGTAACACGCGTGCTTATTCTTTACGATCTGTGAGCGGAGGAAGGAGTATAGGAGGCGCCGATCGTGATAATGAAGGTAAGATCTAAACTTGGGCCTATACTGCTTCTAGATTGAGGCCTATATTGTAACAAGATTAGGAGAGTTTTGCCTGACATTAGGGTTTGTCTCGTGTTGTGTCTTGCAGATAAAATGGATGGCTTCAATGACCACAACTTCCTCCCCCTGTTCATAGACAAGTACAGGGAGCTGTGGCAGGTGAGACATCCCCAATACAACAATAAACAAAAGAGGCAGACAGCGCTGGAGAAACTGCTGGAGTTGGTGAAGCCGGTGGTCCCCACAGCAACCATCCCCTATTTAAAAGCCCAAATTTGTGGCCTGGGGAGCACTTATCTAAGGGAGCGCAAGAAGATCATGGATTCCCAGAGATCGAGAGCAGGAGCAGATGACATTTATGTGCCCAGGCTGTGGTACTATGAGAGACTGCGATTTCTGTCAGACCAGACTGGAGTCAGGGAATCCCTCTCAACCCTTCCTTCCACTCTTCCTTCAACCCCAGCTGAGGCTTCCGATGTCCAACCCGGGACTTCCAGCCAGGAAGAAGTGGAGGAGCCCAGCTTGAGCCAGGTATAGCATTCTTCTACAGATTTCTGGTCAATAAAGAAATTATGTCTACTAGATGTTATTATTGATCACTAATTGCTGATTTAATAAAGGCATTTACATATCAATAGACAGTAGTGGGCAAAAATAATTGGGACAAGAATGAAAAATGCTGTGCTCAGAATGATAGTCTTTTATATTTGTTAACATTCAATTTGCAACAGTCATGAGATGAAAATTGTGTGTGATTGATGAAGTAAAAACTAAAACTATGTCCTTTTTTCATACACAGGAAGACCTCAGCCAGGACGAGGCTCTGGAATGTTGCACACAGGAGGAGGCTGTGGAATGTGGCAGCCAGGAGGAGGCGGGGGTTAGTGGCAGCCAGGAGAAGGTGGGGCTAAGTGGCAGCCAGGAGAAGCCTGGGACCAGTAGGAGCCTGACAGAATCACAGGTCCCTCCCCTCCGCCTTCCAAACAAAAGACCCAGGAAGGGGAGTCACGTGCAGGATTCAGCTCTCAGGCTTATTCAGGAGGCTTCTGCGTCCCTCAGAGCCACCCCCACTCCTGAAGAGGCCTTTGCCTGCATGGCTACCACCAAACTGCAGGGCATGCAGGAGGGCCAACGCCAGCTGTGTGAGGACCTTCTTTATAAAGTCTTAACTAAGGGGGTGAGTGGTGAAATCACACCCAATAACCACCTGAGTGAGTTGGAACATCCTCCTCCTCCTCCTGCCACAACTCCACCACCACAGCCACAGCGTAGAAGGAAGCGTGGATGGAAGACCAGAGAATGATGACCCTGGGTTCAGTCTGGTCTGACAAAAGATGCAGTCTCTTGTATGACCACAGCCTGGGGGACACAGATGTCATCTGCTGCTTTCAGGATCTCTGGGACTTCTGGACCAGACTGCACTCCCTTATATATGGACTCCTCAGGCCACCAATTTTGCTGTCAAATAATTGATGTGTGCCCTGGGGGTCAAAGGCTTCACCAATTTCTGCTGTTTCTCCAGCATTGCCTCCCTCTTTGTTTGGTTGTGAGCCCTTAATAAAGGTTTTTTGGTTTCAATTAGACTCGCCTATGTGTGTTTTCCTTCAAAAAGGACAGTTTATTGGTGAGGAGGCAGGTACATTTCAAAATACAATGTGAAATTAACAAGAGACACCAACACCAAGCAATCTCCTTGAGATTATATAATACATGATAATAATGGTGTTGTGGTAACTTGACAGACAAAACACACACAAACATATTCTGGATGTTAAATAACTAAAAAAAAAAAAAAAAAAAACAAGATCAGCCTTAAAAAAAATACAAACCAAAAAATAAATAAAAAAAATCACATCAGGCTTGAAAAAAAAAAAAAAAACACACACACAAAAAATTATATAGATTTTTGGTCAGATATGACAAATCATAATATATTGAGGGAATCACGATAAATAAGAAAGAAAGAAGTTTGTGAGAACTCTGTGTGAATATCAGCAGCAAAACTACTTTGTTCTTCCTGCATTATAAAGAAGAAGAGAGTGCGCTGTATTAAACAATTTTAAAGATTCAAACTAAAGAAAAAACTTCTGCGCTACTATTACTGTAACGGTGCTTCTTAATGATGCTGCAAAAACAAATAGTGAACACCCCTCACTACACATAAACTGAAATAGGTGCAATCGTGATAGATTGTGAACGTGTTTCTGCGCAAACAATATACTGATGTGAAAAAGACTGCTGATTTAAATACAATCCTAGCTGAAATATCTCAAATAAACTGTATAAATAAACAGAATAAAAGTCCATAAAGTAACATCAAACGTGCATCAAAGTGTCTAAAGTGTAGTTAAATTCACATAAAAGCATAAACAATAGTGACTGGTGAGTGAACAAATGTTGATAGGTGATCAAGTGACTGTTCGTGGAAATGGACACCCACTCGGGGCTCACAGAACTCTCACCTCCATGGCACAATAAAAGTGCCTGTAGATTTCAAAGAATCTGTAGTTGCTTTAATCCGGTGGTGATAATATCGTCCCGGGCCTTCTCTGGGGGTGGCGTCACTTCCTTCAATGGATAAGCTTTCAATCTGCAAGAGCTGCAATCTTTTCTAACTGTCACAAATGTCAAACTGCAATGTGATAGACCGGGTTTTGTGGTGGGGGGGAGCTGTATCACTCACCAGTCACTATTGTTTATGCTTTTATGTGAATTTAACTACACTTTAGACACTTTGATGCACGTTTGATGTTACTTTATGGACTTTTATTCTGTTTATTTATACATTTTATTTGAGATATTTCAGCTAGGATTGTATTTAAATCAGCAGTCTTTTTCACATCAGTATAATTTTAAAGATTGCAGCCTGACGAAAGTGCTCTATCCATTCCGAACGCTAATTTTACCAGACCGAGCTGTTCCGTCTCGGAATTTCTTCTGAGCATGCATGCCACTTTGTGCATCGGAATTGTCCACACACGGTCGGAATTGACGCGATCGGATTTTATTGTCGGAAAATTTTATAGCCTGCTCTCAAACTTTGTGTGTCGGAAAATCCGATGGAAAAAGTCAGATGGAGCCCACACACGGTCGGAATTTCCGACAACACGCTCCGGTCGCACATATTCCGCCGGAAAACCTGACCGTGTGTACGGGGCATTACAGTAGGACAGAAGGACCACAAAATCAGACTTTTTGCCAACAATGTTATACTAACGCTATTGAATCCTAAATCTTCCCTACACATAATTAAAAAAATACTACATGACTTCGGGAAAATAACCTACCACAAAATTAACACCACTAAATGCTGCGCTCTCCCTTTAAACCTCTCCACGCAAAATATATCTATGCTTCAGGAGATATTCCCCTGCACCTGGGATTCACCCTCTATCACATACCTGGGTATACAAGTGACTTATCCTACCTCTAATTTGTACACCACCAACTATCTACCCCTGCTATCACAAATACAGAAAGAATTTGTCCAATTATTCGAAATTCACTTAACATGGGTGGGACGCATAGCAGCTTACCAAATGCAAATACTCCCCAAGTTACTCTACCTCTTCAGAACTCTCCCAATCCCCATCCCAAACAAATTCTTCAAGAATTTAGCCTCAAGCCTGAACAAGTTTATCTGGCAAAACAAAAAACCCAGAGTAGCTCTATCTACTCTTTATAAACATAAGAAAATAGGAGGTGGAGGTCTACCCAATGCCCAAGCTTATTATCAAGCGTCTTTGCTGGACCAAACGAAATACTGGTTCTCTTGCCAGGAGGACAATCTATGGTCTCACATTGAACATGAGATCACACCGGGACATGACCTGACGGCACTGTTAATGGCCTCTACTATCCATCACAAACCCTTTACTCCACCATACCCTACCATACAAGCAACACTAACAGCCTGGTCGTTACTGATTAGAAATCAATTCCCTAATGAAATACTCTTTAAGCTTAATATACCCCTAACAACCTATGAATATCTTATTGACAATTTTTCCACACATCACTGGAAACAAAAAGGCATCCACTTCTCTACGGACGATATAGTGAACCCATCTGCCCTAGATATCCTTAGGATTCAACAAATTGACCACTACACACAAAAAAAACCCACTCCCAAATATGACAATCCCACTTTCCATTTGGAATTTTCTACAGAACACAGACCCAGTACTAAAGGCATATCATTGTGCTATAAATATTGTAACTTCCATACCTTCCTCGTTAAACTTCCAATGATGGATAAATGGGAAACGGAACTGCAAATGTCTTTCACTTTACCACAGTGGTTACTAGCAATTAAGAACAATAGCACCTCTTCAGCATGTGTTGACCACTGGGACAACTCACTTAAAATGCTCCACAGGTGGTGGAGCATTTTCTGCCATCATCCAGGTCCTGCAGGTCCTTCCCCATTCCCTAATTACCATGATTGTAATATGCTGTGAATGTCCCCTTTGTCCTCATGCATGCTGTATTTTTATGTAATTATTTTTTTAGTCCTTCATACATATCTGCCTTCACTTACCTCCCCAACATGCTCTCCTGCCCCTATATTCACCTCATGTAGTCACTTAACAATGTATTTTATCAGCTCCATAGTAGTGCTTTACCCCAAACACGCCCTAAAATGTTTAGAAATGTGATTTGTGCTTTAAATTCAGGCAGAGTGCCAGAGGCTTTTTTTTGTATTGTCCCCAAATCATTTTTCTAAACCCTCCCTCCCCCCAACTGCTAAGTCAGCTGATCCCAATCCTCTATCTATCCTCAATCATCTATCTGCTGACTTTGCCAAACCCATACACACTATACCCATCTCTTTATTGGTCAGATTTATGGATGAATTCCCCAAAGCATGTAGTGCAAGGGCCTGCCTGTATACTTTCCAATGGTACTGTTTAAAGTTTTTGTATCCTATTATTATCTTGATAGGTAATAGCAGAATGTCCAAATGTCCTCAAATGTGTACAGTGTGTATTTATATATTTGTATTATGACACTTCTTACCTGTCCAGTGGGCTGCCAATAGTGTAACTAAGGAGGGACTGTTCCAAGTAATACCCTGTATTTAGGCATTCATCTCTCAATGAAGTGAAGAGGGTTACCTGTCCAAGATTCCACCCCCCCTATAATGTTAGAAATGGCCCATGAGAGGGGGGGGGGATATGATAGGTGTACCTTATACTTTGGTGTTAATTTCCCCTTAATAAATGCTATCTGGAGGTTGGCCAAGAATGTTTGTGCCTAATCTGCTTGCCATGTTTATGTGCAAAAATAGTCATTTATTTTTGTTTTCCTTAACAGTTTCCTTCCACGCCACAGGAATGGCAGACTGTGGCCTCCCACTTTGCCCAACGGTGGGACTTTCCTAACTGCGGAGGGGCAACTGATGGGAAACACGTCCACATCGTCCCACCACCCAACTCGGGGTCGTACTATTTCAACTATAAGGGGTTCAATAGTATTGTGATGTTGGCGGTGGTGTCGGCTAGTTACGACTTCTTGTATGTGGACGTGGGGAAGAATGGCCGGATGTCCGATGGTGGAGTCATGGCCCAGACAGAGTTCTACAGGCGTCTCCAGAATGGCAGCTTGGACTTGCCACCTCCAGAGGACAATGTGGAAGGACTCCCATTCGTCTTTGTTGCGGATGAAGCATTTGCGCTGGGGGACCATCTTATGCGGCCATTCCCGATGAGGACCCTCACCCCGGAACAGAGGGTTTTTAATTACCGGCTGGCCAGAGCCAGAAGAGTGGTGGAGAACATATTTGGGATCATGGCCAGCCGGTTCCGCCTATTTCTGACACCCATCCATATGGCGGAGTATAAACTTAATCATCTAATCCTGGCGTACTGTGTTCTCCATAACTTTTTACACATTCTGCCAACTATGCTGGCTCAGTTGGGCCTGAGGCCGGAATTCTACATCATACAACCCTGACGGTGCTTGAAAGTGGACTTGAAACTGCACTGAAACTGCACTTGTAGTGTAAAGAGGATTTGCCCTGAGGAAATAACCACCATATTCTCAGAAAACAGCAATTACATCACCACAAAAGTGTTGTAGCGTTGAGACAATCATCCACACATTCAAACTTTTTAATACCTGCACAATCACATGTGCATTTAGAAAAGGTTTTTAAAACAAACCAACATGTTTGTTGTATAACAATTTTTGGGGTGGCATTATCAAAAATAGAAATGTCCATTTACGATAAAACAGGCCTGTGTAAAACCAACAAGAAAGACAAAAATCTTGAACTTACAAAGTTCACATATGGTAAAACTTGAAGGCAATATCAGACATGAGTATTTAGGAACTGTGTTTGATATTGCGTTCAGATGGGGTGAAGTCACCCCTTGAAAAGCCAAATTTGGAAGATGCACACCAATTTACGAATGTCAACATGTGCTAGCTGCCATCACGGGGGATCAAGGAACGTGTTTTGTGGGAGAAATCCCTTCCTCACCGCTACTTTATTATTGAGGAAGGGGTTGCACCCCCAAACCGCGTCCATTGATCTCTCGTGATGGCAGATAGCACATGTTGGCACACTGTGTGCATCCTCCAAATTTGGCTTTTCGAAACATCGCTCAAAAATTTTTAAGATTGTAGCACACAAAAAAAGAAAGTGATTTTGTGGGGTTTTAAATTCGCCCCAAAACATCAATGATGTTATTATTTTTTTGAATAACATCATTGATTTTTTTCTTGAGGTTTTCCAATTCTAAATTACACCCCATGATCTCCCCGAGCAGGATCTGGGCACTTTCTGATGTGAAAGGATCTCGATCCATAACATCACGATCACCTAAAAAGAGAGAAACCAAACAAAAACAGGTATCAAAAATCTGCCAGCATCCATCTCTTACCTGAGTCTGTGGTCACAGACACTCACCTGTTGTGGTGCCAATTTCCACCACATTTTCTTCCTCCTCCTGCTCAGCTTGTGTTTGGGGTATTTCCCCTTCTTCCAGAGGTGGGGGGTCTCTGGTCTCCTCGGATGAGGGTGTCCTCCGAGTCTTTTCTCCCCTATGTAAAACAAAAATGGTATAATTAGCACACAGATATTTGATGGCAGAACTATAAATAGGAAACATTGCTTGGAAGTGGGGTACAATTGTATATTTTAGCAGAGTTCCAAGATGTAGCTTTTTTAGTGTCCTTTGTCAAGCTGCAATACTTTACCTGTTTTGTACAAGCTTCACAGATGGAGACCCCCCTATAGTATACACTGGAGCACCTGTGTGCCCCCCCTAATAAAAATGGTGTTCTTGTGTCCCACACTAGTGCTCCAGTGTCCAGATGTGAAAACAGCTGCTCAGTGTCCTCTCCTTACACAGAATCTAGTTTGCATTTCATTCTAGTAACAAAGCCATCTACACAACCAACTATTTTTCATACAAGTAGGCCCTAAAAAATGTAGGAAAATGCATATGGCCTAAACAATGGTGTTTTAGAGGCCGAAATAAAAATGTTTGATACGAACGAATAATGGGCCCATGAACATTAAAATTGCCATTTTAAACTGTACAACAATTAAGAAAAGCATATGGAGCAGCACGAACGTAATAAAAAGAATAGGAACACAGCACAACTACTTACTTTTTTGCAGCACTCTCCGGATCTTTCTGTACTGCTCTGGCTCTCTTAATTTCAGGTCCGACCACCGCTTCCTGAGCTGATCTTTCGATCGTCGTACCCCAAAATTCCGGTGCAGACTTTTGACCACTTTTGCAATGATCTTGGCCTTTCTGATATTGGGGTTGGGGTAAGGTCCATACTTTCCATCATAGTCGGCCTTCTTCAGGATGTCCACCATCTCCAACATCTCCCCAAAGGACATATTTGTGGCCTTAAATCTTCTCCTTCTGGATTGGGACGTGTCCGGATCCGGGCTTTCCTCCTCCTCCTCCTCGTTCCTGTAATTAGCACGCACCTGCTGTGTATCCGCCATGTGCTCTTCCCCCACTGCGCAGAATGAAAAGGGGCGGGGAATAGACTAGAAAGAACGTCAGGGGCGGGCGGAGTTACACGCATGCGCAGTGTGTATAAAGCGTACCACACGTGCGTATTACGTACGATCTGTGAGCGGAGGAAGGAGCATTGGAGGCGCCGATAGTAAGAACGAAGGTAAGAGACATACTTGTGCCTATACTGCTTCTACATTGAGGCCTATATTGTAACAAGATTAGGACAGTTTGGCCTGACATTAGGGTTTGTCTTGTGTTGTGTCTTGCAGTGAAAATGGATATCTTTCAAGATAATGACTTCATGGCAATATTCATTGACATGTTCAGGGAGCTGCCTTGTCTATGGGAGATCAACCACCCACATTACAGGAACCAAACAAAGAGGAAGGCAGCGCTGGATCAATTGTTGGAAATTGTGAAGCAGGTGATCCCTACGGCAGACATCACATATTTGAAGATCCTAATTGGTGGCCTGAGGAGCACATATGTGTGATTGATGATGCAAAAACTAAAACCATGTCCCTTTTTCATACACAGGGAAGTCTCAGCCAGGAGGTGGCCGGGCCGAGCAGGCTGCCTGATCTGCAGGTCCCTCCCCTACACCTGGAAAGAGAAAGTGGCAGGAGGAGGAGTACCCTAGAGGAGGCTGCCATAGGCCTCTTTTGGAGGGCTACAGAGGCCCTGGGAGCACCACACACCGTGGAGGATGACTTCGCTGCCATAATTGCCTGTAAAATGCAGAGGATGGAGGAGGGACAACAACTCATGTGTGAGTCCTTAATATTGGAGGCTCTTAATAAGGGGATGAGGGCCCAAATTACATCTGATACACACCTTTGTGAACGCACACATGGTCCTCCTCCTCCTCCTGCAGGTCCTCCTCCTCCTCCTTCTCTTCCAGGTCCTCCTAGTCCTCCTCCACCACCAGGTCCTACTCCTCCTCCTGCCACATCTCCAACAGCAGAACCACAGCGTGGAAGGAAGCGTGGAAGGAAGACCAGAAAGTGAGGACCCTGGATCCAGTCTGGTCGGCCAAAAGATGCAGCCTCTTGTGGTACCACAGCCTGGGGACACAGATGTCATCTGCTGCTTTCCGGATCTCTGGGACTTCTGGACCAGACTGCCCTCCCTTACATATGGACTCCTCAGGCCACCAATTTTGATGTTCAAGAATTGATGTCTGCCCTGGGGGTCCCAGGCTTCGCTAATTTCTCCTGTTCATCCAGCGTTGCCTCCCTCTTTGTTTGGTTCTGAGCCCTTAATAAAGGATTTTTGGTTTGAATTATACTTGCCTATGTGTGTTTTACTTCAAAAAGGACAGTTTGTTGGTGAGGATTCAGGTACATTTCAAATATACAATGTGAAATTAACAAGGGACATCAACAACAAACAATCTCCTTGAGATTAAATAATAAAAGATATCAATGGTGTTGTGGTAACTTGACACACAAAACACACACAAAAATATTCTGGAGTAAAACTAAAAATAACATTAAACAAAGATCAGCCTTTGAAAAAATACAAACATAAAATCTAAAAAAGAAAAATGGCTTTAAATAAAAAAAAAAAAAAATGTCAGATGTGACAAATAACAATATATTCAGGGAATCCAAAGAAAAAAAAAAAGTTTGTGAGAAGTGTGTGTGAATATGAGCAGCAAAACTACTTAATTCTTGTCACATTATAAAGAAGAAGAGAGTGCGCTGTATTAAACCATTTTTAACATTGCAGCGTGACGAAAGTGCTGTATCCATTGCGAACGCTAATTTTACCAGACCGAGCTGTTCCGTGTCGGAATTTCTTCTGAGCATGCGTGGCACTTTGTGCGTCGGAACACGCCACGACACACGGTCGGAATTGACGCGATCGGATTTTGTTGTCGGAAAATTTTATAGCCTGCTCTCAAACTTTGTGTGTCGGAAAATCAGATGGAAAATCCACACACGGTCGGAATGTCCGACAACACGCTCCGATCGGACATTTTCCATCGGAAAATCCGACCGTGTGTACGGGGCATTAGTGTTACTTGGTTTCGGAACTAGGGTATTGATTATACTACATGATCTATTTAGAGTGACTGCCTTCCGGGTCATAAACGCAGTTCCTGAGAGGGTAACTGGCACGCCTGCTCACAGTATGCTCCCAAAAGGGGTGACAGGCTTCTTCCTCAATTTACGAAGACTCAACCTGTCTTATTGGGAACCCTGACATATCTTACTTTCAATATGTTTTTATTTTAATTAGTACATACAAATTATGCAATAACATATGTATCTGCTCAGGAGGGAATGCCTCCTAGGGTAAGATATTAAAAAGTTACAAACAGAAAAGTGTTACAGAATTCAGCTCGGCCTTGGAGACTTGTAGGGAGGCTCTCTGATGATTATCTGGATCCAAAAACAAACAGTATGAGAACCTGGCTCTACCTCTAATACTTTAGGGATCTCTTCCCTACCCCCGGCACCCCTGATGGGAGCTGACTGTGCCGGGCAAGGGAATTCTCCCTAACTACACTGCCCATATGGGCCGAGTAAACAGGTAAAATAGGACAGTTGCGTATCCCCCTGAGCGAGGGGGGCTACCTAACTATAGCATGTAAAGAAGTTATCAACATTTAGCTCTCTGGCATGAGTTAACCGATAGAGATGATAGAAAGAAGATAGAGAAGGAAGAGAGAGAGGGGGAGAGGTGGGGAAGGGGGTCCTCATGTTAGGTGAGGAGATATGATTCTTGCATCTGCGTGTCTCTTGCATAATTATTGGTTAGACGTGTTTAAAGAATGTTTAGGAGTGATGTTGTACCTGAGCACCTGGAATGAGGGAAGTACCCATATATTGGGCCCATGGCTCCCATATTTTTTGGAATTTCAAAGAGGAGTCCATCAGCATGCTGGAGAGTTTTTCTTGGGTCATGATCCAAGAGATCTTCCTTTTGACTGTGTGGATTGTAGGTTTTGATTGTTTCCAGGCTTTGGCAATTGTGATTTTTGTACCCAGCAGTATAAAGTGAATCAGCGTTTGTGATGCCTTGGTTATGCCTGGGATGTGTGTGTTTAGAAGAGCTACCTCTGGGATCCTGGGGACCTGGCAAGCCGTCACCTTGAAGATCATGGAGAAAACTTTTCTCCAGAAAGTGCGAATTTTGGGGCATTCCCACCAAATGTGGGCCATGGTGCCTAGGTGTTGGCATCCTCTGAAACACAGAGGGCTTGTTGTGGGGTATATGGTTGCTAGCCTGGTTGGGGTCAGGTACCATCTGGTTAGCAGTTTGACGCTTGCCTCCATGAGTGAGATGTTTTGGATCCCTTTGAAGGATCTGAATAGAGCTGCTTGCCAAGTCTCCAGATCCCTGCTAAGTTGAAAGTCAGTCTCCCAAGCCATCATGTATGGGGTTTTGTCCATGGGACAAGTGAGGGCTGAATATATCACCGAGATTCCCCCCCTCTGCTCCATGGCCTGACCGCACCACAACTCGTAGGCTGTAAATTTGGGGGGAAGGGGTTTGTCCTTCCAGATGGTATGTAGGAAATTGGTGATTTGGTAGAAACGGAAGCGTTCCGATTCCGGGAGTTTAAGGTGTTTGATGCAAAATTTGAGATCGATTGGTCCCGTGGGGGTGAAGAAATGTCCTATCCGGTATAGCCCTTTGTCAAGCCACCATTTGAAAGCTGAGATGTCTAGTCCAGGAGGGAAGTCGGGGTTGTGAAAGAGATGTGCTAGCGGGCGACCCTTGGAGACCAGAGACGGGACCAGTCGGAGGGAATCCCATAAGGCGCAGGAGTGGGATAGAGTGGGTGAAAGGATGGGTGGCCTAGATTTGGTCGGGCACCAGAGTATGTGATCAAGCGTGTGGTTGGGGATAGCCTGTCTTTCTATATTGACCCAATCAGGTTTTTCATATCTGGAGTAAATCGTGGACAATTGAGCGAGTCTGGCTGCTAAGTAATATTTATGCAAGTTCGGGAGACCTAGCCCTCCTTTGCGTCTGTGGATGAATAAAGTGTTCTGGGGGATGCGATATCCTTTTTTACCCCAGATATATTTAATTATGTTACTCTGTAGGGATCGTAAGTGGGCTTTCCTGATTGGTATAGGAAGGGATCGAAAAAAGTAGAGAAGTCTGGGTAGGAGGGTCATTTTGATGGAATTGATTCGGCCTAGCCATGATAGCTCATGTTTCGACCATTGGACAAGGTCTGCTTCCAGTTGTTTAAAGAGAGGGGGGTAATTGTGTGTGTAAAGAGTTTCTGTTTTGGTAGTCAATGTGATACCTAGATAGCGAATGGATACCTCGCTCCATTTGAATTTGAAGGATTGTTTGAGAGAGGAGACCGTTTGAGGCGATAAAGAGATGTTGAGAGCTTGGGATTTAGAGAAGTTAACTTCAAGTCCTGAGATTTTGGCAAATTTTTCTAACAATAAGCAGAGATTGGGTAATGTAGTTAGGGGGGAGGTCAGGAAGAGGAGGATGTCGTCGGCGAAAAGGCCGCATTTGTGCGTTTGGTCCCCACAGGTCACCCCTTTGATGTCTGAGTTATGTCGCACCGCGATCGCCAGTGTTTCAATAGCTATTGCGAATATGAGAGGCGATAACGGGCACCCTTGCCTGGTGCCTCTCATAATTTCTATAGGTTTGGAATAGTGTCCCTGTAGACGTATCTGGGCCCTCGGACGGGAGTAAAGGGCATGCAGAAGGCCAAGGAAGCGATCACCAAAGCCCCACCTCTCTAATAGTGAGAAGATGTAGGGCCAGGAGACCGTGTCAAAGGCCTTCTGCAGGTCCAGGGACAACAGGAATCCTGCTTGGGTTGATCCCCCTTCCCAGTTAGTTTGCAAGATTGAGGTAATATCTATTGCCCGCCGTATTTGGTCAGGGCCCTGTCTTCCAGGTATGAAACCCACCTGATCCTTATGTATGTACTGACTAATGAAGGAAGATAACCTGTTAGCCATTATTTTTGTGAGTACTTTTAGGTCGTTATTTATGAGGGAGATCGGCCTGTAGTTGCTAACGTCCTCGAGGTTCTTGTCAGGTTTGGGTATGACTGTAATCAAGGCTGTGTTAAGGTGAGTGTCTAGGGGGTCTCCATTGGTCTTGGAGTTAAAGAAGGATGTCAGGTGAGGTGTTAGAATATGCGCAAAGGATTTATAATAGGGTATGGAGAGACCATCAGGACCTGGGGCGGACCCCTTTCTGAGGTCCTTGATGACCCCCAATACTTCCTCTTCCGTTATGGGTGATTCCATCCTTTGTTTGTGAGCGTCTTTTAGGGAGGGGATAGGAAGGTCCTTCAGGAAGCTGGGAATTAAATCAGTGGTGGGTGTATTAGGTCGGCTATACAAGTTAGAGTAAAATGCTTGGAAAGCTTCTAGTATCTTGGACGGATTGGTTGTGGGGGGTTGACCGTTTATTCTGATCTTAGGTAGAGCATGGGTTTTGATGGGGGGAGAAAGTTTTGTTGCCAGTAGGGGGCCTATTTTGTTTGCCTGCGTGTAGAATTTATGTTTGTTCCAGCGAATGGCCTTTTCAGCTTTGACTGTGAGTGCTAGGTTCAGATCTAATCTGGCTTTGTCGATAAGCGAGGAGGGGACCTTGGATGGATCTTTTTTGTGTGAAGCTTTAAGTTTATTGTATTCTGCGTCTAACCGAGATATTTCAGCTCTTTGATCTCTTTTTATCTGTGTGGAGATCTGAATGAGTTTACCCCTTATGAAAGCTTTGTGCGCTGCCCAGAGCATTTCTGGGGATGTGTCCGCTGTTTTATTAAGTGTAAAGTACTCCTGCAGTGCTGTTTCAAGTTCCGTGACTCTTATGGGGTCAGATAGGAGCGACTCATTGAGCCTCCAATGTCCCCTAGATCCACCCAGTGTCCCTGTTTTCAGTGTTATGGAGACAATGGAGTGATCTGATAGGGCCGATTCTCTAATGAGGGCTTTGGATATTGATGGAAGTATAGAGGATGGGGTCAGGATGTGATCGATCCGTGCGTAAGTGTTGTGCGGGGAAGAATAGTGAGTGAAGTCTCGCTTGTTGGGATTAAGTTCCCTCCAAGTGTCAGATAGGCCATGTGCATGTAAAGTCTTTGCGATTCTGAGACTTTCTTTGGTGGGACGTGTAAGTTGAGACCGCGGGGGTTTAGACTTATCCATCCCCTGATCGAACGCTGCGTTCGAGTCACCGCCAAGAATGATCGTCCCCTCTAGTTTCTGTGATAGTGTGTGTAAGAGTGAGTCGAAAAATTTAGCTTGTCCTCTATTCGGAGCATAATAGGAGACCAGTGAATACAGACGGTCTCCCACCGTGCCCTTTACCAAGAGGAACCTTCCCTCTGGGTCAGCATGTTCAGAAATTTTCACGAATTTATGGTTTTTGGAGATTAAGATGGCGACTCCCTTGGTTTTGTTGTTTGCGTTCGCCAGAAAGAACTGTGGGAAGTGTGGGTGAAGAAACTTAGGGCTATACCTGGACGGGAAATGTGTTTCTTGCAGCATAAGAATGTCTAGCTTGAGGTGTTTATAATAGTCTAGGACCTTTCTCCTTTTAACCGGGGAATTGAGTCCCTGAACATTGTGTGATGCTATGTGTAGTTGAGTCATGGTGTTTTCAGCCATGGAGCAGAAGGAAAAAGATGCAACGTAAACAGCCCTCACTTACCCTGAGATGCGTTGAAACTTTGGCAAAGGCATGAGGATCATTGTGCCTTGTCGGAGGGTTACGGGTAGGTACTTCCTCGAGAATGTGAATTGTATCTGAAAAACAGAATGCAGTTATATGCAATGTTGTGATCAGGAGGGAGGGAGGGAAGAACAGAAAAGGATAGAAAAGGTCTCCTAGAAAAGAAAGAAAGGACACGGGGGAGGAGAAACCCCACGTATCCTTCTGAAGAGAATCCAAAAATGTCTGGCCCATCCAGGCTCAGACAACCTAACCCCCAGAAACTGATGGGTGTCTAAGGGTTAGATAGGTGCGCAAGTGGTCCGTCACAAAACCGGACGCCCTCTAAAGAACATGAACTTCAAATGTAAATAATATCCTCACTTAAGCATATCATAGTATCTAGTAGCCCAACTGGCTATAGACCCTTCGCCTCCCCTGCTAGCACCTTTCCCTCCCTCCTCACTCCCCAGTCCTCTCCCTAACACAGCAGAGCGTCCATTGGGGGAGATATTCAGGTTTCCCCTTAATGAGTGTTCAAAGTACTCTCAGGTGCAGTGTGGGGGGGGGGAAACTTCCGTCCTTGTGAGAGGTAGATGCTTTGTGAACAACGTACACTGCGGTAAACGAGGTCAGTGGAAAAAATAAACAAAAAACTGAAAAATACGGGAACCGAAGAGTTAGTAACAGGTGCCCGGGTGACCAGCGTGCTCTAGGAATTAGGCACGAGGGACCCCCACCGGTGGGGGAATCATTCCTCTGGTCCCTGCTTCACACCCGGGATGTGTTAAGCAATATCAAGGTCACCACCGGCTTCAAGATGGGTTGTTGTCTTTGGCCTTCTTAGCTTTTCCTGTGGACCATAAAGGAGATTGGGGGCTGGGGGGGGTCTGTCTTTTGTTGGAGATGGCTCCGGCATTGGTTGTGTCCATAGCAGCTTCCTGGGAGATGATTTTCAGGTGTAAGAGGAGCTTTTCTCCTTCTGGGAGGGATGAGAAAGCAAATTGTTTTCCCTTAACAGAAAATTTAACCGCGAACGGGAAGGCCCACCTGTACTTTATATCTCTTTGGGTGAGAGCGAGAAGTAGGGGTTTCAATGATCTCCTCCTCTGGATCGTGTAGGGCGAGAGATCCGCAAAAATCTGCACCTGGTGACCCATGCACATGACTGTGTGAGCGGTTCTGGCCTGTCTCATCACTTCCTCCTTCACTGTGTAGTGATGGGGTTTGGCAATAACATCTCTTGGGCTACCATCTTTTCTGGGGGGCCCCAGGGCTCTGTGGGCCCTGTCCAGCTCCAGGCGGTGAGATGGGATGGAGGGGATCAGCTGTTTAATTAGGTCTTGCACTGCTTCAGGTATATTTTGAATCGTTTCAGGTAAGCCACGGATTCTGATATTGTATCGTCTGGACCTATTCTCGAGTTCGTCAATACGTGCCATGGCTATGTCGAGTTGGTCTTGCACGGTACATATGTGCTGGGAGTTTTGGTTAGTGATAGCTATAGTTTCTTCAACTTTGTGTTCGATCGTGTCGATCCGGGCTCCTAGATTGATAAAATCAGTCTTGAGATCTCCTGTGATTTTAGCTGCCGTTTGTGATAATCCCTTATCCAGTAGATCAGAGAATCTGAGGAAGAGGGCATCCATTTGAAGGGCCTGATCATTGGCCTGGTAGTCCTGATGAGAGTATCCTGTGTGCCCTGTGTGGGAATTATTGGGGGACATAGAGAAGTCCTTCAGAGGGCGGTCTATGGGGGATTCAGTGGAGGCTGGTGAGGGGGTGAGGATAGGTGGGTATCCCGTTTGCCTTCCTGGTGTGAGGTGCAGGGGGTAGGGGGACTGCTCTGACCTGTAGTCCGCCTGACTGGAGAAGCTGTTGTCCTGTGTCTGTGGCTTTGCCTGTGTTGCGGCGGCCATCTTGGATGTCCCGGCCGTTTCTGCTTCTAGCAATTGTGGCCACAGGCTGCGTTTAACCTGTGCCCCTGTCATATGGGGGTGTAGCCGGGTCCCTGATTAGTATCTCCCCTTGTTTTGGGGGCTGTCAGTGCGCCGAGGAAAGCGTGATGGGCGCCGTCGTTCTGTGAGGGAGCGGAGCTCTAGGCAATCGCGGCCATTTTGCGAGCTCCGCGCATGCGCACCGACCCTGACATATCTTATGGTCTCAACTGTTAATGTAACGAACCAAGGATCCGCAGCCTACTTTTACTCTTTGCTCCATGTAATCTGTATTATTTTCTTTTCTTATACTACTTTGTATACAACTACTCAGTATGTCTTATATACCATGAAAATTTAATTAAAAAAATGTCAAAGTTAAAAAAAAAAAAGGAACTCCAGTCTGCTCACATAATTTGTAATAAAAACATCTTTGCCATCCTGAAGCTTCCCTCCAACCACTTTGCATATTATTTTATATATATTGTGATTCTGTACTTGCCAAATATGATGCATAAATCTCCCTCCACTGAGTCTGGGTGCATCCATTTTAACTGTGGGCAGCTGAAGCCACTGCCTGTTCACTTCCTGGATTTCTGTGCTGCTGGCTACTCAATATGCACTTCCTAGTCTCATGCCTGTGCAGTAACAATTGGTTTGCATAACCAAATAAATTCTGCACAAACTGTCAAAAACTGTCTCAGGGAAGCTCATCTGCATGCTCGCCGTCTTTGGAGAGGTGTTCTCTTCACCGATGAATCCCAGTTTTCACTGTACAGGGCAGATGGCATGGCGTCGTGACGTGACATGTATGGCGTCATGTGGGTGAGCGGTTTGTTGATGTCACTGTTTTGGATTGAGTTGCCCATGGTGGCGTTAGGGTTATGGTATGGGCAGGCATATGCTATGGACAACAAGCAAGGGTGCATTTTATTGATGTAATTTTGAATGCACAGAGATACTGTGACAAGACCATGAGGCCTATTGTTGTGCCATTCATCCACGACCATTACTTCATGTGGCAGCATGATAATGCATGGCCCCATATTGCAAGGATCTGTACACAATTCCTGGAAGCTGAACACATCCCAGTTCTTGCATGGCCAGCATACTCGCTGGACATGTCACCCATTGAGCATGTTTGGGATGCTCTGGATCGATGTATATGACAGTGTGTTCCAGTTCCTGCCAATATCCAGAAACTTTGCACAGCCATTGTAGAGGAATGGACCAACATTCCACAGGCCACAATCAACAACCTGATCAACTCTATGCAAAGGAGATGTGCTACACTGCGTGAGGCAAATGGTGGTCACCAGGCCCGGATTTACTCACTTTGCCGCCCCAAGGTCGGGTCCTTCAATGCCGCCCCCCCCACACATACACCACCATTCTCATCTTTTATCAATAACTGCTACAATAGTCCAATTAAAAACATATTTCCACACACAACAACACTGAAAATAACTGGCTTTAACTGTACAGACTGAAAATACTCTGTTATGCAGAAAATGCCTTTTAAAGATTATAGCAGTAAGAAATTCCCTACAATTTTTTAATTCTAACTTTTCTTTAGGCAAACTCATCGATAATATCTTCGTAGGACAAAGTATTTAAAAGTTCTGACTCAATGGCAAGTAAAGGCTGCGGACATACCACAGGAGGTGGACAGAGGCTGCAGACATACTACAGGAAGTGGACAGAGACTGCGGACATCCTACAGGAGGTGGACAGAGGCTGCGGACATGCTACAGGTGGTGGACAGAGGCTGCAGACATACTACAGGAGGTGGACAGAGGCTGCGGACATACTACAGGAGGTGGATAGAAGCTGCGGGCATACTACAGGAGGTGTAAGATATAAGAAACTAATAGCTCCGCGCTTAGGAGCGATGGGGCTCATTTTTGTTTTATATGGATGTGCCTGCGGGGATTGACTGGAGCCAGCCCCGATACCGGGAGCGGAGATTCGAATAAGGAGCTTTCACCAAGGACCATTGCTGCAGGATACAGCTGACAGGCTTGATACCCCTGCAGGGGTGATCTCTTCCGGTGAGTGAGGGCACATTGGGGGCCTTTGGAAGGCTGGAAGATTTCACGTCACTAAGAGCACTGCTAGATGGTTTGAAGAGACTCACTATTTGCACTTTAGGAAGAACGTTTTCAACATTTTTATTTTTTCGTTTTTTCCTTTTTTTTTGGGACATTTTGTGGACTGAAGATTTTATGATTTACTTTAAACTCTTTTATGTGCATTCATGACTATAGGTTTTTATGTTTATTTTTATTTTTAGTGTCATTTTTGTTTAAATTTATGCACAATTGGTGTTCTTTATGCATAGTATATGTTTTTTAAGGATTTTCTGATAGATTTTTGGGAATCCAAATCACTTTTTTACTCACTTATAAGGTTTAGTTCATCTCTTGTTTAATAAGGAGTTAATACACGCTGCACTTTTTATATGTATGTGGGCATTTGTCACACACACTTCAGGAATTATCACACGATAGTGATTTTATCTATCCTACATATTGATATTTATGTTTAGTGTTTTCACAGTTTACTTGATACACCACATTCGTTTTTTGCACATCAGATAATTTCAGTGGAACAGCGCCAATCACCCCTTTTTTGACTCTATTCTATTTAGAATCTCACCTTGGTGTGATTCTGTGTTGGGGGGGCTGCAGTTCCTTTACTACCTAAGCGCGGAGCTATTAGTTTCTTATATCTTTTGGTCACACTATAGGTGTACACATAAGTTCTGCTGCTATGGATATATTTGGCTATATGTCTAATCGTAATATAGACCTTACTGGAATTTTTAGTCAACAACAGGTTAACAATACACAAGATATGAATGGCCTGTTTAAACAGCTCAGACATTCTCTTGAAAAGCAACTCAGGGTCTGGTGGGATATTGCTACCCTTGAGACTTATATTGGGGAGAATATGACACCTAGAAGGTTGAGGTGGGATCTGAACCCCAATGATAGCTTGAATGATGTCACCCTAATGGAGGAATGGTATTCCTTCTTCTCCAAGTGTGAGAAGGAGCTTTTGGGGAAGATTGTCAGAAGGAGACAATTCAAATTAAGGGGGATTGAGGATACCATTAACGAGATAAAATCACTACTATTACCATACAGTAGCCAAAGTTAATACAAGACTAAAGAGAGGGAATTGCAAGAAATAATTAAAAAATATGATGCAGAAATTCAGGCCAAAAAACAAAAAAAGTTTAAAAGGGATGTTTTGGACTATACTAATAAAAAGGTCTATAAATGGCAGTTGGACCTTGGGGAAATGAACGAAGACATGGGTGAAATTTCCATGGATGAGGATTCCCATGATGAAATGAATGGAAGGGATATCCCAGATCCTACTATTATGCGACAAACTAGATTTGAACAGGGGACCTCAGTGAGAAGAGAAGAAAGTCCTAGGACCCCGAATCATTTACAGAGATATGCGGATAATAGGAGGGATTTGTACCAAGTGCAAAATCCTGGTAGATCCCCACGGACTCCAAGGTACAATGTACCCACACAGAATAGATTTTCCCCTTTGAGGGAAGGAAGACAACACATATCCCAATGGGGGTCCAGAAACAGAAGGGACCACCCAGAGGAAAGGGATTTTCAGCAGGGAAGACCTCGAGACAGACCCCCTGGGAGATGGAATGCCAGAGTGCAATATCATCCACCAGGTTGGCGAGGGACACAGAGAGATTTTTACCATTCACCAAGAAGAGGCCCACCAATGGGTATGAACAGAACACAGAGGGCGAATGGATATCCAGGATACCAGTCTCCACAACATCCACGTATGAACCCCACGAATGGGAGGAACAGGATTACAGAGAGGGAACCGGATTACTCCCACAGAGGCAACGAAAGAAACAGACTAGAGGAAAACGAGGAGGGAAGCAGAAAAAGAAGAAGGGAGTACTAGGCCAAGGCATTTTTAATCTAAGTGATGCAGTTTTTACGGAAGATGAATTAAAGATTTTAGACTTAGGACTGAAATATGCACCAGAGAAGGGTATCGATAAATTTGAAGTGTATATCGACTTACAAAAATTCATTAGGAAACTGAAGATTAATAAACACTATGCCCTGAACAAAGAAGACATCCCTATGACGGAAACTGACGGTTTTGTCCATACGAAGCTCAGGAACAACTCCATCTTCAATCCCAAGGTGCCAGGGGAACAGTGTATTGGCGCCTTTAGACGGATGGTGGAAAACGATTTGGCAAAAATGGAAAAGAAAAAGACGAAAAGTAAGCATATATGGAAAACAATTCAAGCATTCGGTAAAAGAAAGGAAGTGGTGATACGACCCGCCGATAAGGGGGGTGGGCTAGTAATAATAAAAAAAAAAGGGGGACTATGAGGAGGAGATGAACAACTTACTGAGGGTTGAGAATACATATAAAAAACTGAAAAGCAGCCCCAAACCGCAATATGTCAAGAGTTTGAGAAGGTTAGTGAAAAAAGGGAGAGAAATAGGCATCTTGAATAAGAAGGAAACAAAGTACCTAGTTCCGGAATCCACAAAAACTCCTGTTATATATTACTTGCCCAAAATACATAAGAGGTTGAATAAACCACCGGGTAGACCAATTGTTAGTGGAGTGGATTCCCTATTTTCGAGACTAGGGGAATACATTGACCAGTTTTTAAAACCGCTGGTAGTGAAGGGCAAATTCCATCTTAGGGACAGTACCCAACTTATTAATGAAATGAAGGCGATTACCGGGACTGAACATTGTTTATTGGCAACGATAGACGTTAATTCCCTTTACACCAGTATCTCACAGAAGGATGGATTAAAAGGGGTTGAGAAGGCCCTGCATGAGAGATCAGGTCTCAGACACCAACAAACCCAATTTATATTGGAGGGACTTCAACTGGCAATGGAGAGTAATTACTTCTGGTATCAGAAAGATTTTTATGTTCAGAAAAAAGGTGTGGCCATGGGTGCTAAGTATGCACCGAGCGTGGCAAATTTATTTATGGACATGTTGGAGGAACGTTACATTTACAGTAGAAGTAGGCCTGAAATTAAATTTTATCGTCGGTACATAGACAATGTAATCATTGTATGGGAGGGAAGTCCTGAGTCGTTTCAGGATTTCCTGGATGAACTTAACCAGAATGACTACGGCATCTCCTTTACCGGCAAATCCAATTCTGACGTGATAGATTATTTGGATTTGCAGATTTTTAAACAGGGTGGTGAATTGTCCACAAAAACATTCTTTAAGGTAACGGACCGCAACGGGTATATACCCACCTCCAGTTGTCACCATCCGAAATGGAAAGAGAACATACCCAAGGGGCAACTTTTAAGAATACGGAGGAATTGCCGGAACATTGAGGACTATAGAGATCAAGCTGATGCCTTGATTAAGAAATTCGTAGACAAAGGTTATAAAATTGAACCTTTAGTCAAATTGAAGGATGAGATACAAGAACTTAATCGGGACTCTTTGTTGGGAAAGGAACAGTGCAACAGAAAAAATTCTCCAGACGATATAGCCTTCGTAACAGGTTTTAACAACCAATATAGGTCCATTGAATATATAGTAAGGAAGTACTGGCCAATTCTAAGATCGGACAGGACCTTAGGGAAAATTCTCACAAAGAAACCTCGGTTTATTTACAGGAAAGCACCAACTCTTAGAAACCATCTGGTTCATAATGTTATTGATCCCCCTAGGAGTGTGAAATTGTTTGCCGATATGAAGGGTTTTTACAGGTGCCAGAAGTGCTTGGGCTGTAGGGTTAGCAAGAGGCAACCTAAGAAGAGGACCTCTTTCAAATCAAGGAGTGGTAAAGAATATGATATCAGGGAGCTTGTCACCTGCGATACCACCCATGTGACATATATCATCGAGTGTCCGTGCCGACTGCAATATGTGGGCAGGACCACAAGACCCCTACGTGTACGTATTAGGGAACATATTAATAATATCAAAAAGGGGTTCCCTAAACATAATCTTTCTAGACACTTCGATGAATATCACCGTAGGGATCCATCTGGTTTGATATTCTATGGCATTGATACATAGTTACATAGTTACATAGTAGGTGAGGTTGAAAAAAGACACAAGTCCATCAAGTCCAACCTATGTGTGTGATTATGTGTCAGTATTACATTACATATCCCTGTATATTGCGGTCATTCAGGTGATTATCTAATAGTTTCTTGAAGCTATCAATGCTCCCCGCTGAGACCACCGCCTGTGGAAGGGAATTCCACATCCTTGCCGCTCTTACAGTAAAGAACCCTCTACGTAGTTTAAGGTTAAACCTCTTTTCCTCTAATTGCAATGAGTGGCCACGAGTCTTATTAAACTCTCTTCTGCGAAAAAGTTTTATCCCTATTGTGGGGTCACCAGTACAGTATTTGTAAATTGAAATCATATCCCCTCTCAAGCGTCTCTTCTCCAGAGAGAATAAGTTCAACGCTCGCAACCTTTCCTCATAACTAATATCCTCCAGACCCTTTATTAGCTTTGTTGCCCTTCTTTGTACTCGTTCCATTTCCAGTACGTCCCTCCTGAGGACTGGTGCCCAGAACTGGACAGCATACTCCAGGTGCGGGCGGACCAGAGTCTTGTAGAGCGGGAGAATTATCGTTTTATCTCTGCAGTTGATCCCCCTTTTAATGCATGCCAATATTCTGTTTGCTTTATTAGCAGCAGCTTGGCATTGCATGCCGTTGCTGAGCCTATCATCCACTAGGACCCCCAAGTCCTTTTCCATCCTAGATTCCCCCAGAGGTTCTCCCCCCAGTGTATAGATTGCATTCATATTTTTGACACCCAAATGCATTATTTTACATTTTTCTACATTGAACCTCATTTGCCATGTAGTCGCCCACCCCATTAATTTGTTCAGGTCTTTTTGCAAGATTTCCACATCCTGCGGAGAAGTTATTGCCCTGCTTAGCTTAGTATCGTCTGCAAATACAGAGATGGAACTGTTTATCCCATCCTCCAGGTCATTTATGAACAAATTAAATAGGATTGGTCCCAGCACAGAACCCTGGGGGACCCCACTACCCACCCCTGACCATTCTGAGTACTCCCCATTTATCACCACCCTCTGAACACGCCCTTGTAGCCAGTTTTCAATCCATGTACTCACCCTATGGTCCATGCCAACGCACCTTATTTTGTACAGTAAACGTTTATGGGGAACTGTGTCAAATGCTTTTGCAAAATCCAGATACACCACGTCTACGGGCCTTCCTTTATCTAGATGGCAACTCACCTCCTCATAGAAGGTTAATAGATTGGTTTGGCAAGAACGATTCTTCATGAATCCAGACATAGACATCTCTAGTTCACCCATCTTGTCCGCCAGGCTCCTGGCATTGGTGAACATGCCACATAGTTTAGACCGGTCGCATATTGTCCTCGTATTGGGTGTTTCAAGATTGCAACTTGGACTTGCTACTATACTCACCTTGTGTTTTTGTGCTTTGGTTAACCTACCACTAATGCCCCCAATACTACCCTCTGGAATATCTTCCGCGCTGGCTATCACTGTCTCTGGACCCTCCCCCCCATCGCCTAGTTTAAAAACCCCTCTAACTTTTTGGCCATCTTCATTCCCAGCAGATCTGCACCCTCCTCATTTAGGTGCAGTCCGTCCCTTCTATAGTACCGGTTACCGACTGAGAAGTCGGCCCAGTCCTCCAGGAACCCAAACCCCTCCTTACTACACCAGCTCTTCAGCCACTTGTTTACTTCCCTAATCTTCCTCTGCCTCTCTGGTGTGGCTCGATGTACCGGTAGTATTCCTGAGAACACTACCTTGGAGGTCCTTTTCCTCAATTTAGCTCCTAAGTCCCTAAAATCGTTCTTTAGGACACTCCATCTGCCTCTGACTTTGTCATTGGTGCCAACGTGCACCATGACAGCCGGGTCTTCCCCAGCCCCTCCAAGTAATCTGTCCACAAGATCCGTGATGTGCCGAACCCGAGCGCCCGGTAGACAACATACTGTTCGGCGCTTCAGGTCTTGGTTACAGATTGCCCTCTCTGTCCTTCTAAGAATTGAGTCCCCTACCACCAGAATCTGTCTTTCCTTTCCCTTTGCTGCCCCCCCACTCTCACTGGAGGAGTTCTTCCCCTGGCAGCTAGGAGAGTCCCTCAACTCCAGCAGTGCTGGTCCCTGACTGGTTACACCAATGTCACTCAATGGAGCGTACTTATTGGGATGCTCCAGTCCTGGATCGGCCTCCCTGGCACTTCCCCCTCTACCCCTCCTGACTGTCACCCATCTACTCTTTGCTAGTGCCTGCACCTCTTTGTCTCCACCCGCCTCTGTGCTGGCCCCTGCCGGCACCTGCCGTGTACGTTCCTGGCTCACCTTTAGTATGGATGGACTTCTCAGTGCTGACAGTTGCTTCCCCAGATTCAGAACCTGGGCTTCCAGGGAAACAATGTGCTTACATTTTGCACAGCAGTATTCGCCCTCGATCGGATGATCAAGGAACGCATACATGCGGCAAGATGTACAAAGAGTCGCCTCTCCACACCCGCCGGGCATCGTACCTATTAAATTTAGTGAGGATTTGGGGATTTTACCCTGTCCAAATTACCTAACAACTAGCTTCCTGGCACTAATACTCAAGACAATACACAGGTACACAATACACAAGTACTAACGATCCACACACACTACTCAGACAACACTCAGATACTCACACTACACAGGTACTATGACCCCTGTTATAACCTCCTGTTTTAAACTCTTGTTTATAACTCCCACTTAAAAAAGCTCCACTTACACCAAGCTCCACAGCTTCAAACTGAGCACGCTCAACTGAGTCCTACAACAAGTTAAATAGTCACCTGGGAGCAATTAACCACACCCTTAATTGATAGACTGATGAAACAAAAAAAAAAAAAAAAAGAAAAGCTATTTAAAAAGTGACAGCAAAAGGCAAGATAAAAACTAAAAGGAAAAGTCCCCAAAATGCAACCCAGCAAACACCAACAGACAGCAGCAATACACACACCAGCAGACAGCAGCAATACACACACCAACAGACAGCAAGACTTGTATACTCTAACTCTTGTTTATAACTCCCACTTAAAAAAGCTCCACTTACACCAAGCTCCACAGCTTCAAACTGAGCACGCTCAACTGAGTCCTACAACAAGTTAAATAGTCACCTGGGAGCAATTAACCACACCCTTAATTGATAGACTGATGAAACAAAAAAAAAAAAAAAAAAGAAAAGCTATTTAAAAAGTGACAGCAAAAGGCAAGATAAAAACTAAAAGGAAAAGTCCCCAAAATGCAACCCAGCAAACACCAACAGACAGCAGCAATACACACACCAGCAGACAGCAGCAATACACACACCAACAGACAGCAAGACTTGTATACTCTAACTCTTGTTTATAACTCCCACTTAAAAAAGCTCCACTTACACCAAGCTCCACAGCTTCAAACTGAGCACGCTCAACTGAGTCCTACAACAAGTTAAATAGTCACCTGGGAGCAATTAACCACACCCTTAATTGATAGACTGATGAAACAAAAAAAAAAAAAAAAAAGAAAAGCTATTTAAAAAGTGACAGCAAAAGGCAAGATAAAAACTAAAAGGAAAAGTCCCCAAAATGCAACCCAGCAAACACCAACAGACAGCAGCAATACACACACCAGCAGACAGCAGCAATACACACACCAACAGACAGCAAGACTTGTATACTCTAACTCTTGTTTATAACTCCCACTTAAAAAAGCTCCACTTACACCAAGCTCCACAGCTTCAAACTGAGCACGCTCAACTGAGTCCTACAACAAGTTAAATAGTCACCTGGGAGCAATTAACCACACCCTTAATTGATAGACTTAATTGATACGATTAAGGAACAATGGAGGGGGGGGCAATAAGAAAAAATTAATTTCCCAAAATGAAACCAGATGGATACATCGGCTTGATTGTCTGGTTCCTAGGGGACTTAATGTGGAAATAGATTTGAACTGTTTCCTATTCAACTTTTAATTGCATGTCGTCCCCCCCGAGTATATTAGAGGCCCATAACCGTAGGTAATAGACTGATGGTCAATACCTTCTAACCTCTGCATCCTTCTTATTTCTATACAACTGTTTATATTTCATATTTTAATATTTTTACATTCCGCATCACTTATTTAAGTATAACCTCTTTTCACATTATAAGTTCCTCTTTAACACTACAGTGCACACCGATTGTAATACATATGAGGATATATTGGACAGTTTATTGAGTTTGTATACGAGGTTTGCACAAGGTCCTTTTTTCTGTATTGTAAACCATTGGGTGTACTGATTTATATGGGGTAATAGAATTTTAACTTTGAGATACAGGCCTTTTATCCCCCTTATATGTACATTGGCATTACGGTTTAGTGGATCTATTTTTGAACAACCCATTGATATAATTTTTAATTTCATCATTTTTTAATTTTATAATTTTTATTTTCAAATTTTTATTTTCATGTTTATAGATCACCCCTGTTTTGATATGTTTCTGAAAGTTTACCGACGTACCAGGGCCTTATGAGTGCCTATATGTTTTTAACATTCCCTTCTTCATTCTGTTTACAATTTTATGATGGAGGCGCCGTATGTAATTGTAACGCAATGAGTTGTAATCCTTTTTGCCCATTAGATGGCGCTTTGGATATATCCCTCATGCCTATTATATTCCATCGTGGTTGAGGGGCGGGATTTCCACCATGATTGGCCTCCGGGCGCCTCCATCGTACATATAAGACGTATGGAGTACCAAGATGGCCGCGCCTCAGATGACGTCTGGATGACGAAACGCGTAAGGCGTGGCCACGTGATACGCATACGTCTTGTCCTTCTGCTTTACTTCCGGGTGTGGAGCGAGCGGTGGAACGCACGCCGCACCGCGCTGTTTTTTCCCATTCAGTTTGACTGCCAACCAGGCAGCGGGGCATTGTTTGCCTGTTTTAAACAACATTTTATTAAAGCATATATATTTTTTACGGATTTACGCGATGGGGCTCATTTTTGTTTTATATGGATGTGCCTGCGGGGATTGACTGGAGCCAGCCCCGATACCGGGAGCGGAGATTCGAATAAGGAGCTTTCACCAAGGACCATTGCTGCAGGATACAGCTGACAGGCTTGATACCCCTGCAGGGGTGATCTCTTCCGGTGAGTGAGGGCACATTGGGGGCCTTTGGAAGGCTGGAAGATTTCACGTCACTAAGAGCACTGCTAGATGGTTTGAAGAGACTCACTATTTGCACTTTAGGAAGAACGTTTTCAACATTTTTATTTTTTCGTTTTTTCCTTTTTTTTGGGACATTTTTTGGACTGAAGATTTTATGATTTACTTTAAACTCTTTTATGTGCATTCATGACTATAGGTTTTTATGTTTATTTTTATTTTTAGTGTCATTTTTGTTTAAATTTATGCACAATTGGTGTTCTTTATGCATAGTATATGATTTTTAAGGATTTTCTGATAGATTTTTGGGAATCCAAATCACTTTTTTACTCACTTATAAGGTTTAGTTCATCTCTTGTTTAATAAGGAGTTAATACACGCTGCACTTTTTATATGTATGTGGGCATTTGTCACACACACTTCAGGAATTCCCACACGATAGTGATTTTATCTATCCTACATATTGATATTTATGTTTAGTGTTTTCACAGTTTACTTGATACACCACATTAGTTTTTTGCACATCAGATAATTTCAGTGGAACAGCGCCAATCACCCCTTTTTTGACTCTATACTACAGGAGGTGGACAGAGGCTGCGGACATAACACAGGAGGTGGACAGAGGTTGTGGACATACCATAGGAGGTGGACAGAGGCTGCGGGCATACTACAGGAGTAGGGATGAGCTTCGTGTTCGAGTCGAACCCATGTTTGACTCGAACATCGTCTGTTCGCCCATTCGCCGAATTGCGAATGATATGGGCTGATATGGGTGACTCTGCTGGCAGCTGGGAAGGATGCAGGACAAGGTGCAGTAGTGTTGGAGGTTGTTCCGCCACCACGCCTCCAAAATGCCACTACTAATGATTGTGACACACCTCTCTCCTCCACCCCCTCCTCTTCTTCTTCCTCCATGGCCTCTTCGTGTGCTTTGTCCTCGGAACCAGCGGTGCTCCGTAGCCGTTCAAGGGGCTACGCAAGTATGCAGGCGAAAAGATGCCATGCAGTGCTTGAGCTGGTGTGCTTGGGGGACAGGAGCCACACTGGGGCAGAGGTTCTGTCAGCTCTGCAGGGGCAGGTTCAGAGGTGGTTGACACCACGCCAACTTAAGGCAGGAATGGTGGTTTGCGACAATGGCACCAACCTCCTCTCTGCCCTCCGACAGGGACAAATGACCCATGTGTCCTTAACTTGGTGGTGCAGCGGTTCTTGGGCAGGTACCGGGGCTTACAGGATGTCCTGAGGCTGGCCAAGAAAGTCTGTGTGCATTTCCGCCGGTCATATAATGCCAGTGCTTGGCTGGCAGACCTCCAAAAGGAGTTCAACCTATCCAAGAAACGCCTAATCTGTGACATGCCCACCAGGTGGAACTCAACATTTACCATGCTGCAGTGGCTGCACACGCAGCAGAGGACCATCAATGAGTACCTGTGCGACTATGGCACCAGGACAGGGTCAGGGGAGCTTGGTTTTTTTCCCAACGCCAGTGGGCCATGATCAGGGATGCATGCATTGTCCTGTCACCATTTGAGGAGGCCACGAGGATGGTGAGCAGTGACAGTGCATGCATCAGTGACACTGTCCCCCTTGTCCACCTGTTGGAGCACACGCTGTGTGGAATAATGGACAGGGCACTTGAGGCAGAACAGAGACAGGAAGAGGAGGACTTCCTTAGCTCTCAAGGCCCCCTTTATCCAGACAGTGTTCCTGCGTGCCCGCCGATCACACAGAAAGAGGACGAGGAGGAGGAGGATTGTGTCAGTATTGAGGTGGAGCCTGGCACTTAACATCAGCAGCAGTCTTTAAGGGATCAGTCCCAAGAAACACATGGACTTGTTCGTGGCTGGGAGGAGGTGGCTGCAGACCATGTCATCTTTAGTGACCCAGAGGACTCCGGACCGAATGCCTCAGCAAACCTACGCTGCATGGCCTCCCTGATCCTGCAAAGCCTGCGTAAGGATCCTCGTATTCGTGGTATAAAGGAGAAGGACCAATACGGGCTGGCAACCCTCCTCGATCCACGTTACAAGGGTAAGGTTGCGGACCTTATCTTGCCATCGCAGAGGGAGCAGAGGATGAAACGTCTTCGGGAGGCCTTGCAGAAAGGTCTGTGCAACGCGTTCCCAGAGACTGGGAGGTTACAAACTCCTGTTTCTGGACTACGTGTTGCTGAGGCTTCAGTCAGTCAAAGAAGGAGCGGTGGAGAAGGTGGCCGTCTGACCCATGCGTTCAGACAATTTTTTAGTCCCCAGCCCCAAGGTATGATCGGTTCCAGCAACCATTGCCAGCGTCTGTTTTACATGGTGCAGGAATACCTAGGGGAAAGATCTGACTTGGACACCTTTCCTACCGAAAATCCTCTGGGTTACTGGGTCTTGAGGATGGATCACTGGCCAGAGCTTGCACAGTATGCAATTGAGCTACTGGCCTTTGCTGCATCCAGCATTCTTTCGGAACGCACATTCAGTGCTGCTGGAGGCTTTGTAACCGATCACAGGGTGTGTCTGTATACCGACTCGGTCGATCGACTGACCTTCATAAAAATGAATCAGTCTTGGATCACCACCAGCTACCAAGCACCTGATGCTGATGTAACCAAATAATTTTTTTTGAAATCTCAGATCCCTTCGAAGACTGCCTATGCTGATGCTGACACAGCACCAGTGCCTAAGGCCCAATTTTTCAGCCCCTGTTTAACAGGGGCGTGTAATTACAATTTTTGATGCAATACTTTGCAGCAGGGCTCGTTCCTGCGTTCCAACTAAAGTATCTGTGAGGGGTTGCAGTGTTGTGGCACCAGCACCAGTGCCTAAGGCCCAATTTTTCAGCCCCTGTTTAACAGGGGAGTGTAATTACAACTTTTGATGCAATACTTTGCAGCAGGGCTCGTTCCTGCGTTCCAACTAGAGTATCTGTGAGGGGTTGCAGTGTTGTGGCACTGGTGCCTAAGGCTCAATTTTTCAGCCCCTGTTTAACAGGGGCGTGTAATTACAATTTTTGATGCAATACTTTGCAGCAGGGCTCGTTCCTGCGTTCCAACTAGAGTATCTGTGAGGGGTTGCAGTGTTGTGGCATCAGCACCAGTGCCTAAGGCCCAATTTTTCAGCCACTGTTTAACAGGGGCGTGTAATTACAATTTTTGATGCAATACTTTGCAGCAGGGCTCATTTCTGCGTTCCAACTAGAGTATCTGTGAGGGGTTGCAGTGTTGTGGCATCAGCACCAGTGCCTAAGGCCCAATTTTTCAGCCACTGTTCAACAGGGGCATGTAATTACAATTCTTGATCTAATATTTCACAGCAGGGCCCGTTTCTGCGCCCACCAAGAACCCCGAACCAAAATTTAAAAAAAAATGACGTGGGGGGTCCCCCTAAATTCCATACCAGGCCCTTCAGGTCTGGTATGGATATTAAGGGGAACCTCGGCCAAAATGTAAAAAAAAAATGGCGTGTGGTCCCCCCTCAAAATCTATACCAGACCCTTCAGGTCTGGTATGGATTTTAAGGGGAACCCCTCACCAAAATTTAAAAAAATGGCGTGCGGTCCCCCCAAAAATGCACACCAGACCCTTATCCGAGCACGCAACCTGGCAGGCCGCAGGGAAAGAGGGGGGATGAGAGAGTGCCCCCCCTCCTGAACCGTACCAGGCCACATGCCCTCAACATTGGGAGGGTGCTTTGGGGTATCCCCCCAAAACACCTTGTCCCCATGTTGATGGGGACAAGGGCCCTTGGTTGTGTGGGTCTGTGGGCAGGGGGCTTATTGGAATCTGGAAGCCCCCTTTAACAAGGGGACCCCCAGATCCCGGCCTTCCCCCCTGTGTGAAATGGTAAGGGGGTACAAAAGTACCCCTACCATTTCACAAACAATCTGTCAAAAATGTTAAAAATGACAAGAGACAGTTTTTGACAATTCCTTCATTTAAATGCTTCTTCTTTCTTCTATGTTCTATCTGCTATCTTCCTTCCTTGCATATAAGCCTTTAAAAGTAGCAATTTAGACTTTTAAAGGGTGTTCCTTGGCTTTCAAATTTGCCGCAAACACCCCAAATTGTTCGCTGTTCGGTGCACGGGCGAACAACCAATGTTCGAGTCAAACATGAGTTTGACTCGAACTCGAAGCTCATCCCTCGTGGAGAGGTGAAAGGGGCACAGGAGGAGGACACAGCGCACTGATGATGTGGAGAAGTAATTTTATAGTGGACACTGGACAGAGCACATCAGAGACTTTCTGTCCCGGCCTCCCCTGCATTCCACGGCTTAACCCTCCGGGCTCCCAGCGATGTCCTCCTTTCACTCTGATACCCCCCCACAGTACTCTCCTCCTTGGAAGTTTTGGTGTACGGACCAATGAATCTTTGGGCAAATTTGAGAGAAGGAACCCGGAGTTTGATGTTCCTGGTGGAGAGCCAGACTTTGTCTCCTGGCTGAAGAGAAGGCGGCTTACGCCTGCGACAGTCAGCAAAATTCTTGAATTTGTTGGCAGCTCTCTGGAGGGAATTATGAACGTCAGCCCACGTGGAATTGAATGATTCCTGAACAGTAGCCAAGGCTGGAATGTTGGAAGAACAGGTCATAGGAAGAGGGAGTTGAGGATGTTTTCCATAAACAGTGATAAAGGGTGTTTTCTGAGAACTGACGTTGACATGATTATTGTGGGAGAACTCTGCCCACGGGAGTAGTGATGCCCAAGCATCGTGATGAGCCGAGACCAAGGTACGGAGCAAGACCTCCAACTCCTGATTAACCCTCTCAGTCTGGCCATTGGATTGGGGATGGTAAGAAGAGGTAAAATCCAAGGTAATGTTGAGGGATTTGCAAAAGGCTCTCCAAAAACGGGATGTAAATTGAACACCCCTGTCCGAAACGACATGGGAAGGAACACCATGAAGGCGGAAAATCTCTCGTACAAAAATGGGAACCAAGGCAGAGGCAGAAGGGAGACCAGGAAGAGGAACAAAATGAGCCATCTTGGAGAACCGATCAATTACCACCCAAATGGCTGTATTATTCTCCGACAGTGGAAGATTGGTGATAAAATCCATGGTGATGTGAGAACAGGGCTCCTTAGGAATGGGCAAGGGTATGAGAAGACCAGCAGGG
This sequence comes from Lithobates septentrionalis, assembly GCA_037952835.1. Lineage (NCBI taxonomy): Eukaryota > Metazoa > Chordata > Amphibia > Anura > Ranidae > Lithobates > Lithobates septentrionalis. The sequence continues at coordinate 14,586,090 of JBBDGP010000278.1, read as the reverse complement.
GCTTGTGTGGAAGATTTAGACTGAGCACAGACATGACAAGCCTTAACATAATCTTTAACATCCGAGCGGAGGTTAGGCCACCAGTAGAGACGACTGATGAGCAGGAAGGATCGGAGGAACCCAGCATGACCTGCCAACTTGGAATCATGTCCCCAACTAAGGATCCTAGCTCTTAGCTCTGTGGGAACAAAGGTCTTGCCAGGAGGAATTTTTGATTCCAGGGTGGTAGAATGGGCAACAATGCATGAGGTTGGAATGATCGGCTCAGGATCAAGGGTGGACTCCTCGTCCAAAGTGTCAAATGACCTAGAGAGCGCATCAGCCCGACCGTTGCAGGAACCAGGTTTGTATGTAATCGTGAATTTAAAATTAGAAAAGAAGAGACTCCACCTGGCCTGTCTGGGGTTCAGACGTTTAGCATTCTGTAGGTATTGTAGATTCTTGTGATCAGTAAAGATCGTAATGGAGTGAGGGGAACCCTCCAAGAGATGACGCCACTCTTCCAACACCAATTTAATTGTGAGAAGTTCCCGATCACCAATGCCATAATTTCTCTCTGCCTGAGAAAATTTTTTGGAGAAGAATGCACATGGTTGACGTCTCTTCTCAAAGAACTGAAGAAGCACAGCTCCCACCCCCATCGAAGAAGCGTCTACTTCAATAAAAAATGGGTCCTCAGGATTTGGTCTCCTCAAAAGAGGTCCAGAAACAAAGGCCTGTTTCAGATCGTGAAATGCAGAGACAGCCTCGGGAGGCCAGTCTTTGCCATTCACACCCTTCTTGGTTAAAGCGATAATAGGCGCGGCAATGGAAGAGTAATTCCTTATGAACTGCCTATAATAATTTGTGAAGCCAAGAAAGCGCTGTGTGGCCTTAAGGCTAGCAGGAAGGGGCCAGTTGGTATTGGCCGAGACCTTTCCGGGATCCATGCGAAGACCCAAACTAGAAACAAAACATCCCAGAAACAGGACCTCAGGACATTCAAAGGAACACTTCTCCAGCTTGGCATAGAGATTATTCTCTCTAAGGCGCTGAAGTACAGTGCGGACATGGTTCCTGTGAGCAAGCAGATTTTCAGAAAAGATGAGAATGTCATCCAGATAGATGACAGCAAACTGGTATAGTAGATCCCTGAAGATTTCATTGACAAAGTTCTGGAACACAGCTGGAGCATTACACAAACCAAAAGGCATAACAAGGTATTCATAATGCCCGTCCCTAGTGTTAAACGCAGTCTTCCATTCGTCACCTTCCCGTATTCTAATGAGATTGTATGCACCTCTGAGATCCAACTTGGTGAAATAGCTCAGATATTAGAGGTAAGGGGTATCGGTTTTTGATAGTCACTGCATTTAACCCTCGATAGTCAATGCAGGGTCTGAGGGTACCATCCTTTTTAGCAACGAAAAAGAACCCTGCTCCTGCAGGCTACGAGGATTTCCAGATGAAACCTCTCTCCAAATTCTCTGCGACATACTCAGACATGGCCTGGGTCTCTGGAATGGACAGAGGGTAGGTACAACCCCTGGGTAGAGTTGCTCCAGGGACAAGGTCTATTGGCACAGTCAAAAGATCTGTGGGGAGGAAGCACCTCAGTAGACTTCTTACAGAACACATCCCGGTAATCGCTGTATGCCGAGGGAAGATCAGACGATACGGATGTGGTAGCAATGGGAAGTCTCTCCTTGGGGACCACCTTGAGAAGACAGGACGAGAAACACGAAGGGCCCCAAGCCAGGATCTGCCCAGAGACCCAGTCCACATGTGGAGAGTGGAGCTGTAGCCAAGGAAGGCCTAATACAATGGGGGTAGAGGCCTTGGGTAGAATGAGGAAGGAAATCCACTCCTGGTGGAGTATCCCTAACGACATCCTAATAGGTAGCGTCTGGAAATGGATAGGGCCCCCTGGGAGCACAGTGCCATCAATTGCCGAGACTACCAGTGGTGTAGCGAGGGGAGAAAGGGTAAGCTTCATAGAAGAAGCAGTTCTCCAATCCATAAAATTGCCGGCAGCCCTTGAGTCCAGATATGCTAGGACCGATTGGGGAGAAGGGCCTACATGGAGGAACACCTGAAGAAGTAGACGAGAAGGTGATGTTTCTGGGTCCAATACTCCACCTTCTAAATGTATTAGACCCGAGCGTTTCCCGGACAAAGCGAGCAGGAGTCACGAAAATGACCCTTGCCCCCACAATAAAGACACAAGCCCAGAGTTCTGCGTCTAGCATGTTCTTCGGGGGTTAGTCTGGTTCGGCCCAGCTGCATAGGTTCCTCAGCAGGCAGAGGATGCTCCACAGGGCGACGGGAGAAGAGTTCTGGCTGACTAGGACCTAGGGGGTGCTGGCATCTTTTTTCTAGGGACCTCTCCTGGAAACGAATGTCAATCTGATTGCACAAGGAAATTACATCGTCCAGATCGGCGGGGATGGCTCTTCCTGCTAATTCGTCCTTCACTCGGTCAGAGAGGCCATGTAAAAAGGTTGCGACCAGGGCCTCATTGTTCCAGCTCAATTCAGCTGTGAGGATACGGAACTGAAGCGCATATTGTCCCACTAAACGTAAAAGGGCACTAGCCGCTGAAGAACCCCGAGCTGGCTCCTCGAAGATATTATGAAAAAGCTTCAAGAAGTTGGACAGGCTGGAAACCACCGGGTCATTCTTCTCCCACAGGGGGGGCAGCCCAAGCTAAAGCTTCACCAGAGAGGAGGGAAATTATATAGGCTACCTTAGCCCGATCAGACAGAAAGTTTTGGGGCTGGAGCTCAAAATGAATCGTGCATTGGCTGAGGAAGCCCCTGCAGGCCTTGGAGTCCCCAGAAAAATGGGACGGAGCTGGCAGTGAATATGAATGTGTGGCTGCGACTGGTGCGATAGGTGCAGCTGCTTGAGGCTGCAGGTTCGGGTTTCCCAAGGGGGCCTGGAGCTGCTCAAAGCGGGAAGCCAGATCCTTAAGGAATCGCATCACCTGAGTCTAATTAGATTACTGAGCCTCGAGTCTGCAGACTATGCCCTGCAATGGATCGGCTGCAGGAAGCGACACGTCAGCCGGGTCCATGGCTGATCAAACTGTCAGGTCACCTAGAGGTTGGGTGACAGATGAACACCGTTGGGATCAGGAGTGCACCACAAGGCAGTGGACCCTACGGCTGACTGCTGCAGATAAGGAAGGCAGGGCCGCTGGGACACCAACACTGATCCCACCGGGGTTAGAGCGTAGGATTCCCTAGGGCGCGGAGTCTAAGAGCCAGCAGGTGTTCACCAGAGCCTCTAGAGGTGAGGATGGACTGGGCTGCAACTGGCTCCAGGTCGCGACCCCCAGGGTCCCCCAGCTCACACCCACAGTAGGCAATAGGAGGATAGGGATAGTAAAGGAATAGGCCAAGGTCAGGGCCACAAGCAGACAAGGACAACAGAATTCACGCCAAGGTTCAGGGTCACAGGCAAACAGGGATAGTCGGGGACACGCCAGAGGTCAGGGTCACGAGCAGACAGAAATAGTAGAGAACACGCCAAGGTCGGTAACAGAAACAAACGTAGAGCACATGGCAGGCAGGGACAGGAAGCCAAACACACAAAGGTTGATCAGCAGGGCTGGCCTGCAGTGCAGAGGTTAATATAGAGTTCTCTGATAGGAGCTGGGGTGGAGCCGTGCTAGAGGAGAGTTAATAAAAGCAGTCAGGTGAGAGTCAGCTGGTCTTTAGAGATGAACACATGGAAACAGGTAAGCTGATAGACAACACTATTGCACAACCATGACACAGGGCATTCTGGAATGCTATTAAACAGAAAGGAAGGATGAAAACCGTAGTTTGCGAAGAACAGAGATTGTTTTGTGGCTGAATGAGAAGAATTATTGTAGGCAAACTCGGCTAAGGGTAGAAGGGACACCCAATCGTCTTGTGAAAAGGAAGAGAAGCAGCGCAAATATTGTTCCAGTGTCTGGTTGGTTCTTTCTGTCTGACCATTAGTTTGCGGGTGATAGGCTGAAGAAAATGAAAGTTCAATCCCCAAAGATTCACACAAGGATCTCCAGAATCTGGAGGTAAACTGGACCCCTCTGTCTGAGACGATGTTTGCCGGAACCCCATGGAGTCTTACAACTTAAGGAATCGCATCACCAGAGTCTAATTAGATTCCTGGGCCTCGAGTCTGCAAACTATGCCCTGCAATGGATCGGCTGCAGGAAGCGACACGTCAGCCGGGTCCATGGCTGATCAAACTGTCAGGTCACCTAGAGGTTGGGTGACAGATGCACACCGTTGGGATCAGGAGTGCACCACAAGGCAGTGGACCCTACGGCTGACTGCTGCAGATGGGAGTCTGGGTGGTAAGGAAGGCAGGGCCGCTGGGACACCAACACTGATCCCACCGGGGTTAGAGCGTAGGATTCCCTGGGGTGCGGAGTCTAAGAGCCAGCAGGTGTTCACCAGAGCCTCTAGAGGTGAGGATGGACTGGGCTGCAACTGGCTCCAGGTCGCGACCCCCAGGCTCCCCCAGCTCACACTCACAGTAGGCAACAGGAGGATAGGGATAGTAAAGGAATAAGCCAAGGTCAGGGCCACAAGCAGACAAGGACAACAGAGTTCACACCAAGGTTCAGGGTCACAGGCAAACAGGGATAGTCGGGGACACGCCAGAGGTCAGGGTCACGAGCAGACAGGAATAGTAGAGAACACGCCAAGGTCGGTAACAGAAACAAACGTAGAGCACACAGCAGGCAGGGACAGGAAGCCAAACACACAAAGGTTGATCAGCAGGGCTGGCCTGCAGTGCAGAGGTTAATATAGAGTTCTCTGATAGGAGCTGGGGTGGAGCCGTGCTAAAGGAGAGTTAATAAAAGCAGTCAGGTGAGAGTCAGCTGGTCTTTAGAGATGAACACATGGAAACAGGTAAGCTGATAGACAACACTATTGCACAACCATGACACAGGGAATTCTGGAATGCTATTAAACAGAAAGGAAGGATGAAAAACGTAGTTTGCGAAGAACGGAGATTGTTTTGTGGCTGAATGAGAAGAATTATTGTAGGCAAACTCGGCTAAGGGAAGAAGGGACACCCAATTGTCTTGTGAAAAGGAAGAGAAGCAGCGCAAATATTGTTCCAGTGTCTGGTTGGTTCTTTCTGTCTGACCATTAGTTTGCGGGTGATAGGCTGAAGAAAATGAAAGTTCAGTCCCCAAAGATTCACACAAGGATCTCCAGAATTTGGAGGTAAACTGGACCCCTCTGTCTGAGACGATGTTTGCCGGAACCCCATGAAGTCTTATAACTTCTCTGATAAAAATCCATGCAGTCTCTTGTGCAGAAGGAGTGCCCTTCATGGGAATGAAGTGGGCCATCTTGGATAATCGATCGACGATCACAACGATAGTACTGTATCCCTCAGATGGGGCAACTCCACAATGAAATCAATTAAAATCATTCTCCACGGTCTGTTCGGGACAGGTAATGGCTTCAACAGACCCCAGGCCCTGGATTTGCTGTTCTTGTTACAGATACAGGTGGTACAAGATTCCACGTATCTCCTGCAGTCTTTTGCCACCCCCGGCCACCAGAAAGTTCGCTGCACCAGTTCAGAAGTCTTTCTGACCCCGAAGTGCCCTGCCAGCGCGTGATCGTGGCACATACCCAACGTGGCAGTTCGCAGATCCTCCGGCACGAAGACCTTATCCTCATACCAGAGTAGCCCTTCCTGTGTCCGTAGAGTGATCCCGGGTGGTGTAAAACTCCCCACAGAGGCTTGCTTAATCTGCGTCATTAAGTCCCCTTGTAGAAGAAGGAAATTTCCAGAGGACAGGATCGTATCCGGGGGAGAGATATCTTGAGATTTGCTGAACATGCGTGATAGTGCATCTGGCTTTATGTTCTTGGATCCAGGTCTGTATGTCAGATGAAAGGTAAATCTAGAAAAGAAAAGTGCCCACCTGGCCTGACGGGGTCTCAATCTCTTTGCTGTCCTTAGATATTCGAGATTTTTGTGGTCTGTATAGATTAGGATTGGATGTGCCGCTCCCTCGAGAAGGTATCTCCATTCTTCTAGTGCTGCCTTAATTGCTAAAAGTTTGCGATCCCTGACGTCGTAATGCGACTGGGTGCAACAGGGCCTTGGGACCCTGTCTTTGAGACAAGATAGCACCAACCGCTGTTTCCGAGGCATCCACTTCTAAGACATGCGGTAAGGCCGAGTCTGGGTGCTTCAAAACGGGTGCGGACGTGAAAAACCTCTTCAGTGCCTCAAAGGCCGTCTGAGCCTCTGGAGACCAGCGGAATCGGGACCCCTGTTTGGTGAGTTGTGTAATGGGGGCAATGATTGCTGAAAACCCCTGAATACATTTTCAATAAAAGTTTGCAAAGCCTATGAAGCGTTGAATGCCTTTCTTGTCACAGGGAGTAGGCCAGTCCAGGATAGCCGTGACTTTCTGGGGAACCATCCAGATACCTTCGGTGGAAATGATCAGGCCCAGAAATTGGATGCTCTGGCGTTCAAACTTGCACTTCTCGGGTTTAGCGTATAATCCGTGTTGTCGAAGGCGGGTTAATACGCTTCTCACGTGTCTGCGGTGGTGCTCTATTGAGGAAGAAAAAACTTGCATATCATCAAGGTATACAATGACAAATAAGTCCAGGAAGTCTCTGAGGACATCATTAATTAAATGCTGGAAAGTGGCCGGAGAGTTGCAGAGTCCAAAGGGCATCACGAGATACTGGTAATGGTTCTTCACTGTGACCTTGTTGAGTTCACGGTAATCCACACAGGGCCTTAACGAATGATCCTTCTTCTGGATGAAGAAAATCCCCGCCCCAGCTGGAGACGTAGAAGGGCGGATGAATCCTTTCCTGAGATTATCATTGATATAGTCCTTTAGCGCTACCAACTTGCTTTCAGACAAAGGGAAAATCCTCCCAAAGGGGACTTCGGCTCTGGGAAGTAGCTCTATAGGGCAGTCATAGGACCAATGAGGTGGGAGGATCTCCGCCCCCTTCTTGCCAAACACGTTTAGGAAGTTGTGGTAGGCTGCAGGCACAATCTGACTGGTTTCAGAGTCCGTATCAAGACACAGCAAAGCGGGAACATCATAGGAGGCCTGTAAGCAGTGCTGGGTGCAGTAAGAGGAAACAAAGTTAATGCTTCCTTTAGACCAGTCGATATGGGGATTGTGGGCCCTCAACCAGGGCATACCGAGGATTACCGGGAAGAGAGGGGAAGCGATGGCGTCTAGACGTAGCAGTTCTTGATGGTCCTTAGACATGATGGTCAACAGGGGAATGGTTTCGTGAGTGACTGCTCCGGATTTAATGGTGGAACCATCGGCTAAGTGAACTGAGAGTTTCTGTGCTTTAGGCTGCAAGGGGATATGATGTTCGGCAGCAAAGGTCAAGTCCACAAAGCAGCTGTAGGCTCCGGAGTCAATTATAGTGGTAGTCTGGATAGTCCTTCCTGGCAGCTGTAGAGAGATGGGAACAGTAAAGTGAGCGGAGTTGTTAAGCGAGCTTGGAGTTAGCGAGGCAGAAGTAGTGAAGAGGGATTTACGAGGTTTCACCGGGCAGGACCTCACGTAATGTCCGGATCCCCCCGCAGTATGGGCACAAGTTCTGTTGGTGACGGCGTTGTCGTTCTTCGGTGGAAAGAGAGGGACACAGCAGGCCGAGCTGCATAGGTTCCGGAGCATCTGGAGCCGGAGTGGCCGGAGCAGGTGGAGCTGGATTGGACGAGCTGGGTACACGAGGTAACATCCACACTCGACGGGATGGAGCGGTCGCTCTCTCTAGTCTTCGCTCTCTCAGCCGACGATCGATCTGAATGGATAGATCAATCAGGGTTTCCAAGGTAGAGGGTACCCCTACCCGCGCTAACTCATCCTTGAGCGGTTCGGAGAGGCCCATACGGAATTGGTATCGTAGGGCGGCGTTGTTACAGTTCGTGTCAAATGCCCATCGTCTAAATTCGGAAAGGTAATCTTCCACCGCCCTACGACCCCGTTGGAGTGCATGAAGGGTCACTCCTGCTGAAGCTGCCTGCTGGGGATCTTCGTAAAGCTGGGCCATGGCACTGAAGAATGTAGTTAAGTCTGATAAACATTCGGCCTTCTGTTCCAGAAGGCGGTGGGCCCAGGACTGTGGCTCACCTTGCAGCAGGGAGATCACAAAGCCGACTTTGGTAGCTTCCAAAGAGAAAGTGCGGGGTTGAAGGGTGAAATACAGTTCACATGCATTCCAAAACGCTCTAAACTTGCTGCATTCACCCAGGAACCGGTCTGGGGTAGGTACCCTGGGCTCAGGTAGGAGCATGACCACTGCAGGAGAAGGAGAAGATCCCTGGGCGGAGGCCGATGCTAATGGTGGACCCTGAGGAGTTGCAGAGTCCGTCAGAGTCTGTAGGCGCCCCTCCAGCTGAGTGTAGCCCTGCTGTAAGTCCTTGACAGCTTGTGCCAGGCCGGCCAGGTGCTGGCAAAGTTCATCCATGGGAGAGGGTCCCTGCGCAGGCTCAGACATGGCTGTCCGTTACTGTCACGTACCTGACGGTAGAGCCTGATATGCAGGGAACCGCCTCTCTTACTCCTCTGATTCTGGCCCCCTGATAGAGTAGACAGGAGGCGCAGAAGTGCAGAGTCGCATGAGTGCCAGACAGTTCGTCTTCTCTGTAACTGGGAACAGCGGCAGGTGGCACGGTGCTGGAGCAGGGTTCTCCAATGAGCGGAAGATGCAGGTTAGGCAGACCGGGTCAAACACTGGCGGGAATGTCAGGAGCAGAAGCGGAGGCAGAAGCGTGGTCAGGATACAGGCTGGGTCGGCAGTGGGCTGGCAGCGTGGTAGCAGAAGGAGCAGGCAGGTGCAGAGGTCAGAACAAGCCGGGTCAGATGCAGGCAGCAGGTAGCGGAGTCAGAGGCAAGCCGGGTCGGTAAACAGGTACAGGTATCAAAGGTTAAGCAAGCAGGAACACACGGGAACGCTGTAGAATGGACAGCACTGGGTGTAAACACAGACAGAGTTTAAATAGCCCCTTAGGCGCCAAGGCCGTCACGAGCACACGCGCGCGGGCGTGCCGGCAATCTAACTGAACAACCAGGCTGCCCTGGAATCCCATCTTGAGTACTGGTGTGCCCTTCTTGGTCCTGTGCACGCAGGTGCACCAGAGGTGTTCTGGCAGGGGCTGAGGTCATAGGTCGTCTTCTCTGTCGGCCATCTTGAGTGCTGGCTGGTCTTCCCTGACAGTGACATAAAAATAAGCAACAACCGCCATTTTATTCTCTGCTTAACCGCTTCAGCCCCGGAAGATTTTACCCCCTTCCTGACCAGAGCACTTTTTGTGATTCGGCACTGCGTCGCTTTAACTGACAATTGCACGGTCATGCGACATTGCACCTGTCACGGACCTGGCCGGAGCAGAGGCTGTTGGAGAGGACTGTGTGCGGGCCTGTTGCCCACCGATTATGGGCCCTAGCATTTGAGGTGAATGAGAAATCCAGTCTGAACTGTATTAATCGGACTCAGTCATGTATATATTGTATGGGGACTCCTTGCTGTGGATCTGTGTCCCTGAAGAGGGAGGGGGGGTTCCTCCAGCAGCCCCCTGCTGATAAGACTGATTCATTCTGTTGGGACACATCATGTGAGGAGATGCTGGTGTCAACTTGTGCTTATGTTAATTGAATGAGCTAATGACATTGTCCTCCATACAATGTAGGAGACGGGACGACTCCTATTGGAGCTCATGTTAATTAGGTTAGCTTTGAGTCATCCTGGTGTATAAATGTGTGTGAGATCACAAATAAAAGTTAGTTCTGATGTACTCCAAGACTGGTGTTGTCTAGTTCTTGGGGTTCCTATAGCCAGATCCATTGGACTCGTGCTCCAGAACTTAGGAAGCGGTATATGACGGAAGCACTCAAGCGGAGTGTGGGACGTTCCGTGACATTGGTGGCAAGCAGTGGGATAGCTTCCTGAAGTCTGGGACATCCAAACCTCCAACTGGATCCAAGATCAGCATAGCAGACTTCAGTCACCCCAGCGGAGATATGGACCTGGCATCAGAATTCCCGGGGCTGCTGCGGATCATCCTTTCAACGTACACCAGGACTGTGTCTGAGGATGAATGCCTGGAGCTCAGGCAGCTGATTCGGGTGGAGCTCTGGATTGCAGCCCTCCGTCTCGCTGGTATAAAACAGGGCAAGTGCTTTCCAACCCAAGAGCAACGGGCCAGTGACCAACGGGCATTGCGGATGGCATTCCTGGGAGAGCAGCCCCAGGAGCAATGGGTGACTGAGTTGGACAGGTTGGTCCAGCAGGAGATAGAGCTGGACAATCGGTATCGGGCTCTGCAATGGCACGCAGAGGAGGGATATTTAGGGGAGACAACAGAATGCTCTCCGGAGGGATATGACTTTGGCGGCCCTGGATTGCTGTGGGAGAACCTTACAGATCTTTTTATGTTTGGCGATGAGGGGGAACCTGACCTTGAGGACATGAGAGACTATAGAGAGTCTATGCTCAGTCTTGCAGGGGTCTCAGAGCTCAAACCTGATCTGGACCATTTGCTAAGGAAGGAACAGCATCTGGAAAGGGCATACAGGAAACTGCTAGAACAAGTTCAGCAGCATGCCAGAGAATCGGCAGTGGAAAATCCGGAGATTGCCGTCCCCAAACCTGAAGTGCTGACAACAGGGCAGAGCTCTGCTAACCTCTGCCCAGCACTGATAACATCTTCTGGGTTCCATGGACAGGAGATGGTGAACCTCTATCCCCAGACATCAGTTGCAGAGACATGGGACTTGATAGACTTTTCTGCTGAGGAAGAACAACCTGATGAGCCTCCAGCAGAAGAGCTGCTATCAGGGCCAAAGTTCACTGTGTTCTGCCCAGCACCAACAGTGGCTTCGGCCTTCTTGAGAGAAGAGGTAGTCGGCCTTTCTCCCACAACACTGACAGGGACATGTGATTTTCTGCCAGCAGCATCTATGGAGTTAAAACAAACTTCTCCAGCTGAAGATCTGGTAACTGAACAGAGGGTCCAAGACCTCTGTCCCACACTTTTACCACTTCCAGAGACTGGGGATTTAATAGACGTTTCTGTAAAGGAGGAACCACCTGGCAAACCCCCAGCAGAAGTGCTGGCAACCGGACAGAGGGTCCAAGACCTCTGCCCCACACCTGCAGCAATTGTGGAGGCCCAAGGTGAGGAGGTGGCAGTCTATCGTGAGCTGCAGATCAGGATCCAAGGAGAGAATGCAGTCATCACCTCACAACTGCAGCTTGATCTGGTGTCGGTTGATGGGGCTTCAGTCCCCACCTGTATACCCCAGGGATGCTGGGCAGCGGGCCCAGATCCCCAACAGCAGGATGGAGTGAGCCCAGTCCCACTGTCTTCTCTCCAGCGGCAGAAAGGATTCCAGGGAGAAGGGCCAGTCCGGGCCTCTCCCCAGCGGCAGATATGTTCTCTGAGAGAGGCAGAGGATGACTGGGTGAGTAACACACTGTTTGGAATAATTTGTTTGGGGTACTGTGTGGGTACAGGCAGTAGAGGACTGGAACTACTGACTAACTTCGGAGTCAACCCGTCTGGGGTCTCCTCCTATGTTAGTCTCCTGCCGAAAGGGGAGAAATGTCACGGACCTGGCCGGAGCAGAGGCTGTTGGAGAGGACTGTGTGCGGGCCTGTTGCCCACCGATTATGGGCCCTAGCATTTGAGGTGAATGAGAAATCCAGTCTGAACTGTATTAATCGGACTCAGTCATGTATATATTGTATGGGGACTCCTTGCTGTGGATCTGTGTCCCTGAAGAGGGAGGGGGGGTTCCTCCAGCAGCCCCCTGCTGATAAGACTGATTCATTCTGTTGGGACACATCATGTGAGGAGATGCTGGTGTCAACTTGTGCTTATGTTAATTGAATGAGCTAATGACATTGTCCTCCATACAATGTAGGAGACGGGACGACTCCTATTGGAGCTCATGTTAATTAGGTTAGCCTTGAGTCATCCTGGTGTATAAATGTGTGTGAGATCACAAATAAAAGTTAGTTCTGATGTACTCCAAGACTGGTGTTGTCTAGTTCTTGGGGTTCCTATAGCCAGATCCATTGGACTCGTGTTCCAGAACTTAGGAAGCGGTATATGACGGAAGCACTCAAGCGGAGTGTGGGACGTTCCGTGACAGCACCCAAACAAATTTGACGTCCTTTTTTCCCCACAAATAGAGCTTTCTTTTGGTGGCAAGCAAATGTCAAGCAACACAAATGCATTTGCATGTATTGAACGGGCGCACCTCTAAACTTTTTTTTTTTAATGCTGGTTCACTTTTATGTGTTTTTTTAAGGATATTTGCACACAGGTCATGTTAGCGCGTTACGTTGCCAACATGTGACATGTTCCTTGTTAAAATTATGTAAAAAGACTCTCCTCCTAAAAGGGCATTTAACTTTCCCCCTCTAATGCATATAATGTCTTTGGGCTAGCTTTTGCTTTTAAAGGGGAACTCTACACTCCAATGCTCTTGTCTCCCCTTCTAATGCATATGTTTTATTTGGGCTAGTTTTTGCCTTTAAAGGGGAACTCTACACTCCACTTCATTCTCCAAAGGCTGTGAGCTGCCTTCACCAATCCAAACCATTTTTGGGGTGCTCAAGCCCCTCCTGCCCCCAATATCCACCCCCTTTCATTAGCTGGCTTGCTTTGTTTTTGTTAGTGTGTGGGATGGGCACAATATTATTTGATTTTGGGGTGGTATTTTTAACGTGGGGGTTCTCATTTTAAGCCTTTCCAGACCCAAATGGCCTTGTATGTATTGAGGGGCAGGCTATTTTTTTAGGATAAAATCTTGCAGCTGCAATGTCGATTTGTAAGTTTGCTCTAAAGCCGTACATCTTTGAAGCAGCATTGCAGCATTTTGGAAACATGCTACAGATGTACCACTTTACCTCCCCAAGTTAATAGCTTTAGGGCAAGTTTACTCTATAGAAACACAGTCCAGATGCTTTTCTGCATACGCATTTTTGATGCGTTCCTGTGCGTTCCTGGTGCTTTTTTTTGCGTTTTATAGCGTTCCAGTACAGTCCAGTGCAAGAAAAATGCAGCATGGTCTACTTTATTTTCTGGAACTGTAACACACTGGAACTGCAAGCAATAGTATTAACTATGCCATTGAAAAACATATAACCTACTTTCCATGCATTTTTGATGCAAAAAAATGCACTGGACTGCATGTGGTGTGAACTGGCCCTTAAGCAATTTTGCATATTTAAAGGCATTTCTCCTTGTTACGTTTTTGGGGTTCTCCAAATTGTTGACAATTGATATATGTCCCTCAGGGTGGGACCTGGGCCCCCATACTCATTTTAAGGCCAACAACTAGAAGATGAGCCAACCAAGTGGAGACTAGCAAAACGAACAAGTCAGTTCCCATAGACTGCAATGGTATTTGTTGTATAACTTTTTTACATGTTAGGCTCTTTGTTTGCCCCCCCCCTGGACCGGGGGGTGTTTGTCCCATCTCTAATTCTGTAGCCTGTGTGTGTGTGTTTTGCAAATTTTGATTTATGTTTTTCATGCAACAGATTTCACAGCTGCAGCCTAATGCCGCGTACACACGAGCGGACTTTACGGCAGACTTTGCCCGGCGGATGGGATTTCGTCGGACAATTCGATCGTGTGTGGGCTCCAGCGGACTTTGTTTACTCAAAAGTTGGACAGACTTAGATTTAAAACATGTTTCAAATCTATCCAACGGACTCGAGTCCGGTCGAAAAGTCCGCTCGTCTGTATGCTAGTTCGACGGACAAAAAGCCACGCTAGGGCAGCTATTGGCTACTGGCTAGGAACTTCCTTATTTTAGTCCAGCCGTACGTCATCACGTACGAATTAGACGGACTTTGGTTGATTGTGTGTAGGCAAGTCCGTTCATTCAGAAAGTCCGTTGTAAAGTCCGTCGAAAAGTCCACCGGGCAAAGTCTGCCGTAAAGTCCGCTCGTGTGTACGCGGCATTACTAGGGTGATTGGCATGTCAAAACAAAACAGGTGTGATTTGTCTTACTTTCCTGGTGCCTTCATGGTAGCATATGCATGGATTGTGTGTATGCTGCCATGGATAGGCACGAGGAAAGGAAAATTATAGAGCAGTAAGTATTCAATTTTCCTTTTTACTGCAGTGGTTCTCTGCCTCAGTCCTCAAGTATGCCCGACAGGACATGTTTTGTGAATTTATCTCCTCTAGAATAGCTGTCCAAAATACCAAGCCATTAACTGTGATTTAAAGCATCTGTGCTTTAAACATGCAAACATGGCCTGTTGGGGGTACTTGAGGACAGGCTTGAGAAGCACTGATTTAGAGCACTGCACTAAACTCTAGCTCAAGGCAATCCTATTTTAATGGGAATTTGAGGGAAGCCAAGTGAGTATTAGAGCCCCTGCTTTTTTTAGGTTGGGCTTTGTGTCCCTTTTCTTAAAATTGGCTTAACTTCCTGTCACATAGCCAAACAGGAAGTGAGGGTCCAATGTCTACCAATGTATTTTCTTGCATACACACAGATCAATCTAACTAGTGTCCCCATTAAGCAAATTACACTATAGCACTTTGTTGTATACACCCCAAATGATTAGGCAGTTTGGGGTTTAGTAAAGGAAAATCCACTCTGCGATACAAGTGTAGTCGCTGAATATGAGAGGAAGCACTGGTGATTTTAACATCCAATCATGTAGAAGCAAAGATGGTGTTTTTTTCTTTTCCTTGCATGTCCCCTTCGGATCTCCAGCAAGTGCGCTTGTAGTGGAATGTGGATTTGCCTTTAGCAAATAAACCCCAAAGTCCAAGATACCTAATAATTTGGGGTGTACACAGCAAAATGCTAGAGTGCAATTTACCTAATGGGGAATCTATTTAGATTGACCTGTGTGTCCCCAAGGAAAGACATTGGTAGGGTTTTACCCTCACTTCCTGTTTGGCTATGTGACAGGAAGTGAATACATTTGAAGGAGAAAATGGCAACATTTGGGAGGTGTCTTCACCCTATAAGGGGTGCAGACATCCCCAAAAACTGACCAGACTTCTAATCCCTCTGCACTCTATCCCCAAGCAAAAATAAAAAAGGATTTCATTTAGTTGAACTTTGCAAAGATACCTTCCTAAGTACAACTGTGATCCATGTCAATGGCCCATTTAGACCTTGTTTAATAGAAAACACGAGTTGCCTTTCACTAGAAATATTTGTTAGTCCAGTCCTGGAAATCTGCATCTGCTTTACTATTAATTTACATAAAAATTGGGTTCCTGCAGTTAGATGCTCCAAATGCATCTAGATGCGCGACCGCCGTGTATATGAGATGCGCAAGTGCTGTGTGCACACAGGTATGCGCATATGTGGTTCTCGGAAAGCGGTGGCCAGCACACAGGAATTACATCACGTCCCTACAGGAAGTTGCTTGTACTGCTGCTATGAGGAAGAGATGATCCTTATTTGCAAATTAAGAAAAAAAACGTTTTTAATATGGGGTGGTGTTTTTTAATAGTGTGTGGGTCCCTAACACACATTCATACATTTTAGATAGGATCCGATTTACAGCATGTTTTTAGATTGTGGGAGGAAACCCACACAGGCACAGGGAGAACATGCAAACTCCAGGCAGATGGTGCCACAGGTGGGATTCAAACCCACTACCCTTTTTGTTGCTAGGTGAAAGTACTAACCACTACACCACTGTGCTGCACAAATATGTAACTATAGATGTAGGTTCTTGTGTCCAATTGTGAAAATACAAGTGGGTCATGTCTCTACATTCCAAATTAGGATGGTCATGCACTATGCAATCTGATTGGCCAATCTCTGTACAACTCGATATTTCGGCAAAATAGGTAATAGGAAGACGCACTTGAACAATTAGTTCAAATTATAGGAAATCAAGCAGGCTCTTGCACTAAATCTATTTTTTTTAAGATCTAACTGATTGCAGTGCATGGTCACCTTTAAAGATCAAGATCTGAAAATATTAATTTATTGGGTTTAGTAATGTATTGAAATATTTGTGTGAAAAGTGAAAAAAAAAAACATTTCAAAGATATATTAGAAGTAATAGGAATGAGATTAGCATCAAAAGGGTTAATTAAGGGAGGACAACTACTAATTGCCTAACAAGACACATCCAATTAGATGGGCGTGCGCTATTTACAATGACAAAACACCAGTTTCTGTTTTCATATTTATTATCGCGTTGCACGTCTGCGTGCGCCGTTTCACGCGCTTAATCAATTATTTATCCGGTGCACCAAATGAGGTAGGAACCAGCGCAGCGCATTGTTCTTAGTAAATCAGCCCCATAGTGTATTATCTGTGTTTACATATTACAAAATATTTCTGTTAAAGTTGCTTGATTTTTAGGGGGTGCTAGAGAGCAGCAAAGGAAGATGACTTCACATTGCTTACACTCCTTGCATCCCAGACTCATCTGCTAGCATAGCTATCACTAGGTGCTCACTCGTCTTACTCGTTTTCAGCTGTACTTTACACATTTAAAAAAAAAAAAATGAAAAAAAAAGAAAAAATATTAAAAAAAAAAAAAAAAGCTGTGGATGAAACTTGCATGTTAACTGAATTAAGTGTTTGTCCAATACTAGAGAAACCAGGGCTTTTTTTCAGGGGGAACTTGGTGGAACTCAGTTCCACCACCTCTGGCTCAGACCCTTTGGCGCCTGCTCACCACAATCACTTGTAAACACAGAAGTCTGGTTTCTGTGTTTACAAGTGACAGCTCTGCACTCTGTATGTAATGCAATCCTGGTATGTAATGCCCCTTTAAGACCCTCCTATTGTTTTCATGAACACACCCACTATTTGATGTGATTTGGAGGGTGTGTGTAGGGGGGGGGGGGGGGTTGTGGGGCCGTGGTTAAGTTCCAGCACCTATTGTTTGAGAAAAAAAGTCCTGGAAGAAACGAATTAAGTAAATGTGGATTGAGTACTTGTACAGGAAAATATTTGTTCTAGGGATGGTTTTGATGTTGTTTTCATCATTAATCTCTGTATCTGTTTTGATTATGAATATAGTATGCAGAAAATTTGTATTATCAAATTCATGGAACTGATGCAATTTGATTTGTAATCTTCACGTATAGGCTACAAAGAAGATGATACATATAAACAAAAAGTGTGAAGTGTTTTTCTCTGTTTGTTGGACTGTAAACTGATGAGACAATGTGAAGAGTCACTTTAGTTTGCACATTCTTCTATGTAACTCTAGTGGGATTTGTAATTTCTTTGGAGATTTGAGGGAAATGTGCATATAAAGATTCCTGTTGTCATTTGTATTCCCTTAATTTTTATACGATCAATTTCTCTTTTTTTATTTACAGATGTACTTTTCTTTTTCATCAAGGGTAAATTTTAAAAAAATATATAACTAGCCTGCTTATAGCACAAAGATGGTTAAGTAAATTCTCTGTTTTGAAAGGTAACTCTCATATACAGGCTTTCTTCAGTTAAAAGAAAAAAAAAGAAAAAAAAAACACTGTAAAAAAATCACCCACTTCTTACCCTATCCGCACCAACACAATCGGCTGTTAAAAAAAAATACATAAAACATCACTTACAGTAATTGCACAATTATTTTATTTAATAAAATAATAAGCACTGTATACTTACCTGAGCAGACCCAAACCCCCTCTTCTGGGGTCACTGGTGCGGGCTTGCTCCCAAGCTGGGCTGTGTGCATCTATAGATACACACAGCATGGCTTGGGTCTGCTTCCAGCTCCTTAATCATAAGTTTTGACCAACAGCAGCATGAGCCAATAGCTGCTAAGTCTTCTGAGAGAAGAGAGAGAGGAAAAAAGCTGTTGCAGATGGGCATAGCGCTGGATTAAGAACAGGAGAGAGCAGATACAGTATGCAGAGAATGCATTAAGGTGAAAAACCTTTATAATTTAGAACCACTTTATATTCACTGTCACCTGATTCCCTGCAGCCTCTATTTCGATAGCGGTGACTGGATTGAAGTGAAGATCAAGGCTCAGCCAAGTGGACGTGTGTGATACCTTCCTTTAGTCACACTGGGATGCTTCAGAAGACCCCTGTGAAGGCCCTGTGAGAATTCCAGTGAGGACCTTGTAAGGACTTTGTGATGGGGTCTTGTGGTAGCCAGCAGACAGCACACACATTACCTGAAAATGGTGTGGGCACTGTAGAGCCTGCTTTTCATTTTGTAATCTTTCTAAGCACTTTCAGAGCCCCCTAAACTCAATAAGTTAAAAAGAGCCACAGTACAGTTTTTCCTGGTTAAAATTATGCCCTGTACTGAATAGATGACTATATGGAGTATGTTATTACAAAAGGAGTCAATGGTCCCTGGTTTCACCTGCAGTTGAAATGTTATAGTGAGCTCTAGTGAAACTACAATAAAATGCAACAAAGAACAACTACTGCTCTAAAAGCAGGGATGATGCTTGTGTGGATGCACTTATAGGAACTTTCTGCTAAAAGAATAGATGCAATAAAAATGTAGGAGAAAAACAAATAACTCTCAGAAATAGTCACCTGTCAGTTTGCAGTTCACATCAAGATTTTTCATGAAAAGACCAGTTTATAGATTTTTTATATTAGATGCAAATAAACTACAAAGTAAAGATTTAAAAGGGATTTTCTGCCATCAGTTCATGGAGTAAAACATTAACGTACTTAGTGTACTTGTTTTGGAGCAATGCAAATTTCCCTGGAAACTAGTGAAGCATGTATAGATATGGGCAATTTTAAACCATAAAATTAGGTTCATTAGGAGTAAAATTTGTGCATTTGGTGCAATTCCTATTGCTCATAACAGCACATTGGGGGTCAGGGTGTTGCCCCCTCATACCTCATAGAATGGAAACACTTTAACTTGTGTGAGAAAAACAAATACAAAGCCTGTTTATTTGCCCTATTCCTTTGTTCACTTCAGTTTTTCTGTAGTGAAAGGTACCCATTTTTATCCAATATAGTTTTCCACATTTCTGTTTGAGAGGCAGCCTAAAAAGAACAAAAACATATTCTATGATAAGCTTACATATACATAATATTATATGTATGCTTTGACTGTTTCCTTGACTTTTTTATATTCCAACATATGCAGCATGTTTTAGAAAAATCTTATTAGTTTCATTCGTGTTAACTACAAAAGATCAGTATATTACGGTCATCACTATATTTTGTTTCATTGAGCCCATTATTAATCTAAAATGTTTCCTAGCAACTCACCTTGAACTAGTCACAAGACAAGATGACTGAAAATGTGGATACTCAGGTGTGATGAGGCATACATAATGTGGATGGATAGTGCAAGTTCCATTTATAGAATATAAGATGTGACATTCTGAATGTGCAATGTGAGTCAGAGCATGAAAAAATATATAAGCCTTGCAATTTCGTTAAATGTGAATTGCATAATGGACCAAAACCACTATGGATAACAGAAAATGTCTAAAGGTAAATCAAATATATATGACTAGACTTATTTAAAATAAACATGATGACTATAATAAAATATATTTTTCTGATAAATTTGCTCTTATTGTTAAGTTAATTCACAAGCGTTCTCAAGCCATTTTATAGTACAAATCCATATGAATCCATATGAAGGAAAAGGGCTCTAAAAAAAAAATAGATCATTAGGTTAACACTTGCCCACTATAGCAAGAGATGTTTTTTACTTTATTATGCACTTCTTTACAGTCTCTTGTAATAAAAAACAAAACAACAAAAGAATTAAAGGGTTAATAATATATTAATAGAAGGGTGTTCAAAACAAAATTTGATTGTGACAAACACATTATTATGGCAGCAGATACTATTCTAAATTTAACTCTTGTCTTGCAATTTGAGAGAAGAATGCTTAGTAATGCCACTAGAGATTATTTTGTCACCTTAAACAAAACAGAATAACAAAATTAAATATGCTGTCAAATATCTCAGTATTTAAGAATAGTAATGGGATTTGTAAAATAACAAAATATAGTGATATCTATGCTTCTTACATATTGTAAATGTAATTATTGGGTATTTTATGGAAAAATAACTTTCATGTTATGTTTACTGGTCCTTTAAATTATGATTTTTCTACAAAGTGCTTTTAAATGTTAGAATTAAAAAGGGAGGTGCATGTAATTTCCTACAACCTGTTCATGCTTAATTAACCTTTTGTTATTTTCAGCAGATTTTGCTTGCAGTGTTACTGCAATCAGACAATCAGATTATCTGGTTACTGAGAAGTAACAACCGCTCCAGGCCAGTTCTGTATGTTTTCAAATTTGCCATGTTTCTGTAAACTCATCATTAGAAGAATTTAGCTCTCACATTCTCTCATTATATTGAACTGCCAGCTAATTGTCCTGTCTTGCATTTTTTAATGGTAAGAAAAGGATGGGGTAAATGGCGTTACCCTAGACTGGAGAGGGGTATCCAAATCCCTTAATATATAAAAATAGTGCACCACCCAAAAACTGATGTGCTCTAGTAGTGATAGTGTTATTTGTTAAAATCACATATCCGCTGTATAATATGATACAAATTGCAATGATACACACACCAAAAAAACCTTTCCTTGGAACATCGATTAGATGAATAATCCTAAATGTCCAAAGAATAACTAAAGTCCATCTGTGAAACAACAGTAGCACCAAAAATAAATAAATAAATATATATATATTGTAAATAAAAATATAAGCATTCTAAAATATATATATATATATATATGTGTGAAAAACACCAGTTCATCAATATGTGTATTGTCAAATGTTACAACAATACATAGAGCTTTGAAGATTTCCAGATCCAGATAGTCAATCTGTTGATGGTTCCGTTTACCCGTAAAGGTAATCCCGTATCTGTTTGTATTCAAATACTCAATGAACCTTTCGAATGTTTCAGGTGTGCCATCCCAAAGTATGATCAAATCGTCTATGTATCTTCTGTACAACTTGATTTGGGGGATCTTCTTCCTATAAACATGCTCCTCCTCCCACATGTGGGTAAACGGTGTAGTTCTCAAAACACAAAATAATAAAAAGACATAAAGATCATGATTAAAAGTTTATCTGTATGAGCAGAAAGATTAGAATCAATCAGAACAATGTCCACCATGAAGGAGATGTCCCAATCCCTTAATATATAACAATAATACACCACCCAAAAACCGATGTGCTCTAGTAGTGATAGTGTTATTTGTTAAAATCACATATCCGCCGTATAATATGATATGATAAGTGGTGGAATGGGTGTTCTCTAGTCCAGGATATGTGCTGAGGGCCAATGGAAACACCGGAGGGCTCGGGGGGCCACCCTCACTCTCCCAGGAGAGCCAGCCTCAGGGGGCTTACAAGGAGCCACACTCAGCGTGCCCCCCGGGAGGGGGGGGGGGAGATGAGTCAAATTGGAAACACTCAGTACATTACCAAGTTAATTATTAAACTTCCTCTAACTAATACATGGCTATTCTTGGGTTTCTGTTGCAGGTGTGGGCTCCTCCCCCTCATCCCCCCCCTCCCGGGGGGCGTGCTAAGTGTGGCTCCTTGTAAGCCCCCTGAGGCTGGCTCTCCTGGGAGAGTGAGGGTGGCCCCCCGAGCCCTCCGGTGTTTCCATTGGCCCTCAGCACATATCCTGGACTAGAGAACACCCATTCCACCACTTAGCGGTAAAGACTCATTATCCTGGTTTAATCCAAGTGATGCACAATAATATATATATATTTATCTAATTTGAATTTAATTTATGTAATTCTTTTTTAGATCCAACTGTCCCCCTGAAGAGACCATATACAGGTCGAAACGCGTCGGGGCTTGCTATTTATGTAACATTATGTAACCTAACTATGTGTATTAATATGTGTTTGTTACTGCATTGGGGAATAAGATGTGTGTTACTGTACCAGATGATTCTCTATACTGTACTTCAAACCATGATATTGGATAAAACTTTTTATACATCCATTAAGAACTTCCTTTCATTATGTGCATTGCTGTTTTAAAGCCCCATGGGGAAAATAATTTTTCTTTAATCCAATTTCAGGGTGTGCAGCCTTTCTTGTCTCTTTTTATATGTGTCTTCCTTTTTTCCTATTTAGAAAAATAGACCCCTCAAGGTTTTTGGCAAGAGGAATACCTTTTGACTCTATTTAGAAAAATAGACCCCTCAAGGTTTTTAGCAAGAGGAATACCTTTTGACTAAACCAATTTATCAGAACACATTTGGTAGCAAAATTAGGAAAAAAATAAATACAATTTTTTCAACAAAAGCGTAAATTCAGTGATGGGTTTTGCAAACACAGTGATAACATGGTAAAAACTGTGTTACCCATAAGTTATATTTGAGATTTAATATCTCTCAGATATAATTTAGGAAGCACGCACATTCTGGCTGTCAATGGCTGAAAACTTGCATTATTTTTTTGCACTGAACTGCATTTACAGTGGCCCCAGAATGGCAGGACCCCCAAATGACTTTATTTTTAAAAAAAGTAGACCCCCTCAAGGTTTTTTTGCAAAAGGTATAACTTGGAATGTAACCCAAATTTCTCAGAATACACTTAGCAGCAAAATTAGGGGAAACATTATTTACAAAAGTTTCTTGTTCAAGCATTTTTTATTGAAGGGTTTACATGCAAATAATCAGGGAGTATGCAATGTCAGCATGAAACATTAGCAGCCTTCACACAGGGAGGGACATTGAATAACAGACTCAAAGTGGACAACTGCTTGTGTAAATACCAAGAATAAATGTTCCCTGAGGTTAGGAGTAGAAGGGAATCAAACGGAAGGGGGAGCACTCAGAATATGGTTCAGCTGTGCATGGTAGCCAATCATCATTTTAACTTCAGCTTGTTAAATTGAGCTTTGACCATAAAACCTGGAAGCTAATTTGTTTCTATGCAGACCTGCACCAGATTTTTGCATGCTCCAATCTTAGTAATTTTCCTCAAATGTGTATACATAAAATGCAACAAGATCAAGCATATCAAAGTAGTAATTGAGGGGTTTTAACTAAAATTGGAGAGTGCAAAATCTGGAGCAGCTCTGCATAGAAACCAATCAGCTTCTAGCTTCAGCTTGTTCAATTAAGCAAGGACAAAAAACCTGGAAGCTGGTTTGCATCAGATTTTTGCGCTCTCCTGTTTTAGTAAATCAAGCCCTAAGTGTGTTTCCCTAGCAATAGCTTGGGGAAAATTGTAAGGTAAATAGATGCCAAGGGTAAAAGCAGTTGAATTCAGGGAGAGGGAGGGGGGGGCAGGAGTCACCCGGGCAGCAGCATCGTACATTACATTTTCCATAAGAGATACTTTTAAAGCCATTACAGGTTACCCGTTTAGATTTATACAGGAGGTTTGGTGCTAGAAATATTGCTCTTAGGGGGCGTGGCCTGGAGCGGCATGAAATAGGACGCAGATAGACAGAGCTCCGCCGGCCATTAATCCTAATATAACATCCTGAGACGCTAAACAGCAACTATAAACCCACAACCTACCGCCACCGAACCGGTAACCCGCCAGGACCATGTCGCCAACGAAGAAGGCATCCGCAGCGGCTGCAAAGCTTGAGCAATTCCATCGGCAAGGCATGGACTCCCCCAGCCAAGATGGCGCCGCCGCGCTGGAAGAGGAGCCTCCCGCCGGAACAGACACAGCGAGGGTGTTAGAGGCGATATCATCCTGCCAAGAAGCCATCACAACATGTCAGACCTCCCTCACGGCGCGGATTGAGGAGATGAAGGTAGACATTTCATTAGTAAGGCAGGACTTTCAGAAGCTAAAGGGCAGAGTCATTGAGGCTGAGACCAGGCTGAGCAATGTGGAGGATTCCCTTCCCCCCCTGCAGAACACAACGACAGAGCTGCAGCATCAAGTGAATCAGCTAATTCAGAAGCAAGACGACATTGAGAATTGTCTCAGAAGATGCAACCTCAGATTTGTTGGACTCCCTGAGGGGGTAGAGGGGAAAGATCCCCCCACGTTCCTAGAAAACTTACTTTGTGATGCATATGGGAGAGAATCGTTCTCCCCAACATTTGTGGTCGAACGTGCGCACTGCTTATCGGGCAGACTGCCACCACCTGGAGCCCCCCCCCCCCCCCCCCCCGCGCACGTTTATTGCAAAATTCCTGAATTACAGAGACAGAGATGCCATACTCCGTCTCAGCAGAGTGAAGGGCAATATCCCCTTAGGAAACAAAATGATAGCCGTTTACCCGGATTTTTCTGCAGAGGTGCAGCGGAAGCGGCGTACATTCATGGAAGTTAAGAGGCGCCTGCGCATAAAGAACATCAAATATGCAATGCTTTTCCCGGCCCGGCTCCGCATAGAGGGGGAGGATAGGGCTCATTTCTTTGAGGATCCGGAGGCTGCTATCGCTTGGCTGGAGCAGAGAGAAGCCCACAGATAAGTTTTTTCTACTGTTCTTCTTCGTCCCTAAGTTAATGCGTGGCCCCTCAGAGTCTTCCACCTCACTATATCCTGACTATCCATACGGAATAGCTTAAAATCCGAAACTCTTTATAAATTTGCAGGATGGGCAGCCGGTCTCCCCCCCTCTTCTTTCATTTAGTATCCTGTGATATTGGAGGATTGAATATTAGAATCACATGGGCCAGACCTGTTCCTAAATGTACTTGCTGAGCAGGTGGGCTCTAACGAGCAACACAGCCACACCCCCCCCTGGAGACCCTGACAGGCTGCAACTCGTGAGGCTCTCACCCCAACACTACAAATATAATCTCTTTGACGGACCCTATCGTCCCCAGTCCTGGTGGCACACCTCAGATACTTACCTCTAATCTGAAAAGTAAGGTCCGCATTTTCAACCGACGGAGTGAACTTAAGTCTTAAGGTACTCACCAAGTGAGGTGAGCCGAGTCCTGAAATGTGCAACGGTACACAGCGTATTTTCGCCCCATGTACCACAGTTCACCACCTGAAATGGAACGTACAGAATTTGGCTGCGCTGTATGTACCGCTCAAGGTTCCTGAGCTTATTACTACAGTGACTACAGTGACTGCCATTCAAATATCGCTAAGATATAACCTTTTTTCCGCAGGTTGGACAATGTTTATGCCCTGTTGGCAGTTTGGGAATAAAGCTCACGCCAGTTTTGAAAGGTGCAGGGCGGGGTGGGGGGATGGGGGTATCAGAATTGTACAAGCTTCACTGTATTACCCAATGTCAATCGTAGGTATTTGTCATCATATTAATCCCATGGTGTTTCTGGTAATGGTCCCACAGTATAATATTTATGTTGGGGTGCTGGGAGATGGAGGGGGCCTGAGTCCTGGAGTTCAATACCTCTTATATACACCTAGATGTCCAAGTTGAAATTTATCACGTGGAATATTCGCGGCATTAGAGAACCCATAAAGAGGTCGGCGGTGTTTTCACTCCTCAAGAAACAAAGAGCAGATGTAGTGGCTCTGGTGGAAACACATGCCGAAGGTCTTGCACATAGCGTACTCAAGAGACCGTGGATTGGTTGGACATTCCACTCAAACGCACACCACACTCTCAAGGGGAGTATCACTTTTAATTGCTAAAAACACTCATTTCGAGCTCCAGGACTCAGTGATCGACCCATTGGGTAGATATGTTCTTTTAAAAGCTAAAATTTACGGGCATCCGATTCTCCTTATGGCATTCTATGTTCCACCACCATTTAACATGGCTGTTATTGCCGCTGGGTTCGACTTTATGACTCTACATCCTAACATCCCGGCTGTATGGTTAGGCAATTTTAATAATATCCTAGATCCAGCCCTAGACAGACTTAACACCTCATCCCCTGAGCCAGCGACATCACACCCCACAAGATTCGCTAGACTTTTATCAGACTTTAACCTAGTAGATAGAGAACCAGGAATCCCACAGATAGGCAATTCTCCTGTTTCTCCACGTCACACCACGCTATGTCACGCATTAACCTTATATTAGTCTCCAAAATACTCCTTCCTAGATTGTGAGACGCAGGCTTCTCTCCTAGGTCCCTTTCGGATCACTGTCCCTATTGGGCCATACTTACAGTCCCTCACAACCGCCCGCCGGTGACGTGGAGGTTGAACCCCTTCTGGTTGACTATACTGCCGGAAGACGACGACCTTTTGACGGAATGGGGAAACTATTTTCTAATTAATGAAGGTTCTGCCTTGGTTCAGCTGGTGTGGGAAGCTAATAAGAAACATGCCCGTATGATCCTGACTAATAGAATTAACAAACTCAAAAGAGTGTCAGAGTCAGTAATAGTTAAGGCGGAGGATAGCTTCCGAGATTCAGAGAAAGCATTTCTCGAAGCCCCCAACGCAGATAGAGCTGATAACCTTAAACTTTGCTCAAGGGTGCTGACCCAGCTACACTACGAAAAATCCAAACGAAAACTATTTTTCCATAGACAACGGTCAATTGAGCATGGGGAACGAGCGGGGAGATTACTAGCTTATCTAGTGCACAGTGAAGATAGGCCCCCCATGGTGATCTCGTTGCGTTTACCTGACGGAGTTATAGAAACAGAACCACACAGAGTAACGGACCTCTTTAGAGAATTTTTTAGTTAGCTCTATACATCAACAGCCCCGACAGATACCTCCTTAATGGAATCATTTCTGGGGGAATTGACAATTCCCCAGCTATCCATAGAACAGGTCGAGGAATTAGAGGCCCCATTAACAATAGACGAGATATCCGGGGCCCTGGCGGAACTCACCGGCTCCAAGTCCCCGGGCTCGAACGGCTTACCGGTGGAGTTTTACTCCACCTATTCAGAAATATTGATCCCTAGATTACTACAGCTGTATGAGGCCATATTTAAAGACTCCAAACTGCCAGCATCCATGAGAGAAGCCACCATGGTACTGATTCCCAAGCCAGGGAAAGATCCACTCATCCCCGAATCATACCGCCCTATATCTCTACTCCAAGTAGATATCAAAATACTTGCAAAAATATTGGCTATCCGCCTCAATAAAGTAGTCCTCTCCCTAATACACTGTGATCAGGCAGGATTTATGCCAGGTAGAAATACGTCCTTCAACCTCAGGAGATTATTCATAAACCTACAGGCCACCCATGAAAACGTAGGGTCAAGAGTAATTGTCGCTTTGGACACAGCCAAAGCGTTTGACTCGGTGGAGTGGGGATACTTATGGAGGTGCTTGGGCAGGTTTGGCTTCGGCCCCAAATTTATAAAATGGGTGCAACTTTTATACCAATCCCCGTCGGTGAGGGTACTGGTGAACGGTTGGCCATCCGAGCAATTCTCGCTGTCCAGGGGTACGAGGCAGGGGTGCCCTCTGTCACCTCTGCTATATGCCCTGGTTGCAGAACCCCTAGCCATAGCCGTCCGGGCACACCCAGAGATAAAGGGACTTTGCAGGGGGGATGTGACAGAAAAGATCAGTACATATACAGATGATACCCTACTATACCTTGATGACTCAGAAAACTCCCTACCTCTCACACTAGACCTAATAGAATGGTTCGGTACATTCTCCGGCCTCAGGATAAACTGGGACAAGTCCCAGATACTACCCCTCGACAGCTTCCTACAGCCTAAAGACAGAGCAATGCTGCCCCTACAGAGAGTAGATAATATCAAATACTTAGGTGTAAGGACTACAAGGGACCCAGCTGATTATGAGACACTCAACATATGAATGAATGAATGAATGAATGAATGAATGAAGGATTTGTAGAGCGCTGCAAATGCGAACTAAATCGCCTCAAGGCGCTAGATGCGTTCTCTGTCGCCAGCTTCTTAGAAAAGGAAGGTCTTTAGTTTTTTCCTGAAGGCCTGATGGTTTTCTTCCATGCGGATGTGGGTCGGAAGAGCGTTCCATAGTCGAGGTCCTTGGACTGCGAATCTTCGTTCTCCCTTTGCTTTGTAGCGATATTTTGGAATGATGAGGAGGTTTTGGTTAGCTGATCGAAGGCTGCGATTGGGTGTGTAGTGTTTTATTTTCTCCTGCAGATATAGCGGGGCATTTCCTTGTATGCATTTGTGGGTGAGGCAGAGGGTCTTGAATTTGATCCGATTCTTTACGGTTAGCCAGTGTAGGCACTTTAGGGATGGTGAAATGGATTCCCAGGGTTTTTTTCCTGTTAACAGTCTTGCCGCCGTGTTTTGAATGAGTTGTAAGCGCGCAAGCTGATATTGGGGTAGTCCTATGTAGAGCGAATTTGCATAGTCGAGTCGGGAGTTGATGATTGTTCCCACAACTGCCGGTTTGTCTTCTTCTGGGATGAAGGGGATGAGTCTGCGTAGGAGGCGGAGGAGATGGTGGGATCCGCTCACCACTGATCCTATTTGAGCATCCATTGTCATTCCTGAGTCAAAGATGACTCCGAGACTCTTGGCTTTGAGGCTTGGAGTGATGGTCTGTCCGAGGATGGTGGGGGGTGTCCACGGGGTCTTCATTTTGGAATTTTTGTTGGCATGTAGGAGAAGAATTTCTGTTTTCGAACCGTTAAGCTTGAGGTAGCTGATGGTCATCCAATCGTCAATTGAACAGAGGCATTCCTCTAATTGTTGATGATGGTTTTTTTGACCGGTGATGCGAAAGTAGAGTTGGGTGTCATCGGCATATGAGTGGAAACAGAGGTCCGTTTTCCTGATGATATTGAGAAGTGGGCAGATGTAGATGTTGAATAGCACTGGTGACAGGGGTGAGCCCTGGAGAACTCCGCAGGAGACTGCCCGGGTCTCTGAGGTGAATGTTCCTAGTTTCACTGTCTGAGAGCGATTCTCTAGGAAGGATGCAAGCCATTTTAGCGCCAGACCTGTGGCTCCTGACACTTCTGAGAGGCGGACAAGTAAAGTATTGTGGTTCACTGTATCAAATGCTGCGCTGAGGTCCAACAGTACCAGGAGACTAGATTCTCCGTTATCTGCTGCTTCAAGGGCGTCGTCCCATATTTTGAGCAGTGCTGTTTCTGTGCCATGGCCCGGGCGGAAGCCTGATTGCAGTGGGTCCAGGAGTTGATGTGTGTCCAGGTGGCTTTGTAGTTGTAGTACTACTGCTTTCTCCATAATCTTGGAGATGGTGTTGAGGCTTGTTATCGGTCTGCGACAGTTGGGGTCCTTAGGGTCAAGATTAGGGTCCGTTGTTTGCAATGCTTAAACACAAAACACAGGTGTGGGCTCGCCTCCCGCTGGGGTGATGCGATGAATAAACCTGGTCAAAATGGTCCTCCTACCTAAAATATTATACATGGTCTGGCACTCGCCAATATACTTGGTGCTTAGACATTTCAAATCAATGGAAGTTATTATGAAGCCATTTATATGGGGTAATAATAGACATAAAATCTCCTGGCAAAAACTTAAAAATCCCACAGACTTAGCGGGAATGGCTTTACCAGACTTTAATGCCTATTACATTGCAGCGCAGCTATCCCAAATCTTTCACGTCGATAAGATAGATAGAGAGAGATTTCTGCACTTTCTGTGCCCTAAGTGGTCTCAGTCGTCACAAGACCCGCTGGTCGTAATAACGGGGCGAACCACTGGGGAAGACAGAAACGCTAATCGTAAATCATTGCTGTACCATTACGCTAAGATCTGGAACATAGCCATGGATAGACTCCATCTGCCAGTAATAAATGAATTCACTCCCCTGTGGCACAACATAAATCTCCCAGAATTTAATTTAATCCCTGACAGCGAGGTGTGGAGCTCCAGAGGGATCATCTACATGCTACACATTATTCACAATGGCAGGTTAAAAACCTTTGATAGATTGAAAACGGAGTTTACACTACCAAATCAAATGTTTTTCAGGTATCTGCAACTGCGTCACGCCTTCCACTCACAGTTCCCGCCAGGTGAACTTAACCTTGTAAACAACCCATTAATGGAGGCACTGAAATGCCCTGACCCGAAAAAACGAATCTCTCAATTTTATTTAATGCTGCCGCTGCCGCAGGCAACTGCATCGGCTTATGCCCTGAAATCAAGGTGGGAGGGAGAAGTAGATACACTGGCAGATGATGAATGAAGTGACACTCTAGATACATGTAAATTAGTGTCTCCTAAACTGTCCGACCGATTAACTCAAATATTTCTGATTCATAGAGCATACCTCACGCCACTTAGGTTATCAAAATATAAGAGCAATCAACCAACTATGTGCCCAATGTGCAATCAAGCCACCGGAACCTTCTTCCATTTACTGTGGCAGTGCCCCCAGATCCAGGCGTTCTGGACACAGGTGGTGCGCTTCCTCCATGACACCATGGGCTCACCTGTAACACTACTACCTAAGCTCTGCCTCTTGGGAATTCTATCAGACCCGGAGATAAATAAATTCAAAAAGATATTTATACATGAAACACTTTTTTCTGCACGAAAGGTAATTGCTAGAGTATGGATGAGGCCTAATCCTCCAGAGTTCACATACTGGATAGCGGAAGTCAACAACACATTACCCTATAAAAAACTGGTTTACTTACATAGAGGTTGCCCTCTCAAATACGACCAAATATGGGAAAAAAAGGGCTCAGTCACCAGACACCCGCACATGAGAATAAATAAGACAATGGGGTACTTTGGTGACCAGAGCTCGCTTACACCACACATGTAGAGTCACTGCAGCGAGGACCGGCCAATTTAGTAAGATATGAATAATTAGCTTTTGTATGTACACCATGGAAAAATGAGGTAAGACATGGGTTATAATACTGTACACGACTTTATTTGTATATCTTGAGAATTGTTTTTTTGGTGTTTACCTTGTACACTAAACTTTTTCTTCTTGTTCAATAAACTTACGTTTTATTCAAAAAAGAAATATTGCTCTTGCACTGATGTGTGGTCTCACAGCGATACCTCACATGTGGGTGTGGTTATTTAAAACTTTTTTTAATCAACTTTAGTGACAGCCGCTCTTTATGGAGGGATCTGAAGTCTTTTAAATAATTCTCCTCTGGCTAAAGCATCTCATCAAACTGAGATTGGTTTGATTAGATGGTGTACAAGCCCATAATGGCTTGTAAATAAACAAACTAAAACCGAAAGTGACTAAATCCTTGTCACGTCCAGTTTCTGATGTCAAAGAAGGGGGGAAGAAACTTTAGTTTTTTACATTCCTCTCAGTGCACCAGATGTCAGCAGTCAGGTTGGTCCTGGGCTCTCCCATCCAATTGGGGGCCCCCTCCCACCAACTGTAAAAGTGACTCAACCGCTGTATAGCCACTCGGATCACTATTAGGCTACTTTCACACTGAGGTGCTTTACAGGTGATACAGCGCTAAATATAGCACCTGTATAGCGCCTGTAAAGAGCCTCTCCTGTGTCTCCAGTGTGAAAGTCCAAGGGCTTTCACACTGGAGCGGTGCGCTTGCAGGACAGCCAAAAAAGTGCTGCAAGCCGCATCTTTGCAGTGTCGTAGGAGCGGTGTACACACCGCTCCTAAAACGCCCCTACCCATTGAAAACAATGGGGCAGCGCCACCAAACCACCGGCAAAGACCCAAAAAAGGGTTAAAACCGCCCTCAAAGCGCCGCTGCATCGTTAAACCCCCCGCTGGCGGCCGAATAGCGCCGCTAAAATGACAGTAAAGCGGCGCTAAAAATAACGCCGCTTTAACGTCGGTGCCCGCCCGCCCCAATGTGAAAGTAGCCTTACAAAGAATTTGATCTTAATTGCTTCATATCAGATTTTTAATACTCTGTGATACTCTCAAGACATGCCTTACTAATTTTTAAACATTTATTACATATATATTAATTTTTAAATTTAAATTTAAATTTTTATTTCGTTGGTATTAATTGGTACGTAAATTTATTGTCTCTTTACACTTAATATCATAATAACGATAGTCTATATTTTAGTATTTATTTTAAATATTTTTTTTTTTTTTTTTTATAATATCATAGGGATCATATATTTGATTTTACTGTAAATGACTGTATAGTATCAAATATATGGGTTGTGCATCTAGTCAATCATGTATTTTAATTTAATTTTTCTATATAAATTTTTATTTTTATTTTTTTTGAAACATTGTTGCAATGGTGAACTAGTGGCGCAACAATGTAACCTTAATCTTTTATTTTAATATTTTTATATAATTTTCACTAGTGGATGTGAGTGTAATACTGGCCTATCCAATATGTTGCTAGTAAATACACAATGTGGATCAATTGGGTTTTTTACTTGCGGAAGTACACATACATATTAGTGATTTTGCTATCCATCCCAGTATGTAATGACATGCGATCTGATGTGTTAACATTGAATGTGTAGTAACACTATTTACCACTGGAGGGAGTTTCGTGACCACACTAATTAGGTCCATTTTTATGTTCTTATTCTTTATCTGGAAGTGTTCTATATTTGTTTGCAAACCTGTATTCATAAATATATGTTCCCCTTTTAACAATTTGTAAAACAATTAAATAAGGCTTAAGCCAAAATATTTACATGTCATTAGTAGCAGAAAGCAGTATGATGATCCAATGAACACAGCGCTGTCTCCATGGTAACCACAATGCCATAGGACTTAAATACAGAGGCCATGGCTTCCTGTGTTTATCCTTGAAAAAGTCATGTGTCAGTGATGTAATGTGTGGGAGGAGCTTAGTGCTGCAATACACCTGAAGGTTAACAGCAGCTGTTTCTCTATGGGAAACTTCGTCCACAGTGGCTGACTGCAATCTGCATAGTTGAATGCTTCTAATAGACCGGGAGTTTGTGAGTGTATCTCTTGTCCCTGTTTTGCTTGTGCACTTACATCTAGTAAGTTCACTGCACAATGATCTATTTTTTCTTTGCTTGCTTTGCATAAAACCTTTATCCTGAGAGCCAAATCATCAGCAGTATTCTGGCTAAAGTGGGATGCGAGAAGAACTAAATATCCTGATACAAACGATCTAACCCAGTGAGTCAATCAATCTGGATTAAGGGAAGGAACTGTTTAATTATTTTTACTTTCCCCCACTATTTATCTCTATCTGGACATTGTACTCTGAATGTCATTATTATTTATTTATATTCACCGTCACATCACCGATTTGAAGATTTATTTTGGCTATTTTAACACATGTATTAGCACCATAATAATTTATCTATTATATTCACATGTATGCATTTTTTATTCCTGGATTTTAGCTTAGTCGTAGCAGCATATTGTGCACTATTTATTTAAAGCGCATCAATTTTATACTTAGTACTATTTGTTTGGTTATCTGATCACCCTATATTGATAGCAGCTTTAATTTACTGATTTTATTATAGCACTAACTATATTGGTTTATATATATTTTTTAGCACAATTTATTTTTATCACACATATCTATCCACATCAGCGCTTGGTTTTTTATTCATTTTTTTAGCCTTACAAAAGAGAATCGGCTGCTGTAAAAAACGGTATTAGCTTCATTGTTTTAGCCTCGACCGTGGTCCCAGTATAACCACATCAGAACGTGGCCATATACATATACCTACGGTGGTATTGAGGTGGTTAAAATGATAACACATTAGTGAGCCTCTTATGTATTATAGCAGAATGGTAACATTTAAAGTAAACGTTTTATTTTAGGAGAGCTTTGTTCCTCTTTTGATGCTAGATTGTGAGGCACAGATTGGGCAGGGGGGCGTTGGTGTAATGTGTTAGTGTAACATTAAGATAGTGTTAATTTGGGTTGATGAGGGCACAAATTAGCATGATTGTGACTTTTAGGTATGCAATTGTTAAAGATTTGACTGGCCTTGTATTTACTTGCATCTTAGGAATTGTAATGGAGATAGAATATCTTTTGGCCTTGTGCACGTCGTCAGTTTTGTCCATACAAACTAAAAT
Organism: Lithobates septentrionalis; assembly: GCA_037952835.1. NCBI lineage: Eukaryota > Metazoa > Chordata > Amphibia > Anura > Ranidae > Lithobates > Lithobates septentrionalis. The sequence continues at coordinate 14,552,316 of JBBDGP010000278.1, read as the reverse complement.
TTTGGAGTCTATCCTTGCCCACAAACGTACAGCTGCTGCATACAGCTGCCTATGTAAATTAATAGCTGTGTGCGGTTGTACGCTGGTATATGCCAATATTTGGGTAAATCCATGTATAGGTGAATGGGTATATGCCCTGAGAAAATAATGGCTGTAGGCAGCTGTTTGTGGATTTATTGTGGTACTGACATAAAGATGAGTATAGTGTACAGGAATATGCCCGTATGCTATATGCCTGTTTACGTATGCATTAGTGTATACCTGCGTACATTTACACACAGCCATTCATTTTTTTTTGAGTGATTTTATGATGTGCGTGTGTGTGTTATGTATGTATCAGATTAAAAAGTAAAAAAAAAAAAAAAGGGTGTACACATTGTAGATCTATATACACTATATTGTCAAAATAATTGGTATGCCTGCCTTTACACGAACATGAACTTTAATCGCATCCCAGTCTTAGTCCATAGGGTTCAATATTGAGTTGGCCCACCCTTTGCAGCTTTAACAGCTTCAACTCTTCTGGGAAGGCTGTCTACAAGGTTTAGGAGTGTGTCTATGGGAACGTTTGACCATTCTACCAGAAGCAAATTTGTGAGGTCAGGCACTGATGTTGGACGAGAAGCCCCAACAGTTTAGGGATGACCCCTTCCTGTTCTAACATAACTGTGCACCAGTGCACAAAGCAAGGTCCATAAAGACATGGACAAGCGGGTTTGGAGGAACTTGAATGGCCTGCACAGAGTCCTGACCTCAACCCGGTAGAACACCTTTGGGATGAATTGGAGCAGAGGCTGCGAGCCAGGCCTTCTCGTCCAGCATCAGTGCCTGACCTCACAAATGTGCTTTTGGAAGAATGGTCAAACCTTCCCATAAACATACGCCGAAAAATTGTGGACAGCCTTCCTAGAAGAGTTGAAACTATTATAGCTGCAAAGGATGGGCCAACTCAATATTAAACCCTACAAACGAAGACTGGGATGCCACCATTAAAGTGTATGTGCATGTAAAGGCAGGCGTCCTAATACTTTTGACAATATTGTGTGTAGTCTGTCTGTCTGTCTGTCTGTCTGTCTGTCTGTCTGTCTGTCTGTCTGTCTGTCTGTCTGTCTGTCTGTCTGTCTGTCTGTCTGTCTGTCTGTCTGTCTGTCTGTCTGTCTGTCTGTCTGTCTGTCTGTCTGTCTGTCTGTCTGTCTGTCTGTCTGTCTGTCTGTCTGTCTGTCTGTCTGTCTGTCTGTCTGTCTGTCTGTCTGTCTGTCTGTCTGTCTGTCTGTCTGTCTGTCTGTCTGTCTGTCTGTCTGTCTGTCTGTCTGTCTGTCTGTCTGTCTGTCTGTCTGTCTGTCTGTCTGTCTGTCTGTCTGTCTGTCTGTCTGTCTGTCTGTCTGTCTGTCTGTCTGTCTGTCTGTCTGTCTGTCTGTCTGTCTGTCTGTCTGTCTGTCTGTCTGTCTGTCTGTCTGTCTGTCTGTCTGTCTGTCTGTCTGTCTGTCTGTCTGTCTGTCTGTCTGTCTGTCTGTCTGTCTGTCTGTCTGTCTGTCTGTCTGTCTGTCTGTCTGTCTGTCTGTCTGTCTGTCTGTCTGTCTGTCTGTCTGTCTGTCTGTCTGTCTGTCTGTCTGTCTGTCTGTCTGTCTGTCTGTCTGTCTGTCTGTCTGTCTGTCTGTCTGTCTGTCTGTCTGTCTGTCTGTCTGTCTGTCTGTCTGTCTGTCTGTCTGTCTGTCTGTCTGTCTGTCTGTCTGTCTGTCTGTCTGTCTGTCTGTCTGTCTGTCTGTCTGTCTGTCTGTCTGTCTGTCTGTCTGTCTGTCTGTCTGTCTGTCTGTCTGTCTGTCTGTCTGTCTGTCTGTCTGTCTGTCTGTCTGTCTGTCTGTCTGTCTGTCTGTCTGTCTGTCTGTCTGTCTGTCTGTCTGTCTGTCTGTCTGTCTGTCTGTCTGTCTGTCTGTCTGTCTGTCTGTCTGTCTGTCTGTCTGTCTGTCTGTCTGTCTGTCTGTCTGTCTGTCTGTCTGTCTGTCTGTCTGTCTGTCTGTCTGTCTGTCTGTCTGTCTGTCTGTCTGTCTGTCTGTCTGTCTGTCTGTCTGTCTGTCTGTCTGTCTGTCTGTCTGTCTGTCTGTCTGTCTGTCTGTCTGTCTGTCTGTCTGTCTGTCTGTCTGTCTGTCTGTCTGTCTGTCTGTCTGTCTGTCTGTCTGTCTGTCTGTCTGTCTGTCTGTCTGTCTGTCTGTCTGTCTGTCTGTCTGTCTGTCTGTCTGTCTGTCTGTCTGTCTGTCTGTCTGTCTGTCTGTCTGTCTGTCTGTCTGTCTGTCTGTCTGTCTGTCTGTCTGTCTGTCTGTCTGTCTGTCTGTCTGTCTGTCTGTCTGTCTGTCTGTCTGTCTGTCTGTCTGTCTGTCTGTCTGTCTGTCTGTCTGTCTGTCTGTCTGTCTGTCTGTCTGTCTGTCTGTCTGTCTGTCTGTCTGTCTGTCTGTCTGTCTGTCTGTCTGTCTGTCTGTCTGTCTGTCTGTCTGTCTGTCTGTCTGTCTGTCTGTCTGTCTGTCTGTCTGTCTGTCTGTCTGTCTGTCTGTCTGTCTGTCTGTCTGTCTGTCTGTCTGTCTGTCTGTCTGTCTGTCTGTCTGTCTGTCTGTCTGTCTGTCTGTCTGTCTGTCTGTCTGTCTGTCTGTCTGTCTGTCTGTCTGTCTGTCTGTCTGTCTGTCTGTCTGTCTGTCTGTCTGTCTGTCTGTCTGTCTGTCTGTCTGTCTGTCTGTCTGTCTGTCTGTCTGTCTGTCTGTCTGTCTGTCTGTCTGTCTGTCTGTCTGTCTGTCTGTCTGTCTGTCTGTCTGTCTGTCTGTCTGTCTGTCTGTCTGTCTGTCTGTCTGTCTGTCTGTCTGTCTGTCTGTCTGTCTGTCTGTCTGTCTGTCTGTCTGTCTGTCTGTCTGTCTGTCTGTCTGTCTGTCTGTCTGTCTGTCTGTCTGTCTGTCTGTCTGTCTGTCTGTCTGTCTGTCTGTCTGTCTGTCTGTCTGTCTGTCTGTCTGTCTGTCTGTCTGTCTGTCTGTCTGTCTGTCTGTCTGTCTGTCTGTCTGTCTGTCTGTCTGTCTGTCTGTCTGTCTGTCTGTCTGTCTGTCTGTCTGTCTGTCTGTCTGTCTGTCTGTCTGTCTGTCTGTCTGTCTGTCTGTCTGTCTGTCTGTCTGTCTGTCTGTCTGTCTGTCTGTCTGTCTGTCTGTCTGTCTGTCTGTCTGTCTGTCTGTCTGTCTGTCTGTCTGTCTGTCTGTCTGTCTGTCTGTCTGTCTGTCTGTCTGTCTGTCTGTCTGTCTGTCTGTCTGTCTGTCTGTCTGTCTGTCTGTCTGTCTGTCTGTCTGTCTGTCTGTCTGTCTGTCTGTCTGTCTGTCTGTCTGTCTGTCTGTCTGTCTGTCTGTCTGTCTGTCTGTCTGTCTGTCTGTCTGTCTGTCTGTCTGTCTGTCTGTCTGTCTGTCTGTCTGTCTGTCTGTCTGTCTGTCTGTCTGTCTGTCTGTCTGTCTGTCTGTCTGTCTGTCTGTCTGTCTGTCTGTCTGTCTGTCTGTCTGTCTGTCTGTCTGTCTGTCTGTCTGTCTGTCTGTCTGTCTGTCTGTCTGTCTGTCTGTCTGTCTGTCTGTCTGTCTGTCTGTCTGTCTGTCTGTCTGTCTGTCTGTCTGTCTGTCTGTCTGTCTGTCTGTCTGTCTGTCTGTCTGTCTGTCTGTCTGTCTGTCTGTCTGTCTGTCTGTCTGTCTGTCTGTCTGTCTGTCTGTCTGTCTGTCTGTCTGTCTGTCTGTCTGTCTGTCTGTCTGTCTGTCTGTCTGTCTGTCTGTCTGTCTGTCTGTCTGTCTGTCTGTCTGTCTGTCTGTCTGTCTGTCTGTCTGTCTGTCTGTCTGTCTGTCTGTCTGTCTGTCTGTCTGTCTGTCTGTCTGTCTGTCTGTCTGTCTGTCTGTCTGTCTGTCTGTCTGTCTGTCTGTCTGTCTGTCTGTCTGTCTGTCTGTCTGTCTGTCTGTCTGTCTGTCTGTCTGTCTGTCTGTCTGTCTGTCTGTCTGTCTGTCTGTCTGTCTGTCTGTCTGTCTGTCTGTCTGTCTGTCTGTCTGTCTGTCTGTCTGTCTGTCTGTCTGTCTGTCTGTCTGTCTGTCTGTCTGTCTGTCTGTCTGTCTGTCTGTCTGTCTGTCTGTCTGTCTGTCTGTCTGTCTGTCTGTCTGTCTGTCTGTCTGTCTGTCTGTCTGTCTGTCTGTCTGTCTGTCTGTCTGTCTGTCTGTCTGTCTGTCTGTCTGTCTGTCTGTCTGTCTGTCTGTCTGTCTGTCTGTCTGTCTGTCTGTCTGTCTGTCTGTCTGTCTGTCTGTCTGTCTGTCTGTCTGTCTGTCTGTCTGTCTGTCTGTCTGTCTGTCTGTCTGTCTGTCTGTCTGTCTGTCTGTCTGTCTGTCTGTCTGTCTGTCTGTCTGTCTGTCTGTCTGTCTGTCTGTCTGTCTGTCTGTCTGTCTGTCTGTCTGTCTGTCTGTCTGTCTGTCTGTCTGTCTGTCTGTCTGTCTGTCTGTCTGTCTGTCTGTCTGTCTGTCTGTCTGTCTGTCTGTCTGTCTGTCTGTCTGTCTGTCTGTCTGTCTGTCTGTCTGTCTGTCTGTCTGTCTGTCTGTCTGTCTGTCTGTCTGTCTGTCTGTCTGTCTGTCTGTCTGTCTGTCTGTCTGTCTGTCTGTCTGTCTGTCTGTCTGTCTGTCTGTCTGTCTGTCTGTCTGTCTGTCTGTCTGTCTGTCTGTCTGTCTGTCTGTCTGTCTGTCTGTCTGTCTGTCTGTCTGTCTGTCTGTCTGTCTGTCTGTCTGTCTGTCTGTCTGTCTGTCTGTCTGTCTGTCTGTCTGTCTGTCTGTCTGTCTGTCTGTCTGTCTGTCTGTCTGTCTGTCTGTCTGTCTGTCTGTCTGTCTGTCTGTCTGTCTGTCTGTCTGTCTGTCTGTCTGTCTGTCTGTCTGTCTGTCTGTCTGTCTGTCTGTCTGTCTGTCTGTCTGTCTGTCTGTCTGTCTGTCTGTCTGTCTGTCTGTCTGTCTGTCTGTCTGTCTGTCTGTCTGTCTGTCTGTCTGTCTGTCTGTCTGTCTGTCTGTCTGTCTGTCTGTCTGTCTGTCTGTCTGTCTGTCTGTCTGTCTGTCTGTCTGTCTGTCTGTCTGTCTGTCTGTCTGTCTGTCTGTCTGTCTGTCTGTCTGTCTGTCTGTCTGTCTGTCTGTCTGTCTGTCTGTCTGTCTGTCTGTCTGTCTGTCTGTCTGTCTGTCTGTCTGTCTGTCTGTCTGTCTGTCTGTCTGTCTGTCTGTCTGTCTGTCTGTCTGTCTGTCTGTCTGTCTGTCTGTCTGTCTGTCTGTCTGTCTGTCTGTCTGTCTGTCTGTCTGTCTGTCTGTCTGTCTGTCTGTCTGTCTGTCTGTCTGTCTGTCTGTCTGTCTGTCTGTCTGTCTGTCTGTCTGTCTGTCTGTCTGTCTGTCTGTCTGTCTGTCTGTCTGTCTGTCTGTCTGTCTGTCTGTCTGTCTGTCTGTCTGTCTGTCTGTCTGTCTGTCTGTCTGTCTGTCTGTCTGTCTGTCTGTCTGTCTGTCTGTCTGTCTGTCTGTCTGTCTGTCTGTCTGTCTGTCTGTCTGTCTGTCTGTCTGTCTGTCTGTCTGTCTGTCTGTCTGTCTGTCTGTCTGTCTGTCTGTCTGTCTGTCTGTCTGTCTGTCTGTCTGTCTGTCTGTCTGTCTGTCTGTCTGTCTGTCTGTCTGTCTGTCTGTCTGTCTGTCTGTCTGTCTGTCTGTCTGTCTGTCTGTCTGTCTGTCTGTCTGTCTGTCTGTCTGTCTGTCTGTCTGTCTGTCTGTCTGTCTGTCTGTCTGTCTGTCTGTCTGTCTGTCTGTCTGTCTGTCTGTCTGTCTGTCTGTCTGTCTGTCTGTCTGTCTGTCTGTCTGTCTGTCTGTCTGTCTGTCTGTCTGTCTGTCTGTCTGTCTGTCTGTCTGTCTGTCTGTCTGTCTGTCTGTCTGTCTGTCTGTCTGTCTGTCTGTCTGTCTGTCTGTCTGTCTGTCTGTCTGTCTGTCTGTCTGTCTGTCTGTCTGTCTGTCTGTCTGTCTGTCTGTCTGTCTGTCTGTCTGTCTGTCTGTCTGTCTGTCTGTCTGTCTGTCTGTCTGTCTGTCTGTCTGTCTGTCTGTCTGTCTGTCTGTCTGTCTGTCTGTCTGTCTGTCTGTCTGTCTGTCTGTCTGTCTGTCTGTCTGTCTGTCTGTCTGTCTGTCTGTCTGTCTGTCTGTCTGTCTGTCTGTCTGTCTGTCTGTCTGTCTGTCTGTCTGTCTGTCTGTCTGTCTGTCTGTCTGTCTGTCTGTCTGTCTGTCTGTCTGTCTGTCTGTCTGTCTGTCTGTCTGTCTGTCTGTCTGTCTGTCTGTCTGTCTGTCTGTCTGTCTGTCTGTCTGTCTGTCTGTCTGTCTGTCTGTCTGTCTGTCTGTCTGTCTGTCTGTCTGTCTGTCTGTCTGTCTGTCTGTCTGTCTGTCTGTCTGTCTGTCTGTCTGTCTGTCTGTCTGTCTGTCTGTCTGTCTGTCTGTCTGTCTGTCTGTCTGTCTGTCTGTCTGTCTGTCTGTCTGTCTGTCTGTCTGTCTGTCTGTCTGTCTGTCTGTCTGTCTGTCTGTCTGTCTGTCTGTCTGTCTGTCTGTCTGTCTGTCTGTCTGTCTGTCTGTCTGTCTGTCTGTCTGTCTGTCTGTCTGTCTGTCTGTCTGTCTGTCTGTCTGTCTGTCTGTCTGTCTGTCTGTCTGTCTGTCTGTCTGTCTGTCTGTCTGTCTGTCTGTCTGTCTGTCTGTCTGTCTGTCTGTCTGTCTGTCTGTCTGTCTGTCTGTCTGTCTGTCTGTCTGTCTGTCTGTCTGTCTGTCTGTCTGTCTGTCTGTCTGTCTGTCTGTCTGTCTGTCTGTCTGTCTGTCTGTCTGTCTGTCTGTCTGTCTGTCTGTCTGTCTGTCTGTCTGTCTGTCTGTCTGTCTGTCTGTCTGTCTGTCTGTCTGTCTGTCTGTCTGTCTGTCTGTCTGTCTGTCTGTCTGTCTGTCTGTCTGTCTGTCTGTCTGTCTGTCTGTCTGTCTGTCTGTCTGTCTGTCTGTCTGTCTGTCTGTCTGTCTGTCTGTCTGTCTGTCTGTCTGTCTGTCTGTCTGTCTGTCTGTCTGTCTGTCTGTCTGTCTGTCTGTCTGTCTGTCTGTCTGTCTGTCTGTCTGTCTGTCTGTCTGTCTGTCTGTCTGTCTGTCTGTCTGTCTGTCTGTCTGTCTGTCTGTCTGTCTGTCTGTCTGTCTGTCTGTCTGTCTGTCTGTCTGTCTGTCTGTCTGTCTGTCTGTCTGTCTGTCTGTCTGTCTGTCTGTCTGTCTGTCTGTCTGTCTGTCTGTCTGTCTGTCTGTCTGTCTGTCTGTCTGTCTGTCTGTCTGTCTGTCTGTCTGTCTGTCTGTCTGTCTGTCTGTCTGTCTGTCTGTCTGTCTGTCTGTCTGTCTGTCTGTCTGTCTGTCTGTCTGTCTGTCTGTCTGTCTGTCTGTCTGTCTGTCTGTCTGTCTGTCTGTCTGTCTGTCTGTCTGTCTGTCTGTCTGTCTGTCTGTCTGTCTGTCTGTCTGTCTGTCTGTCTGTCTGTCTGTCTGTCTGTCTGTCTGTCTGTCTGTCTGTCTGTCTGTCTGTCTGTCTGTCTGTCTGTCTGTCTGTCTGTCTGTCTGTCTGTCTGTCTGTCTGTCTGTCTGTCTGTCTGTCTGTCTGTCTGTCTGTCTGTCTGTCTGTCTGTCTGTCTGTCTGTCTGTCTGTCTGTCTGTCTGTCTGTCTGTCTGTCTGTCTGTCTGTCTGTCTGTCTGTCTGTCTGTCTGTCTGTCTGTCTGTCTGTCTGTCTGTCTGTCTGTCTGTCTGTCTGTCTGTCTGTCTGTCTGTCTGTCTGTCTGTCTGTCTGTCTGTCTGTCTGTCTGTCTGTCTGTCTGTCTGTCTGTCTGTCTGTCTGTCTGTCTGTCTGTCTGTCTGTCTGTCTGTCTGTCTGTCTGTCTGTCTGTCTGTCTGTCTGTCTGTCTGTCTGTCTGTCTGTCTGTCTGTCTGTCTGTCTGTCTGTCTGTCTGTCTGTCTGTCTGTCTGTCTGTCTGTCTGTCTGTCTGTCTGTCTGTCTGTCTGTCTGTCTGTCTGTCTGTCTGTCTGTCTGTCTGTCTGTCTGTCTGTCTGTCTGTCTGTCTGTCTGTCTGTCTGTCTGTCTGTCTGTCTGTCTGTCTGTCTGTCTGTCTGTCTGTCTGTCTGTCTGTCTGTCTGTCTGTCTGTCTGTCTGTCTGTCTGTCTGTCTGTCTGTCTGTCTGTCTGTCTGTCTGTCTGTCTGTCTGTCTGTCTGTCTGTCTGTCTGTCTGTCTGTCTGTCTGTCTGTCTGTCTGTCTGTCTGTCTGTCTGTCTGTCTGTCTGTCTGTCTGTCTGTCTGTCTGTCTGTCTGTCTGTCTGTCTGTCTGTCTGTCTGTCTGTCTGTCTGTCTGTCTGTCTGTCTGTCTGTCTGTCTGTCTGTCTGTCTGTCTGTCTGTCTGTCTGTCTGTCTGTCTGTCTGTCTGTCTGTCTGTCTGTCTGTCTGTCTGTCTGTCTGTCTGTCTGTCTGTCTGTCTGTCTGTCTGTCTGTCTGTCTGTCTGTCTGTCTGTCTGTCTGTCTGTCTGTCTGTCTGTCTGTCTGTCTGTCTGTCTGTCTGTCTGTCTGTCTGTCTGTCTGTCTGTCTGTCTGTCTGTCTGTCTGTCTGTCTGTCTGTCTGTCTGTCTGTCTGTCTGTCTGTCTGTCTGTCTGTCTGTCTGTCTGTCTGTCTGTCTGTCTGTCTGTCTGTCTGTCTGTCTGTCTGTCTGTCTGTCTGTCTGTCTGTCTGTCTGTCTGTCTGTCTGTCTGTCTGTCTGTCTGTCTGTCTGTCTGTCTGTCTGTCTGTCTGTCTGTCTGTCTGTCTGTCTGTCTGTCTGTCTGTCTGTCTGTCTGTCTGTCTGTCTGTCTGTCTGTCTGTCTGTCTGTCTGTCTGTCTGTCTGTCTGTCTGTCTGTCTGTCTGTCTGTCTGTCTGTCTGTCTGTCTGTCTGTCTGTCTGTCTGTCTGTCTGTCTGTCTGTCTGTCTGTCTGTCTGTCTGTCTGTCTGTCTGTCTGTCTGTCTGTCTGTCTGTCTGTCTGTCTGTCTGTCTGTCTGTCTGTCTGTCTGTCTGTCTGTCTGTCTGTCTGTCTGTCTGTCTGTCTGTCTGTCTGTCTGTCTGTCTGTCTGTCTGTCTGTCTGTCTGTCTGTCTGTCTGTCTGTCTGTCTGTCTGTCTGTCTGTCTGTCTGTCTGTCTGTCTGTCTGTCTGTCTGTCTGTCTGTCTGTCTGTCTGTCTGTCTGTCTGTCTGTCTGTCTGTCTGTCTGTCTGTCTGTCTGTCTGTCTGTCTGTCTGTCTGTCTGTCTGTCTGTCTGTCTGTCTGTCTGTCTGTCTGTCTGTCTGTCTGTCTGTCTGTCTGTCTGTCTGTCTGTCTGTCTGTCTGTCTGTCTGTCTGTCTGTCTGTCTGTCTGTCTGTCTGTCTGTCTGTCTGTCTGTCTGTCTGTCTGTCTGTCTGTCTGTCTGTCTGTCTGTCTGTCTGTCTGTCTGTCTGTCTGTCTGTCTGTCTGTCTGTCTGTCTGTCTGTCTGTCTGTCTGTCTGTCTGTCTGTCTGTCTGTCTGTCTGTCTGTCTGTCTGTCTGTCTGTCTGTCTGTCTGTCTGTCTGTCTGTCTGTCTGTCTGTCTGTCTGTCTGTCTGTCTGTCTGTCTGTCTGTCTGTCTGTCTGTCTGTCTGTCTGTCTGTCTGTCTGTCTGTCTGTCTGTCTGTCTGTCTGTCTGTCTGTCTGTCTGTCTGTCTGTCTGTCTGTCTGTCTGTCTGTCTGTCTGTCTGTCTGTCTGTCTGTCTGTCTGTCTGTCTGTCTGTCTGTCTGTCTGTCTGTCTGTCTGTCTGTCTGTCTGTCTGTCTGTCTGTCTGTCTGTCTGTCTGTCTGTCTGTCTGTCTGTCTGTCTGTCTGTCTGTCTGTCTGTCTGTCTGTCTGTCTGTCTGTCTGTCTGTCTGTCTGTCTGTCTGTCTGTCTGTCTGTCTGTCTGTCTGTCTGTCTGTCTGTCTGTCTGTCTGTCTGTCTGTCTGTCTGTCTGTCTGTCTGTCTGTCTGTCTGTCTGTCTGTCTGTCTGTCTGTCTGTCTGTCTGTCTGTCTGTCTGTCTGTCTGTCTGTCTGTCTGTCTGTCTGTCTGTCTGTCTGTCTGTCTGTCTGTCTGTCTGTCTGTCTGTCTGTCTGTCTGTCTGTCTGTCTGTCTGTCTGTCTGTCTGTCTGTCTGTCTGTCTGTCTGTCTGTCTGTCTGTCTGTCTGTCTGTCTGTCTGTCTGTCTGTCTGTCTGTCTGTCTGTCTGTCTGTCTGTCTGTCTGTCTGTCTGTCTGTCTGTCTGTCTGTCTGTCTGTCTGTCTGTCTGTCTGTCTGTCTGTCTGTCTGTCTGTCTGTCTGTCTGTCTGTCTGTCTGTCTGTCTGTCTGTCTGTCTGTCTGTCTGTCTGTCTGTCTGTCTGTCTGTCTGTCTGTCTGTCTGTCTGTCTGTCTGTCTGTCTGTCTGTCTGTCTGTCTGTCTGTCTGTCTGTCTGTCTGTCTGTCTGTCTGTCTGTCTGTCTGTCTGTCTGTCTGTCTGTCTGTCTGTCTGTCTGTCTGTCTGTCTGTCTGTCTGTCTGTCTGTCTGTCTGTCTGTCTGTCTGTCTGTCTGTCTGTCTGTCTGTCTGTCTGTCTGTCTGTCTGTCTGTCTGTCTGTCTGTCTGTCTGTCTGTCTGTCTGTCTGTCTGTCTGTCTGTCTGTCTGTCTGTCTGTCTGTCTGTCTGTCTGTCTGTCTGTCTGTCTGTCTGTCTGTCTGTCTGTCTGTCTGTCTGTCTGTCTGTCTGTCTGTCTGTCTGTCTGTCTGTCTGTCTGTCTGTCTGTCTGTCTGTCTGTCTGTCTGTCTGTCTGTCTGTCTGTCTGTCTGTCTGTCTGTCTGTCTGTCTGTCTGTCTGTCTGTCTGTCTGTCTGTCTGTCTGTCTGTCTGTCTGTCTGTCTGTCTGTCTGTCTGTCTGTCTGTCTGTCTGTCTGTCTGTCTGTCTGTCTGTCTGTCTGTCTGTCTGTCTGTCTGTCTGTCTGTCTGTCTGTCTGTCTGTCTGTCTGTCTGTCTGTCTGTCTGTCTGTCTGTCTGTCTGTCTGTCTGTCTGTCTGTCTGTCTGTCTGTCTGTCTGTCTGTCTGTCTGTCTGTCTGTCTGTCTGTCTGTCTGTCTGTCTGTCTGTCTGTCTGTCTGTCTGTCTGTCTGTCTGTCTGTCTGTCTGTCTGTCTGTCTGTCTGTCTGTCTGTCTGTCTGTCTGTCTGTCTGTCTGTCTGTCTGTCTGTCTGTCTGTCTGTCTGTCTGTCTGTCTGTCTGTCTGTCTGTCTGTCTGTCTGTCTGTCTGTCTGTCTGTCTGTCTGTCTGTCTGTCTGTCTGTCTGTCTGTCTGTCTGTCTGTCTGTCTGTCTGTCTGTCTGTCTGTCTGTCTGTCTGTCTGTCTGTCTGTCTGTCTGTCTGTCTGTCTGTCTGTCTGTCTGTCTGTCTGTCTGTCTGTCTGTCTGTCTGTCTGTCTGTCTGTCTGTCTGTCTGTCTGTCTGTCTGTCTGTCTGTCTGTCTGTCTGTCTGTCTGTCTGTCTGTCTGTCTGTCTGTCTGTCTGTCTGTCTGTCTGTCTGTCTGTCTGTCTGTCTGTCTGTCTGTCTGTCTGTCTGTCTGTCTGTCTGTCTGTCTGTCTGTCTGTCTGTCTGTCTGTCTGTCTGTCTGTCTGTCTCCAGCTTGTATAACAGTGTAAATTTGCTGTTCCCTCAAAATAACTCAAAACACAGCCATTAATGTCTAAACCGCTGGCAACAAAAGTGCATACACTCCTAAGTGAAAATGTCCAACTTGGGCCCAATTAGCCATTTTCCCTTATCGTTGTCATGTAAATTGTTAGTGTTACAAGGTCTCAGGTGTGAATGGGGAGCAGGTGTTAAATTTGGTGTTATCGCTCTCACTCTCTCATACTAGTCACTGGAAGTTCAACATGTCACCTCATGGCAAAGAACTCTCTAAGGATCTGAAAAAAAGAATTTTTGCTTTACATAAAGATGGCCTAGACCAGCGATGGCGAACCTTGGCACCCCAGATGTTTTGGAACTACATTTCCCATGATGCCCAACTACACTACACAGTGCATGAGCATCATGGGAAATGTAGTTCCAAAACATCCGGGGTGCAAAGGTTTGCCATCACTGGCCAAGGCTATAAGAAGATTGCCAATACCCTGAAACTGAGCTGCAGCATGGTGGCCAAGACCATACAATGATTTACCAGGACAGGTTCCACTCAGAACAGGCCTCGCCATGGTCGATCAAAGAAGTTGAGTGCACATGCTCAGTGTCATATCCAGAAGTTGTCTTTGGGAAATAGAGGTATGAGTGCTGCCAGAATTGCTGCAGAAGTTGAAGGGGTGGGGGTAAGCCTGTCAGTGCTCACACCATACGCTGCACACTCCATCAAATTAGTCTGCATGGCTGTCGTCCCAGAAGGAAGCCTCTTCTAAAGATGATGCACAAGAAAGCCCACAAACAGTTTGCTAAAGACAAGCAGACTAAGGACATGGATTACTGGAACCATGTCCTGTTGTCTGATGAGACCAAGATAAACTTATTTGGTTCAGACGGTGTCAAGCGTGTTTGGCAGTAACCAGGTGAGGAGTACAAAGACATGTGTGTCTTGCCTACAGTCAAGCATGGTGGTGGGAGTGTCATACTCTGGAGCTGCATGAGTGCTGCCGGCACTGGGTAGTTACAGTTCATTGAGGGAACCATGAATGCCAACATGTACTGTGACATACTGAAGCAGAGCTTGATCCCTTCCCTTCAGAGACTGGGCCGCAGGGCAGTATTCCAACATGATAATGACCCCAAACACACCTTCAAGACGAGCGCTGCCTTGCTAAAGAAGCTGAGGGTAAAGGTGATGGACTGGCCAAGCATGTCTCCAGACCTAAACCCTATTGAGCATCTGTGGGGCATCCTCAAACTGAAGGTGGAGGAGCGCAAGGTCTCTAACATCTACCAGCCCTATGATATCATCATGGAGGAGTGGAAGAGGACTCCAGTGGCAACCTGTGAAGCTCTGGTGAACTCCATGCCCAAGAGGATTAAGGCAGTGCTAGAAAATAATGGTGGCCACACAAAATATTGACACTTTGGGCCCAATTTGGACATTTTCAGTTAGGGGTATACTCACTTTTGTTGCCAATGGTTTAGACCTTAATGGCTGTGTGTTAAGTTATTTTGAGGGGACAGCAAATGTACACTGTTATACAAGCTGTACACTCACTACTTTACATTGGAGAAAAGGGTAATTTCTTTAGTGTTGTCACATGAAAAGATAGAATATTTTCAAAAATGTGAGGGGTGTACTTACTTTAGATATATAGATATAGATATATAATATTTATTACAAAGTGCTCACTATTTTTATTTTTAATCTGATCCAGACCCCCATGCAGATTTGCAGTAGTAGATCACTGCTATCTGTCATTAACTGCTGGCTGCAATCTGCCTGCAGTAGATCACTATAGCAGTGATCAGCTGCTCTATGGAGGGCTGGGCAGAGTTATGACAGGTCTGCCTGACCCTACGTAGTGAATGGGTATGTGGTGCTGTAACCCGTGATGTTATCACTCTTCCAATGTACATACACCACAGAATAAAAATTCTTAAAAAATGTCCTTCATAAATCCATCATCAACTATAATGCCCACCACCACTGACTAGCTGAAAAAAACTTAAATGACCCGCAGAACATGACTGATCCCCAATGGTAACACTAGCCGCATGACAGCTACCCAAGATTTCATTATCTATATCAATGAAGGGCCAGGGATAGTGGTGACATCATTGCACAAATATAGTCATGGTCATATTTTGTCAATTATGTGAGGCTCCATTCCCACCCATTTGCTTACCTGGCTGGGGATTCTGATCTATGTAAGTGAATAGGCCAAGGTGACATAAGTGGTTGGAAAGCATGCAGCGGGTGCAAGCAGCCACCACTTCCTTAAAACCATTGACAGCTGGGATAGTGCTGTTGTGTGGCCATATTTAGGTAGTGCTGTAACCTGCTCCATTCCCTGCCCATTTGCTTACATGACCAGAGAATCACAGCCATGTAAGTGAATGGGCCTAGTGACATCTGTGGTTGGTAAGGACATAGCGGCTGCTGACCAGTGGAGGCTCATCCATCAGGGCTCCTGGGGCAGCACCCCACCAGTTTTTGTTGCAGGTAAATAAATAAATAAACTATATAATTATTTTTTTCTGTTGTGTTCTGTACCTTTAAATGCTAATCCTGCACTTGCAGTTCCCTTCTTTGATTGTTGTATCTCTCTCTCTGCTACTGTTGCTAGGTAGATTATAAAAAACATGTCTATTCATGATTATACTTTTTTTTTTCTAATCTGTCTAGCAATAGGACGTCCGTCTGAGAAATAATTTACAACTGCATTTAGATACACTGAGTATTTTTTCTGTTTTTGCATGCTTACTGGCTGCTTGCCAATTTCATATTGTGTTAATTGGAGCACATTAGGGTGGGCCAGAAAACTGACCTGGCCTGCCTATTGAGCTCTGTATTTGCTCCCTGGTGCTTTTTTGCTCTGCACTGCTGAGCCAGAACAGAGGAGGTGTCCCGCACTGTGCCCCCGCCCCCCCCCCCCCGCTATGCCCACCATCCTCCACTGACTGCGCGCAGCCCATCACCCATGATCCATCATGTCCCAGGAACCCCCCGAGCTCTGGCTCTGCCACAGACAGTCACAGACTCAAGAAAAAAACAGGAGTCTACTGCCACTGCTCCTGCTGGGTTCATTCTTCCACTGGTTAAATGAAAAATACTGCGCTATAAATAAAAAAAACTTGAAAAAAAGTTGTGACTAAAAGTGTTATACTACACCAAACCAATATATGAATAAAATAAAAAGTCGCGCTAAGAAATAAGATGGGCAAAAATATAGATCAAACAAATATTGCGTGAATGGCAAACCAATAATTACTGATACATATTGATATCTACAGATTACAATAGGTGTATCTAATAACTCATAATGTGATTAAATACCAAATGTGAAAGTGAACATTTTATGATGATACAAAATCAGTCCATAAAAAACAGTCTGTATGAATAAACGTCACATAATCAAATAGATTCCAATGGAAGGTGAATCCACAGTGATGAGTGGTGAAGGTTCAAACTGAAGTGGCTAGTGAAATGTGAAAATCTCCTCCACCATTAAAAAGTACTGCCGCTTACCAGAACGTGTTGGTCCCTTATTTCAGGGGACCACACAAAACGAGTGGCTGCAACTCCAGCCCGGGATCTCTCTGGCAAGCCCTGGTCTCCAAGGTGTCAGCAAAGGTGGTCAGCAGACAGGATCAGCAGGAACCAGTATTATGCCAAAAAAACAAGAATACTCCACATAGTGTGAACCTGTTACATTTATTGAAGTATAAAAACAGGTGGCAACTTACATAAAAAGAGTAAAACGCATGTAAAAGATTAACCGGCCAGCTCGTACAAAGCCTGTATGCTTCCGGGACTCAGCGGGGACGTCAGGGCGTAGCCGTTGAGTCCCGGAAGCATACGGGCTTTGTAAGAGCCGGCCGGCTAATCTTTTACATGCGTTTTACTCTTTTTATGTAAGTTGCCACCTGTTTTTATACTTCACCCTATATAAAAGATACATCGACAATGTCATTATAGTTTGGAACGGTAAAAGAGAAGCACTAGAACAGTTTCTAGAGAAACTAAACCGAAATGAAAAGAACATCCATCTATCGTGGAACATTGATGAAAAAACAGTGGAATTCCTCAATCTACAAATTAGTCTGGAAGATAAATTGGTCACTAAAACCTTTTTTAAACAAGTAGACACCAATAGCTACTTATCTACAGACAGTTGCCATCACAAAACATGGCTATACAATATACCGAAAGGACAATTTGTCCGAATTAAAAGGAATTGCACGAGAGAAAAAGACTACAAGGAACAGGCTGAATTAATTGGGTCCAGGTTTAGAGAGAAAGGATACGAACCTACTTGGATAAATAAACAAATAGAAGCAGTAAACAACATGGACAGGATCAAAATGCTAGAAAAGTATCCTAAAAAAACACCGCATCAAGAAGTACCGAGTCTCATCTTAGATTATAGTGTACAACACAAACAAGTATCACGTATCATCCAACGACGTTGGCATATCCTTAAAAATGACAAAGATCTTAGTACAATATTACCAGAACAACCGAACATTATATACAAGAAAGCACCAACTATTAGAAATATAGTAGTCAAATCAGTCGTTGAACCCCCACAACAAGTGCCATACTCCTTTTCAGGCAAAGGCTTTTACCCCTGTAGAAATTGCTTTGCGTGTAGACACGCTCAGAAGTTCCAGTGTAAAAGAAAATTGACAGTTACTTACCGATAACTGTTTTTCTAGGATATCTTCCAGGACGGCATAACCTGAGAGATGACTGGTCCACCTGACAGGAAACACAATCAACATACAAGGTTAAAAGGCCCCTCCCTTCCCCCTGCACCTCAGTTCTCCCAAAGTAATAGGTTATCCGGGTGACAGAGAGAAACTCTTCCTGTAGTACTTATATTAAAACATGGGTGGGAAGTAGGCCTGCCGTCCTGGAAGATATCCTAGAAAAACAGTTATCGGTAAGTAACTGTCAATTTTCTCTAGTCATCTTCCAGGACGGTATAACCTGAGAGGATGGACAAGGAGTTCAAGGCCTACCTCAGGGCGGGACCACCGCTTGTAGCACCTTCCTTCCAAATGTCAGATCCTGGGGCGACAGCAGTTCCACTCTATAGTGTTTCAAAAAGGTATCCTGCTTCGCCCAAGTGGCTGTGCGACAGACCTGTTCTATCGAGGCCCCAGCTCTCTCTGCCCAAGAGGCCTCCAAGGATCTTTTTGAGTGGGCCTTAAGGTTCCCTGGTACTGGGGAACCGGTCTGCTCATAGGCCAATGTTGTTGTCTGCCTAATCCACCTAGCCACAGTAGATTTAGATGCCTGACCTCCCTTTCTAGGGCCGCTAAATAAAACTAAAAGATGATTCGACTTTCTGTAGTCCTTTACTCTATCTAGATATGTCAATAAACATTTCCTGACATCTAATAAATTAAATTTCCTCTCCTTCTCATTTTTAGGATTATCACAGAAGGAGGGTAAATTGATCTCCTGAGATCTATGAAACTTAGATGCGACCTTGGGAAGATATAGTGGGTCCTGTCTAAGAACCACTCTATCCTCCAGAATCAACAGAAAAGGCTCCTTAACTGACAGGGCCTGTAGGTCGCTCACCCTTCTGGCCGTGGTTATGGCCAACAGAAACGCTAACTTAAGAGTCAAAAACTTAACTGAAATCTCTCGTCAGCGCCTCCAAAACCAGAGATAAATTCCATGGAGGAAATACATTCATTCTGACAGGGGTTACCCTTTCCCTTGCCAGAAGAAATCTCTTAATCAGAGGTTCTAGTGCGAGCCTCTGATCCAAAAATACAGATAACGCTGCTATCTGTACTCTCAAGGTGTTCGGGGAAATCCCCTGATCCACCCCTGCTTGCAAAAATTCTAGTACCACTGGTACTGAAGGGTAAGACACCTCCTTATCACGGCACCACTGTGAGAAGCAATTCCACACCTTGGAGTAGATCCTCCTGGTGACCAGCTTCCTGCTGCCCAAGAGGGTCTCAATTACCCTATCAGAGCACCCCTTACTCCTAAGGATCTCCTCCTCAAGAACCATGCCGTCAGTTTGAGGAATCCCGGGTTGGGGTGGAGGACTGGCCCCTGTAGGAGAAGATCTCGTCTGATTGGAAGACGGAGCGGAGGAGAAATTGACCACTTTTTCAGAGTGGCAAACCAGGTCCTTTTTGGCCACCATGGGGCTATAAGGATCAGTCCGCAATCTGAGCGGGCCAATTTTTGTAAGACCCGTGGTATTAAGAGTAGTGGGGGAAAAGCGTATGCTAGATGGAAGTCCCAGTCCTGAGACAGAGCTTCCACTCCCTGGGATCCCCCTTCTCTGTTGAGAGAGAAAAAACGATCCACTTTTTTGTTCCCTCTGTGGGCAAAAAGATCTATATCCGGAGTCCCGAACATCTGACTTATCTGGAGAAAGACCTCCTGATTTAGCTCCCATTCCCCTTGAAGGATGGGTTGCCGGCTTAAGAAGTCTGCCACCACATTGGCGGTTCCTCTTATGTGAACCGCCGATATGGACTGAAGATTCTCTTCGGCCCAGTTTAAGATGTTCAGGACTAGGGATGAGCTTCGTCTTCGAGTCGAACCCATGTTCGACTCGAACATCGGCTGTTCGACCGTTCGCCGAATTGCGAACGATATGGGCCGTTCGCGCCAAATTCGTGTGGCGCGTCACGGCCCATAATTCACTGCGGCATCGCAGTGCATTGCTGGCTGATGATTGGCCAAGCATGCACTATGACCCGCATGCTTGGCCAATCACAGCGCCGCCTGAACAGAGAGCCGTAATTGGCCAAAGCCAAGGAGGCTTTGGCCAATTATGGCTCAGTGGATTTAGTACACGCCCCACACTATATAAGGCCGCCTGCACGGCGGCCCTGTGTAGTGTGTGTTCCGGTGTGCTGAGAGAGAGAGAGAGAGAGACAGTGTCATTTCATTTGAGTTAGATAGATTAGGCAGAACAGTCAGTCAGTTAGCTGCACTTACAGTGTATTGTGTATATATATGCATCCCAGGTGTTGCATATATATATATATATACACTGTATTCAGTTTAGCTAGATCCGTTCCTGTTATCTTCTAGACTATTTACATTTAGTGCAGTGCGTCCTGCTCAGTGTTCAGCTAGATCCGTTCCTGTTATCTTCTAGACAATTTACATTTAGTGCAGTGCGTCCTGCTCACAGTGTTCAGCTAGATCCGTTCCTGTTATCTTCCTACTGACAGGCAGGCTTGTCTGGTTACAGTATATAAAGCTACCTGAAGAAAATTACTGGTGTTCAGTGCAGCTACAGGCCATTAGTATGTCTGGAAGGCCAAGAAGGAGAGGCAGACAGTCACAAGCCAATAAGAGAGGGCAAGCAGGCTCTGTGTCTAGTGCTGGTCGTGGAGACGGTGCATCCTCATCAGCATGTAGCCATGGGACACGCTTGGCCTTTTTTTTCGGCAGCTGGCCGTGTTGAGCCGCAACATGCGGAAGACTTGGTCGAGTGGATGACCAAGCCGTCCTCATCCTCCTCATCCTCTCTCACCCATGCCCAGGGTGCTTTGTCTGGCAAAGCAGCGGCCTCTTCCCTCAGCTCAATGTCATCAGTGACTCCTTCCCTAGCTCCACCATGTCCTCCTGAGGAGTCCCTCGAACTGTTTGACCACAGTGTTGGGTACATGCTCCAGGAGGATGCCCAGCGTTTGGAAGGCTCTGATGATGATACTGAGCTCGATGAAGGCAGTAACATGAGCACGGACATAGGGGGTGCCCAAGAAGGACAGCAATCTGGCAGTCATGCTCCCCCTGCTGCAGCATACTGCCAGGTTTGCTCCAGTGATGAGGAGGGAGGGGATGATGAGGTCACTGACTCAACGTGGGTGCCTAATAGGAGAGAGGAGGAGGAGGAGGCGGCACTTCACCAACGAGGCAGGATGCCCTCCAGGGGCCAGCCTAAGGGCAGCACATTGACTGCATCACACCCCAAAGCTCCACATGTGCAGGGCGCTGGAGTCTCTGCGCGTTATTCAAAAAGTTCTTTGGTGTGGGCCTTTTTTGAGACGAGTGCATCAGATCGCACCGCTGCTATTTGCAACATATGTCTCAAGCGTATCTCACGTGGCCAAAACATCTCCCGCTTGGGTACCACATGCTTGACCAGACATATGTTGACCTGCCATGCAGCTCGTTGGCAAGCGTATCTAAAAGACCCACACCAAAGAACAAAGAGGATCTCTCCTTGCTCCTCATCAGCTGAGATTTCCAACCCCACTAGACCTCCAGTCCTCTCTGAGACTTGCAGTGAGAGGAATGAAGGTGTAGAATTAGGTGTGTCACAGCCAAGTACTTGTGGGCAATCTGCTTTTGGTACACCGACGTCAGATTGTACCAGGCAAATTTCCCTGCCCCAGCTGCTGCACCGCCGAAAGAAGTTTGCTCCCAGCCATCCACATGCCCAGCGGTTGAATGCTAGCTTGGCAAAATTGCTAGCACTTCAACTGCTGCCTTTTCAGTTGGTAGACTCTGCCCCCTTCCGTGAGTTTGTGGAATGTGCGGTTCCTCGGTGGCAGGTACCCAAACGCCACTTTTTCTCACGGAAGGCGATTCCGGCTCTCTACCGGCATGTGGAAGGCAATGTCCATGCCTCGCTGGACAGGGCGGTCAGCGGTAAGGTGCATATTACCGCTGACTCATGGTCCAGCAGGCATGGATAGGGACGTTACCTAAGTTTCACAGCGCATTGGGTGACTCTGCTGGCAGCTGGGAAGGATGCAGGACAAGGTGCAGTAGTGTTGGAGGTTGTTCCGCCACCACGCCTCCAAAATGCTGATTGTGACACACCTCTCTCCTCCACCCCCTCCTCTTCTTCTTCCTCCATGGCCTCTTCCTCGGAACCAGCGGTGCTCCGTAGTCGTTCAAGGGGCTATGCAAGTACGCAGGCCAAAAGATGCCATGCGGTGCTTGAGCTGGTGTGCTTGGGGGACAGGAGCCACACTGGGGCAGAGGTTCTGTCAGCTCTGCAGGGGCAGGTTCAGAGGTGGTTGACGCCACGCCAACTTAAGGCAGGAATGGTGGTTTGCGACAATGGCACCAACCTCCTCTCTGCCCTCCGACAGGGACAAATGACCCATGTGCCCTGTTTGGCTCACGTCCTTAACTTGGTGGTGCAGCGGTTCTTGGGCAGGTACCCGGGCTTACAGGATGTCCTGAGGCAGGCCAGGAAAGTCTGTGTGCATTTCCGCCGGTCATATAATGCCAGTGCTCGGCTGACGGACCTCCAAAAGGAGTTTAACCTCCCCAAGAACCGCCTAATCTGTGACATGCCCACCAGGTGGAACTCAACGTTGGCCATGCTGCAGCGGCTGCACACGCAGCAGAGGGCCATCAATGAGTACCTGTGCGCCTATGGCACCAGGACAGGGTCAGGGGAGCTTGTTTTTTTTTTCCCCACGCCAGTGGGCCATGATCAGGGATGCATGCACTGTCCTGTCACCATTCGAGGAGGCCACGAGGATGGTGAGCAGTGACAGTGCATGCATCAGTGACACTGTCCCCCTTGTCCACCTGTTGGAGCACACGCTGCGTGGAATAATGGACAGGGCACTTGAGGCAGAACAGAGGCAGGAAGAGGAGGACTTCCTTAGCTCTCAAGGCCCCCTTTATCCAGACAGTGTTCCTGCGTGCCCGCCGATCACACAGGAAGAGGACGAGGAGGAGGAGGAGGAGGAGGAGGAGGAAGATTGTGTCAGTATGGAGGTGGAGCCTGGCACTCAGCATCAGCAGCAGTCTTTAAGGGATCAGTCCCAAGAAACACATGGACTTGTACGTGGCTGGGAGGAGGTGGCTGCGGACGTTGTCGTCCTTAGTGACCCAGAGGACTCCGGACCGAATGCCTCAGCAAACCTACGCTGCATGGCCTCCCTGATCCTGCAAAGCCTGCGTAAGGATCCTCGTATTCGTGGTATCAAGGAGAAGGACCAATACTGGCTGGCAACCCTCCTTGATCCACGTTACAAGGGTAAGGTTGCGGACCTTATCTTGCCATCGCAGAGGGAGCAGAGGATGAAACATCTTCGGGAGGCCTTGCAGAAAGGTCTGTGCAATGCGTTCCCAGAGACTGGGAGGTTACAAACTCCTGTGTTGCTGAGGCTTCGGTCAGTCAAAGAAGGAGCGGTGGAGAAGGTGGCCGTCTGACCGATGCGTTCAGACAATTTTTTGGTCCGCAGCCCCAAGGTATGATCGGTTCCAGCAACCATCGCCAGCGTCCGTTTTACATGGTGCAGGAATACCTAGGGGCAAGATCAGACTTGGACACCTTTCCCACCGAAAATCCTCTGGGTTACTGGGTCTTGAGGATGGATCACTGGCCAGAGCTTGCACAGTATGCAATTGAGCTACTGGCCTGTCCTGCATCCAGCGTTCTTTCGGAACGCACATTCAGTGCTGCTGGAGGCGTGGTAACCGATCACAGGGTGCGTCTGTCCACCGACTCGGTCGATCGGCTGACCTTCATAAAAATGAATCAGTCTTGGATCACCACCAGCTACCAAGCACCTGATGCTGATGTAACCGAATAATTTTTTTTGAAATCTCAGATCCCTTCAAAGACTGCCTATGCTGATGCTGAGTGACTATCCCGTAGTAATTATCCTCTTCCTCCTCAATCATCACGCTGATAGCTTGTAAGAACATTTTTGGTTCTGGGCGCCACCACCAGTGCCTAAGGCCCAATTTTTCTGCCCCTATCTAACAGGCGTGTAATTACAATTTTTGATGCAATACTTTGCAGCAGGGCTCGTTCCTGCGTTCCAACTAGAGTGTCTGTGAGGGGTTGCAGTGTTGTGGCACCAGCACCAGTGCCTAAGGCCTAATTTTTCAGCTCCTGTTCAACAGGGGCATGTAATTACAATTCTTGATCTAATATTTCACAGCAGGGCCCTGTGAGGGCTTACAGTGTTGTGGCGACAGCAACACCTAAGGCCCAAATTTCTGCTGAGTATATAGGGCAGGACCCTACTTTCAAACATCTAACTTACAAACGACTCCTACTTGCAAACGGAAGGAGACAACAGGAAGTGAGATGAAATCTACCCCTAGGAAGGGAAATTCTCTCCTGTAAGAGTTAATATGGGAAAACAATTTCTCCTTTCCACTGATGCTTTCCAATCCTTGTTCCACAAAAAAACCCAAATTTTCAAAAAACATTTGTCATTGGGACAAAAAGTGAGGTGAAATCTTCTGAAGAGGAGGAAAGACAGCAAAACAAATGTCACAGGGGTGATAACCCTTCCCTATGTTTTCCAAAAAGCTTAAAGATTTTTTGGCTGGAGCTAAACACGTTAAAAATGTACCCGTTCAAAATTACAAAGAGATTCTACTTAACAACAAACCTACAGTCCCTGTCTTGTTTGCACTGCCTGTATACTGCTGTTCAGAGTATATAGGGCCTTTCCTTATTTTAATTTGGGTGCGGGGTTCCCCTTAATATCCATACAAGACCCAAAGGGCCTGGTAATGGACTGGGGGGTACCCATGCCGTTTGTCTCACTGATTTTCATCCATATAGCCATGACCCGACATGACATTAAACCCGCAAGCAGTTTTTTAAATGAGATTTTTTCCTTTAAAAATGACATTTGGTGCAGGGACTGTTCTAAACACGGGAAACACGCGTCACTTTACAGGCATACTATAGACACCCCCCAGGTACGATATTTAAAGGAATATATCACTTTTTTTTTTTTTTTTTTACTTTAACCACTTCAGCCCCGGAAGGATTTACCCCCTTCCTGACCAGAGCACTTTTTACAATTCGGCACTGCGTCGCTTTAACTGCTAATTGCGCGGTCATGCAATGCTCTACCCAAACGAAATTTGCGTCCTTTTCTTCCCACAAATAGAGCTTTCTTTTGATGGTATTTGATCACCTCTGCCGTTTTTATTTTTTGCGCTATAAACGGAAAAAGACTGAAAATTTTGAAAAAAAAATGATATTTTCTACTTTTTGTTATAAAAAAAATCCAATAAACTAAATTTTAGTCATACATTTAGGACAAAATGTATTCGGCCACATGTCTTTGGTAAAAAAAATGTCAATAAGCGTATATTTATTGGTTTGCGCAAAAGTTATAGCGTCTACAAACTAGGGTACATTTTCTGGAATTTACACAGCTTTTAGTTTATGACTGCCTATGTCATTTCTTGAGGTGCTAAAATGGCAGGGCAGTACAAACCCCCCCCCAAATGACCCCATTTTGGAAAGTAGACACCCCAAGGAAATTGCTGAGAGGCATGTTGAACCCATTGAATATTTTTTTTTTTTGTCCCAAGTGATTGAATAATGACAAAAAAAAAAAAAAAAAAAAAAAAAAAATTTACAAAAAGTTGTCACTAAATGATATATTGCTCACACAGGCCATGGGCATATGTGGAATTGCACCCCAAAATACATTCAGCTGCTTCTCCTGAGTACGGGGATACCACATGTGTGGCACTTTTTGGGAGCCTAGCCGCGTACGGGGCCCCGAAAACCCAGCACCACCTTCAGGATTTCTAAGGGCATACATTTTTGATTTTACTCCTCACTACCTATCACAGTTTTGAAGGCCATAAAATGCCAAGATGGCACAAACCCCCCCAAATTACCCCATTTTGGAAAGTAGACACCCCAAGCTATTTGCTGAGAGGCATGGTGAGTATTTTGCAGCTCTCATTTGTTTTTGAAAATGAAGAAAGACCAGAAAAAAAAAATTTTTTTTTCAATTTTCAAAACTTTGTGACAAAAAGTGAGGTCTGCAAAATACTCACTATACCTCTCAGCAAATAGCTTGGGGTGTCTACTTTCCAAAATGGGGTAATTTGGGGGGGGGGGGTTTGTGCCACCTGGGCATTCCATGGCCTCCGAAACTGTGATAGGCAGTGAAGAGTGAAATCAAAAATTTACGGCCTTAGAAAGCCTGAAGGCGGTGCTTGGTTTTCGGGGTCCCGTGCGCGGCTAGGCTCCCAAAAAGTCCCACACATGTGGTATCCCCGTACTCAGGAGAAGCAACAGAATTTATTTTGGGGTGTAATTTCACATATTCCCATGGCACGTTTGAGCAATATAACATTTAGTGACAACTTTGTGCAAAAAAAAAAAAATTTGTCTCTTTCCCGCTACTTGTGTCACAATATAAAATATTCCATGGACTCGACATGCCTCTCAGCAAATAGCTTGGGGTGTCTACTTTCCAAAATGGGGTCATTTGGGGGGGGGGTTTGAACTGTCCTGGCATTTTATGCACAACATTTAGAAGCTTATGTCACACATCACCCACTCTAACCACTTGAAGACAAAGCCCTTTCTGACACTTTTTGATTACATGAAAAAATTATTTTTTTTTGCAAGAAAATTACTTTGAACCCCCAAACATTATATATTATTTTAAAGCAAATGCCCTACAGATTAAAATGGTGGGTGTTTCATTTTTTTTTTTTCACACAGTATTTGCGCAGCGATTTTCAAACACATTTTTTGGGGAAAAAACACACTTTTTTAAATTTTAATGCACTAAAACACACTATATTGCCCAAATGTTTGATGAAATAAAAAAGATGATCTTAGGCCGAGTACATGGATACCAAACATGACATGCTTTAAAATTGCGCACAAACGTGCAGTGGCAACAAAATTAATACATTTTTAAAAGCCTTTAAAAGCCTTTACAGGTTACCACTTTAGATTTACAGAGGAGGTCTACTGCTAAAATTACTGCCCTCGATCTGACCTTCGCGGTGATACCTCACATGCATGGTGCAATTGCTGTTTACATTTGACGCCAGACCGCCGCTTGCGTTCGCCTTAGCGCGAGAGCAGGGGGGACAGGGGTGCTTTTTATTTATTTATTTTTTTTCTTTATTATTTTTTTGCTTTTTTATCTTATTTTTAAACTGTTCCTTTCATTTTTTTTTTTTTAAATCATTTTTATTGTTATCTCAGGGAATGTAAATATCCCCTATGATAGCAATAGGTAGTGACAGGTACACTTTTTTGAAAAAATTGGGGTCTATTAGACCCTATATCTCTCCTCTGCCCTCAAAGCATCTGACCACACCAAGATCGGTGTGATAAAATGCTCCCCTAATTTCCCAATGGCGCTATTTACATCCGGCGAAATCTAAGTCATAAAATGCTCGTAGCTTCCGGTTTCTTAGGCCATAGAGATGTTTGGAGCCACTCTGGTCTCTTATCAGCTCTATGGTCAGCTGGCTGAATCACCGGCTGCATTCTCAGGTTCCCTGTTGAGACAGGAGAACCAGAGAAAGACACGGAAGACGGTGGGGGGGGGGGGCATTCCCTCCCACTGCTTGTAAAAGCAGTCTAGAGGCTAATTAGCCGCTAGGATTGCTTTTACATGAAAGCCGACCGCTGGCTAAAAAGAATGATACCAAGATGATACCTAAACCTGCAGGCATCATTCTGGTATAACCACTCAAAGTCGTGAATGGCGTACCTGAAGACAAAAAAATGGTTAACAATAAAGCACAGTAAACGGTAAAGTATAAAAAATTGCATACCTGAAAAGAAAACATGATAAAACATAATAACAATAAAACATTGCAGAATAGAATACAGTAAAAAAGAGCAGAACAATAGAGAGAGAGAGAACAATAAAACGACAACTATTTTTTTTTATTTTTGTTTGTGTTTTTTTTTTTTTTTTTTTTTTTACACTTTTTTTTTGTAACTGTAACTTTTATAACTGTAACCGCTTCCAGGTTCGGGTCTCTCAAAATGCGATGGCATCTTGGGAGACCCTGTGAAAGTGTGCCTAGTCTGTGCAATGCTGCACCCTACGCTAATACTCAACTAGTGAATGGTAGCGTTCAAAACATTCACCAATGCAAAGACCAGGATTGTCAGGACAGGAGGGACAATAATAGTGAGTGTCACGCCTATATCCGCGCTTGCTGCAGACACAACATCTTTTTTGGGGGGGTTCGTTGGGTAGGGGTACTCGGGAGGACATAAAGAAAATGCCTCTCATGCAGCCGACTGCATTTGGTTGGGGATGTGAATGGGGGAAGTATGGGCGCTGCAGAAGCGGTGGGTTCCCAATTAGGATTGGCGAATGCAGCAGGAAGGGCACTATGGGCACGACGGGCCTGTGTTTGTCTTTTTGGTGGCAGCGGGACACTACTTGTGCTTGCCACCTCACCAGCTTGAACTGCACTTATGGGACTCGCCACGTCACCAAGTGTTACTGCAGTGCTGGTTTGACTACGACCGGGGTGTACTAGGCCGCTGGTGCTTGCCAGTTCACCAAAACGCTACAAAAAAAAGTGACAGTGATCGATCGATACTGCACTTGGGTGGGCTGGACTGGGCTGGGCCGGGCGGAGGGGCAAAACGCAGGTGCTAGCAGGTATCTGGGCTGATCCCGCTAACACTGCGTTTTTGGGAACCCTAAACTGCTGGGGACGCCAGTATAGATCTGATCGGATCAGATATTGATGCGTTCAGATACTATACCACTAAGGGAGGTGTACGGTGCGTGTACGGTGCGTGCATGGGTGTTCGCGGTACTGGTGCTAATCTGACGCTGCCTAGGGCGACGCATATCACCGCCGGGCGATCAGGGGGCTAAACCTTTTTTCGGTAATAAACGGCGGGTGCCCTGACACTATAAAAAATAAACAAACTAACCAGCGTCACCCGTAACGGTTATACGGTGATCAGTGGTGAAAGGGTTAACTAGGGGGCAATCAAGGGGTTAAAACATTTATTCGGTAGTATATGGGGGTCCCTGTCGCTATAAAACACTGACGGCGAACCTAAATATTTACGTCCCTAACTAGCGTCACCAGCGACACTAATACAGCGATCAGAAAAATGATCGCTTAGCGACACTGGTGACGGGGGGTGATCAAGGGGTTAAAACTTTATTAGGGGGGGTAAGGGGGGTACCCTAGACCTACAGGGGGGTAACAGTCACTACCCTAACTGCTAACTGTCACAAACTGACACTATGCAGTAATCAGGAAAAAAAAAACAAAAACAAAAAAAACCTGCTTGGTGTCAGTTTGTGACAGGGGGGGGGGGGGGGGTGTAAGGTATTTACATGAATATATGACTCAGAGGGTTGGCCGTGTCATTGCCAGCATCCCTTGTAATTTTTAGAACTAGATGTGTACCTCAAAATGGGATTTTAAGGGCAATGCAGAAATTGGCAGTGTTGAATTATAATTAAAAAGAAGTTTATTGATACAAAAACGAATAGGATATACATGAACATACACATTGATCTATAGTTAAGAATAATTATAAAAACATCAGATATATGGAAACATATGATGCATCCTACTGCTAGTTACAAGTACCACCCCCGATAGGTGTGATGGCGTCCTGATAGCAGATTTCCAACGCGTTTCAACTTATTGTAAGGATAAAGTCTTCCTCAGGGAGGGACTGCATCACATTCTAAAATTTTAAGTAACAGCATGATTATTGGTATATACTTAAATATTTGTTAGTTACCTATATCTACAGAAATCGCATTACAGCAAGAAATTATTATATGCGACTTACATTTGCGACTACAGAAATCGCATTACAACAAAAAAGTATTATATGCGACTTACATTTGCATTTAACTGTGAAAAATCGCTTTCCCAGTGCTGGCAGGGGTCCTAAGAAATATATTATATGCGATTTACATTTGCGACTACAGAAATCGCATTACAACAGAAAAGTATTATATGCGACTTACATTTGCATTTAACTGTGAAAAATCGCTTTCCCAGTGCTGGCAGGGGTCCTAACACATGGTTGTCAATGCTGCTCAAATATCCTCTACGGGATGGCCTGGTGTATTGTGAAGAAACCAGTATTTGGCAGTCGTGATAATTAAACAACTGAAAAACATGAAGGTATAAGGGAAATGCTAAGAATTTGAACATCAAAACGGTCAAAGAATGGAAATAATGGTGATTCGTAGGGGAAATAAGGTTCCCCAGGGTCATCATAGAGTAAAAGAGATCAAATACCTTAATTTGATTGTGTCAGGTGTATTGTTCCAAGTGGCAGGGAGCTCTGGTCCTGGAGTACCTCTCTGTAACAAAGCCAGTTGTGAAATGCTGCCTGTGGCCATCCCTGGCGTCCTAATATATGGGGTGTGGGCGTGGCTAAGTGATGGGCGTAGCCCTATTGTAGGTAGAGTCTCACATTCATTGGTGGTGCAGTGGAGGGGGTGCGACTTCAATTAGCTGCTGTCACTGTTTAGAGGAAGCACCTATTGTACAATGTATTGAGGGGAAGCGTCCACAAGCTTCCCTGTTGTCTAGGTAGCAGACGCTTGGACCTCCTCCTTCATTTTCTCCTCCCCGTGACGTGAAGCCTATTGCTTACACGTAGCCCATGTAGTATGGGCACGGGGTGTGGCGGGGAGAGAGGTGCGTCTGGTTGCCGGGGCAATGTGCATATGACGTTGGGGTCACATGGCCCCAACGTCAGTTCCTAAAAGAGGGAGGGGCGCCGTGTGACTCCACAGCGCTATTGAGCAGTCTTATCCATGTTAAACCGGGCATCGGGGCATAGTAGCCCCGCTGTCTGACAAAAAAGTATCAGACTATGCACAGCGGTGTGTGGGGTACTGTTCTATGCTGGTGTCGTAGATGTCACCAAGATATACAGTGACAAGTATGACAAAAAGTAGCAGGTCTATACTCCCTCATTAGAGATGGAAAAAAGGAAGAAAAATTGTATAAAAGAATTGCAAAGAATTGATTGAAATGGGGATAGTACTGATGAAATATGAAATATATATAATATAAGAGAATGTGAAGGGAGATTTTTATTCTTAAATATGCCCAAACCTCTTTATGATGATTGTACTGTCATTGAGCGAATGGCAGAACATCAAAATTAGGGCTTATAACCACCGACACAGTAGGAAATCCCGGGGCATCAAAATAAGATCTGATGCCTTCGGGGTATTGGGGCCATGATGTTGCGTCATGGCCCCCCCCTGTGCCGGGTAGGGATAGTGGGCAGAATGGCAACAGTATCATTGGCCCTTTGTTTCAGCACTGAGAGGCGGATTCATATGGCACAGTCGCATGAAAAAAATGCATCTGCAGGAATAACAGTAATTAACATAATACTGTATACAAAATAGTTACACAAAAGAGATTACAGTAATTACAGTAAATAAGTTTACTGCAGTGCTGGTTTGACTACGACCGGGGTGTACTAGGCCGCTGGTGCTTGCCAGTTCACCAAAACGCTACAAAAAAAAGTGACAGTGATCGATCGATACTGCACTTGGGTGGGCTGGACTGGGCTGGGCCGGGCGGAGGGGCAAAACGCAGGTGCTAGCAGGTATCTGGGCTGATCCCGCTAACACTGCGTTTTTGGGAACCCTAAACTGCTGGGGACGCCAGTATAGATCTGATCGGATCAGATATTGATGCGTTCAGATACTATACCACTAAGGGAGGTGTACGGTGCGTGTACGGTGCGTGCATGGGTGTTCGCGGTACTGGTGCTAATCTGACGCTGCCTAGGGCGACGCATATCACCGCCGGGCGATCAGGGGGCTAAACCTTTTTTCGGTAATAAACGGCGGGTGCCCTGACACTATAAAAAATAAACAAACTAACCAGCGTCACCCGTAACGGTTATACGGTGATCAGTGGTGAAAGGGTTAACTAGGGGGCAATCAAGGGGTTAAAACATTTATTCGGTAGTATATGGGGGTCCCTGTCGCTATAAAACACTGACGGCGAACCTAAATATTTACGTCCCTAACTAGCGTCACCAGCGACACTAATACAGCGATCAGAAAAATGATCGCTTAGCGACACTGGTGACGGGGGGTGATCAAGGGGTTAAAACTTTATTAGGGGGGGTAAGGGGGGTACCCTAGACCTACAGGGGGGTAACAGTCACTACCCTAACTGCTAACTGTCACAAACTGACACTATGCAGTAATCAGGAAAAAAAAAACAAAAAAAAAACAAACCTGCTTGGTGTCAGTTTGTGACAGGGGGGGGGGGGTGATCGGGGGGGGGATCGGGGGGCGATTGGGGGTGTAAGGTATGCCTGGCATGTTCTACTGTGTGTGTGTGAGTGTTGGTGCACTTACATGTCATCTCCCCTCGGCGCTGGAACGGAAACTCCCGAGCCGAGGAGAGATGACATCACATCCTCTGCCTCTGTGTACTATACAGAGGCAGGGGATGTTTGTCATTGGCTGGGAGCGATCGCGAGGGGGGGGCCACGATCGGATGGCCTCCCCCTCGTCTCCCATCGCTTCCAACCAAATGCCGACCGCAGCTGGCACCGGGGGGGGGTCCGATCGGACCCCCCACCCGCGGGAAGGCAATCACGTTTCAGGTACGTGATTTTGCCTGCCCGTGCCGCTCTGCTCACGTATATAGGCGTGAGGCGGTCGGCAAGTGGTTAAGCATCATTAAAATCACTGCTCCCGAAAAAACGGCCGTTTTTAAAAGTTTTTCTTGCATTGATACATGTCCCCTGGGGTAGGACCCGGGTCCCCAAACCCTTTTTAGGACAATACCATGCAAATTAGCCTTTAAAATGAGCACTTTTGATTTTGAACGTTCGAGTCCCATAGACGTCAATGGGGTTCTAACGTTCGTGCGAACTTTCGGTCCGTTCGCAGGTTCTGGTGCGAACCGAACCGGGGGTGTTCGGCTCATCCCTATTCAGGACTAGACTCAGTAGTTTCCTGGATCTGGTGCCCCCCTGACGATTCAGGTAAGATACCGTTGTCACATTGTCTGACAGGACTTGGATCTCTAAGCCCTGAATCCTGTCTCCAAAGGATACTAACGCCTGGCCCACTGCCAAGAATTCTCTGTGGTTGGAGGATGCCCCTGCCTGAGAAGGCGTCCAGGCCCCCTGTGCCTGGATGTCCCCCAGGTGAGCGCCCCAACCCCAAGCGCTTGCATCGGTAGTGATTCTTGTGGGATTCCACTGGTCCCAGGGTAAGCCCACCCTGAGCTTGTCCTGATCCAGCCACCAATCTAGGGAGGTCCTTACTCTTGTTGGAATAGACACCCTTGCATCCAATGACTCTCCTTTTTGTCCCAGGAGGACAAAAGGAAGAACTGCAGCTCCTTGGAGTGGAGCTGAGCCCAAGGAACCGCTGGAATACACAAGGTCATTAGACCTAGGACCCTCATGATATGCCTGCGAGAGCACTCCCTGGTTTCTTTTAAAGAGGATACTGCTGTAACCACCTTTTAATCGTTTTTCCTCTGGAAGAAACAGTTTCTGAACCTCCTGTATCCACCAGATATCCCAGGAACACTTTTATTTGGGACGGTGCCAGAGAAGATTTTTCTCTGTTTACTATCCAGCCCAAGGACTCCAGAATGAAAATCACTCTGCCTACGTCTATCTCCACCTGCTCTAGGGATTGCCAGTATACCAAAAGGTCGTCTACGTAGGGTATAAGGGACACCCCCTGTAGGTAAGCTACAACCTCCGCCAGGACCTTTGTAAAGATCCTTGGGCTTGCAGCTAATCCAAAGGGAAGAGCTCGGAATTGCCAATGCTGAATCCCTTCGCTCATAAGGACTGCGAATCTCAGCAGGGACTGGTGTTCCCTGGTGATCGGGATATGAAGGTAAGCATCCCTTAGATCTATCGTGGCTAAGAACGCACCCCTTAATAGATGCCTGCGCACCGTGTATATACTCTCCATCCGGAAGCTCTTTTGTCGCAAAAACCTGTTCAACTTCCTGAGATTTAATATCAGGCGAAATTTCCCTGACGGTTTTTGAACGACAAATACATGGGAGTAAAACCCTTGGTAAAGCTCTTCCGGTGGAACGGGGATGATCACCTCCTGGAACACCAATCCCTGCAAGCTGTCCAACAGCCCTGCAGGTTTTGAAGTTTCCTTGGGGAGACGGGTCAGAAAAAAGTTTTGAGGGGGGGGGGAGAGAAGCTCCAAACGATATCCCTCTGTTACAATCTGCAAGATATAGGGGCTTTCGGAGATTCTCTTCCACTGAGGGACAAAGTGGGATAATCTCCCCCCTACCCTGATGCTGGCGTCACTTAGACTGCTTGGTGGCGTCTTTAGGTCCAGAAAAGAGCAGACTACCTTTTTGTGCGCTCTTTCCCTTTCCCCACCTCCTATTCACATCCTTTTTTCCTTTAAATTGACCCTGGTTAACGGAGGGACGAAAAAACTTCCTGCTCCTTTAGCTTTGACCGGGAACTTTTTTCCCTTTTCTGCTGACCTTGACAGCACCTGATCCAGGCCAGGTCCAAAGAGTTGTGAACCTTCAAAGGGCAAACCACATAGCCTTGATCTAGACATATGGTCCCCTTCCCATGATTTGACCCAGACTGCCCTTCTTGCGGAGTTGGGGAGGGCCACAGATTTGGCTGTGTCTGTGACTCCACAGCTGCATCTGCCAAATATGCCACAGCCTTACCTATTATTTCTAACGAGTCTAATTTCTTTGCAATCACTGCCTTTAGAAACATGGTTAGAAAGTCTGCCTAACCATGCGTCCACGTTTCTTTCCACGCATGCTGATGCCAAAGCAGGAGCCATGGCAGCCGCATTGGAATCCCATGCTCTGCGCAAAAGCGCCTCCGCCCTTCTGTCCATTTGGTCTGTTAGGTTCCCTGAATCCTCAAAAGACAAGATTTTTTAGAAATCTGCAACAGGGCTGCGTCTAACTTGGGGGTTTTAAAGAATTTCTGCTCTTCTTCCTCCCCAAAAGGAAACCTTCTCTTCCAAGTTTTGAGTCTAAGAACCTTTCTTTCCGGGTCTTTCCACTCTTTCAGAATCACCTCCTTTTAGAGCCTGATGAACTGGGAACACCCTGGACTGAGGCTTTCCCAAAAGCCTGTACATCTTGTCCCGGGCCGACACCTGAACCGGAGGTTCTGGGATATCCTCAGAGGCATAGATCGCCCTAAGTAACTGCCCCGTGTCTTCCACGGGAAAGAGGTGGCTACTAGCTCTAGGACTGTCACTATCCTGGCTGTCAGCGTCTGTGTCTACACCTTCCTCTAATGAGTCCTCCTCTGACTCCTCTGGGTCCTCAAAGTCCTCAACTCCCGAAGTGACAGAGGAAGGGGGTCCTTGCAAGGTTTTCTGACCCCTGTCTGAAAAACCTTCCTGAGAGGAAGTGCCTTCTCTAGAGGACAGGATTTCTCTATCCTCCGCTTTAGGTGCTATAGCAGTCTTAATAGACCTGGAGGGTAGAAAGCATCTCCGACTGTACCGCAAGGAAGTCCCTCATAACCTGTGAGGTTTCCTTACTAGACAGTTTTTGTATGCACCTATAGCAAAAAGGTTTCCCATGGTCCTGTGGGAGCTTATCATTACAATTCCCACATCTTTTTGACCTGGGAGGAGGGGGATTTTTGCCCTTCGTCTTGTGAGCCCCTTGAGCAGAGCTGCCAGGATGTAGGGAGACAAAAAAGACAAAGTCCAAACTTTAACCAGTTTCCTAAGACTTTCTGTCTGTGTCTCTCTCTCACTCCCCCCTATGGTGTAGGTAAGACCCCTCTTACTTCACCACAAAAAATGGAAGAGGACTCACCACCACTGGCCTCTTCCTGGGCTAATGTTGCAGCTGTTACCTCCTTTCCATCTGCTGCTTTGTGAGGTTTTCCGACCTCAAGAGAGGAGTATCGTGAGGCCTCCTGCTTTTCCCTGGAGTGCTGAGTGTCTTCTCCTATACACCGATGATCGGCGCCATTTTGTTGGAGAGCCGCTGTCTGAGGGAGGATTTTGGCCTCTAGTGTCCAAATCCGCCATTTTGGCATAGACCGGAAGTCGGACGTTACAGCGCCCGGAACCGGAAATGCCGCCATCTTACTCCACCCTGGGAAGCCTGCTCCTTACACATGAGCTTCAGCATTCCCTATGAAGTCCAGGACCTCCACCAGCCCTACAAGGCACCAAGGTACCGACCTGGCTGGCGTCCTCTACCCCCTCTGTGGCCTAGACACCAGCCTGAGCTCCAGTTCCTTCATCACCTCCGTACCTGACTGGGTGGAAGGAAAAAGCATGAGGTATGTGCTCACAGGAGTTCCGGGCTACCCCTCTATACCCGGGAGCCTCCTTGCCGGGGAAGACTCTCCCACCCGGCCATTGGGGAGACCCCCTGAGAAGGACAGGGCCATGGCTGGACCCACCACCCTCCCCGGCTTTGGCGTCCAGCCCTCAGGGGGGGACCATCCGCTCCTAGCTTCAGGTCTGAGAAAAAACAACAAATGTTTTGCTGCCGGGAAACACAATCAAGAACTGAGGTGCAGGGGGAAGGGAGGGGCCTTTTAACCTTGTATGTTGATTGTGTTTCCTGTCAGGTGGACCAGTCATCTCTCAGGTTATGCCATCCTGGAAGATGACTAGAGAAAGGAATTTACATGTACCACAACACAGGAAACACACAAAATTAAGGATTTTGTAGGCTGTCATACAGAGGAGGTGGTGTATGTTCTCCAGTGTAGTTGCCAACTACAATATGTAGGACGGACCAAGAGAGCCCTTAAAATAAGGATTAAGGAGCACATACAAAATATTAAGAAAGGTAACCCCAAACATAATGTATCAAAACACTTTGCGATAGCGCATAATCGAGATCCTTCACAACTGCAATTTTGGGGGATTGAGAAATATAAAGGTTCATGGAGAGGTAGCCACAAAATCAGAAGTATAAGTCAAAGGGAGTCATATTGGATACACACTCTACGTACACTAACACCTAGAGGAATGAACGTAGAGTTCGACTTAAATTGCTTCTTAAATAATTTTTAATAATTTCAATTTTTTTTATAATTTGTAAATTTATCCTTGAGTTTTAATAATTATTGAATATATCTTCTTATATGTACATTTTTATTAGAATGAGATATTCATTGTAATTAGAGAATATTGACACATACCGGTTTTTATCCCAATTTTAAGAAGGTGAACATGGTTACAACAAGAATGTTATGAATTATACACCTGTATATATGTGTGTGTAAAATGTATGTGTGTATGTGTGTTTGAGAATATAAATGTAGAGACATCTCCTTGGGGACTCAGGTTACGACTGGTGCCCCGTTATAATTCACTCTCATAATGTACACATATAATATAGATTTATAGTCTAACACCATTGCCTACAGTAACATGGCGGATCATAAACATTTTTACTACCCAAAAAATGTCCGCCGTCCATGAGAACCCATTACTATAGAGGTAATTTACACGTTGAGAAAATATCAGCAACTACAAGAAAATAGCCGACACATAATATTGTAAACACTTATATATACTGTTCAGATACCAATAAAACAGTCCCAAAGTCTATTAACACTTCCCTCGTGCCAAATTGTACTAATCTATACCATATTTTTAATGAGAGCACAGTTAGAGATCACATATACTCGTGCGTATCTTTTAGCTTGACCCTCTAAAATATGGCTGCCGTTCCATACAAATTGCCACCTGCAAGATGGCCGTGATAATAGAAACACATCTGACCACAACTAAAATGGCCGCGAAGGCATTTCCGGAAACACAATATAAATGACATCCCTCTTGGGCCAATCCGGTTCCCCAGATGAAGTCACGAGCGGTGACGTAACGCGTAGGGCTTGGCAGAGAGCAGATGTAACTGGAAGTCAGTAAGGAGGCGCCTCAGACGCCGCTCCTGAGTTTTTTTTATGCTGTTTTGCTGTTTTTAAGTATTGTAAATGTAAGAGACCACTCTTATTATCGAATAAATAGTATCTTATCTTAAATTACTACACTATTGGAGGCCTTTCTCTCTCCCTTCCCTGTTTATTCCACTGGACCGGTGGAGCCCAGGTGGGCAACCCCTCCTCTATCTGATAGGTATTTTTATACCAGGAGGACAATCCTACCATCAGAGAAGCCTTACCTGGATTACCGAGAAGCTACACCATACAGGATCCACCAAAGCAAATATTTGACGCTCGCATTTGCTTCTCTTAAGGTGAGAGTTTAGAGAGTCTGGGTTCACCGGATTCCCCCGTAGAAAGATCATCACCATCATCTTCCCACATATTTGATCCCAGCTGCAGTCACACAATATTATGAACTTTTATCTATGAAGAGAACATTTTCACTAGTACACTTGGACTATTTTCTTTATTATTGTTTGAGCATATTCACAGTTTTATTCACGTTTGTCACAGCTGTTTCAGCTGCACGTATTAAGTCACATTAATGTCAGTATTCATTGATATGTGATAGATTTGAAGCGCAAAGTCCTTTTATTGTTTTGATTTTGTTGAGTGTTATGTGAACACTTTTGATTTTGCTGCAGTCCTTAGAGACATCATCACCACTTACTTATGCTGACACTTTGCACATTATTTATTTATATATATTTATTTAATTTTTGGATGCAGACACATTCCGTTACTCTATATAGCGCGAGGGACACAAACATTCAATTCTCACACATGTGGTACCACTGTACTCAGGAGGAGTAGGAGAATCTATTTTGGGGTGTAATTTTTTGATATGTACATGCTATGTGTTAGAAATATTGTATAAATTGACAACTTTGTGTTAAAAAAAAATGTGTTTTAACCACTTCCTGCCCGCCGGTCGTCATACGACATCCTTGACTTTGTGCACGGATATCTGAATAATGCCTGCAGCTACAGGCGGCATTCAGATATCAGCTTTTTCAGCCGGCGATTCCCTACACCATAAGAATGATCATAGCGGCTGTTCCAATGCTTGATCGTTCTTACGGGAGGCGAGAGTGGACATCCCACCGCCCTCAGGTGCTTCTACAGACTCACTGCTATGATCGAAGCCAGGATTATTATTTTTTTATTTTTTTATTTCAGGCTTCCCAGCCTAGAGGTGAGATGTGGGGTCTTATTGACCCCA
The DNA here is from genome assembly GCA_037952835.1 of Lithobates septentrionalis. NCBI lineage: Eukaryota > Metazoa > Chordata > Amphibia > Anura > Ranidae > Lithobates > Lithobates septentrionalis. The sequence goes on along the minus strand of JBBDGP010000278.1, from coordinate 14,514,753 downwards.
TATTTCACTGTAAAGAGGACCTGTCATGCCATATTCGTATTACAATGATGTTTACATTCCTTTATAATAGGAATAAAAGTGATCAAAAAATGTATTTTTTGGACAAAAGCATCAAACTAAAATAAATAAAGTAAAATGAACAATTAAAAAAATATATATATATATATTTTCCCATGTCCCTTTGTGCTCGCATGCAGAAGCGAACGCATATGTAAGTCCAGCCCACATATGAAATTGGTGTTCAAACCACACATGTGAGGTATCGCTGCGATCGGTAGAGCGAGGCAATAATTTTGGCCCTAGACCTCCTCTGTAACTCAAAACATGTAACCAGTAAAAAAATGTAAAGCGTCGCCTATGCAGATTTTTAAGCAGCGAAGTTTGGCGCCATTCCACCAGTGTGTGCAATTTTGAAGGGTGACATGTTAGGTATCTATTTACTTGGCATAACTTCATCTTTCACATTATGCAAAAACATTGGGCTAACTTTACTGTTTTTTTTTTTTTTTTTTTTTTTTTTTAAAGCACAAAACTGTTTGTTTCCCAAAAAAAGTGTTAGAAAAATTGCTGCGCAAATAACGTGCGAGATAAAAAGTTGCAACAACCGCCATTGTATTTTCTAGGGTCTTTGCAAAAAAAACATATATAATGTTTTGGGGTTCTATGTAATTTTCTAGCAAATAAATTATGATTTTTACTTGTAGGAGAGAAATGTCAGAATTGGCCTGGGTGCTCCAGAACACCTGAAGGTGCTCCCCTGCATGTCAGGCCTCTGTATGTGGCCACCACATGTGTGAGACGCATGTCTCACACATGTGGTATCGCCGTACTCGGGAGTAATAGTAGAATGTGTTTTGGGGTGTAATTTGTGCTATGCATATGCTGTGTGTGAGAAATAACCTGCTAATATGACAATTTTGTGAAAAAAAAAAAAAGAAAAAAAATCTTGATTTTGCAATGAATTGTGGGAAAAAATGACAACTTCAAAAAACTCATCATGCATCTTTCTAAATACCTTGGAATGTCTTCTTTCCAAAAAGGGGTCATTTGAGGGGTATTTGTACTTTTCTGGCATGTTAGGGTCTTAAGAAATTATATAGGCCGTCAGTACTTCAGGTGTGATCAATTTTCGGATATTGGCACCATAGCTTTTGGACTCTATAACTTTCACAAAGACCAAATAATATACACCGATTTGGGTTATTTTTACCAACGATATGTAGTGGTATAAGTTTTGGCCAACATATATGAAGAAAAATTACTAATTTGCAAAATTTTATAACAGAACGAAGAAAAATGCATTTTTTTTTTACAGAATTTTCTGTCTTTTTTTCTTTTATAGCGCAAAAAATTAAGAACCCAGCGGTGATTAAATACCACCAAAAGAAAGCTCTATTTGTGTGAAAAAAAAGACAAAAATTTCATATAGGTACAGTGTTGCATGACTGAGTAATTGTCATTCAAAATGTCAGAGCACCGAAAGCTGAAAATTGGTCTGGTTATTAACCACTTCAGCCCCGGAAGGATTTACCCCCTTCCTGACCATAGCACTTTTTACAATTCGGCACTGCGTCGCTTTAACTGCTAATTGCGCGGTCATGCAATGCTCTACCCAAACGAAATTTGCGTCCTTTTCTTCCCACAAATAGAGCTTTCTTTTGATGGTATTTGATCACCTCTGCCGTTTTTATTTTTTGCGCTATAAACGGAAAAAGACTGAAAATTTTGAAAAAAAATGATATTTTCTACTTTTTGTTATAAAAAAAAATCCAATAAACTACATTTTAGTCATACATTTAGGCCAAAATGTATTCGGCCACATGTCTTTGGTAAAAAAAAATGTCAATAAGCGTATATTTATTGGTTTGCGCAAAAGTTATAGCGTCTACAAACTAGGGTACATTTTCTGGAATTTACACAGCTTTTAGTTTATGACTGCCTATGTCATTTCTTGAGGTGCTAAAATGGCAGGGCAGTACAAAACCCCCCAAATGACCCCATTTTGGAAAGTAGACACCCCAAGGAAATTGCTGAGAGGCATGTTGAACCCATTGAATATTTTTTTTTTTTTTTGTCCCAAGTGATTGAATAATGACAAAAAAAAAAAAAAATTACAAAAAGTTGTCACTAAATGATATATTGCTCACACAGGCCATGGGCATATGTGGAATTGCACCCCAAAATACATTCAGCTGCTTCTCCTGAGTACGGGGATACCACATGTGTGGCACTTTTTGGGAGCCTAGCCGCGTACGGGGCCCCGAAAACCCAGCACCACCTTCAGGATTTCTAAGGGCATACATTTTTGATTTTACTCCTCACTACCTATCACAGTTTTGAAGGCCATAAAATGCCAAGATGGCACAAACCCCCCCAAATTACCCCATTTTGGAAAGTAGACACCCTAAGCTATTTGCTGAGAGGCATGGTGAGTATTTTGCAGCTCTCATTTGTTTTTGAAAATGAAGAAAGACCAGAAAAAAAAATTTTTTTTTTTCTTTTTTCAATTTTCAAAACTTTGTGACAAAAAGTGAGGTCTGCAAAATACTCACTATACCTCTCAGCAAATAGCTTGGGGTGTCTACTTTCCAAAATGGGGTAATTTGGGGGGGGTTTGTGCCACCTGGGCATTCCATGGCCTCCGAAACTGTGATAGGCAGTGAAGAGTGAAATCAAAAATTTACGGCCTTAGAAAGCCTGAAGGCGGTGCTTGGTTTTCGGGGTCCCGTGCGCGGCTAGGCTCCCAAAAAGTCCCACACATGTGGTATCCCCGTACTCAGGAGAAGCAACAGAATTTATTTTGGGGTGTAATTTCACATATTCCCATGGCATGTTTGAGCAATATAACATTTAGTGACAACTTTGTGCATAAAAAAAAAAAAAAAAAAAAAAATTTGTCTCTTTCCCGCTACTTGTGTCACAATATAAAATATTCCATGGACTCGACATGCCTCTCAGCAAATAGCTTGGGGTGTCTACTTTCCAAAATGGGGTCATTTGGGGGGGGGTTTGAACTGTCCTGGCATTTTATGCACAACATTTAGAAGCTTATGTCACACATCACCCACTCTTCTAACCACTTGAAGACAAAGCCCTTTCTGACACTTTTTGATTACATGAAAAAATTATTTTTTTTTGCAAGAAAATTACTTTGAACCCCCAAACATTATATATTATTTTAAAGCAAATGCCCTACAGATTAAAATGGTGGGTGTTTCATTTTTTTTTTCACACAGTATTTGCGCAGCGATTTTCAAACGCATTTTTTGGGGAAAAAACACACTTTTTAAAATTTTAATGCACTAAAACACACTATATTGCCCAAATGTTTGATGAAATAAAAAAGATGATCTTAGGCCGAATACATGGATACCAAACATGACATGCTTTAAAATTGCGCACAAACGTGCAGTGGCAACAAAATTAATACATTTTTAAAAGCCTTTAAAAGCCTTTACAGGTTACCACTTTAGATTTACAGAGGAGGTCTACTGCTAAAATTACTGCCCTCGATCTGACCTTCGCGGTGATACCTCACATGCATGGTGCAATTGCTGTTTACATTTGACGCCAGACCGCCGCTTGCGTTCGCCTTAGCGCGAGAGCAGGGGGGACAGGGGTGCTTTTTATTTATTTATTTTTTTTCTTTATTATTTTTTTGCTTTTTTATCTTATTTTTAAACTGTTCCTTTCATTTTTTTTTTTTTTAAATCATTTTTATTGTTATCTCAGGGAATGTAAATATCCCCTATGATAGCAATAGGTAGTGACAGGTACTCTTTTTTTGAAAAAATTGGGGTCTATTAGACCCTAGATCTCTCCTCTGCCCTCAAAGCATCTGACCACACCAAGATCGGTGTGATAAAATGCTTCCCCAATTTCCCAATGGCGCTATTTACATCCGGCGAAATCTAAGTCATAAAATGCTCGTAGCTTCTGGTTTCTTAGGCCATAGAGATGTTTGGAGCCACTCTGGTCTCTGATCAGCTCTATGGTCAGCTGGCTGAATCACCGGCTGCATTCTCAGGTTCCCTGTTGAGACAGGAGAGCCAGAGAAAAACACGGAAGACGGTGGGGGGGGGCATTCCCTCCCACTGCTTGTAAAAGCAGTCTAGAGGCTAATTAGCCACTAGGATTGCTTTTACATGAAAGCCGACCGCTGGCTAAAAAGAATGATACCAAGATGATACCTAAACCTGCAGGCATCATTCTGGTATAACCACTCAAAGTCGTGAATGGCGTACCTGAAGACAAAAAAATGGTTAACAATAAAGCACAGTAAACGGTAAAGTATAAAAAATTGCATACCTGAAAAGCAAACATGATAAAACATAATAACAATAAAACATTGCAGAATAGAATACAGTAAAAAAGAGCAGAACAATAGAGAGAGAATAGAGAGAGAACAATAAAACGACTATTTTTTTTTTTTTTTTTTTTTTTTTTTTTACACTTTTTTTTTTGTAACTGTAACTTTTATAACTGTAACCGGTTCCAGGTTCGGGTCTCTCAAAATGCAATGGCATCTTGGGAGACCCTGTGAAAGTGTGCCTAGTCTGTGCAATGCTGTACCCTACGCTAATACTCAACTAGTGAATGGTAGCGTTCAAAACATTCACCAATGCAAAGACCAGGATTGTCAGGACAGGAGGGACAATAATAGTGGGCGTCACGTCTATATCCGCGCTTGCTGCAGACACAACATCTTTTTTGGGGGGGTTCGTTGGGTAGGGGTACTCGGGAGGATATATAAATGCCTCTCATGCAGCCGACTGCATTTGGTTGGGGATGTGAATGGGGGAAGTACGGGCGCTGCAGAAGCGGTGGGTTCCCAATTAGGATTGGCGAATGCAGCAGGAAGGGCACTATGGGCACGACGGGCCTGTGTTTGTCTTTTTGGTGGCAGCGGGACACTACTTGTGCTTGCCACCTCACCAGCTTGAACTGCACTTATGGGACTCGCCACGTCACCAAGTGTTACTGCAGTGCTGGTTTGACTACGACCGGGGTGTACTAGGCTGCTGGTGCTTGCCAGTTCACCAAAACGCTACAAAAAAAAAGTGACAGTGATCGATCGATACTGCACTTGGGTGGGCTGGACTGGGCTGGGCCGGGCGGAGGGGCAAAACGCAGGTGCTAGCAGGTATCTGGGCTGATCCCGCTAACACTGCGTTTTTGGGAACCCTAAACTGCTGGGGACGCTAGTATAGATCTGATCGGATCAGATATTGATGCGTTCAGATACTATACCACTAAGGGAGGTGTACGGTGCGTGTACGGTGCGTGCGTGGGTGTTCGCGGTACTGGCGCTAATCTGACGCTGCCTAGGGCGACGCATATCACCGCCGGGCGATCAGGGGGCTAAACCTTTTTTCGGTAATAAACGGCGGGTGCCCTGACACTATAAAAAATAAACGAACTAACCAGCATCACCCGTAACGGTTATACGGTGATCAGTGGTAAAAGGGTTAACTAGGGGGCCATCAAGGGGTTAAAACATTTATTAGATAGTATATGGGGGTCCCTGTCGCTATAAAACACTGACGGCGAACCTAAATATTTACGTCCCTAACTAGCGTCACCAGCGACACTAATACAGCGATCAGAAAAATGATCGCTTAGCGACACTGGCGACAGGGGGTGATCAAGGGGTTAAAACTTTATTAGGGGGGGTAAGGGGGTACCCTAGACCTACAGGGGGGTAACAGTCACTACCCTAACACTGCTGTCACAAACTGACACTATGCAGTAATCAGGAAAAAAAAAAAAAAAAAAAAACCTGCTTGGTGTCAGTTTGTGACAGGGGGGGAGGTGATTGGGGGGGGATCGGGGGGGATCGGGGGTGTAATGTATGCCTGGCATGTTCTACTGTGTGTGTGTGTGTGTGTGTGTGTGTGTTTGGTGCACTTACATGTCATCTCCCCTCGGGCCGGAACGGAAACTCCCGAGCCGAGGAGAGATGACATCACATCCTCTGCCTCTGTGTACTATACAGAGGCAGGGGATGTTTCTCATTGGCTGGGAGCGATCGCGAGGGGGGGGCCACGATCGGATGGCCTCCCCCTCGTCTCTCATCGCTTCCAACCAAATGCCGACCGCAGCTGGCACCGGGGGGGGTCCGATCGGACCCCCCACCCGCGGGAAGGCAATCACGTTTCAGGTACGTGATTTTGCCTGCCCGTGCCGCTCTGCTCACGTATATAGGCGTGAGGCGGTCGGCAAGTGGTTAAGGGGGTTTAAGTGCCCAGTGGTCAAGTGGTTAATGTCATTTGCCACAGTTTTAACACCACTTTCTATTCTGTCTTTTTTTTTTTTATTTATTTATTTTTTTTTTGTATATTTACATGATAATAAATTTTTTTGTGTTTTGTACTGTGTTGTTGTTTTTTTGCACATCCAGAAAAGGTTTTCGAGTATACATTTTTATTGTAGTGGATTAAATTTGGAATGCATTGGAAATATATTTTGAAAACTATCAGAAATATTTGTTGGTTTTATAGGCCTACAATATATAAAATACAATATATATAAATGCGTTTCGGAATATAATAGGAATGTATTTTTTTAAATTTTGCACTCCGAAGTACATTTACTGCCGGTTCACATCTATGCAGCTTCAAAGTCGCACGACTTTGGCAGCCAACATCCTGTGCGACCTCATTGCGACTTGCTTTTGACTTCATTAACAAAATTCAATGCAAGTCACAATGAGGTCACTCCACAGTAGTGCAGGAACCTTTTTCTAAGTCGCTGCAACTTGAGTTGCACCAATTAGAATAGTTACATTGCCAATAATGGGGCTTGACTTGTCATGTGTCTTTGAACTCTCAAGTCACATGACAAGTGTAGTGTGAACGGCCACTTAACATATTTTCAGAGAATATATTTACAGCATATTTCACAATGCATTCTAAAATACTCTTTGCAATATATTTATGGCTGCAGAAATATATCGTTAAATGCATTCAGAAGTGCATTTAACATATATTTCTGAATATATTCACAGCATATTTCACAATGCATTCCAAAATATTTTTTTGTTTTTTTTAAATATATTTAAAATATATTTTTCTTCCATGTGGGAAGTGCCAGAGCCGACAGTGTGGCAAATTGGGAGGGAGAGAATTCTCACAGTCCGGTGAACAGTAGACCAGCCAGGAAGAGGATTTTAGAGACTTAAAGCTTTGGAGCAGCAGGGGGTGACAGGGGAGGTCACAGCAAGCAGACATGGAGCAAGCACAGGGAACATGCAGCATTCTTTCCTTTCCTCTTTGTATAGTCACTTCTCAGTCCAGCAGCAGCTGTATACATATTCAGCAGTGTGGAGACTGAAGAAGCATGGAAGCCCAAACCGACACTGAGGGTATATACTGACTGAGAGTGAGAGAGACACCCCCCCTATATGGGATATACTGAGACATCTTATTATGGATATATTGAGAGAACCCCTATTTTATTATAGTGTTCTCTCAGTATATTCCATAATAGGGGTCTCTCAGTATATATCCCATATAGGGGGTCTCTCTCACTCTCAGACATGCCAAAAATGGTGTGTTCGTCTACTTTTTCTGTAAATAAGTAGGGGTACTATATACCATTTAATCATTCACAAGAAGGATGGTATCTGTGTTCACCTCTTGTTGTGAAAGAATGCTTCCAGATTCCATTAAGCACCCCCCCTCATCTGCAGGGAAGAGGCCTTGTCCTCATCACCATAGAGTGACAAGGTCCTTTTCCGGGGGGGGGGGGGGGTAACCCCATGTTGAGTGCCTGTGGACTGGTATGGTTCAGGAGGGCAGTGCATGCTCATGACATCTCATTTCCTAGCCTGCCATGCTGCATGCTCATATAAGGTCTAGTATGCTTTTTGGGTCAAAACTTGTGTTTCTTCTTCTTCTTTTTTTTTTTTTTTTTTTTTTTTGAGGTGACCTAAAGTTGTTCTTTGTTTTTTGCATAGTTATCACCTAAAATTCATATAACTACTCTGGCTTTTTTGCTTACATGTCAGGGGTTCCAAGACATGCAAGTGAATGGGGCCGGTGAGGTCACTGGTTGTTAAGGACTTGGTGCTACTTTGGCTTCCACTCAACAGGTAAATGTTCAGGCGCTCCTGCTCTTTCAAGTGCCAGAACCACCAAGGTTCAGTCAAAAATTGTATTGGGAGTAAACTTAAATACATTCTTAATAAACATAAAATATAAATAATGGATTAGTAGAAATTTAATCCAGAAAAATAAACCTAGATTGGGTGGATTTTTCTGGTTCATAAATTTTTGAGTTAGTGTTAAAGGTCAAACTGTTTGCATTCTGGGATTAAAATTCTCAAGAAATAAAAGAATAAAATGATGTAACAAAATGGGATTACAATATTCCTTTATTAAGAAATAGGAAGTTGTTAAGATTATACAAAAAAACAACAAATACTGAATATAGAATAGATTGGACAGACTTTTAAATGGTAAACAGTTTGCTTATCTTGAGTTGTCATGCTATAAAAATATAGCTTTTACTACATCTCAGTAGTATCCTGAATTACCTTTTTGGAGGGAAGGTGGTTGTCAGCTTCCATCCACTGTTTAAGCAAACATGCAGTGAAGGGGAATATTCACCTGAGTATAACACTAGCACAGCTGTACACTTTTGTAATTTTCTCAGATGAAGGTGGACTTTATTTTGGAGAACTGTAATTTTTGGATTCAGGAAACAATGCTAAAAGACAATATCCTGCCGCCTCATACAGCAACAAGCAAAATGTATATCATAAGAGTATGTTCACTTTCAGTTGCCTTGTTACATAATTTCATCTTTGGATTTATCCAAAACACGTTGAAAACAGATGGCACAAAATCAAATGGGACTGCTAAAAGAAATCTACAGGTTTCTTTATTGCAAGAACTAATGATTCATAACAAAGGTATTAGCAATTAAAAATAATGCATCCTCCTAAATTTTTAGCACCTTGATCAAGACACAAATGGCTTCATTCACCAAGCTGGATGAGTTATTTTTAAAGCTAAATTCCAGGATAATAGTCAAATGCATTGAATTAAAATGAGGTGAGCTGTGATCTGCCAAATCATATGTATTTCTGTCCACTCAGTCCTGAGATTTAAATAAATCTGATAGACAATGTATCCAACTTGGTCACCTGATGCTGCAATGCTGCTTCTGCCCCAGCCTGTTATTGGACAGTAGAGAAACAGCAACAGACAGAGGAGATTATCTGTTTCCTCCTTCTTTCAGAATGTTCCTTATAAGTACTGTGAAATTATGAAAGGTGAGGTGATGGATGGACACAGTGGGGGTCATTTACTATAGCGCCAGGAAGTACTGGGCACTATGGAAAATAATAGCTCCCATTTTAGCCAAATTAAATTTCAACAGGCGAATGTGCAAATGAAAATTTGCGCTATTTGCGACAAACACACGTTAGTAAATTCTAAGTCAGGGCTAATTAGCGCTTTCGCATATATGCAAATGCCAATTCCTACCAAGTTGTTATATAGTACTGCACTGTAACCATGATCCATGTATGTGAAAGAAACATTTTTATGTAAGATGTGCTCTACCTCGTGTGCATCTATTGGTGTATTTTGCAATTAGTATTCCTAGTTTTTTTTTTTCCTTCTTTTGCTAATGAATGCAGTTATGAATGATTATTACATAGTAATGTCTGCTATTCTGTAACGTTACATGTATTAAACATTTAGGTTACCTATTTGTTGTATGGTGTTTTTTATTTTTTAATTTAGGTGACTATAAAGTGGTAATTATTTATATTTATGCTTTAATCATACTACACTATTATGCAGGTCTTGTACTTAGCACAATGGCTTAGTGGTCTGCTCAGATGTCTCCACAGCACTCACGGTACAAGTTCAAATACCATCCACCAGCTGTGTTTATTTTTTCAGTGAACAAGCGAATTAAGCTAGTGTGTGGTGTTTGGAATTTCACACCATAATAGTATTGAATACTTGCATATCATTGCATGCATTTGAAGAGTTAATATAATACAATCAGCCAAATTTAAAGTGCATTAGCTACTTGGCATTCACCTATTTTCAGCATGTGCTGCTTTGGCTAATAGTTATTTGCCTTTTTTTCACCAAATCAGTCTTTTAGTATCTTTCTGTGGGATTTGAACCCATGAGTTCTTCAAGGTAGAAGTGCTGACCACTAGCCTATTGGGCGTAGCACAGTCATACATAGAAAATACATTCACTAGTGTTTGTTTCTTCTCCCCGAGCTCTCCCGCCGCAGCCATCTTCTCCCACTGATGTGTTCTTCCGCACAGCCGGTTACCTGCTAATAAAAAAAAAAAGCCGCTCTTCTTGTGGCAGTCTTCTGTGGCCATCCGATAAGGTCACCCGGAGAGTCCGCTCCATGGCTATGTAAGAGACGCCACACAGCGGGTGACAACACAGTGGAGGAAGACCGCCACGGAAGAAGAGCAGCTTTTTTTTTTTTATTAGCGGGTAACACAGCCGATGGAGAAGATGGCGGTGGCAGGAGAGACGGCTCTGGGAGAATACAGCTCGGGGAGAAGATGGAGGAGGGAGAGACAGCATCTGGAGAAGATAGCTCAGGGAAGAAGACAGCTCGGAGCTATTTTACAATAAAGGACTTGTCAAAAACCGGCTATTGATTTTTTTTTTTTTTTTTTTTTTTTACATTTCACTGCTTTTTTTGGTGAATGGGTAGGGGTACAATGTACCCCATACCTATTCACATAGGGGGGTAGGATCTGGGAGCCCCCTTGTTAAAGGGGGCTTCTAGATTCTGATAAACCCCCTGCCTGCAGACCGAAAACCACCGACCAGGGTTGTCGGGAAGAGGCCCTTGTCCCCATCAACATGGGTAAAAGGTGCTTTGGGGCATGTGGCCTGGTAAGGTACAGAAGGGGAGGGTGCTCACTCGTCCCCCTCTATCCTGACCTCCAGGCTGCATGCTCGGATAAGGGTCTGGTATGGATTTTGGGGCCCCCACATCAAATTTATTTTACATTTTGGTGTGGGGTTCCACTTAAAGTCCATACCGAAGGACCTGGTATGTACTGGGGGGGACCCTACGACATTTTTTTCCCTTTAATTTTGGAATTCCATACCATAATATTATTGAATAAGTACATACCATTGCATGCATTTAAAGAGTTAAAATATGGAATAAACCAAGCTGATGTGCATTGGCTAATTATGCTGCTGAGTACAATGCACACTTCCAGGAGGTGATGCTGTCAGTGGGATTTGAACTCATGGCTTGAACCTTTGAGGGCAGCAGGGTTTACCACTATACTACAGGGCTGAGCACATACCTACAGAGAAAATACATTTACTAATGTTTGATTCTATACAATAATGTTTTGCATTTCAGGCATTAATATTATATTATAGTAACAACCATGCTCATGCTGATGTGGCATTGGCTAATAGGCATTCGCCTCTTTTCAGCATATGCTGCTGAGTCTAATGCAAGCTTTCAGTAGGTGATACCATCTGTGTGATTTTCAGCCATTTGAGCACAATTATATTGAGAACATACGTTTACTAGTGTTTGATGGTGGGACTACTTTATATTCTAGGCATAATAGTACTCAGCACAGTGACTTAGGCCCCTTTCACACTTGTGCGCCCTGAAAGTTGCAAGATTTTGATGGGACTTTAAGCAATGCCTGTGTATTCTTGAGGTCTATGGACTCAGGAGTCGCATTGAAAGGCACGCAACTTGCCTGCGATTTTGCATCAGCAATTTTGCTGCGATTCCAGGGAATGCCTTTGTAAACTTGAGGTCTATGGACCTCAACTCGCACCAAAGTCAGACATAAGTAGTACAGGGACTACATTGAAGTCGTACAGATATGAATGGTGCACATTGAAAATCATGGGGTATGACTTGTCATGCGACTCTCATGTCCAAAGTTGCACACGTGTGACTCAGCACTTTCCTGCACAGATGTCTAGTGAAATCACATAGGTCCCAACTGTTCTCCTTTAAGAAGGTGTCCTATGCCTACCTACTTTTGCTAATAGGTGTCCCTTATACCCATCTCAAAAAGTTGGGAGGTAAGAAATCACCCCCTGAAGTCGCCCAAAGTAGTGCAGGAACTACTTTTGGGAATCTTTGTAGTGTCGCACCAATTCGGACAGTTTCATTGCCGTAAATAGGCGCCGATTTGGCCTGCAATTTGACATGTCAATTCAGAGCTATGTGAACATGGGTGAAGTTGCATAAATATTAGAGCTGCACGGTTCTGGCCAAAATGAGAATCACAATTTTTTTGCTTAGAATAAAAAGATCACGATTCTCACAACATAAAATCTTTCACATTATTCCAAAAAATTGGGCTAACTTTTTTTTTTTTTTTTTTTTTTTTTAATTCATTAAAGTAATTTTTTCCAAAAGAAATTGCATTTGAAAGACCGCTGCGCAAATACAGTGTGACATAAAATATTGCAACAACCACCATTTTATTCTCTAGGGTCTCTAATAAAAAAATATATAAAATGTTTGGGGGTTCTAAGTAATTTTCTAGCAAAAAAGATTTTAACCTGAAACCAACAAATGTCAGAAAAAGGTTTAGTGGTTAAAGTGACGTTCCACCCAAAAATGGAACTTCCACTTTTTGGATTCCTCCCCCCCTCCGGTGTCACATTTGGCACCTTTCAGAGGGGAGGAGGGAGCAGATACCTGTCTAATACAGGTATTTGCTCCCACTTCCTTGTGGTGACCTACGCCACTTCTGGCGCCTACCCCGTCCTCCCCCGCTGTATTCTGGGAGACACAGCAGGGACCTGAGAGGATGCACAGCGCGGCTCACGCATGTGCAGTAGGGAACCAGGAAGTGAAGTCGCATGGCTTCACTTTCTTATTCCCTTACCGAGGATGGCGGTGGCAGCAGCCAAGAGCCGACGGACAGATCGGCTTCGGCTGCCGACATCGCAGGGTCACTGGACAGGTAAGTGCAGGGCTGTGTTTTGGCCTAGGCCGACAAGGCCTAGGGCGGCACTTTGCGGGGGCAGCAAAAAGGGCCGCCCCCCCACGTGAGATAAAGCCCCTCCACCCGTCTTGCCGATTCCTGGCTCCCGCTGCCACCTCCCGCACACTTGCAGCCCACGGCGGCCGGCTTTCTGTAGCGGCGCCGTGGTGTATGGGCGTTCTTGTCAGAGAGTAGGGGGGCGTGAGATACACGCCTCCACCCTCTGCCAAGCACGCCCATACACAGTGGCGCCGCTACAGAAAGCCGGCCCTGTGTATGGGCGTGCTTGGCAGAGGGTGGAGGCGTGTATCTCACGCCCCCCTACTCTCTGACAAGAATGCCCATACACCACGGCGCCGCTACAGAAAGCTGGCCGCCGTGGGCTGCAAGTGTGCGGGAGGCGGCAGCGGGAGCCGGGAATCGGCAAGACGGGTGGGGATGTTGTGGAAAATTTTATATTAATGTATTGTCATAAATCTTCCAGTGTCTTATCTCTCGCAGCCCGCTCTAAAGAGCTGACTGGCTGAGACCTGTTAGGTAGTGGAAAACTTCCTGGTGTTTGGAGAGAGGTGTTTGCGGAGAGGAGACATGTCCGCCAGCAAAGGGGCCCCTGTGCAATGCACAGAACGATCGTCTGGTGGGAATGCGTTCACTCCGCAAAAACATTATCGGTTTAGCGGTTTTTTGCTCTTGTCACCCCTGGTGTGCCTGATCAACATGTTTGGGGTGCCATGACGTACACCTGCAGATAATATCCCATGTACAAGGAACTTTAGTCATCGTCATTTAGTATATTGTATCATGTCCTGTAGTAATTGGTTGTTTTTGTGTTCTGTTGTTTAAATCCTTATATGGTCACTTACATCCTGTGAGGTCACAAGCTTTGTAAGAGGTGTGTTTGGCTGTTGGAGGCCGAACTCTCGAGCTTTGGGACCTCCTATTGATATGCTAATAAAGTGGCTCATGCAGACAGCTGAGGCTGGCTGGCAGTGTGATCTTGGAAGTGGAAGCGTGAGGTTGTGATTATTTGTAAGCATGAGGCACACACCAGAGGATGAGCTACACCAGAGGAAAGACATATGATCAAAAGGTGAGATGCATTTATATCATTAGACGAAATTGTTATTATGATTAGAAACAGGAGATTTGGCTGTGTGCTTTGCGTACAACCAAATTTCGCTGACAGGGGGGCTTTATCTCATGTGGGGGGGTGGTGTGTGTCACTCGCACCCCCATAAGCAGCAGGTGACAGGTGGAGCCATAAGCTCCGCCTACCCTCCCCTGCACTGCTTTCCTGCAGTGAATCTTCTCCTCGGCCCTGGGGCAGGATCTAGCTGTGATGTCAGGAGGAGAGAGAGGAGCACGAGGGAACCCCCCAGGACAGCAGGTACAATGATTGAATAAAGTATATCAGTGTTATGGGCACTGGCAGCATTTGATGGGCACAGTGGCAGCATTTGATGGGTGCAGTGGCTGCGTTTGATGGGCGCAGTGGCAGCATTTGATGGGCACAGTGGCTGCATTTGATGGGCGCAGTGGCTGCGTTTGATGGGTACAGTGGCTGCATTTGATGGGCGCAGTGGCTGCGTTTGATGGGTACAGTGGCTGCGTTTGATGGGTACAGTGGCTGCATTTGATGGGTACAGTGGCTGCGTTTGATGGGCACAGTGGCTGCATTTGATGGGCACAGTGACTGCGTTTGATGGGGCACAGTGAGGCTGCAATTGATGGGCACAGTGAGACCCCCCCCCCCGTGATAGCATTAAAACTAAGCAGCTAAAAATACTGTAGCTGCTGACTTTTAATATTAGGACACTTACCTGTCCAGGGATCCAGCGATGTCGACACCTCAGCCGATTTTCGGATTGGCTCTCGGGTTTTGCCACTATCATTCATGGTAAGGGAAACCGACTATCATTCATGGTAAGGGAAACCGACCGGTTCCCTACTGTACATGTGCGAAGCGCGTTGCACTTTCTGAATGGCCCAGTGGAGGAAGGAGGAGGGGGGCAAACTTCAGAGGGGACAGCGCAGTCTCCCGGAAGTGGGGAAGGGTACCTGTCATAAACAGGTACCCGTTCCCCCCTGAAAGGTGCCAAATAAGCCTAAAGAGGAAGGGGTGTTGTTTACAGATGATAGGGTGGGTCTTAAACAGGAAGGGGTGTGGCCTCGACAGGATGGGGTGGGTCGTATTTAAATTAGGGGGGTGCATGCGTTTAGTCAGGCCTAGGGCAGCACAAAACTTAAATACACCACTGGGTAGGTGTCCATATATTAAAAGTCAGCAGCTGCAGTATTTGTAGCTGCTGGCTTATAATATTTTTTTTTTTGGCGGACCTCCGCTTTAAACTTTCCTCACTTACACAGAAGTCTATTTCATTGACAAATTGTTACAATTTTTATAGTTAAGTTCACTGATAAAGAATGTTCTAATTCTTGGCAGACTGCCCAGTTTTTCTATTCCTTTCTTTTGATGGCTGTGGCTTCAGAAGAGCAGAGAGAATTCTTTGCATAGCAAGAATTGTGAAGCGCTTTTGTCAAGATCACAAAGGGGAAAAAATCAAGATGATTAATCGTGCAGCTCTAATAAATATGAATGGAAATCATGTGGTACAACTTTTCATGTGACTCTGAGGTCCAAAGCTACATGAAAAGTCACCCAAGTGTGAAAGTAACCTAATGAGATTAATTGATAACACCTTTGAATAAGGCCCCATTTGCACTTGTGCGACCTTAAAATTGCACAGCTTTGCCATGACTTGAATCAATGCCTGTGGAATCTTGTGGTGTATGGACCTCAAGTCGCATCAAAGTCAAACCAAAGTAGTGCAGGGATGAATTTGCTACACTTTCCTTGCATCTCATTCATACTGCTGCGACCTGAAAGTCACACTATTTTGCTGCAACTTGGCCCCAACTTCTGGGAATGCCTGTGTAATATTGTACCCGATATACCTCAAGTCACACCAAAGTAGTACAGGGACTACTTTGAAGTTGGTGCAACTTAAAGTAGCACAGATATGAATGACTATCATTGAGAATCATGGGGTACAACTTGTCATGCAAATCAGAGGTCCAAATTTGCTGGAAAATTCGCCCAACTGTGAAACAAGTCATACATATTTTAAAAAAGGAGCTCTCATTTATACTTGCATAGTCCTTACTGATTTACATCAGCAGAACAAATGCAGGAAGTGATGTGTGCACATGGGACCGAAGCAAATGTGTGGTGATGCCAAACAAATCACTGAACCCCACCCACACCAAATCTAACTACCACATCCACCCTCACATTGAGTAAGCACAAGTACATATCCTACACTTACCCGGCAAATGAGCAGCACCTCCTCTTTGCTAAAGAGACCTTGCCATGTCCACCTAGATGGAGATCCTGACCAGCACAGGAACTTCTGGGCGCATACAATGACTAATTTCTGGGTCAGAAGGTGAAACCACACTCTTGATTGCAGCTGAGAATATTTGATCACAACCACGATTAGTATTTATTTTCGTTTATTTGCAGATGTGCAAATCTGTATTTCTACATATATTTGAAGGTAAACTTAAGGGAGTTTGATAAGAAATGGTGTCCCTGGGTTAGCAGCAGGTGAATTACAAAGACAAAAGGCCCAGTTTGAGCCCAGGTTCACACTGACAGCGGGAGGAAATCGTTCAGCTGAACTCACACAATTTCATTCCCGCATGTCAGTCCAGACTGTGGGGGCAACATCAGCGACATCGGTGCAGGTTTCTGCACTGATATCAATACAAATCGCACCAATTAGAACAGTGCAATTGCCACTGATTTGACATGTCAAATCGCACCAATGTTAACCAGAGATGACACATTCAAACACTGCCTCTCCACCAGCTGAATTCATTACCTGCCATTCTCCACAGCTCTTACAAATAAAAGATTCCACCTTTATCACTTACTTGCAGGTGTGCTGAAGCCTAGGTTTACATTGGAGCAATTTGAGAGATCAAGTCACAGCCCATTAGCGGAAATGGCACTGTTCCAATCGATGTGACACGGATTTTGCGGCGCCGCACCGATTTGTAAAAGTAGTTCCTGCACTACTTTTGCTGATTTCAGGTGTGATTTCAATAGAAATCTGTATGAAGTCACACAGATGTCTATCAAGTAGCACCTGAAATCGCGCTGACCTTGCTACTTTGAAATCGGGCTACTTCAAGTGAAGTAGCCCAATTTCAAAGTAGCATCAATGTGAATCAGGGCGAAGAGACTAGCTTTTTTGGTGCACAAATACATATAGAAATTATAAGATATAAAAAGATATTACACTACCCCAAAACCACCACCCCCAAAACTAATTAAAAGAAAAAAAAAAACACCCCAACAAACAAGCTCGATGTACTTTTATTTTGCCAGCAGAAACAAAATTATGTACACATTCATTTACTAGCAAAAAAAAAATCCTACAGGATATATGGTGCTACATTTAGCAAAACATTTAGCAATTTGATTTTAAGGGCCCTGCTCATAGGAGCTTACAATCTAAAATTTGTCTAAACCTTAGTGTGGACACAGCTTTACTTGCAGTGTATAACGGGCAATGCATCATTTTTATCTGCAAGATTATAGAAACATATTTAACAGTCATTATTCTTACAAAGCATTCCAACATAATATTAAAAAAGGCAAATATTCAATACATAACACCCACCACCAGCCCACAATCCACACACATACATTGGTGACCATGTTCTGCTGGAAGCTGCATTTCTGTGTACATGATTAAGCAATGAGCTCAAAGAGTAGAACATCAGCACATACTCCCAAACCATGTTTGCATGGTCAGACGGGAACAATACACACATAACAGTGACAGAATGGCCACAAAAAGCAACTTTTGATGGAAAAAAAGCACAAGAATTTCAGCAAACAACCCTAGTTGGGCGTTTGTCAATCTGCACAATATCATTCCTTCTCCCCCACAAATCACAGCAAAAAACCTGGCCTTCTCAGGCCAAACAAACACCCCCCTACTGCAGCCCTTTATATAAGAGAGGTTGTATTGTTAGCACACTGCCACACGCCCAATCGAAGTACACGCCCAATAGAAGTACTCGCCCACCAGTATCTTTCAATCTGTCTCTTCATGTATGTCTAAAGTGATTGCACCTGATGAGCAAGAACACATAATACTATTTGCAACTGTGTTAGCCCTTGGCTATGTGCATCAAATCTCCAGCTACAGGCCAAAGATCGAAGTCTTTTTGCATCCACAAAGCAACAGTTTTCTAAGCATATGTACCTGTGCAGTGTAAACCCAACAATTTTAAATGTCGAAGTCCCTGGGCATGATTAGTACTAACAAACATTGGGGGTTATTTACGAAAGGCAAATCCACTTTGCACTACAAGTGCAAACTACAAGTGCAAAGTGCACTTGAAAATGCACTGAAAGTGCATTAGGGAGTGCAGTCGCTTATGACCTGGGACTCAGGCAGCCAAACCTGAGAGAGCTATCGATGTAGAGATTGCTTTGTGAGAGAGGAAAAGGTTTGCATGTTTGTTTTGTTGGTGACTGGGAGAAGCCCTTCACCTGTGAGTTAGGAACCTGAAAGGTGCAGTTAGTGCCTAGATGGCAAGGATTTATTTTCTATTTGTTTTGTTTGATTTATATGCAAAGTTTTAAAATAAAACTGACTACAAGTCAGATTTTAAGAAAACCGTGAACATCTTAGACGACCTTTATCGGATCAATCAAGATTTTGGACATCAGGTGAAGCCTCCGCGGTGAACATGGACGCTGAGCGTCTCTTCGGATTGTATATACCACTGGGTATGAAACACTAATAAGTTTGAACCTTGTGATTCACCTTACCTTCTGCCGGAGGATACCCGGAAGTAACCGCTCATGTCCACAACAAGCCAATATGCCGCATGAACGTGTCTTCAACCCACACAAACGCGGCCATCAGCAACTCTTTTGGGCTTTACTTTTCCTTCACTGAAGACGCCAGACGGTAAGCTAAAATGTACCCTTACATATATGAGGCACTTTACTAATGGCCATTTTCCGTCTACCTTCAATGCCCTCTATGTGAGTTTGCTTGAGTTGAAATTGTTCACCATACAACCAGGACGCTCTTACCTCTTTGGTTCCGGTCGAATGACACATACATACATACAACTAGTTATTGGCTCACATCCGAAGGGATCTTTGTTGTTCATTAGCACTTGCACTTTATCTAAGAAGGACCAAAGTCTACCTACTTATGTAGCCAATCTGGCTCTGGAATTCCATGGAAATTGTATAGACCCGGGTCTCTAGTGACTTTAACTGATGAGTGTGAGTGCATGAATGTATGATGTATGTGTAATGTCTGAGGTGGCCACCAGCACATAATAGGACTTTTTTTGCCCTATTTTTTAAAATACACATGGTTAGTGGATTATGTTTCTACTCAGTATTATGACACAATAAAGTTTTTTAGGTTCAATTGGTTGTTCTTGAGCGGACCATCTTTTTTAGGGGGCCTCCTCTTGACCCCTTCCTTTCTCTTCTTACATATGCCCTTATGGTCCATTGAACAACTACTTGATAGCTAGTATGCATATATGGATATCTTAGCTGTCGTTAACAGATCAGGCATAGTGAAATGAATCCCATATGTTTTAGGGTCATTAAGGAATACACACACAACGAAACCTAACTTTTATGACAAGGGACACTGGCAGTGTAAGATTACAATTAGTAAATGAGGTCATATTTGGTGATTTAAATTGAGCAAAAAAATACACTAAGAGACCACAAACATTTAACAACTATGTAGTATTTGTACAGCACTCAATCACATTGGTTCATTTTTGGTGATGGAACCAAGCTTATAGTCAACAGTAAGTACTATTATTCTGTGTCCATGTATGTCCTACTCTTCAATTTTCATGCCTGCATTAATCATACAGTCCTTCTCATTTTCTCCCTATACAAATCCCACTAGAATTCAGAGGGACGTGACTAAATGACTAAAAGCAACATATGCATTTATTTTTTTTTAATAATGACCACATTGATCTACTTGTATTGCATTGATCTGTATTTAGCAGGGCTTTCAACAATTTTGAAGGACTCTGAATTGTTCTATCTCATTATGCATGAACGATCCATTGGCCATAGGTATATAGAGTATTATAGACTAATACAACAAGAAAAACTGGAGAAACTCTAGATATACTCTGCATTCCCATAGCTGCAACTGGTTGCTCAAGTTTCAGCAATTTTCTTGTTGTTCCTGTACAAGGCAGTTTTTGTACAGCACTAAAACATTGTGGTGGATTTTTGGACCAGGAACTCAGTTCATCGTACAAAGTAAGATCTCTTCTCACTAAATTTCTTCATGTTTTAATTATGTTATTTCACATTGTTACCCTCAGTAATTAGCCAAAATCATAATTTCCAGAAATTATATCTATACATATATTTCAACTATATATATTTTAATTTATAACATATGAGCCCAACCTGCATATATGTATCTGTGTTGTAACCTATATTTTGTAGAATAATAGAAAAAAAAATATTATTTTCATTTTGAATGCATACTACATCTCCTTATCTTTACTCCCTACTTACAGTAAATAAGTAGATCCTTTCTCACTTAATATGCTCATACTCTGATTATATCACATTGTCACCCTCATTGTTCAATCAAAATTATATATTTTTTGGCGATGTAGTGTATATATATATATATATATTACATCGCCAGAAAATATATCAGCAAAATATATAGCAACCAAACATAACTTTTATGACAAGGGACACTGGCAGTGTAAGATTACCATTAGTAAATTAAGCCACTTTAGGTTATTTAGGTTGAGCAAAAAAAAATACACTAATGCCGCGTACACACGGTCGGACTTGCCAATAGGACAAGCTCCGTCGGCATTTCCGACAGAAAAATTTAGAGCATGTTCTCTATCTAAGTCCGTCAGAAATGCCGACAGAAAAAGTCAGATGGGGCATACACAAGGTCGGATTATCTGACCAAAAGCTCCCATCAGACTTTTTCTGTCGCAAATTCCGACCATGTGTACGCTGCATAAGAGACCACAAACATTTTTTTGTACTGCAAAGACGAGCAAAGTTTAGGTATCGCCGACATAAAACATAAATGTGTGCTACTGGGCTGGAAATATTTACAGTGTAACATATAGTTTTGGTAAGGCTCTCCATCACTGTGGTATGTTTTTGGAGATGGAACCCAACTCATTGTCAACAGTAAGTACTATGATTTTGTGCCCACTTATGGTGTACTCTTCAATTTTCATGCCTGCATTAATCATACAGTCCTTTAATTTTTCTCCTTATACAAATGCCACCAGAATTCAGAGGGATGTGACTAAATGACTAACAGAAACATATGCATTTATTCTTCTTTAATAATGACCACATTGATCTAATTGTATTGCATTGATGTGTATTTAGCAGGGCTTTTAACTATTTTGCAGGAATCTGAAATGTTATATCTCATTATGCATTAACAATCCATTGGCCATAGGTATATAGGGTATTGTAGATTAATACAACAAGAAAAACTGGAGAAACTCTAGATATACTCTGCATCCCCATAGCTGCAACTGGTTGCTCAAGTCTCAGCAATGTTCTTGTTGTTCCTGTACAAGGCAGTTTTTGTACAGCACTAAAACATTGTGGTGGATTTTTGGACCAGGAACTCAGTTGATCGTACAAAGTAAGATCTCTTCTCACTAAATTTCTTCATGTTTTAATTATGTTGTTTCACATTGTTACCCTCAGTAATTAGCCAAAATAATAATTTCCAGAAATTATATCTACACATATATTTTAATTATATAAATTTTAATTTATAACATATAACATAGGAGCCCAACCTGTATATATACATCTGTGTTGTTACCTATATTTTGTAGAATAATAGAAAAAAGCTATTATTTTCATTTTGAATGCATACTACATCTCCTTATTTTTACTCCCTACTTATAATAAATAAGTAGATCTTTTCTCACTTAATATGCTCATACTTTGATTATATCACATTGTCACCCTCATTGTACAATCAAAATGATATATTTTTTTGGCGATGTAGTGTGCACATATATGCCAGTACCAGATTAACCATAGCAAAAAATTAAGAAGCAAATAAAAATGGTCATGGCCATCCATAAAAATGCATATTTAGAGGGATGCACAAGCAACAAAACATAACTTTTATAATAAGGGACACTGGCAGTGTAAGATTACAATTAGTAAATGAGGTCACTTTTGGTTATTTAAATTGAGCAAATAAAAAATACACTAAGACACCACAAACATTTTCTTGTACTGCAAAGATGAGCAAAGTTTAGATATCGCAGACACAAACATAAATATGTGCTACACACCATTGAGTTAATTGATCAATGATATGGGTGACATTAGAGATATATTAGTTTGATTAATTACCTCAGCGGGAGGGAAATCCCTTCCCCCCATCTGTCACCCCAGAACCTTTTGCTGGATGACTTTAAGGTGTCCTCCCCTCCCCTTTTTCTTCAGATTTTAAGAAAACCTGCCTTCTGAACTACCTTTTTTCCAGGGAAGGTGCTCCCACTTGAGCTAACCCCCTACATACCTGTATGGTGGATTTGGGTGGGCAACTTTCTGAGCAAGTGCAAGATGGAGGATGTGATAAGAGCCCTTCTGCAGGCCACTGCAACCCAGCAGGAAACCAATCGCCAGGTATGTGTGGTCCAGCAGGAAATTAACTGCCAGTTCACCAGTTTGCAGAGGCCAGTGCAGTGCAGCAGGAGGCGAATCACCGGTTTGCCCGTGGAACAGAAAATGGTGTGTGCCAGCTACTACCTGCAGAATATGACACCTGCAAATGATGTAGAGGCTTACCTTTCATGTTTGCTGTTTGTGAAGGATGGCAAAGTGGGGGGGGGGGGACTGCCAAAGCCTTTTCTGACAAGGGAACCCCAAAATGCCTATTATGACCTGGAACCAGATGCTGCCCAGGATTATGAGATGCTGAAAGCTGAGATGCTGAAAGCTGAGATGTTTGCACACCTGGGTGTCACCATTGTGGTCCAGGCTCAACAGGTGCATCAGTGGTGGTACAGTACTGACAAGCCACCCCACTCCCAGATGTTTGACTTAATACACCTCACCAAGGAGTGGCTGCAGGCAGAGACTTTGTCAGGCCCTAAGGTTGCAGAGTGTGTGGTCATGGGCCGCTATTTACGCATGCTCCCTGCCACAGGTGGCGTATACTGCATCATATCAGAGATGCATGGAAAAACAAATGTGTATGATTTGAGTTGATGGGAAGCCTTTCCTGCTAGGTTCTGGTAGTGTTGTTACATTAGTCAGAGGTGATTTTGTAAATCCTGCAAAGTTACACCCTAGCACTATTGGGATTATTTACATACATAGTGACACACAAGACTACCAGACTTCTGTGGTTGAGATTGATACACCTTGGGGCACTGTAACACATTCATTGGGGTTGGTACCCTCACTTATATCTCACTTATGCAAAATAGAGTAGCAGATGTCATGCCGCTTGTACAGGAACATATGGAGCAAGCCCAGGAGGCCCAGAGAATGGTATATAATTGGGGTGCCAAGACCCAGACTTTCAACCCTGGTGATAGAGTTCTTGTACTAGTCCTCACAGTTGAGAGTCAATTCCTAGCAAGGTGACAAGGTCCCTTTTGAAATTATAGAAAGAGCAGGGGAAGTAAACGACAAAGTTTACAAGCCAGGGAAAAGGAAACCAGAGAAAATATATCACATTAATCTCTTGAAACCTTGGAAGGACAGAGAGACTTTACTGGCAGTGCTGACCCCCCAAAAGGACATGGGCCCCCCATGACACCGGAGATACCCATAACTGAAACTGTATAAGTTGTCCAACAGAATGGCGTTGAAGAGTTTGTGAGTAAGAATAGAGACTTTTTCTCTCACCTACCTGGACTGACCACAGTTATGCAGCATGACATAAGTACGGAACCAAGTGTACGTGTAAATGTAAAGCCCTATAGAATACCCAAGGCTAGGTGGGAAGCAGTTGCAAATGAAGTAAAAAATGTGTTAGAGTTGGACGTAATAGAGGAGTCCCACAGTGATTGGTCAAGTCCCATAGTGTTGGTCCCAAAGCCAGATGGAACCTTAAGGTTTTGTAACGATTTTAGAAAGTTGAACAGTGTATCTAAATTCAATGCGTACCCAATGACTCAGGTGGACAAGCTTGTTGACAGATTGGGAAGTGCCCGGTACATAACTACTTTGGATCTGACTAAAGATTATTGGCAGATATCCCTAATGGAATTGGCAAAAGAGAAGACAGCATTTTCTACCCCTGAGGGGTTATTCCAGTATAAGTGGATGCATTTTGGTTGGCATGGTGCTTCTGCCTCCTACCAGAGAATGATGGACAAGACATTGAGACCACATTGCCAATAAGCAGACGCCTATTTGGATGATGTATTCATCCACAGTGCAGATTGGGAGTCTTATTTGGCCCTGGTGCAAGCAGTAATAGATTCCCTTAGGAAAGCAGGACTTACTGCCAACCCCCAAAAATGGGATCACAGGATACTATAGGTTTTATTCCCAATTTTGCCACCATTGCAGCCCCACTGACATATCTGGTGAAATGTAGAGGGGCAGTCATGATTAAGTGGAATCCTGAGGCAGGAATGGCATTTCAAATGTTAAAGCAGGCTCTTTGTGCACAACCTGTGCTTGTGACCCCAGATTTCACAAACAAATTTGTGGTACAAACAGATGCCTCTGATGTGGGACTGGGTGCTGTACTGTCACAAATCAGAGATGGGGAGGAACACCCGGTAATCTACCTTAGCAGAAAGCTTAGACATGAGCAAAATTATGCAGAGGAGAACGAGGAAATCTGGAATCCGCACACCGGTCTGATAATAAGTGCTTTTATTATTAAAAGCTAGATCACAAAAGTGTACAGAACATTACAGCTGAAGTGTACAGAGATCAGCTAGCTGTAATGTTCTGTACACTTTTGTGATCCAGCTTTTAATAATAAAAGCACTTATCATCAGACCGGTGTGCAGCTTCCAGATTTCCTCGTTCTCCTCTGCTTCATCTTGCATCAGCCAGCACCTGGGACTCTTCTCTTGGACGGATTAATAGTTGCTTTTGTTTCTTTCACAAGCAAGTCTACCGGAGCGGTGGGGCTCTCTATGAGCAAAATTATGCCATTATCGGGAAGGAATGTTTGGCTACCAAATGGGCCTTGGATGCCCTCAAATATTACCTGTTGGAGAGACAGTTCAAATCAGTCACGGATCATGCCCCTCTTAAATGGATGTGTGATAACAAGGAGAAAAATTGTCACGTGACAAGCTGGTTCCTTGCTTTACAAGCATTTGAATTCACAGTGGAGCACAGAGCTGAGAAATTTCA
Source organism: Lithobates septentrionalis (assembly GCA_037952835.1). Taxonomy (NCBI): domain Eukaryota; kingdom Metazoa; phylum Chordata; class Amphibia; order Anura; family Ranidae; genus Lithobates; species Lithobates septentrionalis. Next base: position 14,489,344 of record JBBDGP010000278.1, on the reverse strand, counting down.
GAATAATGAATATGCCCTTCACCGTGTCCATTGCCTTGTTGGGACAGTTGCTCATCTGCAGGTGCTTGAGCAGAGTTGGGGGGGGTTAAGTGACATTATGAAAGGTGAGGTGATGGATGGATGCTATGTATCACCTTGTATGCATTCATATGCATAAAAACGAAGGTGGAATCCTGCCCAAGTTTTCCGAGCCACCTTGGCAGTGTTGGTTCTGAACCAGATTTTGCAGTCCCCTAGTGACCATCATCAGGTGGTATAAATTGATAGGGCTGGAGCAAGAGATTGCTCATGGCCTGAGACTCGGGGAGCTGAAACCTGAGAGAGCTATCGATGTGGAGATTGCTTTGTGAGAGAGGAAAAGGTTTGCATTATGTTTGTTTTGTTGATGACTGGGAGAAGCCCTTCACCTGTGAGCTAGGAACCTGAAATGTTCAGTTAGTACCTAGATGGCAAGGGTTTATTTTCTGTTTGTTTTGTTTGATTTACAGTATATGGAACCTTTTAATATAAAACTGACTACAAGTCAGATTTTAAGAAAATCTGCAGTCTGGACTACCCTTTTCCCAGGGAAGGTGATCCACATTTAACCACTAGAGGACAAGCCGCCACAGTTATACTGCGGCAGGTTGGCTCCCATGGGCGAGCTGTACATTGGCTGCTTTAAAACCACTATGGGGCACGGGTGCGCCGTGACGACGGAGCAAATGCGCGTGCCCGGCGGCCGAGATTTCCACAGGGCACCCGCGATTGCTCCTGTGAGAAACAGAACGGAGATCTGTCAATGTAAACAGACAGATCTCCGTTCTGTCAGGAGAGTGGAGACAGATCTCCTGTTCATACTAAGTATGAACAGCGATCCGTCTCCTCCTCCAGGCAGTCCCATCCCCCCACAGTTAGAATCACTCCATAGGACACACATTTAACCCCTTGATTGTCCCCCTTGATTGACCCCTGGTGTTAACCCCTTTCCTGCCAATGACATCTATACAGAAATCAGTGGCTACTTGTTTAGCTCTGATCCCTGTAAAAAAGTCAATGGTCCCAAAAAAGTGTCAAAAGTGTCTGATCTGTCGCAGTCGCAGTCCTGCAAAAAATCTCAGATCGCCACCATTACTAGTAAAAAATGTATAATTTATATATAATATATCATTTATAATTTATAATAAAAATGCCATAAAAATATCCCCCATTTTGTAGACGCTATAACTTTTGTGGAAACCAATCAATATATGCTTACTGCAATTTTTTTTACCAAAACACATATCAGACTAAACTGAGGAAGAAATTATTATTTTTTTGTGGGATATTTTTTAAAGCAAAAAGTAAAAAATATTGTTCTCTTCAAAATTGTCGCTCTTCTTTTGTTTATAGCGCAAAAAATAAAAACCACAGAGGTGATAAAATTCCACCAAAAGAAAGCTCTATTTGTGGGAAAAAAAGAACGTAGATTTTGTTTGGGTACAGCATTGCATGATCGCGCAATTGTCAGTTAAATTGACGCAATGCCATATCGCAAAAAAATGTCTGGTCGTTAAGGGGGCAAATCCTTTCGGGGCTTAAGTGGTTAATTAGCCTCCTACAGTACATATGCATTCAGTACGCTCAATTGGCTTCAACTGCTGCTCTTTCCTCTCCTACTCTGAGTGCTGCTGTAAAACAGATTACAAGAGGCTTAAATCAAGTCTAATCCATTACCCTTGTTGCGCTTTTTTTATAAATACAGAGCTGCCTGAAAATCAGCTTTAACTCCATTATTTATTTTATCTCTATGATAAGTACTTTTCCAGGTACATAATCCTTATTTTTCATTATTACAGGAACATTTTAAATGTGTATCTAAAACAAAGAGCAAAAATGTAATATATAGTAGCTTACTAATCTTCAGATGTTTTGGATGCATTAGCTTTCTATTTTTTTAGGTAGATTTATTAATTTTCTCCTGATGATGCTGACAGTAACACACTCCTTGTCCTGGAGTGACAATGCTCACATGCTGTACTGCATATTTACTGTATCTAGGGAGGAACAGTGTTTTCAGGAAGTACAATAGGACAGTAAGGGATTTAGGACTAAATAACCTTCTGTTTTCCATCCCATATCCCCAATTGGGATGTGTTCTATAGTTTTCAGGGGTATCCTGGCAGGGCAGATAAGATTCCATGTGATTTCAGTGCAGCAGAGGAACTAAAGAAAGTTTGAGGCTCACTGGACTTTTTGTCATGATAAACAAATAAAAGTTTACGTTTATATACTGTACATTTTAATTGTAAAAAGCATTATTTTCACTTTAAACTTTAAACTTTAAAATGCTTCTAAAACAGTTTCCTTCTTCAGGAATAGTTTAATTGTGAATGTTTTTGAAAGCATGCACCTCAAAACATATTTAGTTATTCACATAAAAGGTGCTGCCTACATTTTTTTCTTAGTACATTATGCAGGAGCTAGTATTGGTAAAGTACCACTCTTGCAGTGAAGGCTAAAAAAAGCATGTGTAAATAGAGATCTAAGGGCTTTCAGCAAGATGGGATGTGGTATCATGAAACAAGAGAAAAAAATCTTTGTGAATTGACTTCTTTGTATGGCCAACAGTGTGTTAAACCAGAGTTTCTCAATTCCAGTCCTCAAGGCACTCCAACAGGTCATGCTTTCAAGATTTCCCTCAGATGAAATGACTGTGGTAATTACTAAGGCAGTGAAACTGATCAAATAACCTGTGCAAAATAATGTAATGCATGCAAACATGACCTGTTGGGGCACCTTGAGGACTGAAGTTGAGAAACACTGTGCTATCCCCATTTCTTTTTCCCTAGTTCTCTTAATTAGGCTAGACAATCCTGTCAGTTACTAACTTCGACAGCAGTTGCCTCCTGCTTTGTCTAGAGCTAGGCTGGTAAAAATGCTGGGCTGGTCACATCTGCACACTAATGCCGCGTACACACGGTCGGACTTTTCGTCTACAAAAGTCCAACGGACGCTGACGGACTAAAGCTGGCTGGTAATCCGATCGTGTGTGGGCTTCTCCGGACTTTCAACGTACTTTTTTAGCCTCAAATCCGACGTACTTTAGATTTGAAACATGCTTCAAATCTTTACGTCGTAACTACGACGGACCCCGAAATCAGCTCGTCTGTGTGCTAGTCCGACGGACAAAAACCCACGCTAGGGCACCTATTGGCTACTGGCTATGAACTTCCTTATTTTAGTCCGGTGTACGTCATCACGTACGAATCCGTCGGACTTTTGTGTGGTCGTGTGTAGGCAAGTCCGTTCGTTAGAAAGTATGCCGCAAGTCCGCCGCAAGTCCGCCGAAAGTCTGCCGGAAGTCTGTCGGACAGGTTGTCTGACTTTTGTAGACGAAAAGTCCGACCGTGTGTACGCGGCATAAGTTCTCATTGACCTGAATAGAATGTACCTGCAAATAAATGCTCCAGTGCAGAGTTTTGATTTAAATCATTATCTCACAAACACCTGGTATATCAAAATATTCCAGTGTCTCATGATGAGATTAAGTTTGGCTGAGAGAAAGATATGTATGATAACTGTCCTGGTCTCTATGGGGACAGAGTCAATGTTAAGATGAAGAATTGCTAGCTCAGCAGAAGAGGCGAGCAAGTAAATTCTGAAATAAGTTTATAGACCTGATTCTAGTAAAATCTGATTGATTTACAATACCACAGAACATGGATTAGGAAACCTACCGATCCCCAGTTTTGCCAGTGCAGCACTAAGTTATCGGAGAAAATTTTAGAAAGCTTGTAGGGGTAAATTACCACTTGTGTAATATCTTTTGAGACAACTCCCAGTGGTCTGCAAAAAAGGGAGGAACTGTACATTAGCTAATTGCCAGGATAATTTTGCATGTTTTAAACCCAAGTAATTTTCCCACTTTAATATTGTAGTGGTGGGCACATGTGCAGGCTCCAGGAAGTTGGCCACTTAGTCACGTAGCTGCATGTCGAGGTTGCTGATACCAGCCTTCTGCTTGGTTTGGTATATCAGCAGATCATGTAGCACTACCTATGGCCGACAGAACGCTGCTCCCAATCTCGGCTGCCACCGGCAGCAGGCTCTACATAGCCTGATCCCAAGATGGTCTCTGCCACTTATTAGCAATCACAAAGTGGGTCGAGCCCTGCTGCTGTCAGAGGTGATGAGGATCCCCTGGACAGCTGCGTGCCCCCCTGCACATGACCCTCTGCCCCCTATGGAGTCTCCTGCATCCATGGAATTACTTATTGTGTGTACATCTTCAGGATTTATTTGCATATCTACCATACCACCGTATAGAGCTAGACAGTGCTCATTGGGTTTTACAAGCCCCGTGCTTAAATGGGCTACCTCGCGATCTAATTGTGAAACCACACTTTTATGTTGTCAAATAAATGGTAATAAAAGCCTCCAGGACTGCTAAGGACATAACTATTCTAGGACATAAAGTGCACATTTTGGCTGACATCTCGCCTTAAAATACAGAAACATGGAGCTTTGAAACCGCTATTGCAGGCTCTCTCACAAGGATATTAAATACTGGTGGTCCTTCCCCCCTCGCCTTCATTTCAACTACAAAAATAAATCTTATGCTTTTTTCCACTTTCCCGGAGCTGCTTCTGCAATTGGGTATCATTTCTTTAAAACCACAGAGGTCCTCCCCAACGAGATCATAATCTTCATCAGCTGATGACTGGCCTCGTCACCATCCAATCTCTCACCTGTGACAGAGTCCATGCTACCGAGGCTCCAAGAACATTCGTCTGCTATGATGTCATGATTGTGCCCCCTTGTGAATCTGCTTTGCTTGAGGCTTTCATGGTCCTATCCAGCTAAATATTCCCTGTTGAGCTTAGTGTTCTCCCCCTTTATGTCACATTAGGCTATACCACAGTTGTCATTCTACCATTATACAATCCTGTTTATGAGGTTCCCCTAATATCCTTGGAACTCTTCCGGAGGACTCCACAACATAAATTTTATGTTGCTTTTGTTCTTGGTGGTGGTGGAGGGCGGGTTGTTTTTGGTTTTTGAATGCAGTACAATGAGTATTTGTGCTTTTTAGGTTTCAGGCTGGTTAAGGCGAGCCTCGGTGAATGGACCTCCATATCCAATTCATGGCACAGGCTTCCCCTTGTGATTTGACCCAGAATTGGTCTGAATTTATGCAGACCCCCCCCCCCCCACACACACACACACTCGATAGTCCTTTAGGGGACCATTTCTTAGATGGGGATGTATTGTGTTATTTTGTATGTAGTCTTGGCTTCTGTTATTTCTCTTTATAACTTTTGTCTTCTTTCTTCCATTTTCTCTATCTCGAAACTCAGAGATTAGCTAGTGGTAAGCAATAGCCTGGCGAGGTTCTCACTGTCCACTCTGACTTTCTATCATGGCTACCTCTAAATACGCTTTAAGGTTCATCTCCCATAATGTCCAAAAAATGTCCAAAATCACCAATTAAGCATTGTAAGGCCCTGCAATATTATCACTCCCAAAAAGCTAACATATATTTTTATAGGAGACCTATTTTCCCTCTTCCAAACCATCTTTTCTTCACAAACATTACCACATGTTTTATACCGCCAGTGCGGAAACTAAAAAGAAGGGGGTAGCCATCCTCTTCACTAAGCATATACCCTTCTCCCTATCTCAGGAGATTAAGGACCCTGTGGGATGCTTCCTTCTCCTGAAAGGCCATATTGTTACCTCTCTGTACACTTTGTTCTCTTACTATGCCCCTAACAAAAGTCAGGCTTCCTTTTTTGCACACATGTTCTGCATCTTGTCCCAACATTTTGAGGATAATGTTCTCTGTGGCAGTGACTCAAAACTTGCCCTGGATTGGAGCCTTGATAAAAATCAACCTCTAGGTTCCCAATTGCACCGCCCGTCCAGGGCGAACCTTCGTGTTGCCAAGCTTCTGCACTCCTTGGGCCTAATCGATATATGGTGGGAAAAACACCCATTACTCCCATTCCCACAAGTTTTACGCTAGGATCGATCATGTGTTTTCTTGCTCTACTGGGATTCCCTAAGGCTTGTATTCAAAATGCTGCTTGGTCAGATCATGCAATAGTTTTGGTCTTATTTGCATATGCCTCACCGAGGCTTGCCAATTCGTTTGGCACCTGAATGAGTCTATCTTGAGTGACCCTGTACGCTGCACCAAAATTGTGAATCACATTCTGGAGTATTTTCAGCTGAACCAGTCCGACTCGATTTCGCTGGTCACCTGCTGGGCTGCACATAAAGTGACTTTACGTGGCAAATTTAATACAAATTGCTTCACATATTAAACATGAACGTATGCTTGATATTGAGCTTCTAGATAAAGAATTGCAATGCGTTTGTGTGGCTTATAAGCAATGTCTGGATAGAGGGGTTCCTTTTTGGGAAGAAAAATGAAAAAAGAAAAAGTGAGCACTGTGTACTTTAGCAGGTGGCACACAAAAGGGTAACGTACAAACTTCAATAAATCATAAAACAACAGAGGGTGTGCAGCGCTTCCTGTGATTAATAAATAACAATCTTATAATGTAAATAAAGTCCCAATAAATAAATCTGACTTGACTGCCAAAAATTCCACCAATGTGTTTGATATATCTTATCACGCACCAGAAAGTGGAAAATCTAGCATTGAATAAACATCACCCAATGTGTTTGGGAAAGATTCATCACAACCGTGAACCTCCACCAATCTATACACTCACCAGATGGCAAACAAAGTTACACCTTAGATCGTTACTCTGAAGCAAAGAGACATCCTGCTCTGGTATACTGGTTGAATGGTGGTCTCCAAAAAAGTTAGACAACAACCAGCCATCGCTCCTACCACAAGGATGCAGTGGCAATGACGTCAGCATGTAGGCCCCTCCCGACGAGCTTCGTGCTTGTGCACATTCTCAAGGGTTCCACCTATCCCTTGTTCAATCTACAGGTGGAGTTACCATTTACTTGGAGGACTGATTTTGTCCCTTATTTTGGAATTTGCCATACGCCTTTATTATCTACCATTATATAGGGGCTGCCTATAAACAAGAAATTGGGGGATGATCTACAGGGGTGGGCAACTCTTGATCTATCCTGTTTGAATAAAATCTGCTACCATGTTTATTGTAGTATTTTCACTCTTTACTTCTATTGATCATTATATCGGATTTGTCTAGTTTTCAATCTAAGCTCATCCGCTATGCATGGGGGGAAAGGGTTACAGGCTTTTTCAATTCCTTTTCACTCACAAAACAATCGGAAGCCTATACTATCAGGCAGTTTACACCCGAAATGAAAAACCTGAATGGATTTATATGGAATGGATGGCTGTTAACATGGTTAAAAGGCAACCTGCAAGGAGTCGGGTTCCTATTTTGGCCCCATTATTTGTCCAACTCTCTGGATGTCTGGGATTAGGTACGGAACAACCCTAACTTTGTCTTGCCCTTCCATCCATTAACTCACCTATTTAATAACACTGCCTTTCCCCTGGGACAGGATCCAGATGCCTTCCATTGGTGGCTAAACAAAGGTCTTTACTACATTGGCCACTTTGTGATGCCTCGGGGTCCCTTCACCTTGTTGCATTGTCGCTCAAAATTGAAAATGCCCATCTTGGAAACTTTCAGATTTTACCAAATTTCACACTTTTTGTGCTCTATGGGCCTGAGGGTCACTAGGGACCCCAAAGTTACCCCCTACAAAAGTAGGCACACACAGGATATGGGTCTTAGATGGGGAATCTCTGTTAGCTACCAGCAATTGCTTGGCACAACTGACAAACTGTCTTATATGTGGGCTTGGGACTTGTATTTAGCTTCTGAGAAAGACTTGGACCATTGGCATTCCTGTTTCTGCTCAGCATATAGGTGTTTATTGAATATCCCCCTGATGGAAGTGAATATAAGTGTTATGACTAGATGTTATATGGTCCCCTCCTGTCTTTTAGGGCTGTACCCGACCTCCTCGCCTTTCTGTTTGAGGATGTGATTCTTATGGTACCATGTACTGTATCATACTTTGTGCAAGTGTCCTAAATTACGGGGCTTCTGGAATAAGGTTTTTACCCTAATAAGAACAGTCTTGGAGATACCAGTTCCTTAATAGCCTTGTATTGCTCTACTGAAAGAACCAGTTAAGAAATTGTCTACTCAAAAGATGATTTTTTCTATACTGCTAACTGCTAAACTCACCATAACTTGCTCTTGGAAGAAAACCTTCAGTTCCTATGTCTATGTTTTAGATGCCTGGATTATACTTAATGAACACCTTGCCAGTATAGACAATGACACAACTAAACGATTTAAGAAGGTTTGGGGTCCATGAGCCAGTTATGTTTACATTGAGCTTTTGGAACCTTTGCCATTTTCTGTGTAGTCCCAATAGAGTTATCCTTTTCATTACTCTCTCCGGGTTTCCCTCCTTTAGCTCTTTTTTATATTTGTTTAATATGACTTGCTAGGGTTCTGGCTATTTAGTGCCTTGTACCTTGATACAACTTTTTTTTCAAAATGATTGAAAGTAATATTGTAGTGGTTTTGATACATTTATAGACATTGCTTTGTTAGTTATAAAAAAGGAAATTCCCTTTATTGGGGATACAGTGGGATTAATAAACCAAGACAAGGCTACATTCACGTTAAATGTTATGGAAATCTTCTGGATGTTATATAAGTATGCTATTTGGATATATTGATTAAAATTCAGAGGATGAGAGCAGGTACTCTTTTGAAGGTCTGCAAAGGATGATAAATTACTCCCTATGAATAAGTCTCTGAGATTTTGGATGCCTAAGGGACTAAAGATGTAGGCATGGGATAAAGAGTTCTAGATAGTTTAACGGGAGTGGGCTTGAGCTTTAAGAAGTATTGGTGGAATTTAGTTTGATAAATTTACAAATTGCCTCAGTAGTGGCTTGTATAGAGGGATAACAAGGGTCAGACAGAAGATCACAAATTTAAGTTGTGAGGAGGAAATGTTCTTGTCATTTTGGAGGACTTCAAAAGTGACCATAACTTCTGTGAATCAGTGTTCCACCAATAACGTGTGTAATTCAACAAACAAAAGGTAATAATAAAGGTAAAGGTTGAGAGCAAGACCACCTGTTAGTGAATGCTTGACAGAGATAGAGAATGAACAGTGTAGTTTTTCTGCCTTACATATGTGTTTTGTGAAATGAGTTCTCAGTTTAGTATCATCGGGAAATAGGAATATGTATCATGTAGAAAAAAAGATATAGTAGCTTGGGTAGTGTCACATTTATAAAAAAAAACTATTCTCCCTACCGTGGATAACTCTAATTTGGAGAGTGAGTCAAGTTTCCTGGCAACCTATCCAGAAATATCTGGAAGTTAAGAGTAAAA